>RJWH01000009.1:1891015-2491015 GCA_004363575.1 Solenodon paradoxus
TGTCTCTCTCTCTGTCTCTCTCTCTCTCTGTCTCTCTCTCTCTGTCTCTCTCTCTCTCCCCACCCCATATCTCTCTCTCCTTTATCTCTCCTAGACATTGAGGGGTGGGAAGAATTAACTAAAATATAGAAAACTTACCATTGTTCCTTCATTTTTTAGATATAGGTAAGAAGATAACAATACTGCCTCAGAACATATTGCAGCATTTACCATAGTTGAATATTGGGAGTGTATTTACTCAGAACCCCCTTAGCCTTCCATCTTGTGGTAATCAAACAGATGGTGATGAATTATAAATTTGGCATTGTATTTATTAGAAAAAATACATAAAAAAATGAATCTTGGGCAAAGAGGTTGGCAAAATGTACAGATGAAAAATTAACCATAATGCTTACTGAATTGGTTAATAAAGAATAAGAAAACTGAATTAGATGGTGAGCAATTTAAGCATTTTTTATACCTTAGATTTATACATTGGATTCCAGTTAATCTTACAAATATTTATCAAAAGGTTGTAGGACTGAGTTAGATCATTTCCTTAAGGATATATCAAAGAAGTATCTAGTATGAAAACTTTTTCAGCATTCTGTAATCTACTTGGATAACTGGAGATGAATATATCCCAAGAATAATATTAACGATTAGAATATAAACAAATAACAGGGAATGTAAGCAACCATAAATGTAAAAACTATGTTTAATATAATCAAGTACATGAAAGACATGCAAAGCTTATATCTGTAACATACAGCCAAGATAGTAAAGTGATTACTATTATTCTGTTTAATGCCATATGAAATTTCGGACTTGATATTTGCAGAAGTGGGAGAGAGAAATAAATTTTAGGTTAGAAAATGCAATGAACAAAAGCCACTTCTTTAATTCAGGGAGTCTGTGTAAGCATTCATCTGGGAAGAACCCTACCTCTTTATCTACCTCCTGAAGGATTTTATCATTTTATTACCCACATGGTCTCCATGCCCATCTGTTTTATTTTTCTTTATTTCAATTGTATATTTGTAAAATTGCACCCTCCACTTTCAATAGCCTCAAGGTACAAGTACCAATAAAATTCCCATTGATTAAAGTATTAAAATACATGAAAAGGAACAATAGCCAGCAGCAATAATGATTAAACACATAAGTATCAAACAAAACAAAATTGTATTAAAAACAACAGCCTTCTCAAATCTATTCCTTAAAATTGAGTAAGTCAGTTTGGAATATAGGAAAAATTAGGTGAGTTGTAGCAATATAGAACAACTTTGATTATAAAAGATAGCAAAGCCTTTATATTATTATTTGACTTTGTTTCTGGAGAGTCCCACTCTCATTTTTCTTTCCCCTCTGTATGTCTTTGTATTTTCAGCTGTAAAATGGGAAAGAATCTGTTCAATATCAGCTAGTGTTACCTACTAGAGATGCTGTGAGGAAGAAAAAAAGCATAAGTTTAAAATGTCTTGAAAAGTAGTTGTTCCTACATTATTATTCTAACATTTTTGTATAATTAAACTCTGACTTTGCCTTTATTTTGATAATAGAGTCTGTATTTTTAGAGGTAAACGGTATGGATGTAAATATTAAATATCATAAATGTAGAATGTCATATAAATACTTACAGCTTTATTATTTTTTGATACATAGAGCTGATGATTGTATCAGATATAAAATGATCCTCCCATCCATGACATATGCTGGGCTTTGCCAGTAGCATTTTAAATTCCCTTACTGAAACAATAGAGACTGAATTGCACCAATTTTGTTTGAAAACTTCAAAAGCCTGAGCATGTGTATGCAGTTATGTTTTCTACCTACACTAGCAAATATAACTCTATGAGATGGACTTATCTCCCAAGGAGAACAGAAGTCTTACTTCCTTTTAAGTCTTCATTCCCAAGTTAAACTATGGAAGGCTATTCTTTATTGTACTATTCACAAAGTCTGTTTCAAAAACTTAGCAGATATTCATATGTACAAATGCAGAGATAGCATCTGCCATTCTGACTACTCTGGATGCCATGTGCTCATTCAATTTTCTTGGAAAAACTGGATATGATAGGTCTTTACTCTTCTTCCAAAAAAGATACGGTAAGAACAATAAAAATTAGACCAACTATGCATACCCAACAACTAAAATAATAATAAAAAAAAATGATACAGATGCATTATTCTCTTGAGTTTCATTGTGTTCTTTAGATAGTACCTGCTATCCACTTGCAGGTAAAAATCTGCTTGCCTACTATTCTATGCCATTAAATTCTAAAGTATGCAGTGGTGTTTTACAAACAAGTTTTCAGTTTGATAGACACTACAATGTTAAATCAGACAAAGATGGTAGAGATTATGATAATCTGTCGTTTCATCATCAAAGTTCTCTTTTTTGGTGAGCACTGATAAATGATGACTATGGCACTGGAAATCTTTATACAGCACAGAGTATGATGTTATAAGGCATAACAACGGCTTACATATTGAATGCAATATAAACTCAAACACCTCTACTGTTTATGATATAACTTCCAGGGAAAACTAATAGATATACAATTCTAAGATCTGGAACTAATTTGTGTGTAGCCAGATTATATATAAAAACCAGTTCCTCAGATATTTGGCAGATTTTTCTGAAACTATCAGTTCTAATAAGAAGGACATAGAAATTCATTGCTATTAAAGGAAAGAAGCCAAATATCTATGAATTTAAGGTCAACCACACATGTTGGTGAGGTAACCATTTTTACGTAAAGAGAATTTGTAGGTTTCACTGAGCAAAAAAATACATTTTATCACATAGTCATACGACTGAAATTTTAATTTTTGTACTAGTTATTCTTCTGCATGTCATTACTTTTACAATATCATAAAGATAACATTACATATACTATTTAACAGATAGATATTCATTGAATGCCTGTTAATATAATTTACTATTCTAGAAAGAAATTACAGCATAAACAAAAGAAACTCAGCTTGGAGGAAGACAAAATAGGTGTAGTTACACAAATAGACAATACATCAGGTGATGATAAGTGTTAGGAAGAAAAATAAAGCATGACAATGAAGAGCAATGAAGCAGGGAAAAGGAAAGTCTTTTAGATAAGTTGTTCAAGATGACTTTGTATAGACATCTGAAAGAAGTAAACAGATATCTGTAAGTAGAGTGTTTGGGGGGAAAATAAGCAAACAAAGAAAAATACTCTTTAAGACTCTAAAAGTGCTATTTGGACTTTTGTGAATTAGGAAGATGACTAATCAATAACAGAAATTCAGTGAGCAAACCACATTATTCTAATGCAAAATCTTGTAACCTAGGCACATTATGAAGATTTTATCTTTACAAATGCTTGTATAGTACAGAGCACATTGTCCTCCATTTTTAGATTAAAAACCTGGATTCAGTTATTTTGTTCTGTTGTTTAAGCTATCGGTAAGGAAAAGTAAAACTCAAAACTAAGTGGTTGACTTGAACTGTAGCCCTTTTTACAAATACTCTCCATATTTTTTATTCAGTAAGTTACCCAGAAAACTCCTTCCAAGTCTAGAAGTATATAGTTATAAGAATTTGTTCTCAAATAGTATACTTAAATTGTGTTTACAGTTATGCAAATGGTAAAACATTCACATAGACAGAAAAGATTCTGAGATGTTTTATCCTCAAAAAATACAGCTCTCATAGAACAGAATGTGAATTAAGAAGAAATAAAAGATAACAGACACTAAAAAGAACATGATTTTTAGGAAAAAAAGTGCTTTAGATTATTTTTAACTGCAAATACCACAAAACAAGATGTCCTACCAAGGAATACTGGATAGTTAAAAGATCACTGGTACCTTGTAGAAAGCACACTATACGATGACTGGAACGTCTAGTGAAAATGCTTTACCTCAGGGAGCCTACATGTAGTCCTGCAACAACTCTTGCATAGTGAAAAGCTCTCCATTCAGGAGATGTCCTAAAACATGAAGGAGCAGTAAAGTTTAAAATAGTTACATCATTCTATATGTACTGTTAGGAAGAACAACTATTAGCAGCTCAGTCAATCGCACCATCTGTCTTCAACATTGACAATATTATCTGTACTTCCTCATAATGGTCTCCCTTCCTGATCTAAAAGAGCTAATTCATAGCAACATGTAAAACCAACCATATTGGTCTTCTTGAGATATAAATTCTCTGAGCACGAGTGTGCTTTTGCACACATACACATGTTTATGTATTTGCATTTCATTTCAGATGTGGCATATTCTTTATTCTCTATTCACTTGTCTTTCTCAATCTCATCTCAAAATGCAAGGCACAAAGAATATTGTACATACTCATAGAAAAACATGCATATTTACATATCAATATATTTACTGCAAACATTTCCACTTACATGAGGCCACTTTGTCCTCAAGAGCATTAAATTGGAATATTAATGTGTAGGTGATGTGTATGTGCATGTGTGTGTGTGTTTAGTACTTTTGAGAAGACTTTATAAATTTGTTCTTTACAGAGCATGGATAGCTTGCTTTTCTGAGAAGATGTAGGCCAATTTTTTTAGGCAATTATCTAAAAGGCAGGTTGAGGGGGACTTTATTTCCTGATGAAATATGCTGCAGTGAACAAATCCAAGAAACTTTGGAGAAGATTATATACTCCTGACAGCCCAAATGTGATAAGTATATCAAGATTTAGTGTCCCTTTATTAGTTTCTCTTACAAGAGAACACCACAGCTGCCAAATCTGAATCATTACCCTCATTTTTCCTGATATAATCAGTATGAAAATGGTGACTACCTGAATATTCCCTCAATGTGAGCTTTTCTAACTAAATAAGGTGAGACCAACCTTATTGTATCACTCACTGATTAGAGTTCTGATTAATGCTGCTTCTTTTATTTCCATTCCCCAGATTGAGATAATGCATATGTTCCTGAATTACTGAGCCTGGCACCTGTTTCTAAATTAGACCTTTTCTAACATATTTGCCCAGAGTTTGGGAGAACACATAGGCTTCTGGGAAAGTTTAATTATTGCCAAAGTCTACCCCTTCATCTCTCTTTATTTTTCATAACTTCGGACTAAAAACAGAAACAAAAACAAAAATACCCAAAATCATATAGTCTGTTTATTTCATTATATTGAACAATGTCTTGATCCAAAACAGTGTTGGGCCAGCTGCTCTAAATTCAGACACTTTACATTTCCTGCTGAAACACTTTTGAAGAAAGAAGACAGAAAAGCATTGAAAACTTACTACCCCCCAAAATTCAGAAAATCTTTTGCTGTTATCTGAAAAGATTTGGCATTAAGTATAAAGACAATTGAACTGGGTTGAGAAAATAATAGTGGCTCTCCTGTTCGCTTCCTTGAGTGGAGCAGTCTGTTCCCCTGGAAATCAAATGGGGAGGAAAGTGTCTCCCCCAGAGACCCAGGAACTGTAACAATCAGTGAACAAAGCAGCTTTTTGTCCACTGCAAGGGCATTGCTTTTTTTAAATGGAGAGATTACTGTACCCTTCCTGAGCCAAGATATCACTTTTCTATTATGTCCATTAAAATGCCGCATTTACTTGAAAAAAAGTAGGAAGTAGGGCAGGAAAAGCAGGCTGAGTGATTGTGGGGGAGATGCTAGGGAAATACTTTCTATAACTAAGCAAAGACAGCTTTTCTCTAAAACCAGCATCTTAAAACAGCAAAAGACTTATATCCAATTCTACTGAGAGAGACAGAGGGGAGGGAAGGAGAGAAAGAAGGTGGAAGAAAGGAGAGAGAGTTTTTATTTTTATCAGGGGTCAACAAACCAATAAATTATGGCCTTTCAGTTTGCAACATTGGGAGTTTTCTGGGTTAATTTAAAAACTGGCCCATGAACACAAACAAAATGGCAGAACTGAATAAAGAAGTAAACCATTACAGATTGATAGTAAATGTTATAATAAGTAAGTATACTTATAAAAGAAGTTTTTCTTTGTTGGCCTCAAATAAGTAGCTCTCTGTACCTGCCTAAAAGAAACTTAAGAGTTTCTATAGAGACCATAATTAGGTCTAGATAGTTTCAGTAACACATTACCCTCTGAAGTCGGTGCTCTTGAATTGACTTCTAGTTCTGCAACAAAGCAATGGAAAGAACTTACACTGCGAAAACAGAAGGAGGTAAGGAGCCTCTGATTGCCTGTGCCCAGCTTGCACATCAACCAGCAGTCATGACTTCTCTATGGCCTCCTCCAACTGGCCCCCAAACACTGTCTATTTTTACAAATAAAGTTTTATTGGAACAAAGTTATAATCTTTCTTTTTTGTATGGTCTAACATTGTCTTCACACTCCAACAGTTGGGATCGAATAATGGAGACAGAGCCCATCATTCCCTAAAAATTAGAAATATTTTACTATCTGATCATTTAAAGAAAAATTTTGCCACTGTATGAACACAATCTTTTCCTTTAATATAATAAAATTATCCAGAGATGTTTCCTAATTCAGGGAGGTTTCTGTCTCCTTACTCCCTTTCTCTCCCACTTCCATATCTCAGCATTTTATTCTAATAAGTCAGTTTTATTCTGATGCTCTTTCTAAATGGTTAAACTTCACGCTAACTTGTTAGCAATAATTGAAAAAACAAGACATTTTTCAAATAGGTGGAACACAAGTCATGAAGGTTTCTTATCTGACTTGGCTAACATTCCACTCTGAATCTATTCGCTGAGAGAAGCGAGATGGAATAATGAGACTGGGCGTGTTTGTGTGACAATTTCTGGTAGGGACCCTGGGCAGGGTGAAGTTAACTCAATCCTCATGTAATGAACATGAATATTATTGACTTATGGAAGAGCAGCAGATCAAAAGGAAGTGGGGCAGCTAGAAACAAGTCCACTTCAAAGGCTATGGGAAAAACAGGAAGAGTGCAGGTGGCTTAGGTGGTAGCATCTGCTTGCTCAAAGAGGGTGAAAGCATTTGTCTGAGTCTCTCAAACCATCAGACACTCTAACAAAATGACTATTTGATACAGCCATTGTGCCTACTGTTATTCTAAGAGAAGTCTGAAGCACATCAGAAATGAAAATATGAGACTGAAAAATGAAAGTTGTTCACACATTCAATGTACTGGCAAAAAAAGAGCTTATGAATTTTTCTGCTGAATTTATATATTTAGACAACAAATGTTTCCTAGTCCTCACTACAATTGTGGAATGTTCTATTTTTATATCTGGTTATAAGAAGGTGAGAAGACAATCAAAATAAGTTATCTGACTATATAAACTATTAGAGAACCTAGAATGACATGATTCTTTAAAGTCTCCTGTCAATTCTCTGTTAAGGAGAAAGTTTCCCATTCTGAAAGTCCAAAATGCCTGTGTTTCTAATAGGCTAAAATTATCAGATGAAATTTCAGAGACCTATATACCATCAGAACAGCATAGTGTAAGCTATATAAAGATATTTGAAGATACTGAAAAGAGGAAAAATGAATATAATGGTTTAAGGTACAGTAAGCTAATTTGGAGATAAAGAAGGATAAATGGAGAGATGAACAATAGAAATGAAAAAGGAGGTCACTGACATGAGAAAATTTAATATACAGTTTAAGAGTATGAGTTTGGGGTTGATAAATCTTCCTTTATTTCCAGGTTCTTGTACTACTTAACTTCAAAAAATCCTCAATAAATGAAAAGACGTATTATTTATTTTATATCATTTTAATGATAAAAATTAAATTCTACCTTAAAATCAAATTATATTTGTATTTAAAGATAGAGATATGTATCTAATCATTTATCATCTTATATAAATAGAACAAAGAGAGAGAAAAGGAAAGAGAAAGGAGGGCAAAAAAGAAACTGTATAAAAAGTGACCAATTATTACAAAAAGAAAATGAAGTCATAAACAAAAAGGATATTTAGACTATAGCTATAAATAAGTTAAAATATACTGATAGTCAAGATAAATTAAAATTAACTAAAATGTACTTATAGAAGTATAAAATCTCAAATTAGATGAAAATGTAAGTTTACGTTGATTCTTTGAAGATGTAGCAAAATGGATTAAAATAAAGTAAATAAGTCATATTCATTGGAAAATATAGAGAAGAATAAAGTGACATATTATTTTTAAATAAAGTAAAAACTAAGGCAATTTCTGTTAAAGTGAAATGAAATAAGTCTTTTCATAGTAAATGTAGGTTTCATACATAAGCCATACAATTTTACGCACCACTTGTCAACTATACAATGTATATGTGCGCTTCTCTATATATTATATATAAACCTACATATCCTACTATACTTAAATAAACTATATAAATATATTTCTATATAAACTGAAATAGAAGATAATGTGAAATTTACTCTTTATGAATTATGGAACATATGTTGATCAATATTAGATACATGACTTAAATGCTACAAATATTCTGTATAAATAATTTGTTGTAGTAAATTTTTAAAAGTTAAAAGTTTTCTCTATATGCTGAAGTAAAAAGTGCTGGACTTAACTGCCCACTATAATCTAGAAAACTGAACAAAATATTTGAAACTAATTTTAGTTCTTGAACAATGTGTGCTGTGATTTTGGGTGAGCTCTACCATAACCCCAACTTTCTCTTTTCTCCTTGATGAAAATTTCCACTCCTCAGTGGAATTCAAACTTCCCAAAGGAGGAAAGTCTCACAAGGAGCCTAGTCATTCTATGGAGTTGAAGAGATGAGGTCAGGAAGACAGAGGCAACTGGAAGTTGTAAAGCAGAGATGTAGGATTCAATACTTAGAGAAATCACCAAACAACATGAGATTCTCTTAAATCTTTGCTAAGTACAAGGCCATGGATAACAAATAAAATTTCACAAAGCTGGTCAAAGCAGGCCCAGGGAAAATACACCTGGTAGAATAATGAATGTTTCCACATTAAACCTGAACAAGGCATGATGTCTGACAGAGCTCTTATTTAACATAGAAATGAACGAAAATATTTCAAAAATTTGCAGAAATGAAGGAAACTATTTCATAACAGGAAACACTAACAGAATAAAAAGTATAAGAACACATATATATAAATAGCAAACCTCAGGGACAATAGGTAATCTCAACAAAAGATTTTTAGTCAAACCACAACTTGATTTTGAAATTTTTTGATTTTGAAAGAGTTATGAAAGAAAGTTTCTGAGTAAAATAAAATCCCTTTCAACCCAAGATGTTAGGGAAAAAATTGACTGAATTAAAGAACAAAATTGTGCTTCAAACTTCTAACTTCATGCACAAATATTAGTTTAAAACTGATCATAGTTACAACTGAATGTAAAAGCTAAAAGTATAAACCATTTGGAAAAAAATAAAGGAAAATATTTTGTGTCTTTTTAATAATCATATTTTAGAAAAAACTAAGAGATATCAAAAGCAAAATAAAAATAATAAATATTACCATTGTACTCTTTCAAGTAAACCATTAAGAAAATGAGTCACGGATTAAGAGAAAATATTTTCCAGAAATATATCTAATAGACCTGTTATACTTTGACAACTTGTGCTGATCATTAAGAAGACAAAATTCCAAAACTTCAAAGCATTGTGAACTCACAGAATAAGACAAAGAATAACCAATAAACACATTTAAAAGAGATCAACACCATTATATACATGAAAGCAGCATATTTAAACTATGCAAAATAACTTCACATTGCTGGTTTTGATAAACATTGGAATCTCAGTGTCAGACATTCTTGAGGAAATAGAACAACCACAACCTCGTAAATTTTTGGTGGGAGTTACAAATGTAGCATTCAGTCTTGAAACTGGTTTTATTTATTTATATATTTATATAAACAAGTATAGATCTGCAGGTTTCCCTGGTGCAGCATCAGTTAGGTCGATCACCTCTGAAGGAGCAGGCCACATACCCCTGTGTTCCAGTCCTGGTTCGGGGGAAACAACCAGTGTGGATAACTAAATATAAATAAAATTAGCTATTCTTCCTGCTCTGTCTTCCTGCCTGCCTGCCTCTAAATTTCATTCTTGCCCGCACCTCCCTTTAAAAAAAAATCTGTCTTGCAAGACAAACATATTAAGCTTAGGTAGAGAAATGAAAACACATGTCATGAGAGAAACTTTATTCCTGACAGTCCTAAACTCTAAATAATTAAATGCCTATCAGTAAGAGAGTGAAAAAAATTGTGACCATACATACATGCAATATCCCTTAGAAGTTAAAAATAAATAGAAGGAACGTCACATTAATGTATGAATATCAAAATTTTCATTTAGTAAGGAAGTCAAACAAAAAGAGTATTCAATATAAAGTTAAAATTCTGTTTTGATAAAAATTATACCAGTGGTTTCCCTAAACGATGTTAAGGGAATATTTGTGTTGATGAAAATTTCCATATTTCCATCATGGCTGGTTAGAATAGTGGTAACACTAACTGTTTTGCAAAATTCATCTAACAGTAGGTTTAAAATTTTTCTTTTTAAATTCTATGCAATTTATAATAGATAAACAAATACACACATAAGTGAATCAAAAATAAAAATAAATATGCAGAAGTTACTTCTGAATAATTGTCCCTTTCTAAAAGAGAACTTTCTGGGCAAATACATGTAAACAACTTATTTTAAAATTCTCGACATGTCATTTCTAGTTATAACCTTGGCCACATGATCCATATTTCTTCACCTAAATTTTCTCAGATATTTCATAGGAGTTTTGACTTATTAAAGTATATCAAACACATCCAACGAAATCTACCTTAGTCAAAATTAATAACAACTATTACTAATTTTTTAAATAATTTTTAAACAAAACTGAAAATAAACACAGATCAAAGTGTACAAGTATGTTGCCAAAGTATATTTTGAATTTTACTTTGTTATTTCTCATTAAACAAACAGAAAAAGGACTGAAATTATATCTTTTCCCAGGTAGTTTGGAAAATAATGACTAAATAAGGACAACCCAATACATTTGAAAATTAAAATAAAATAATTGATGACTATGTAAAGTTAAAGCAAGAAGTATGTGAACTAAATTCAAAGTTCTGTCATTTAAAACAAAATTAAAATATAGAAATATGATATTTTCGTGAGAAACAAAACAAAAATTATCTGAGACAAGGATTTTAAAATGTTTGAAAGCTTCTGCAAAACAATACATAGCTTTATAACATACTTGCTAAAATTGTAATAAGATTTTTGAAATACATGAATTTCTGGGAAATATAAATAACAAATTTATGTAGAAATACAAAATTTAAATAATTTAAAAAATTAAAAAAGGTGCTTGCAAATTTTGGTAGATTTAACTTCTTCACTAAACATAGCTTTCCCATTGAATTATTTCAAATTCTCAAATAAAAACAATTCCCACAAAGCATAATTTGCTAAAAATGTGTATTTCTAAATTCACCAATTAATTTTGAAATTTATATTTTACTACACAGATAATCATTTCTAGCATCTGTTTTTGGTTTTTTTTTTTTAAGGAAAATTCTAGGCAGGAATGAAGGCAAGTAGGTAGGATGGGACAAAGAGAGAGAAAAAATAAGCATTTGTTTTTCATTTTGATTGTGACACTGGCCTTGGGTCTTAACCAGGTCTTTGGAATGCATGTTGAATGCATGTGGTGAACTAAACTAGTAGGCCACCAGGGCTTACCTAGCTCTAGTATTGTGCGTGCGTGTGTGTGTATGTGTGTGTGTGTGTGTGTGTGCATGTATGTATTATCTTGGACACTATTGCTATTGGTCAAAATGTAAATTGTTACAGCTGTTATGGAAGGTAGTATAGAGACTCTTCAAAAAATTTAAAAACAGAAATTTCACAAAATCCACTTATCCCAATTTTATATTTACCCAAATAATACAAAAAAATGCATGAGTGAGCTACATGCATCCCTGGGATACCGTGCTCTGGCATCTTACCAATTTAAGGTTTCTAGCATCCCTCTTTATGAATACTTTCTGTACCCATCAGTAAAATACTAGTATCAAGTAAAGCCCTCTGAATTTCTTAACACAGTGAATAAGATTATAATAACTAAAACAAAATTTTATACACAATAAAATACTTTTTCTGAAAAGATGTGCATACTTTTGTCTATAGCAATGAAGATAATGTTAACTAAAACTGAAAAAAATAGAATTAAAAATTAAGAAAGCATTTAATTTAATGGTGAAGCTTGAGTCTTAGTTTATACTAAACCAGTTTCATTCTTTAGTCAAACATATTTCAAAACTCTATAATAAATAATCACCTGAATAGTTTTCTAGTAAAAACTAATCTTATGATTGACAAGTATTAAAATTATATGCATAGGAAAATTATATTACACTTTACTTCCCTAAATTGTATTGCGATGTACCTTAAAGCTTAACAAAATAATTAAGGTATAAATTTTAAAATGGCAGTATTTTATCAATTTTATAAAAGGCTAACATCTTGCGCAATTAAGACACTTTACGATTTCTGAGAAAACTCCATGTTTAGCAAAAAATAGTAAATGGTATAGATACTTCATAAAAAAGCAAGTGCCTAATAAAATATGAAAAAATTAACATCAAAAACAAAGATACATAAATTATAAAATTTATTTTTATTGTATCTTTACAAGTAGAAAGAATATATATTAAAATGCTTTTTCATCTCCTTTCAATGGAAGAGTAAATTAGTATACTATTTTGAGAAATCTCTTTGTCAAAATGAATCAAAAGACTTATAAGATGATATTTTTTAAGCTAGTGAGTACTTACCAGACTATATATAAAAATAACAGTAACACATAGAGACAAAGATTAATGTATAAAAAAGCAAATTCTGTATTTATTAAAATTAGAAAATGTGAAAAATGATGAATAATATTTAAATGACTGAATAAATCAACATTTGAATCAGAAATTACTGAGGAATCAATTAAAATCATGCATATGAGAAGCATTTATACAGAGAAAATATGCTCACAATATATTGGGAAGTCAATATATGAAAAATCATATATACTAGATTAAACCATTTGAGACCGTAAATATGTGAATGATTTTGATATAAAAATAGTAATAGAAGATTCAACTTAATAAAGGAATGATTTATAGATTCAGGTAGAAATTGCAAAAATTGTAAGTATTTAAAACAGAATTTTGTTATAGCTCTCAAGTTATAGTTCTCAAGTTTAAAATTGATTAAAAATACAGATATTAATTATCTGCTATAAAAATATTTTATAACTTATCCCTACATCAAATATGCATAACACTTTGACACACGTATTCTCTCTCTCTCTCTCTCACACACACACACACACACACACACACACACACACAAATACCTATGTGTTCCAAGCTAGGCTAGATATTTTAGGAAATGCAAAGATGATCTTAAAATAGAAGTCACCCTTTCTAATAATTTATTAGGAATATTTGTAAGATACTTGATTAATAATTTGAATTTCACGTATTTCACATCAAAATAAGAAATACAGTAATTATCATGGAGAGATTTTATTTAACTTGAGATTGATTTTATCCCTGATAAATAGATTTCAGTTGAGTAGAGATGGCGAAGTCTTCCTCATACAAGTATTTGGTTACTGTCTTAAGACTTTAGGTAAGATAATGTGGATAAAACCCATTCTCTAGCTCATATGCTTTGCCAACGGAGAATCAACAGAATCATCCTCTATTGTGAAAGATGGCATGGTAATTGTGGGCCCTTCATAAGTAACATAAAATACAAACACGAAGCAGCCTTCAGAACCACTCAGCCAGGAAATGTCGAGATGCATTCTACACCAGAAAATAGCAGCTGTCTTAAAAACAGTTTCTTATTGATTAGAGAATTTTTAACGCTCCTTCCCTGGAAGCTTTGCCATGTTGTTTGTCATCATGAAAATCTGTGTAGTTTGTTCTAGAAAAATACATGTAACCATGGAAGAAATGTTAAGATTAAGAATCCAGACACTTGGTTTCTTTCTAATTCTGTATTAACAATAAACTTGCTGCATAGTATCAGCCTATGTCTGAAAAACACCACATATATACAGAAGACTCTAAAGAATTTCCATCCTTAATGACTTTGTGAATCACAAGGAACTGCATCTATTATACATAACCTTTATGATCTCTAATACAGCTACCATATATATTCAAATACAGCTCTGGATTTATATTATAAACTGTGCTCCACACATGTCTTCCCATCTTAGAAAATAAACATGCTGTCATTGTTCAGAAGAAAAATCTGAATATTATTCTTTTCTCCTCATCCAATCCAACTAAGAGATCTTGTCAATTTCACCTTAAAGACACATAAATGAATTGAACTTATTTCATTCTTTACTATTAACTTTCCTATCAACTCATTTTTTGAAAGATTTCACGTCTTCTACTGGCCTCCCTCTTCATTGTGTATAATATTCACTTTCCATATCGCCCAGATTGATCATTTAAAGAGGCAAATTGATCATATGACTATTTAAAGAATATAATTCCTTCCCAATACACTTAACAGAGATCCAAACTCTTAGCTTAAGGATCCTTAAAAAATCTTGACCTCTGTCTCCAATCTCACCTCATCACTTTTTCCTCATCTCTATATTCTAGCACTTTCAATTTTATTGTTTCTGGACATTTTTCAAACTGTTTCCTGCATACTGTCATCAGAGTTCACTGATATCTAGTTTTTCTCTGACTCCAGGGATGTGACATTTTACTTCTATGCCCCTTCAATTGAGCAGAACATTTGGTAAGGTCTGACTAATGAAATGTAAATAGGAGACACATATGCAATTCTCTAGTTTTGCTACTAGCAAAGATCTGGCCATTAGCCATTCTGTTAAAGACCCACAAAAGTCCCCCTGTGGGTCCCTGTACTCCTGGGTAATAGAAATTACTCAGAAGTCAGGCTGTTCTCAGACAAAGTTCAACGTTTAATAAAGCTTATGCTTTAGATGCTGTGAGTGTGACAGCATAGAGAACAAATATCCAGGCTGTCATGCTGGGGGTTTTGAATCTCTTGGTTTAATCATTCTGATAGTTTGTTGGGGTGAGAGCTATCAGAGCTGTCAGTCATCTTCCGGTGGTGTCCTTTCTCCTGTGTTCCAAAAATATTTCAGAAAATACTGAAAATTCTGATTACTCCATATTTTCTTCCCTCTTCCTCTGGTCAGGTAGCGAGCAAATTAGAAATTCATGACTGAAAGAAATCATATCTGAGTGGTTTCTAGGCCCCTCCAAAGGAATAGTGAACAGGAAATAGTCAATGTTAAGTTGCTATAGAAGATTCGACTTTGTGCAGTGTAGGAGTAGTATAAATTGAACATTGAGTACTGGAAGGGATAGATAAGATTTTGCATAAACCATCAGAAACTAAAACTTTCCAAACAGCTATAAATGTCTATAATGAGCATTGACCCCAGTGCTTCTGCACCCTGCCTGTCTCAGTCACATCATAACATAAAACATGTAACGGCGGGCATCCCCAAAAGCCATCTCCAAAATCCCCAAGCAAATACAGGGCTTTTTAAAGGAGAAGTGGGTCCACAGTCACTAAGTTGTTTTCATGCACTTCTTGTTCACACTGGTGCCAGGTGCTGTCATTCCTGCTGGTCATGTTGCCTTTGTCAGTGACAAAAATGTGTTAAAGAAAGAAAGAGTTTAGTGTGTTAGTGTTTCTTTTCTTCATAGCAAGGATGTTAAAGTTAACCTTTCTGAATTTAAAAAAATCATCTTATTGTCTTGGACTGTGTTATTATCTTTGTCCAAAACACCTCTGCCACTCATCATTCCATATTTCACTTCTGGTCACTAAGATTTTGTTTAAAGAACGTCTCATTTGAAACACCTACAATGATAATACAGTAAAATTAGGTCCATCTCCCAGGTATTTTATGTAATGTCACTTCTAAAAATATTCTGTATATTAATCTGATGGTTCCTAATTTTATTTTTTTCTGATTTACTTATCAACTTACTGGGTCTCCCCCTTTCTCCGATAAAATGACCTCAAGTTATGGTTGTTGCTTTCTTCTTAGAACTTTTATGGTAACTTGGATAAAGAAGGTGCTCAAAAACATTTTCCAGAATATTTGTCAAGTGACTAATACTATTTTACATATTTTGTATTAAAGTTTCTTACTTTATGATTCCATTTATAAGGAATCAAGGTATCAAATTGAAAAAGGCTAAAGGTCAGTAATTACCTACAACGTCAGTTCAATTAGTTTCAGAAAATCTGTAGAATTAAATCTAGGCTTATAGAACAGTAACAATGGTATTTTTCATGTGGATGATTTAAATCTTATTTTTCATAAAAGAAAAGTATATTCTCCCAGAGGTGCTTACATAAGTAACACAGTATAATCATTTTGATATTTGAATAATAATATAAAAACAGCTTCTTACAAGCCCCAGCAAGTGTCCCCATAAATAAAGCTATATTATGCATATAGCTTATGTGCATGATGCCTGAAGTTACCTTAAAGGGGTACTACAAAAAGCATGAAATTGTTGAAAGCTTTCTATTCCTGAAAGCATTCAAGGCAAACATCAGAGATAAAGATCACTTGAGCTGTGTTTGTCTGCCTTATGGTGTTAATTAAATGCCAATATTTTTTTCTCTTGAGAAGCTCAGAATGAGATTCACATTCTCCTCTGAGAAAGACAAGATCATAAAGTATGCTTGTCACATGGTATAAGGCCTTCCATCCTTATGTGAAATCCCCAGGAGGTATTTTTCGTTTACATATTTCTCAACTATTATTTAAGGTTGCAATTTCTTTAAAGTACTGTATATATTTTATCAGAGTGGTAAATCTTGCAATTTCATACAATTTAAAGTTGAAACAATTGGGGACAGATATCATTGATTGTCATTTGGTCTAATGTTAAATCTCAATCTCTGTCCTTCATTGGCAATAAAACTATTTACAGAATATATATCATACATATAAAATGAGCTAGGTGCTGTGGATGATAGAAAGCAAGTGTAATACACAATCTTAATAGAATAGAACCTTTAAGATTATAAAATTAAAATTAACACCATAGTCATAGGGTCCTAATGTTAAACAAGCACATTTCCAAGAACCCAAGGAAACTTTTAGCAATGTTTTTTGTAATTATCAAGAATTAAAGGGATGAGAATGCAAATACATGTAAGGAATTCTAAGTAAAAAGACAGGCATCCTAAGAATATGAAAACAAAAGTCAATTTCATAAAAGGTGATTTTACAAGCGCCCTCAAATAACTGAAAAGCATTGATATTCCTGCATAAATTATGTAGCTAGAAACTATTAAATTAACCAAATTAAACTCATTTTTATTCCTTTAAATATAAGGATCTTTATTTTTACTTCTGGTCAAGATGGAGAAAAGTGGATAGATTAACCTCCATAAGAAAACTTCCCCCACCAAAAACAAAACAAAACAAAACAAAACAAAAAACATAAAATTTAGGAAAGAATCATTTTTTAAAGGAAAATACTAGAGTCAAAAAATAAAGAAAGCGTCACTTGGTAATTCAGACATAAATTAAACACAGGTCTGGTCCCAGCTAACACCTTAAATGTAAAGCCTGACACAACTGAACTGTATATAAACTTAACTGTGTGCTAAAGAAAGCTAAAAAAAATCAGGATTCAAAAATATCAACCTCCAAAAAAAGGTAAAATTAACAATAGCTGGCATTCAAAGGTTACCAGGGATACAAAGGAAGCTGGCAATTACTACCAGAATAAAAATTCAAAATCAACCAATCCACAATGAGCTGAAATACAATAAGCAAAAATATTAAAACAGCTGATATAATTGTGTTTTATATATGTTCAAAAGTAAAATATATACATGAAGTCATGTTTTTGAAAGCTGTAAATCAAACTGCAAGAGATAAAAACTAGAATGAAAAACAAACTAAACAAGATTAATGGTACATTAGTTATTACAGATGAAAAGAAAAGGTAACTTAAAGATGTTGTAATAAAATTATCAGTGAAAAATAGAGAATAAAATAATAAAAACAACAGGTCATTTTGATAACTCAGGCAACTGAAATGCTGGTGTGTGGACCATGTAAAACTCAGGGACTAAGAAACGTAAACATGGTTGGAGTGAAAAACCATGAAAAAAATAAATAAAAGAT
Organism: Solenodon paradoxus; assembly: GCA_004363575.1. Lineage (NCBI taxonomy): Eukaryota > Metazoa > Chordata > Mammalia > Eulipotyphla > Solenodontidae > Solenodon > Solenodon paradoxus. The sequence goes on from RJWH01000009.1 coordinate 1,909,111, forward strand.
GCTGCTTCCTCCTCTCTCTCCCTTCCTACTTCTCTGCCTTTATTCTTCTGATAAAAAAGAAAAATAAGCGAATACAAATGGCAAATGAAATATAATGAATTTTTTAAAATAATTCATAAAAAGAAAAAATAAATGTGATGAACAGTAATTAGTAACAAGAACAATTTAAACTTAAACATATATAATCACAATATTTATAAATATTTAAGGACATTACCAGTTGAGCATCCAAATATAAGCTACCTCTGAGAAATTTACTTTACAATTATATCACAAACCAAAATTTATGTTTTCAATAATAAAATACCAAAATATATAAAGCAAAAATAAACAAAAAAGTACCAAAACAAAGAAAAAATGAAAAAGTACATGATTACAATGAACACTTTTAACGCAATACTTTGATAATCATTAGAATAAGACAAAACAAATTGAAATCAATAACTTTACATGCAAAATTTGAAAAATACAATTAATAAACTAAACTGACATATACCGAAACAATGAAAGACTGCATCTTTACTTCAAGCATGCAGGGAATATTCACGCAAATTTACTCTATATTTCTTTACAAATCAAGGCTTTCTCTCTCTATATATGTATATATCTATCTATATCTATCTACATAGATATAGATAGATATATATTAAGTTGAACATATCATTTGATATCTTAGTACAGTAGATTTAAGCTAGAAATTTATGATTTTTAGTATATAGTAATATGATTTTGGGATTAATGAGTTTGGCCACTCAAGTATATATATTCAAAATACTCTAAGTATTAACTTCTCTATGCTCAAAATATCCTCGTGCTGTCACTTATAGACTATAGGTTCTCCCACTTAAAGTCCTGGAAACCACTGATACATTTCCTAAAGTTTCATCTTTTTCAAAACTCTACAAAATTCTTAAAGGGTATATAAATATATAACTTTTATATGCATTTTTTCACTTACTGAATATGCTTAAGATTATGCATGTTTGTGTAACTAGTGCATTCTTCTTATTGCTGAGTGTGCTCCATTTCATGAACATACACACAATGCTCATGCATTCGCCTTGTGAAGGACATTAGGGTTGTTGGCAGCTTTTGCTGATTATAAATAAAGCTTCTATAAACTTTAAAATACATACTTTTTCAGTTCTCTTATATAAATATCTTAGAGTGTGATTGTTGAGTGACATAATAAATACAAGTTTAACCTTATGAGAAAATGCTGAAAAGAAGGTAATGTGATGAAATTTTGCATTCCAATCAGCAGTATATGAGAGTTAGATTTGCTCTATATCATAACAACTACATGACAGTGGAAATTATTTTTAAAGGCTTCTTTTCTTAAAGTAATTCATAGGTTCATAGCAAAATTGAGAGAATTGTATATAGATTTTTCCTATACCCTCTTCTTCCAGCAGGTAAAGACTCCCCCAGTATCATAATACCCCAACAGAGTAGTACAGGCAATGAACCTATATTGACACATCATAATCATTCCAAGTTCATAATTTGCATTACAATTTACTTTAGGTGTTATACATTCTATGAATTTGGATAAAGGTTGAATGACATTTATTGTAGGAGCATGAGGAAAAATCTTTCTGAGTCCCTTTGGGTTTTTCTAGGCTGGCAAATAATCATAGATGCCTTAGACACTTTTGATAATAGAAAATCAAAAGTAGATGTATAATAATAAGTATAGCTCTTGTATATTTAGGAGAAACATGATAAAACCAAGTAACTCACCCGCATAGCCTTATTTACCACCTTAAATAACTTCAGCTGGAGATAAAGGGCTTGGAGTTTGGTCAAAAGCATTTGCGTGGGAGGTGACCAGAAAGACAACATGAGGGCATGGCTGCTGTGTAGATTTAGATGCTTCCTTCTATACTAGAATTAAAGAGGTTAAATCTTCCTAATACAGTGAGAGAGATGTCCTTGCAGAGAGATTTTCCTTTACATTATAAATGTCTATTACAAATGGGTAGTATCCACCTTGTCTTCAGAGTCTTCTTATGAAGCATCCCTTTTGCCATAGACATGTATTTTGGGGGTAAAAGATTTGCTCTCTTACAGTACCTAGTAATATAGCATCATTCAGAGTAGTTTCATGCTCTAAAAATTCTGTATGTTCTATTTCCCCAAACCTCACTGCAAGACAACCACTGACCTTTTTTACTGTCTTCCTAGTTTTCCCTTTTACAGAATGTCATTTAGTTGGAATCATACAGCATCTAGTCATTCTATATTGGTTTCTTTCACCTAGTAATATCCATGTACATTTCCTCCAAATCATAGTTTTATATATATATATGTATATATATATACATGTGTATGTATATATGTGTGTATATATACACACACACATATGTATATTTAGCTCAGCATAATATATTTGGAGGATTATGTGAAATAAACTATAGTGTATTTATAGACTGAAGAAAATCACTGCAAATATTTTGGTGCAGGTTTTATCATGGACATACTTTAAAACATTTTTGGGAATATACCAAGTAACATTTTAGCTGATCTTATGTTAAGAATATTTAAGTTTTATATGAAACTGTCGGTCTTTTTCAAAGTGTTTGAACCATTTTGCATTCCCACCAGCAGTAAAGGAGAGCTCCTGTTGCTCTTCATCCTCACCAGCATTAAGTGTTACCAGTCAAAGCTGCATAATGGTACCTTATTACTTTAATTTTCATTTCCATGATAACACACAGTATGGAGCATATTTTAAATAAAATTTTGCTATCTGTATATGTTCTTTGTTGACATGTGTGTTAAAGCCTTCAGATAATTTACTAATCTTGGCAACAAATTTTAAGCCATTTGATTTGATTTGTTTTTCCTTAATGATATCGTGTTGAATATCTGGGAGAGAGCTTAAATTTTTTTTATCTGCCACCTGCATTTTTTTTGTTTTGATTCCATTCATGTATTTAGCACATTTTTAATTAAGTTGCTTATTACTTAATAGTGATTTTTGAGAGTTATTACATGTATTCTGGATACCAGCTTTTTTGTTTGTTTTGCCAGGTAAGTGATTTACAAATATTTTCTCTTAATCTTTGAACTTAAGTTTTTGTTTTAATAGATTTTTACTTATAGATTAACCAGCAGGTGAGTAGTTAAGACTTTGGTTTTATAGTAGAGAGAACAGATATAGATCTAGGAGTTAGTAATTTCTTGCTCCTACCTCAGTACTGTTCTCCTCTACTAGGTCAGCATCACAATAGACACTTTCTTAGGTCTCTTATATTTCTGCTCCATGTAGATATTAATGGGGTGCGACTTTTTAAAGCAATTATCTATCTATCTATCTATCTATCTATCTATATATATATATATATATTGCACCTAACATTGATGCTTTTCAAAGTGTTTTTATTACATGATAAAATTTTATTTTCAAAAATTAGCTGTTCAGAAAATACCCTTCTTTTCCCATTTGAAGACATGTCAACAGACTAAGAAATGTTTAGTTCAGTGATGTGTTGAGTTCACACAAATGATAGATAACTCCAAAATCAAGCACAAAAATGCTTGACTCATTTATTCAGTCATTCAATCATCTATTCCTTAGAATATTTTAAGATCCCACTGTGTCATGTTCTAAGAACTTAAAGACTAGAGTAAGATTTCCTTGCCAAGGCTTAATTTTCACTCAACTATGACTCCCCCGTGGTCAAGACCTCCTGTTAGTTTTTAAACAGTGCCTACATTCAGATCAAAACCAATGGACTCAACAATGTTATTTTCTCACTTCTATTTTGATATCTTATTAAAATAATAAATGCTAAGTTGGTAATGACCTTGGGATAGCAAGTTGTGGAATAATGTTAATGAGCTGAATAAAGTACAGAGACAGACATAAAAGATAATCTAATAGAAAGGTCTTCAAAACCTATTTAAAGTCTCCATATTCAGAACTAACATTTTCTAATAACTGACCAAGTAAGATTTGGGATCAAAAATGTGGAAATTATTAGAAAATTTATAAACTAGATCTATTCCTTGCTTCCTCATAATGCTTATTGGTTAAGTCTGAATAGTAATTTTATTTACCAATCTAGCCAGACGTTTATCTGGCAGAGAGGAAAGAATAAGAAAGATCCCTCAAAGACAGAAAGCCCGGGTTCAATTTGCAAAACAACCTGCACTTAGGAAGTGGATAGAACAGGGGTTATTAAGTGTTATTTTTTATACAGGAATAATCTTTCTAACATACAATAGCTCATTCACCAGAAGCCATAGCCTGTAGCACCCTACAATCATGATAATTATGAGAGTTAATGACCTAAAGAAAAAATGTCAAAGTTTTCATAAGGGATTTTTTTTTTAAAGTTGAAAGGTCTTTAGAACATGATTACACCACTGCCCTTTCTTTCCACATGTGTGTTCAATTTTACACTATGGAGATACAAAAGCTCTAGAGACCGTAAGTGACATAAGGATGGACAGTAATAAAGCATGTTTTATTGTCAAATTGCTGAAATTCCATAAATGTTTTTATATATAAGACACCTGAATGATGGTGAGGATGATGATGCTGTTTACCAAACCTAGGCCATGTTCTAATGTGACAGAAACTTTACTGAGTGCTTTAATTAACTATGTCAGTTAAAAAATAATGGCATCTTAAGACATAAATATTTTAGTCATATTTTACAGTTGAGCAAATTGAGACTAAGTTTATGTTACTGCAAATTGTACGTGAAAGATACAATATTGAAAGTCAAATAAATCCCTGTGACAATTATTTACCATTAGTAGTGACTTGTGCACACACAGTGTAATAAATCTTCAATTTAGATCTTACTGAACTAAATCAGTATTTTGTTACTTGTTAAGACACGTTTAGCAAACCCACTATTTATATGTGTGTGTGTGTGTGTGTGTGTGTGTGTGTAGAAAACTTAGAATGCAATTTGAAATACATATGTTTTCCTCCATAACCTTAAAATCTTACAATAGAATGCTTAGTTGAAAAAAACACTTGGAAAATCACAACAAGCATATAAAAACTTTAAAAATTGCATCATGACTGAGAAAATTTACCTAAAACTGTGGAAAGAGATAAAGGGTGATAGTTAAAGCACATAATTATGAAAGCTGGGTGAGGATAATGTCATTAATTATATATGTGATACAAAGTTAGAGATAGTATGAAGACTTTCAGACCCTAAATAACTTCTATTTACAGTATGAGATCTGAAATGTCACCCTGAGCATGCATACACTTCCACTTACCATTTGATCATTAAATGAAAGCCTCCTGAGAGACATGATTATTGAATTTCCAAAGTGAATAAATTTAAGATAATTTTTATATATCAACATTTGAAAATAAAACAATCCAATGATTTAAGAAATCTAAACTTGGTGCGTAGGTGTTGAGAAATTAACACAAGAAACGTTAGACTTCATTTTTGCCTGTGGTCGAAAAAAAAAAATGCTTTGTTCTACTAAATTTTCCTATATGCAAGTATATATCTAAGTCATCCCTGAAGTTTTGGATTTGAATCAATTTTGGTGTCTTTTGTATAATTACTGAGCAAACATGAAAGTATATAGAAAACGTAGGTCCATTCCATGTGAGTAAAACCTACAGGGAAAGAAAAGACTTTTTCAATGTTCTGCTTCTCATTTTTAATTTTTTACCATATTCATTAAAAACAGCAGAAGCATTGTCAAATAGCTTCAGGAATAAATTTTAACTATACATCCAATGAAAGAGTGTAAGTTTCAAAAAGAAAGAGATAATGTTTGATTCGCTCATCTCTATTCCAGTGTTTCCTGAACTCAGAACAGACCATTGTCAAATACACATATCTAAGATGAACTGTATACCAATAAGGGCATAGGCATAATGCCTATGATCCAACTTGCTGCCACTCGCTAACTCTATGCTCTCTTTGAGACTGATGGCAATACTAATCTCATGGGATTATGAAAAATATGAAGGTATGCATGTGAAAATTCACACAGGATGTGACACATTACTAGCACAATTTCTAAATATATTTTAATGTATAAAATGTCTAGTGTAGCTGGATGTACTCTAATTCTCAATTTTTTTGATTATTTTTGTATTATATCACAGTCAAGAAGGGTTCTAAATATTATTTGTTTGCTTTACATAGGTGAGTATGTGAGCATTGATTAAATCTCTGTGCAAGCATCTGTTTTAAGCTAAAATGGACTTAATAAACCCTTTAATAATCAAAATTGAATATGTAAGTTCTAAATCAAACTAATATAAACAATCTAAAGGACTGAGGAATTTTATCATAGCTAGCCTAATTCAGTGCAACAAATGTACAGAAGAACTTGTGAATAAGCATGCTCTGAGATGCTTTATAACTGCTAAGAATGACTAATATTAATTGGAGTTACACAATCTCAAGAAGTTTGACAAACTGAAATAATTTAGTTCAAGTTTCAGTGATTACAGATCTCAAAATATCTAATCTCTTGATATGAGTTAGAAATTTTCCATATTCCTTGCTGCATTTGACATCATGTAGCCCAAGACTTCCAGTCTTTTGCCTTATGGTACTGTAAGAAAGTAAGGTTTTATGATATATCCTGGTGAAGTTCCATTTCAAATCTAAGCAGCAGACAGGATAGAGTTGCTACATGACTCTCCTCTCCTTAAAAACATATTATCCCCTAATGGGTATATCCTCACCTTCCCACCCTTCCCAAAGAGAGACAGTCCCTGGCATTTTAGAAATATGTGCTGTAAATTGGCAGGCACAAGCACCCTAAAAGACTATAAAATAAACATGAATCCCCTTTGAAAAAAACTTTATATTTTCATCACATCCCCTGTAAGCTAACGCACTGCACTGTTTACAGTCTTCCACTACAATATATTTTGAAACGATTACCTTCTTCTGAGTCATTTGTGTCATAATGCTCTCCATAGGTACCCATAAAATGAAAATGTAAGCCGTTTTTATTGGCCACACTACATCTTAATTGAAAATATTAAAGGGGATTGCTCTCCTACTGATTTTTTTCCCTTCATTTAATTGGCTAATCATATGATATTTTTAATGGAATAATCGTGAAAGAAAATATGAATCTAATTTAAATTCAGACTGGATTTGGGATATTTAAGAGATTATCCCAGAGTAGCAGAGGGTGCATGAGGCAATAAACATCTGTTCATTCCTGACCACTAGCCTTGGTGTTTATGAGCTTGGGGGATATTTATTTTCAGGAGACATGATTCTCTACATTTGAGCTTCAGCTGTTTTACTGCTGTGTTTTTAGTGAAAAATTTTAAATTTATCAGCAGATTTTTGTCCATTTTTTCACCTCACTGTTTGCACTTTTATCAAAATGCAATATTAACAAATGAGAAAATGTCTCAGGAAATCACTACCCCCTACTGAGAGAAAGAATTCAGCCATTTATTTATTACTAGCTACAATGCAGTGTAAATAGAGAAACCAAACCATGTAAAAGTAACTGGGCATGATTTTATGAAAGACCATCATAGCCTTAGTGGTGGCAAATTAAATATTTCATCCATGCATTCAAGTGCTCTGAATATCTACCATTGCCACAGCATAGTAAAAGATAGTCTAAGCTAATTAAAGAAAAATAAGTTCCAACAACCTCAAAAAAAGTTTTCAGTGTAGTGAGAAAGATAGACCCTACGCTTGTGAAACCTGAACTAGTATCTCTGCAGTTTAGGCATTCAGAACATTAATATAAGTAATTCCACAAAGGAGTCGTTAATAGTGCTCACTAAATGAGTGGTGTAGGTAGATGATAATTCAGAGAACAGTCAGATCATAGTGGATGCAAATGGTCACATAAGTAATCACTTTAGAATAATGATTTTTACTTTCAGGGTTGTAAAATCTTCTGGGATTTAGATTTAAAAAAACTTAAAACAGATATTATGGGGTATTTAAATCCCTGTGGCTGACTAGTAAATAGTAAGAGACAACGCTTGCTGATACGTCAAATGAAGTTTCTCTTGTACTATCAAACTGAGGACTAAAGAGTTCTCATTAATAGCAATAATTTCAATATAATGGGTTTCCGTCATCAATCTAATTCCAATTGAAATCTCTAGCATATAGCTCTAGAGTTCACCTAAGATTCTATAGGTGGAATCTCACCTGTACTAAAATCACCCATATATCAGGTGTTAAAGAACTTCTCATGAACAAGTTATTGCTTCTCTTAGACTTGTTGCTCTCTTTCCAGTTATAGAGACTCCTTCTGGCACTCCCACTGCAGCACACGGTGCTGTGGTCTCAGTCACTCCTCTTGTAGACATCATCTGCTCCTGAAATGTTTTGATATATACTGCTGGTTAGAAGCCAAACTCACTAAAACCTAAGCTATCCAAATTTTACCTTTTTCCAAGGTACAGTGAGGTTCACTTTCTCCACTTTGCATACTCTTAGAGACATTTCAATAAAGTAACATTTATTTCCAAGAGCTCCCAAATTTTAAAGCTATTCTTCTGTGTATCTTATGACTCCAGTCATAAAGCTTCAGACTTTAAACCTTTGGATTCTGGGTCATCACTTAGTTTGATTCCAAATCTGTCTCCTAATCAGACAGCACTTCATCCCTTCAGACAAATTTCAGCTAGGAGGATTTTCCAACTCTTTGAAAGACATGTTACTGTGGAATCGTCCAACTGGTTACCCATACTACCTGATCAAGTCTTAGGAATTGTCACAGTGATTTATAACTGGATTTGATACAATGTTCACATTTTAGCATCTCACAAGGGATGCAAGAAAATAATACATATCATTATTATTATAATGTATTTATTCATTGTTAACTGAAATATTCTCCAAAGTGTCTTTAATATATGAATTTAGTTACAACATAAGGAATCCACTTGGGGCCCCGTTGGGCACATCCCAGTGACTTCTGAGATTATAAAAAAGCCTTCAGAGACTCGTCTATAGATTAGTATTTGGTTTGAGAATTGTAACGAAGTATTTCATGGGGTTTTAAATGGCTTTTGAGAGCTGCATGGAATAATAAGAATGGCAATTTTTGAAAATATACATTAGTCTACTAAATAACATACACTCCATCTCTGAGTTATACCTTTTACTGCAAAAAGAGAAATACATTAGACAGAAATTTAAGTAACCAAACTTATTGTCAATGGACAAGCAGTTTCACTATATTCCAGAATAAAATTTCTTCCCAGAGTGGATACTTCATCAAATGAACATTTATTTTAATTTATAACCAGATTTTAGTGGTATTCTTGCTTCAAAAACAAAACAAAAAAGGCAAATCTTTAGAAATAAATACTATATTTGATGAGGGATCAAAGTTAAGTGGATCATGAGGCTGAAATGAGTAGGTAAATACGGTCTTTGACCTCAGGATATTGCTCCTGTTCTTTTATATAAAAGGTCTATAATTTAATCTTCTCTGTATAACCATGGTCTTGGAAAGGATCAATGGTATAAACATCCTAAAATGAGTTTCTCTATATACATATATGTCCATGTATGTTATATTTGCATTACATGGACATATATGTATATACATGTATGTACCTACACACATATAATATATGTTCATTTAACATTTGTTCTTTGAGTTTTGCACATATAATATCAGATGACTATTTACGTAATCAAGTTGAATGTTAGAACATGTGATTTTGTTCCAGGTGTTACTTTGACATTTTATATTTGTCTAGACATATGTCATGTGTTTTCCTTGCCTGGGCTTCCTTCAGAATTTTTATGTATAAAGTGAAGATCATTTAACTTGGTGATTTTAGGGGTCTTCTATTCTAGCATTCCATAGTGTTCTGATTTTCTTTGTTGATATTTATCAGATGTCTACAAATCAGCTATACTAGAGTTGGTTTCTTCACCATAGAACAATGCAAAAAAGATTATGGCATGAACTTCCGGTGCAAACAAATACCCTTGATCCTATTTTCTGCATGTTTCTTATCTATATTCTTGTTCTGGAATGAGGTGAGAGTTTAGGTCTTTTTAATTAAGCAATTTTTTAAAGTGTCTTTCTGATTTCTTTTTTTTTTTAGTTTTGCTTTCTGATTGTAAAATCCAGGACTTCATTGTCTTCCTGGTATACATATTGATCTGCTAGATTTTTATGCACTCCTTTACTGATATTTGATAATATGAGAGAAAAATCTATCAAAGATGTTGCACATCTTCCTATTTTGTGTGTGGTTGTTTAAAATTGTCTGTATATAAAGTCTACAGTTTAAAAATTCATGGTTAATACTGGATGTCTTGAGTATTTTTGCCACCCATTTCACCCCTTGGCTCCCCAATATTCTCATTTGTATTTCTTCTTCTTGAAGGCAATAGCTCAAGCTGTAAAATGCATGAGATAACCCAATGGGACAGTAGAGAAGAGGCAGAAAGAGAGTTCAAGATGGTAGCCCATGTGACTGCTTCCGTGTTGAAAGTTTATGTCAATGAGGAATAGACAAAGAATAAAAATGACATCAGATAGGGGAACAAGGAAACCTTGTTGAGATTATTGACCTGGTATAAAAAAAAAAAAAAAAGAGAAGAGACATTCAGTAGTACCAAATGTTGTAATGATAAATAGGATAAAAAGAGAAAAAGAAGAGTAAATTTATAAGTTTGTAGGAAATAATTTTTATGTAAAATGAAATATTTTCTTCAGCCATCCCCCATCCATATCTGACATGTTTTAGGAAAATATTTTGTATGCAGAGAGAGTTAATACCACCAGATCAAAGGACAAATTCATAGTCAATGACATATCATGCTAACATATTGTTTCTCTGAGGTACAATAGAAACATGTACCCCAAATGAATGATTAATTAATTTTTAAGATTTTAGATCTATAATGCTTATTATATGTATTAAAATTTGGTCTGCATCCTAATTCTTTCCCAGTCAATATCTTTTCATAAACTCTTTTTATAATGGTGGACACTGCTTCTAAGACTCTCACTTAAGCTCTCACATGCAAATGACCCATCTTCTTATGATGCTCATTACTCTGTTGAAACTTTATAGGACATGAAGTGACACAGAAAATTTAGAGCACCCCACTGTCATTATGATCACATTAATTAAGCGATAAAAACCAGCAGTGCAGGAACTACATTGTATTCATTCATACCTTGGGATGAATGTTCACAGTGGTGCTTGGGGTAGAAACCACAGGACTCCCATTAATGTCATGAAGCTATGTGCATTAATACTGGACACCTGCTCCTCAACTCTGCCATACTAGTAACAATGAGTCTTGACTTATCTTAATATTTGTACAAATGTGATTGTGCTTCAACTGCCTTCTTAATACTTCTATTCAAGACCATTTTATTTGCCAATATATTTTTCATATTAAATATATGATTCAATTTTTAGGTAAAGTGGATGCATCTTAGACAGAGATGCATGGGAGGATAAATACCTATTTAATGAGAATACAACATCATGTTAACATGCAGGCAGATCCAAACTAGGACTGGAATAGAGGCCAATCCACAGATATTTTGGGAAGATACTACAAGTTAAAACATGAATCTAGTACACTAGGACTGGGAACTTAAGTGTGTGTCTTAGATATGGCCAGGAAAATTTCAGAATCTGGGAATTCAGAGTTTTAAGCTTCTCAAATTCCATGAAGGAGTTACATTGTTAGAGAAATCTGTACCTTTTTTATGCAGTATTTTCTATTCCTTGTTTAGTGTTAGTGACTCTGAATGATCACTTATTATTGATAAAGGGGCTGTTTCACTCTAATTCTGGGGTTTTAGTATTACAGTTACTGTATCATCTGGAAATTAGTTATAAATTCAAATTATCAGGCCTTACCACAAATATACTGATCAGAAATTGAAAATAGGGCATAGAAACCTGTGCTTGAATAGGTTTTCTAGATGATTTTGAGAAAGACTAAAATTTGTAAAATAAAACTAAAATTAAAGCAGCCATTGACACATCATTGTGAATAATCACTATCTCATTTCGTCTAGCAGATGCAAATTCTTGGTGATGGGCCTTCTAGAATACTTTTTTTTAGGTCTGCGTGTTATGTTTTAATATTGTCTTAATTTCAATAGAATTCAATAAGTTAGTGCTCTTTAGAATATAAGCTCCTCTGGATCATCATTTCTTCCCTCTCAAAACTTTATAGTTATAGATAAAACAAATGAACATAGCATTAGCTACACCCAAATCTTGATGTAAGATGTAATTATTTCAATTGACAGGATATTATGCCAACAGTAGTTCTAGTTTGTCTGTAACCTTTTCACTTATTCTGGAACACAAGATGCCCATCTTGATCCTAAGGTACAATGAGCTTCTTCTTTCCCTTTTGTGTTGCTGGATCCCTACATACTTCCAATCTCTGCTCCTGTCTTGAAACATAGTTCCTCTAGAACCAGAAATTTGTTTCTCAAATAAGCTCCTCTGAAAGTCTATACAACAAGTCTTACATCTGATCTTCAAATACTGTCTTACTGGATTTATGCTTATGGTTCTATTCCTGAAACATTTTGATGTTTTATACATCTGTTAAAATTCTCCTGTTTCTCCTTGTTTAATCTGTATGATGTGTCTGCTTGTTTGGATCCAATGACTCTTCTTTCTAAACTTATTCATCACTATGTCTTATTGCCTCTCTCTTACAGCAATGTCTGACTGTCTCCACCATTAGACCTTACCAGTGGTCATGTCTGGGTCTAAGGTTACTCAGCAGATACCACTCCATTTTGCTTAGCGCTTTAGTTATTAACCCCAAAATAGACTACTGCATTCATAATACAGGAGTTAAGAGATGAGTTCTGGACTTACATAGTTTTGCTTCAAAATCTAGCTTAAGTTCTTGGTAGTTATGTGAATTCAGAAAGTTGCCGAACCCTTCTAAATATCAGGGTTTTAGTTATTTTTCCTAAAAATGGAATAACACTATTATCTTTGATATAGGATTATTTAAAAGAGTAAATAAAATAGCTAAGGAGAAATCATCTGACATTTGCTAGTCCTCAGTAAATGGTCACTACTGCTGTCACCCTCATTCATTCCTAGTTAAACTGTGTTGCATATTTCTAAAGAAGCTGACAGTGTAGTAAAAGACATTAAAGCATATTTAGATAGCCATTAACTATTAAAGTATATATTAGTTTTAGGTATCAATAATTTTGACTAGAGGATTCAGGTCAAGGGTCTTGGAGGTTTTAGCATTTAACTGTACATTGTCACTTGGGAGTGATTATCTTTGTAGCAAAGTTAACAAGAGGTGACATGAGGGGTGGGGATTATAACAGTCTCCAGATGCTGAACTAAGTATTGTTAAAATACATGGAATTTAATCCTCACAGCATATACTTAGTTAAGCCTTATCTCTATCTTAAAGATGAGGAAACAGAAACTGTTAAATTCAGTGGAAGTAGTGAGATGTTGAAGAAGATGAATGGAAAAGAAGAAAGAGTCTTGAAGTTCAAAGCCAGGTCTAAATCACAATTTCTATTTCTATAGCCTGGAAAGAACAAGCAGGTCATCCCATCTCTCTCTGTCTTCACTAAAAGTACATTATGAAGTAATTTAGTCTATCACAGGAGAGCTTCAGTTTTGTTTCTTTTCAAATATTAGTTTTAGAGATAATATGTCTTCAATTACTTTAGGCTTGTCCTCTGATCTTTTCACTGTTTTAAAAAAAACCTGAAATTTTGGGGGTGAATTCATGTGTCCGAACCAACCATCCTATGGACCATGTGGAGCAGAACATTCTGAGAATATTTAATGTGAGATAGATTGATTCATCTAATAGATGCAGCATTTATTTACAAAGGAACATAGATATTTGTTGCATTATTAGGTAGACTAAATGCAGTTGATGTTGTTATTTGCATAACCAATAAGCTTGAAGCAAGTTTAAAAAAGACGGAATGCTAACTTTTGGACTTAGAGGGAAAAAATTTTCTTACCTTATAGATTATTAGCTGAATTGTGTACACTAAGAAAAATAAAGACATTAAGGGGATAAAAAAAAAAAAGCTAGAACGCAGTTATTCTGCATTTTAATTCCCGATATGATTTGTTTGAGAATGAATACTGAACAGTACTAGCATACACTACCACTCTCATCATCCAGTTTAAATGTATGTTTTATCCATGTCAGCAATGTTTTCCTGTCTTCTTTCATTTTTCAAGATCTTCCTCGGTTCCTTTACTGCCTCAGTTTTTCCTTTGTTAATTATTTTAAATTCTATAAGGCTCTACACTTTATGACAATTATATTTATCTCTTAAAAAATCTGAGAGAGGATTAAACGTAATCTAATTTTTTTCTCCAATATTGGTATGGGTTTTATTGTCTTCCCTGGGTGATTATAAAATAATCTTATGGAAAGTTATGTCTTTCTAATGGTTTTGCACTGTTTTAGCAAATATTTGATTGAATGATGGAATTAGTGGAATTAAATTATTGTATGCTTTTAATTTCTCATTACATAATGCAAAAAATACAGGCATAGCAGAAACTCGCTAGAACTATTTTCAATAGAGAGATTAGAGTTTGTATAGTTAAGATATACCATGAAAAATTTGGGAATTGATACACTTTTAAAATACCTTTTTCTTTGAGGTAGCTAAAATAGAGCTATGTAGTGTGTTTATTAACAGTTGTCTATAAAATACTTTTCACACAGGAATGAAATTAGCATTTATGCTGACAATGTACCAATGAGAATAACTTTAGAATCATGTTAGTCATTTATAATTGTGACTGGCAGGAGTCTAGTTTACAACTGGAGGTGGTATTGGGAGCAGGGAATGCCAGCTTTGTGGCGATATCATTTTCCCTCGTACAGAGGAATATTTTATAATGATTAATTTTATGTGTCAACTTTACAAATTCATGGCATCCCTAAAAGACACCGATGAGAGGAAGTTCTCCCACGGGGCAGAATTCTGAGCAGTGCTCCTTGTTGTTCACTTTATTTAGAGGGAGAAATTACCAGATATGTGATCAAATACCAGTTCATGGGCTATAGTCAATGGTTTGGCTGGATGGTCAGAAACTTGAAAGAAACATGTTTGAAGAACTAGTTAGAACAAATTTTGAAAAGAGATATGTGTGTACACATCTCTAAAAAGAAAAAAAATTTGAAGATACTTGTGTCACGTGAATATTCACCAAAGAATAACCTCAGCAGAGAACTTTTAATAATAGTGTATAGGATGACTCTTCCTCTGTACACTGGTCATTTTCTTTACGGAGACATCCTTGTCATTGCCCAATAAGCTCATGAAAAAATAGCCATGTTGACAAGAATGGAGATTATGAATAGATTCAACAATATGGACTTCTATTCTTCAAGACCTATCTGACGACAACTATTTGTGAGTGCCCAAGATGCCAGCAGAAGAAATTAACATTGAGTCCCTGATATGATATGGGACCATTCCCAGGATGATCAGTCAAATACTTGGGGGCAGTTGATTACATTGAATTTTTTCATTATGGAAAGGACGACCATTTGTTCTTGGAGGAGATTTCTAGATAAAATTAACATTTTAATCAGTAGATTAGCCTTTCTAGTGTGGGAGGGCATCATGACACTGTTGAAGATCTGAACAGAATGGATTGAGTAAGTAATAAGTATCTCTTTCTCTCTCTGCATAGTGATTTTCTAATGTAAACATTGGTCATCTGCCTTTGGATCTGGACTGGAATTTGCATCATCAGTTCTCCTGGGTCTACAGATTGTTGATTATGTATCTAGGAACTTCTCAGTCTCCATAATTATGTGGTCCAATTTAGTATAATAAATCTCTATCATCTATCTTCTATAACATATCTACTTATCCATCCATCTATCTATATCATCAAGTTAGCTATCTCTATATCCTGTTGGTTCTGCTTCTTGGATAACCCAGACAAATACATAAAACATACTTGAAAGGTTTTTTTCTGAGCTCCGCGAGGAAAGAAAGTCAATTAGACAAAAAGTCGAATAGCCAGGGCTTTATTGGGGTTTGCGCACCAGGGCGAGGTTCTCCGGTCCGCAGAACGAGGGCCGGGGTTGCGCCGGAACAAAGGGAAGCGCGCTCTTTAAGCAAAAGAATTTTGCGGGCTTCATACGTGGCGATTGAGGATTGGTCCTGTGATTCCAAGTGTGGTTTCGTCAGCTTCCTTTTTCCCGGGTATGGCCGTCATTTTGTCCTTCTGGGCCAGCCTAACAGTACTGATTCCCACTAAATTTGATTAACCCTAACCTAACTTCCCTGGATCAGGAGGTAATTGTCCCTGGGTACTTATCTTCTGGGTGTGTGTGTGTGTATCAAAAGTAGATGCCTCTATGAGATCTCCTGTCTCCTCAGCACTTCTTCTGTCCTGAAAAAAGTTATTTTAACCCCAAATCATGAATAAATTGCATTCATTCCTTCTTTGTGATTTAACTCATTTATATTTGATTATAATGCTAAGATAATGATATAATCCTTTTTTTCTCAATAACATTTATTTTATTAAATTTCTGAATTAGGATAGGCTATAATAGAGGTGACTGGCTTCAAGGACATTGAAAGTATGTAAAACTAGCATGTGTGTGGTGTTTTTGTGTTTATTAGAATATATGCATGATAATATATAAATTCAAAGATAGAACTATTTAGATTAAAATATTATTACTTTTCACTATAGAATAAAATTATATTTTAGAATTTGGTTCTGAAGAAATTATTATAAATGCTTTTAAATATAACTTCTGCTTAAAAAACCTTTATAAAATTGCTGTCTTTTCCAAGATTGCACTATTGGATCTAGTATCAAACTAAGAAATTTTGTACTCAAATTCATCAATTTTGTAGTATTTCATGTTGTATCAAGGAAGAAATAATTGAACACTTAATAAGTATTAGATGTTTTTCTATGAAAGAGAAACCTGAGTATTCGTTTCAGTCCAGTTGGACAGACAATAACAACTGATATTTTCTTATCCTTATTACATAGCCACTGACATACATGCATTTTGTAATTTAATCCTCCAGTTAATCCACAAAGTACATACCTATGCAAAATGAAGACACTGACCTTCAGTCAGGTAAACCATGGACTTAAGGCAAACGATCTGTGATTGGACTCTCACTATATCAAATTCTCTCAACTCTGACTATGCATTAGTTCTAACTCTGACTATGCATTAGTTCCAAATGAAGTTACTGTCTTCATTGTTTACAGAAAATGTTTGCTAACTTTTTGTTTTTTAAGTGCTTTTTAAAATTACTGAAGAAAGAACAAATGCGAAGAATTCTGTATGCAAAAAAAATAGTTCTGGTGTCTATCTTCCTAAGTCAAACAAAGCTGCACTAATTCTCAGAATATATCCCAAGCACCTAGTAAGAAGTAAATTGCTATTCAGCATCTTAGACCTCCCAAAATGGTGAAGAAAGTTATTTCACATAACTTGCAGACCCTGACGGAATATAGTTAGTTTATCATTAATTTAGCAAAAACCATATTATCTCAGCACTGGGCAGTATCAATTGACCTATTACGAAGCAGGAACACTTTATTGCAAATAGGCCATTTCCCATGTATCAAGGCATACAATAAGTTTCATTTAGTCAAATGTAATGACACCGAGCCTGTCACAAATGTTCTCAAGCCAAAAATTGTCTTGGGGTTGGAGAGAATCAATCTATAATTGAAGAGCAATTATTTGGGCTTCTAGATTTCCAAAAGAATGAGGTGGAACAAACATTCATGGCAAGAAAAATCAAGCATTTCACCTCTTCTCACATCTGAGATTGAACCTCAGCTCTGGGGCATAACTCAAGATTTGATATTAAAGTGTTTCATTTGCAGCCAATTAGGCCTAGGATTAGATTCTGCAGCCTCCTTGCATGTGAGGACAATAGTGCGATTTCCAGCAACCTTATTTCCACTCTCTTACCCCCTCACACATCCCTTCAGAACCATCACTGCCTTCATCAAAACAATTTCATTTGTACTTATGAAAGCGTTACAGCCGGTAAGTGGAAGGTATAGAACAAGCTTAACCACTGTAGCTTTTTTCCCATCTGAATATCACGAATCTTGTATCTCACCGTGGTGTAAGGTCTCTGATTACATCAACCTCTCCAAATTATGCTGAAATGAAGGCCATTCAATTTGCTACAATCAGTAACTTTCGAAAGAGCCCACATAATTGATTTCACAGTAATATAGGCATAGGTGACTGAGAGCCTCGGCTTCATTTAGACAATGTTTTCTTTCATTCCAAAGTGCAGTATTCAATAGAAATCACATTTTCCCCCCCAACAGTTGGCAGCTAAGCTTTGGCACATACAAAGTTTTTTTTTTTCCATTTTTTTTTTTATAGTGCAGAAACATGAAAATTGAAATTAATGCCCAGGGTGAACTAATAGAAGTCGACAGGCTTAAGGTGAAATAACTTCTTTTTGGAGTTTGCCCTGATGATGATTTCAGCCAGCAGGCAAGGAGCCATTCAGAATGCCATTCAGACCTCAGTGACATTTGTTACTGAGGTAGCTTCTTAGCACCTAGGCGATGGAGATCATAGATGTGAATGTGACTGGCTGTTATTTCAAATGTAGCTCCCCATTGCTTGCCTATTTATAGTATAATCTGATTTCCAAACCATTTTCAATCTGGAGGTGCTGATGAGCTTCACTCTTTCCAGATGTATACATGACTTTGATCAACTGACCTTTCAGCTCTGACTTTCAGAGGGATTACAATGCGTATTGAGTGTTCACTTTTACTGCCCAGCTTGGAAATTGTCTGAATGTAATGGAGAAGAAGCATGTTCTGCCAAAAGCAGCTTCCAGTCAGATATTCCCTGTTTTCATTTGGAAGTTAGATAATGAATTGCTAAATGTACAACTTTATTAGGCACACTTTTCAAAAAAAACACAACAGTTTATTCTCCTGCAACTTATGATTCTAAAAAGTTTACAATGTCATGTTTTCTTAACTTGTTTGTTGGTATCGTGGGCCTGTTAGTACAAATCAAGAGAAAGGTCCCATGTTTAACATATCATGATGATGAATTATTTGATCTTCTTCTAGCTGGAACTCAGCAATTTATTTTCTCTTTATCTGCTGGTATTTTGGGTGGTGGTGGGGGACAGGTGAGAAAATATGCCTTAATTTGGGGACTTGGAAGATTTGGATTCAATTTTCATCATAATCTTGGCACCTGCAAGAGCTGGGGAAAGTGACTTATTTTCTCTACTTATAGTTTACTCATCTCTACAATTACTGTGATAATTTGCAATACATTCATTATGAAAAGTATGTCCTCCATAATGAACTTCCACTGTGACTATCAAGAAACTATTGGGTTCCAGCTGAGTAATTCTGAGTAACTTACATAGTCCTCTGAACCTCAGCTTCTTCAACTGTCAAATTAGATTAATAATGTCCCTGAGGGTTTCTATTAATTTATATAATATCTGTTAAGCTTTATCACCGTATCTGGCATTAAACAAAAAGATTCTTAAAACTTTTAGAAAATTATAATAAATAAAATATAAACAAATAAACAACTACATTGCTCCAAATTCCCTTATTGGATGAATCCTAGTGGTACAAAGTAGCCAACGAGATCATAGAGACATAGCAGAACCGGAGATAATTTTAAGAGGCGCTTTATTAGGCTGGCCTTAGGAGCAAAAATGGACCCAAATCATATACCTTGAACCCAAATAATACAAGGTATTTATAGTTAAGCTTGTTTTCCACTTGTGTCAGGGTCTATGCATAAAAGGTTTAACAAGTGAAGAGGTCTATGGAAGTAGAGCTCACACCCTAAAGTAGAGATCACACTCTAAAGGTGTTAAGCTATCTTGTTTGACATTTAACTTCTTCCTTGATCTCAGTAGATTCACAGAAACTCCTCCAGCCAAGGTCTTACTGGGTGGGTCTAAAGTTTCTATTTCACTGCCAGAGGGTTATCTAGAAAGTGGGGACCCCAGGGCTTTGTGGTTTGCAGAGTAACCCAGCAAAAATGAAGTTCCTCTAGTTCTTTGTTTCACTAGTGCTTACAAGTAATCACTGAATGAGGTTATATGTTCAAATTCTATAGTTCCAAATCACATGGTGTGGTAGAATTACAATAGAAGCATACTAGAAAAACAAGCAAGTCCATTTCACTTACTGTATAGTATTAATTTAAAATGTAAAAGGTTATTGCCACTGGAAAATAAATAATGAGAAAGAAATGATGATATTTTGAACATTAGCAGAAGTCATGATTGAATTTAATCAGTTGGGAGACTGGGCACCAGAAAGAGCAAGATGGTAAAAATTGTTTCAAGATCTAAAGGACTAACATTGCTGTCATCTGAGAGCAGAATCATTTATGGGAAAGGGACAGGGGTGACAGTACAGCTGTTATGCCTTTTCCATTCCTGGTTTGACCTCATATATCTTTACCACACAGTATAATTTAGACATAATATCAGGCATAGCTCCTTATTTTATTTGTTCTTTCTTTAATTTTATTTCCTCTTTTCTAGTGATTCTTAATATCTACCACACTTAGAAGACATTAAGCTCTATAAGCAACAATTTTCATTATTAAAAATCTGAATGTGGTCATGCGGTATCAAGAATATCAGAGTTTTATCAGAGAGATAGTTATATATTATATTAGATAATTAGGCTAAATAAGATATAAATAGGTAATTAAGAAACAAATGCAGAATCATTTTTAAAAAGACAAAATTTAATATGGCCTAATAACAAAATAATAATAAAAAAACAAAAAACAGCATTTGCTATTATATATTTAATATCATTCTTTTGTTAGCCTGGAGAGGAAAAAAAGGAAATGCCTACGGTATCAAATAATCCTGTAGTTAAATACCACGACACATATATTTAATGAGTTATTTATAAATGATAACATAATGATTCTAAATAAAAAACAACAACCAAGACACATCATAAGAAAACACCTTTTTTAAAAAAATCTAATAACTTTAAAATGTATCATGAGCCTCAAGGTACAATATTTACAGCAAAAAAGCAAGACTGAGCTCCTTGGATGTTCAAAGTAGAAGCTATTGTAGTGAGAAAAGCAAGATTATGAATAAAAAAATCAGTAAAATCCAATTAAGTGTGTCACTAATGATAGGGAGACTTTTACTAGGGAATCCTACTATTCATTCTCTCATTCATATGTTCATATAACAAAATAGTTGTGAAAAATGTCTTATTGGAGAGGCAACTCAAGCTTCGAAGTTTAGTCAAAACATATTTGACTAAACTGCATAATTTCATGTTTCAAAAATGCATTTAACTCAAAGAAAAATCAAATAGTCTATAGTAAAAATTCATACCAGATTCTCAGCATCATCCTTTTTAATTTTAATGACAACAATTTTTCATTTGGAAATATATAATTTTCTAGAGTCAAAAATGTTGCTGATCTTTTAAAAGTTATCTCTTTGTCTCTGCTATCCACTCATTTGTGTTAGCAATTTCTTATCTGTTTTTCCAAGCCTGTGTCTTCTGCTTCTCCACTCACTCTTTGCGTCCCCAGAAACCAATTTTTGTGAATTAAAATAAAGAACATGTGTCCTCTGGCTTCTCTTTGGCAATGGAAATTATCTACAGAAGACTACAGGGCAGGTAGAAGGTTGAACTGGGGTATAGATTGAAGGAAGGGAACTATCTCCAGGCAGAGTTCTCTCACGATGATCAGATAACAAAGGATGGCCTCTGCTAGGTATCCTGAGGCGTAAGGCAGAGTAGCTAATGTTTATGGTCTTTCCTTGTTTCGCATAATTGTATTATCTCATTGTAACCCAGCCCCATAAAATAAATCAAGGAGCCTAGGTCAAGGTCACTGCCCTTCAACCAGAGAGCAGTGTCCCACCTGGCCCCCACTTTTCTAGATGTCTGTTTGTCTGTCTGTCTGTATTTAGGCTCCTGTAACCCCCTCTCAGGTATCCCTTCGAACAGCAGCATAGTCCATGACAATTGATTCTTCTTACTTCTATCTAGACAAGGGTCACAAGTTGGCCTTGTCCTGCTACCAAAGTCTACAACTCCTGCTAGTTGTCCCTAGCCTTCCTGCATCTTCCCTCTCCAAGTGCTGACACCACCACTTACTCTGTTTCCCCCCTTGACAAATAACAGTGATTCTTACCGCTAGCCCTGGAAAAGAGCTGCATCCCTTATTGAGCTCTCTTAATCTTGCCTGTATTTTTTTCAAGTAGTCCCTTTATTAATCTCCCCTTAATCAATCTATCATTGATGGGACCCTGAGCAATATGCTAAAATGGGAGACATGTTTCTTCCCTGAGGTATATGTAAGCTCCGGCCCCACCTCCATCCTGGTTGTCCCTTTGACTGGCTTGAATTGACATTCTCACATGAAGTGTGAGGAAGTAGGAGATACTTCCAATACCAAAATGAATCAGTCTAGACTCCAAAGTCCTGGAGTGTTTGGAAAAGCAAGGCTAGATTGTCATTCCACATGTACTTATCAGGCATTAGACTAGCAATCTTTTATTTTGCTTTTTCAGTTAACGTGATTTAATCATTTTGTCATAGTCTTAAGTATTTCGTCTATATGTTATTCCAAATGCAAGGTTAGATTTCTACAATTTATAAGTTCTGAGAGTGCAGGAAAGATTTTCAATTTTATTTGCTTGCTTCTCCCCTTCGATTTCTATGCAGTGTGTAGCTGTTATCAGTTGTTCAGTCCTCCCCCTGAAAAAAAACAAACAAAAACAGCTCCATTGCTGAATGAAGGCATAAACCGAAGTTTTCTCCAGAGAGAACTGTATACTCTACCCAGGAATCAAGAAAGTATTCTCTTCCTTTCATCCATACAGTAGAGTTAATAGTTTCATGAGAGATTCAATCTCCTAGGTAAGTTATATATTTTAAAGGAGGCTCCTGTGACTTACCTGATAGGAGTGAACAGTGTAAGGAGCCCCAAACATAATAGGAGGCAGAAGGGAATAGATATTTTGGAAATTGTCATAGCATATCATATTGTGGAAATTGTCATAGCATAGTCAGATCCTATGAAAAGCAGTATCTGGATAAAATGTGATTGGTATCATTAAATCTGTTCCTAGCATACTGGAGGGAATGCTGGTTCACTACCTCAGAGTCTGGTTAGAGTCAGGCAATACAACATTTACATCACATTGTGAGGACAGGTAAGAGTCATAAACAGAGTAATAACTTCTAGAGGTTAATTTATTTTTGTTGGTTGCCAGATCTAGAACTCCCTTAACTCCTTACCAAAGAGAAACCAAAAAACAAAACAACAACAACAACAACAAAAAAGTTCAAAAGAATGTAAAGAATAGAAATCATTACTCTGCAATTTTATAAGGGATCAAGTTTGCCTTTGAATATCCATAATGGCTCTTATTTGGTGGACAGTGAGCCTCACTGCTATTTGTTCTTTCTTCCCAGGTCCTGGGCCAAGCAGCCACTTGATTAAAAAATGTGGATAATCATTGGTCTCTGGGTTCCTGGATGAGATCTGTTACAGAAACACCACAGCCCACCCTTCCATCTTTCCTTCCTCCATCCTCCCTCTTTACCTCCTTCCTTTCCTCCCTTCCTTCCTTTTTAAGTAGAAGTATTTATTATTTCTGTGGTTCACAATGCTAAACTCCCTTTAGGATACTGAAATTGCAGCTCAGTCTATATTTCACACCACACTCACCATCAGAATTCCAGTGTCCCTGACCACCTTTTCCCTTCATCCCACCTTCCTCCCATAACCAGTCCCGAGTCCTGCTAATTATGCTGGGATTTATATGTTCATTTGTTTCATTTCGTTTTATTCCACATATGAGTGAAACCATCCTGTACTTCTTTTCCTTTCTGACTTATTTCACTCAATGATCCCTTCCAGTTCCACCCAGATTGCTGCAAAGGGCACATAATTCCCCAGGGAAAACTTTCTGGGTGTACAAAGCTTTTTACACCAATCAACCTACTCTCACATCAGTCCCACTTTTAGATACATTGCAGAGTTGTTTCAATAAAATGTTCATCTTCCATTCTAGAAGCTTTGATTTTAAAGCAGTCAATAAAAATGAGAAATCTGTGAAAACTTCTTCCACATTCTACTTTGGTACAGAAATTCTGGATTCTTTGCATCAGCCTGTGGAAAAAAATGAAGGTGGTTTGTTGTTGCCGTGTTGTGTTTGTGCTGAACATAAAGTTTTGTTATAAACTAGCTAAGAGACATATTTCTACACAGAGAATTTGAGCAGCATTAAAGTGAATGCTGCTTAAATCACTTCAGATTGCGGGATATTCAGATCTCTGAATTTTATGATAATGTCAAGAGAGCTTCTGGTGAGTCCCATTAATTTTTTTGGTATTGTTTAATTTTACATGAGTAAATATAATTACTCCTTTTGTCATGAAGACAAAGTTCTAATACCAATTTATAATTCATGGAGCTAATTATGTTAACGAGCAGGCAATCTTTCCTCAGCTATCTCCCCAGTAATTTTAAAGGATTTTGATTTTTTCCCCTTTCCTCTACAATTTCTCTTCCAGCTATGAAAAGGAAGTGTACACAATTCATCTGTGATATAATTATTTACCATGGCAACAGTTTGTGAATGGGAATGGGAAGTTGCACAGAAGGAGAAAGCAGCTTAAGGGGAACAGCCGAAAAAATCCTTTCAAGACAAGGGAAGCGGCCTTTCAGGTGGGGATGGTTTTTGTTTTTCTGACATTTTTAAGGAGGGGCTCAGGTTTGCTTAACATTGTAAAAACTGCTGTTGATCCTAAAAGAAAAGAATCTATTTTCTATAGTTGCATTGCAGAAATTCACTTTGATTAAGAGAATGGCACAAAGGTAAACCAGAGTTTTCCTCTGCATTCGAATTAACAGCCCCTAGAAAAGCAGAGGGAAAGTCTTTGCTGCTAAATTATCAGATGGCATTGCCAAGGGGCATTTGGGGAAAAGGAGACTCCTATTCCTTGTATTCCTAAGAGGAACAATAAGTTCCAACTCTAATAAGAAACAAAAATCTTCCTTATGGGGTGACATACAGGTTACAAGTAAAGAAAATCTATCCAAATCCAGTAGTTAAATCTGTGGGTTTCACCTGAGGCTGCCACAAACTCTCTCCCTCTCTCCGCTATTCAATGGATATCGACCATTTTATTCCCAATTGCGTAGTGTCAATAGGTGTGATCAATATTCTTCAGAAAAATACTAGCATGCATGTTATATTAATTTTATCAAAATACAAGCCACCCTCTCCTAAGTGTTTGCTGACTTTCATTTTTTCATCTGGGAGCCATGTTACTTCTCATATTCTTTTTTTTTTTTTTTTTTCTTTCAGTGCTCAGTAATAAGTAACATCAACCTTACTTGAAGTATTCTTGATTGCATGGTAAAATTATTTCTCTTCAATATTCCAGAATGCTAATTGCATCAAGAAATGTGGGGAAAGTTCCACAACTAATAGCTATATGAGTAGATGTCTACAGCCTGATCTCCTCAGCAACACACATAAACGAGATGAGACTGGAAAGAAGTCAAGTGTTACAACATGTTAGAATGAAACTGATAAAAAAACAAAAGCAAAAGCAAAACACCCACTACACAGGATTTGACTCTTTTAAAGCGCAGAGCTGCTAGGTTCTGGTTGTGGCATTAGGAGACTCAGCACGCGGCGAGGGCCCTGAGCTGAGCACTTACTGGTGCTCCTCCACTTGCAAGGCTGTCATTTGGATCTGCCTATGGTTCACCTAGAGTCTAGCACCCAGTATTGCTCAAACGGTGTTCGGCGTACAGTATATTGCATTGAACACAGGGTTATGCAAATTTAGCAAAGAAAAGTATATTTCCCTTTAAGCATGACGAGGGTAGCACAACATGGCTTCAAAGAGTATTAGAATTGGAGGAGACCCTTGAGACCTGTATTTCCATTTTCTCACCTTATTAGACAAGAAAAGCTAGTTTCCAGGGGTTAAAAAGACTAACTTTAGATCTCAGAAATCTCTTACATCCAGGATATAATTGCTTTTCCAAGCAAGATGAATAAACAGGAAACAGAGAAATAACTTTAAAATGAAAAAAGGTGCTATATTCATACAATAAGGATATTAAGCACTACAGTAAAATAGAGAAGCTCATCTGTGCTGGTCAGTCAAGGAAGACTTCATGGCAGAGAAGGGCCTTGAAGTGAACCAAACATGATGTAGGAGACAGCATTAGGGAGAATAAAGGTCTTTCACCAATCTTCAGAATATGAGGACTGCTTTTTAATTTGCTATTTGTAATAACGTTGATGAAAGTCCTTAGCCATTTGCCTTATGCCTAGGCAATGAATAGTTTAAGGTTTTTTCCAAAATAAAGATAGCTGATACATATAGGAATTGAGAAACTGCCCTTAATCCAGTCTGTACAATTAGGAGTAGTTTACGTGTAACATGATTTAAGAAATAGTTTATTAGTTTAAACACATCCCATTTAAATAGCCAGATCCTTCAGATTCATTGCTGGTGGGCTATTCATTTCAGCAAATGCAGCTTTCAAGTCCCACTTTATCCTGTCATCATGAGGACATTACAGATATAACTTCTGTTCTGCTGATGCATTTAGATTTTTCTTTCTTTTTTCTCTTTTTTTGTTCTTCTTTGTTAATGTATTTCACTTTTAGCTGTTTATGTGCTTTACCTAGTATTCTAATTCTTTAATGTCAAGTTTCTCAAAATAGTTATTTCCCTCAACTTTTTTTTTTACATAATTTCCTACTTTGGACAAGATACCTCCTATGGTGTTCTCTTTTATTAGTGTATTTTGTAGTGGAATGAAGCAAATAATGGATTTATTCATTAAAAGTTTTTCACATCACTAGAAAAGCAAGACTGTATGACTGTCTTCTTCAGAAACCTGAGCTCTGCTATCAACACCATCTCTCTGGTGTGAAGTGGAGAGCTGGCCGAGGGTGGTGTTGAAGATTGAAGATTGAACAAAGCAGAATAGATGAAGCAATAGTTAGCTGTGCTCTTCCCAGCTCTGCTCAGGAGAGAGTAAACTTTACATTAAGGATGTGTTAGAGGTGATGAGCGATTGGGACCCCTTTCAGGGTTACTTAATGCTCCAAGGCATGAATTCAAGAGTGCTGTCTTCTGGAAGGGCACTGTCTTCTGGAAGGGCACTGGAATTTACTGCAGGAAAAGTGGAAGCACACTGTGCAGGCAGGTCTTGAGGGATAGCCACCCAGTATTCCAAGTGGGTCAAGTTCTTATAGGCTAAGTGAAATAAGAGGAAGGCATATTCATGAGAGGGGAGGTGATTTTTCAGGAACTGAGTGGGCAGTTCTAAGAATTAGGGTTTTACCACTTTTGCATACTTACATGGGAGATAAAAGATGCCATCAGCAACATGAAGGGTAAAGTGGGGAGGGCTACATATGCAGATGTCATTTTAATTTTATTATAATTAACTGTAGTTTGCTCAAGGCTAGATGTCTATCCTGTCATATGAGGTACTTATATAGCAGTATGTTACCTGGAAGAAGGAAGTATAAAACTCCTCCACAAGTGGTTAAAAACTCATCTAGACTGTTACTTCTGAGAAGTCTGTCACATAAGGCTCTTTTATTACTAACAGATATTGCCTATTTCAACCCTTTAAGGCAGTTCTGGACTCATGAAGACAGTCTTGGTTAGCCTGCCCCATCAGTAAGAGAGTAAAAAGTTGGATTCAAGTGTACTTCCCTGGTAATTCTTTTATCACCAGGATGCCTAGGATTTGGCTTGTTTACTTGCACTGCCTGCACTATTATTTGACATACGCATATTCCAAATAGTACTGCATTGTTAGTTCTCATTGTCAATTGTAAAACAGTATTCTGCTTCCATAGATCAATCCCACAAACCATGGATCTGCAATGGGAGGAGCACGTCAGTGGTGTGATCATAGTCTGCTGAAAGAAATAGGCTTCAGAACCCACAAGGGTGAGAGTCAGTCATAGGTTAGTTTGGATGCCCAGAATAATGAATGTCAATCCTCAAGGCCTCTTGGGTCAGAGATCCACCAAAATCTCCAGCATGCTCTATCTTTTGTTATGTTTGAATTTTTTTTTTTCTCTAGGAAATAACATGCCTTATTTGGGAACCCTTAAAACCACCATGTTTTGATTTAAATAGATATCTTTTAAAAAATGGACTTCCAGACTTTGAAGGAAAGTAATTGTAAAGACATCTATCTTAGCTCAGGCCAGTCTGTCCCCTTGCTGGGGGGGCACCACTAACTCCTAGTGCACAGGCAATGCTTATTCTATCTATACACCAAGTTAGCTCTGGTGATCACTTTACCACTTCGTGATGTGGCTTGTGACTCCTCAAAATGTTAGATCGAGCCTGTCAGGCAGACATCGGGGATCCTTCTGGGCTTAATGGGGTGAATATACAGGCTGTGCTCCTGCAGTGACCAGAAGCTTCCGTGCCTGGAGATGGGAGTGAGGAGAAAGAATATTCTTGTTGGAATCACAGCACGCCTCTATGCAAATCAACAGTTCAAGGCCACTCTGTAATTACACTAAAATGACCCACTATAAAACATTTCTCTTGTCCTTTTTCTGACCCCAGGTAAAGAAGAAGTGGTTGTTAAGTGGCACAGACCATGTACATCCTCAACCATGTGGCAGCACAGGCTATAGTAAGTGCAAAATAGTGTTTCCCAGCCCCCTGTCCATGTCCAGATGGCTGGTTTAAAGCATCATGAAATGAAAGGGGAAAAAAGAGAAAAATAGCGCAGAAAGAATTGTAGCTTGCTCATGGAAAATTAGAAGATGTACCCTTTTATTCCTATGTGGCGCCCCACCCCCATCCCAAAGTGGTTTAGAATTAAAATGGGGACAAAAAAACTCCAGATTTATTTGGTACTGCCATCTTAACCATAAAAAAGATCTAGCCTGTTCCAATCTTAACCCAGCAGTAAACTATAAATTCAACTTCCCCTCTCTGCTGGGGAAATAAAATCCAAATACAGTAGCATCCAAATAATTATCAAGAGTTGAGCTGTGCTGGCAGGGTGCAATGTACAAGATTCAATTTTAACTAGTGATTACAGACCGGCAACCTTCTAGCCCTGAATGTCAAACGGCCATGTCACTTTCTCCTGTCACGGAGTATGTCAGGACTCACCGCAGCCTGGTGACTTTTCATCAGAGGTAATGAATCTTGTACTCCTGAGATGGGAAATGTCACTGTGCCTCCCCTCCCGTCCCTCTCCAACCACCTCACCCCTCATTCCCTTCCTGCCACCTGTCCAGGTCCCAATAATTAGGAAAAGGATGTTGTGTGTGACATTACTTCTCACATCCCCACCAGGGCCCTGCTGCTATCGATTTAAATTGTGTGGTCAGTACTCAACTTGCATCCAGACGTGATGAAATGGCCACCTCAGTAGACAGTTTATGGTGCAGGAGCCTCATGCATCAAGGTCTCTGGTTTTGAGCAATAAAACGGAAAAAACAGTTAAGCTCTGACCTTATAGCCTATATGGTTTGGGGCTCTCATCCAACTCTTCATAGCTTGCCTTTAAATCTTGCAAACTTGGAGCTTTTGTTTCTGAACTTTCTATTGCTGAGATGCCCACTTGGATCACTGATGAGGATGCAACTTTGTAGGTCTATATGGGGGGAGACACAAAGAGACTGCATGGTCTTCATGGTGTCCTCTTAGCTCCAGGATTTCAGTGTCAATGTCCAAAGAAACTGGACATGCATTTTATGCTTGTCTGCTTGTGGACCCAGTGAAAACACTAGTGATAAACAAATAGAGCCACTGCTTTTAGGAAGACTGTCTCTTGATTATCTTAAATTTATTATAAATCACAGAATTCTGGAGGCTTGGAAGGAGTACATAAGAATTGGATTAGAAAGAAGTATTTCTATTTGTGATTTTTAAAATCCTTTAATTTTTATACATTTCATTATTTAAAAAAATGTCAAGCACTATTGTGTTCCACATAATATAATGGTCATTGACAGATGTAATAAAACAATCCATGGTTTCCATTAATTTGAGCAAAAGGACACAGGCATGAGGGATATAAAATAAGAAAATATGCAGTAAGTGGAAGGAAAGTCTGCCCTGGTGAATTACAAAACACACAAGGGGAGGGCACAAGTGAGTTGAGCTCACTTCAGATGATAGAAATGACAGGAAAGATCCAAAATTAGCCCAGGAAAAGACATCAAGTTAACTAAATACACTCCAGTGCAGGACCACATTGTTTTTTAGTATTAGAAACACCTCCATATCTGACTGTCCTGATGAGATAGTCCATGAAATACAGCCACAAAAACGCTGAGGTCATTTAATCCACTGTCATTCAATGTAAGTCAGACAAAAGGGAAGGCAAAAGTGAGGCTGGACAGAGTGTCAAGGATGGTTCCAGAGGAGCAGCGAACCTGTCCTTGATAAATAAATGTTTGTTTTTCCTGAGAAGTTCATGGCTCCCTTATTACTAGAGATTCTAACAGCAATACTTAAACATGAATGTACCAGAGCTTGTTAGAGAAAGTATATTATTTCTACTTGTGAGACACCCTTCCTTCCTTCCTTTTTTATTTCCTTCTTTCCTTCCCCACCACTTGTCTTCTCGCCTTCTTGCCTTTTTTCCTCCTCTCCCCCTCAACCCATATTATGTTATAGGCATTGAACTAAGCGTAAGAGATAAAACACAAAGTGAGACAAGTAGGTCTCTGGTCATGATGTAGCCTCAAGCCTAGTGGAGATAGTGATCAAGTATCCAAACTATTTATAATCCAATGTGAAAGTAAAATGAGAGAGGCTGTAAAATAATAATCAGGCCCTAACTGGGCACCTGGTCCAGACATAAAAGTATAGCAGGAAGAGTTTCCCAGAAGATGCCCAAAAGTAAACAGGAGGTATTTACTGTGGATCCTCTAGGAAGCCATGAATCTTTGGATAGATTTGAGATATTTTGAGGGGGTTTCTGAAATTTCCTATCTTGGTCACTAGAATAGGTCTCCTCTCTGAAGCATGGAGAATTACCACCACTGTTGTCAGTGTCATTGTCCTTAGTGATTTGATGTGACCTTGAAGGAGATCTTCAAGGACAAAGTTGGGCTGCTTTTGAGGTATGTATAACATTTGGATCAGTTTTTTATGCCGTGGTATTGCAAGGCAAAAGTATACCTTCTCTTTTCTTTCATCTTCTCTGTGCCATTACAAATTCATTAGGAGTGAGGATTGGATAGTAAAGTCAGAAATTCCTTTAAACTATCTCTTTGAAGCATTATAGAAAGTTGATTTTCTAGCTTATTTATTCTCCTCATGTCTATTTTTTTTATCTGCTTCTGTTTGTTTTTAAATTTATTCAGAAACTCAGTCATCACAAAGTTCAAGTTATAGAGGTTCCCAAGAGTAAATAAAAACAAGTTTCGTCCATTAAATAATGTGTAGTCTAGAAGGAGAGACTGAAAAATAGACACAATACGATTCAGTGCCGATGTTGATATGGGAAGATCACTGAACAGCAGTAAGTGAAGAATTTTGGTTCAGCAATGGTTCACGGATCTTAGGGGAACAACCCATAAGTCAGTGTACCTGTTTTGGTTAAATAAACTATATCCTGCTATTCCAAAATTAAAGGTGAATATCTGCTGAACCTTAACTTTACACAGAGAGGAGATGCTATTATGGATGTTTTGGACAGTCTAAGAAAGAGGGAGATGCAGCAAACAAGAAGTTGCCAGAATACTCACTAATTGGATAGCATGCATGACAGGCAAACACATCTGGGAAGGTCTCTTATGAGTCAAGCTGCATTAAATCACAAAATTTTAGTCTTACTTTTGTCACCAACCCTTAGTCCTTGGTCTTATTTTCAAGTCAGGTTCAATGAGTTGTGTTTTTCTGGAAACATAGAAACTATGTTCAGTGGAAATGAGAAGACAGATGACTCAGTGTTTGTACATGCATGGGACACAACCTCTTTGAAATTGAGTTGTGTCTTAGAGGAAGGTGAATGGTCACAGAGAAGTCAAACTCTTATTAACTGACACATATGAAGATATATAACAAGATAAACTATTCTGGATGAGACTGCAATAGTGAATGCATACTATCATACATTTATCAAACATATAGAATGCACAGCATAAAGAATGAACCCTAATAGAAAACCATGAACTTAATAAATCAATATTGTTGCATCAGTTCTAACAAATGTGCCATTCCATTACAAGTTGTTAATAACAGGGGAAACTGGGGAGCAAGCTGCTGTGCTGAGGGAGCTCTCTGTATTACTCGCCTATTTTTTTCTTTATAAATATAAACCTGTTTAAAAGAGTAGACTATTTAAAAAAAAAAAAAAACACTAGTTATACTATATCATGGTTATATAATCTTGGTCCTCTTGTTAGTCTATGAGCTATGAGATAAGTAAGACTCTACATTTTTAACTTTTTCTATTTCATTTGGTAACTTAATAAAACTTTGTTGAATATTTTTTAAAAATCCAGCGTTTTAAATGCTTCTCTTTCATAAAATATAAAACTGGAATACATAATAATTAGCAGACCAAAGGAGAATTAGATCATTTGAGTGGCAGTTCCAGGCAGAGACGGCACACAACTAGGTGCACAAAGTGGGTTCATTTGATGACTTGAAATTTCTTCTCATTGGACAAAGGCCTTTAGGAAAACTGAACCCTGACCTTGGCCCATTGTGTGGAATATGCAATTCCTTATAACTGCACTGTCATTGTTCCCAGATAACTTTTCTTAGAATCTCTATTTAGTTACATTCATGCTACAATCTTTAATACTGAGGGGAGTGGAAATACTGAGAACTGAAAAGAAAAAAAAAACCAACCCCAAACTGTTTTACTTGAAGTCAAAAAACACCCATTATGAAAATCCTATTTAAATGCAACTTCAGAAGTCATATTTCAAATAGTCCTAAGAGGACTAATTAATAATTGTAAAGTGTCTTGAAGATGGAAAGTGCTAAATTAATGTCAATATTTATTTATTAATAATCAGAGGAGGTGATGCTGCCATCTTGAAGTTGCCTCTTTTTCAATCAAGTGCTGACTACTCTCATTATTTCACTCTCTTACATACCTTCTTCAGTCACCATTGCCATGTGGGAATTCCAAACTATACACGTGTTTAGTATTTTACTATTTAAAACTGTTGCCATATATACACGATGGGAAAGAATTTCTGCTTTTACCTGCAGCAGAACTATACATTAAAATGGAAATTTGGGCCTCATATTAAAACACACACACACACAGACACACACACAAACCTACACTTACAGTTAACACTGAGCACATTATCTTTTATAAGTAACACTAAGCACACAATCTTTTATAAAGTAGATACTCAACAGCAACATTTTCAGGGAAAAATAATCCAGTTTCTTTTATACAAAAAATTGCAAATGTTGTCATCAATTTCATGTCACATCTTTGTGTATGATTTGGAAACCTATGTTATATTTTGGTTGGAACATAAAAGGGCACCACTCTTATTCTGTTGCTGTAATTTTGGGTTGCAAACTTCACTGTCAACTGTATTTTCTCAGCAGTCCATATATAAGTTGTACTATGCCAAGGGAAAGAGAGTTTTTTGTTTGTTTGCTTGTTTTAAGCTCAACAAAAAATTCAAGAATTTTGGAATGACATTAATGTATATAAGTCAAGGTTTAACTTTTGAAAGAAATTCGATTTGTACATGATAGAGAAAACATTCATTTACTGTCCTGTCTTTACTTATTCTATTATAATCTTCAGCACAACTTCTAAAAGAAGCTGGTTGGTCTTGATGGCTACCTTCCCAAGAGCTGCGGAGACATCCTCTAAACATATATTGCAAATGTCCTTTAGGAAATGCTTAGTATCTCCTCACTGTCTGCCACTTCTACAAAATTCATTCCTTTTCTCTTGTTTCTCACAGATTTATTCCACCAACTAGGAAGCGAATAGTTCTAAAAGAAACCTTTTATTCATATATTTTTTTCAAGTAAAGAGGTGCAAGCGGGAATGAATGCCAACAGAGGCAGACAGAAAAAAGAGGAGGAAAAATAGATTTATTTTATGAGTTGATCCTTCTGCTAGTTCCCTCTGGCCCCAGGAAGGGAATCCCTAGGACCCTGGGATGTTTTTGGACGGCACCCTCCAGCAGTTTGTGAAGAAAGGAAACATTTGTAATAACAGTTCCTTCTTTTGTGTCTTATTGTCCCCCGGCAATGCAAGGTTTAAAGATGTTTTCTTCCTCCCCATTATCGCAAGCATATTAAATGGTCACTTAAATCATCAGGATGTGACTTGATATTCCGGCCACTCTAAGTAACCATCTGAGAAGTCTGAGGAGCATGTGAAAACAATAGAGGAAGTTTTTCTGAAGTGTTTTAGAAACTACCATGTGAATGATAAAGTTAGGTTTCAACTACTAACTTAAAAATTATATTGATATAAAGTTATTAGAGATTCTCTGGGATATTATCTTTGAGGAAAACTTTCAGGCTGAGGTTACATTTTTTGACTACATTAATATGTACCATGCTTTGCTCTACATTTCCCTTCTCTTCCTCAGCTCTTCATTACCATGTGTGTTTCCTCTGAGTAAGATCTCTCATTCATTGTCATTTAACTTGTAGTTTTGAAGTGAAAACTATTTTCCATACAGAGGAGAATCATTTCTATTATGTTGCTGGATATTTCACTTCTCATGTGCCTTATATAGTCTCCTCAGTTATGTCTTCAATTTAAAATAGTGATTTTTTTCCTGGTCATTTTTATATTGTCATTTTAAAGTTATGTGTTGACATAAATTGTTGTTTAATTTTACAAAAAGGCAAATGCCAATCTCGGAAAATTTTCTTGAGGGTAGGAACTATGTCCAATGCTTTCATATATGTATATATGGCAAAAGCTGACTATATTAGAGATGATCATATTTCATTTGATATTTGATTGACTAATTGACTGAAAATCAAATACCTCAGAGACAGTTGTTCTTCCAAATTACAGTGGTTCTATGCTTGGTAGGTAGAAAGTCTCAGTCTCAGTTAGTTACAATAGCATTCTGAAAAAAAAAAAAAAAGAAAACCAGCATTGGAAGTTATGTGATGGAATTTATAATGAAAATAATTTCTATTATATTTTACAACTTCATGTAGGTGAATATAAAATTGATTTTTCTTACTTTTACAAAAAAAAAACTTATTGCAAAGGTATAGAAAAATGCTACAGCATGTCTCATATGTGAATACACACAGACATACACACGCACACACACACATACCTCTATTTACCAAAAGGACATCACCTAAAACATTAAGCATCTTTATTGAGACTTTGACAGCTAAATTAAATTAATTTAGGTTAAGTTAAATCAAACACTTCGTATTGTATATTTAGTTGCCATTCAAACAGTACAGATTTTTCTGCCTGTCATTTAGAATGAATTCAGTACTACAAGTTTTCCATTGAATGAACAGAGCTAACTGAGGGCATCCAAGAAGAAACCTTCATAGATAATTGGCTAGCTCTGGGAGCTAGTGTAGCGGAACATGATTCCAGATTGAGTCAAATTCTGGAGCTCTTGTGAAGAGAAGACTAAAGGATGGGAGAAATTAAATTTATCTGCCAATTAAAAAAGAATTTGAACTTTTATATTTGTCAATGTTATATTTTTTTTCCTGATATAAACAATTTTTATGAACACACTTAAGAAATCTTGGTTTTTGTTTTTCATACATTAGGAACTAGAACAAAGGAAAATTATTTTAACTGGGATGAGCACAAGAAACAAAATTAATGCATTTGCCACATTTTTAAATAGAAGAAAACATTAGATTCATGGAGACTTTGACAGAATTGTCACCATGACATTTATTGGACAGAAGGAAGTTCTAGACAGAAATTTACCTCTTGTGAAATTTAAAGCCTCACTGACAAAATCAGAGATTAGAATGAGTGCTTGGTTCAAACATATATCATATTTTATATTAAAAGTTGAAATAGAAGTGAATCTTTCAATCAATACTTTTTCATATTTTTAATATAATTCTAAGATTAGAATTGATCCTTTATTTTCTACCCAAGTTATCGCCTTTTTCTTTCTTCCTCTCTTCCTCCTTCCCTCCCTCTATCCACGCCTTCTATCCCTCCCTTGCTCCCTCCATCCCTTCCTTCCTTCCTTTCTTCTTCTGCCTATCTACTATTTTTCCATTCTTCAATGTAATCTGCTGACATTTCTATCAATGCATGGTGCTCACCATTCATACTTATGTATATCAGCTTTTATTTAGTATCCAAAGACACACAGTACTATATATAAAGTCACAAAGACATCTCTCTAAAGACATCTGAATGCTCTGTGAATATAAGGATATGTATCATCAATTATACTGCTGGTCTATATCATATGTTGTCTTATCAATAAAACAGTTTCTGTTTTATAATTCTGAGGCTATTTACATTTATGATCAAGTAATACTATCCCTCTTCTCTTTCATTACCTCATCAAATGTCTATTTATCTCAGTCTTTTACCAGATCCCTGGTTCTTTTGAGGGCACAGCCTTAATCATCATTTATTTTTCCATAACATTAGTAGAATGAATTGTACATAATATGTGACTATTCTATCTTTGATGAATAATTAATCATTCATGTTTGATTTCTGTGGATAGGAGGTGACTGAAATTTCACTTTTAAGTATTTACTGTTTTCCTTCAGGTATATTAATTCTACTCATATGGTATATCCTGAAAATTTGTTACAACTTCCTGTTGTATGCTGCAATTCGATGCTATCTTTCCCTAAACAAACACAGCTTTTAGCTTTGCTGAATTTGACCAAATAATAGAGATGATAAAAGATCTCAGAATTGCAGAGTCCCATATACTGTAGTCTTTGTGTGTGCAAAACTCGAAAAGTTAGGCAAT
The DNA here is from genome assembly GCA_004363575.1 of Solenodon paradoxus. Lineage (NCBI taxonomy): Eukaryota > Metazoa > Chordata > Mammalia > Eulipotyphla > Solenodontidae > Solenodon > Solenodon paradoxus. The sequence goes on from RJWH01000009.1 coordinate 1,946,062, forward strand.
ACTTAGGTGTTCGCCCAAGCTGCAATGTTTTTCCCTATTCACAATACACCCAACCTCATAATTCAAAAGTCAAGCAGGTTCCAATTGGACTGATCTGTGTTATGAACATCACAACCAATGACGCATGCTATTGTTACAGAAAGACAATCAGTTTTCCTCTCTCATTTTTTGTACTTGGAAACTAGACATATATTTACCACATTCTTAGAACGCTGAAGGCAAATATAATGGAAAAGGTCCTGCATACTATAACAAATAAGTCATATAAAATAATGGTTTAGCGTATTATCTCTACTAAGTTGTGAATGGTGTTCCCTTTGACAAAATGGCTAAATGAGTAACTTTTCATAATAGTTTAGGTATGTAAACAAAAACATTAGTGAAAGGAATGCTTTAAAAGGTATAGTTATCTAAAGAAAAATCCAGCATTTGGCCAAAAGATCAACGGCAGTTCATGCTTCTTGTTAGTTTTCAAAGAGAATTGAAGGAACAGAGCAACATCTTCAAGTTTATTTGTGAGAATATCAATGGAACAATTTGGACATGTAATTATCAAGGTGATTGATACATGGCAAAAATTTAAATATGTGCAAGTATTCGCATTTTATAGATAAATAAGAGTGATTAGCAGAAATAGCTTTTCTGACCACATTTAGCACACTTCCAAGAAATGTAAACTCTACCTTATGCCCCACCATGCGCCATAGAAGAGATAGCTGGTAAATTTTCCTTGTTACTTCTCAGTTTGTTCCATGGTGGAGATAAGTGTTGCCTTGATTATGACAGTTTAAAGGTTAGGATAGAAATTTTTTTTTTTTTTTTGACTACAACTATAAACATCTTTTCAGTAGTAAACAATTTAATCTGCTAACTACATAATATTGTCAGTCTTTCTTTCATCACTTTTTTACATGTGTAACCCTCTCTCTCTCCTCCCAGATGCCAGTTGTTGGGCTGTTTTTTTGGTTATTTTGAGAGTAAGACTTAAGTCACTATTAAATTTTCTATAACTTTTAGCACAATGCATTGCCTGTTGAATACCTGATCAGCATATGGATCATTCATTTTTTTATTTAAATGGGGAATAAGTAGGATGAAACTTATACTGCAATATGAAATATCATTTCTATTTTATCAAATGGCACCATGAGCAAGAGCTCAACTGAGAACTCTAGCCCTTATCTCCGAAAAATCACCAAAGTCATTTTCATTTGCTTTTTCCAAACTATTTCTTGCTGTAGCATATTCTCTTAGACTTCACACACCTTGCACCACAACTACTTTAGCTTTGATCATTTATTTTTTCCTTAAATGTAATCTAATTGACTCTGGTCTGGTGCCCAGTGATCAGATTGAATTAATATCTTTTGTTCCTTCTCCCCATTCACATTTAACTGTATCCATTAGTTCAATTTAAATAAGCAAACAAAATGCTAAGAAATGTGGAGGCAGTAGAGGCCAGGACATGTAACTGTGAATAAGAAACGAGATTGGTATAAATAAGATCAAATGAAATATCAGGGAGGAAGATGCTGAAGGATATACTAATAAATAGATTGCATCTTAAAGTGCCTAGAAGTTTATCAGGGTAAGTTAATCAAAGCTAGTGGACAGAGAAAATCGGGGCAATCATGAAAATCATGCTGCCATTGACACTAGACATTTGGAGTAGACATGATTTTATACCCCTCCCAAAGATGCATACAAGCACCAACAGGCCCAGGTGTTTGGGATGTATAGGGATTGTGCTCAAGCAGAGGTAACACATTTAACCATTAATCCACCAGAGTGCACCAGACCAAAGTATTCTTCCAGGAAATGAGGAAAACAACTTGGTGGAGAACTACAGATTCAGGAATTGCAGGATTAAAACCTGAGCTCAAACTTCTTTGAACTATATCATCTAAAATGCAAACAGAAAACCTACCAAAAAGTTTGGTTTTTGCTGAGTTACTATTTTATTACTTTCAGTTTCTTTTTTCAACTAAGTCATTGTAATTAGGTATTTTCAAAAGCAGAACTGTTAGTTAATAATGAAATTTTGTGTTCATCATATCCATCTTTTCCCAAGGGTCAGTTCAAAAATAAATAAATAAATAAATATAAAAAGTCTGGCAAAAGAAGTGACTACTGTCTCAAATCTTGACTTTCATCTGCCTTCCATTTTCTGATGGTGGCTTTTTCTAACAATTTAAAGGTCATCATAGGATGTAGACAACGTTTGTGTAAGAAATACAAAAGATATCCACTTTTGTTCTAGGTAGACAAACTCATCAGGCGTGGTCCTCTATGAGTTGATGGCATTACACAGATACACAGCATGTATTCATCATTTATTTTCTGCAAGGGTACACAAACTGATCTCTGGTCTAATGGTGATCAGGTATCTGCATTTACCTCCACTTCTCATTAAAATCAGAAAGAATAGAAACTGAATGAAACTCATAAACTCTAATAGCAAGCAGAATGGGAGAAAGACCATCATTTAACATCAGTGTTCAAAACATCTCTGGGAGATGGAAAATGGATGAGAATAATGTAATTGAACAAAATAGATCAAGAAATATACAGCCCAATATTAACAAAGAAAGAAATGAAAAGAAGTGAGATAATCTTCCAAGTTGAACCTCAAAGCTTTTTTAGAATAAAATTAATACATATCAAGGGTATAATTATGAAATTGACCTAAAATGCGTGAATGACAAGGAACAGGGGGTCTGATTAAATTCTGTCTCTGGAACAAGCCAGTCACTCATCCCATACCCGCTACTCCTTGATTTTTTCTTCCACACTCTCAGAAGGAACAAGAGTATCAGCCTCACATTAACCCAAGGCAAAAGAAAATAAGCAAATCAGTAACCATCATAACAAAGGCAGTGAACCCCATGTTAAGTAAATGCAATTCACAGCTTGGGGAGAATTAAGATCATGAGCTGGATGCTGGTCCCACCACAAAACAAATTTCTTCTCATTTTGATAATCCCTTATCAAAAGTCTGTTTCCCTAGTGATTTAATTGCCTACCTGACCAGTTCAGTCTCCTGACTGTAGGAAATATCTGGTAGGGAAAACAAGTCTACATATACAGTAACAGAGAAAATCTAATGAACTAAGGAAAAAGTCAACACCTCCTGTTTTAAATATGCACAAATAATGTATAATCACTTAGGCATATAAAGAAAATTAGCAGCATTAAACTGACAAACTAAATAAACAAAACAATCCCACTGGAAACTGAAATAGCTCATGGAAGAGAAAAAACTTGACAAAAAAATAAAAATCAGTATTCTCAAAGAGATATGAAGGCTGCTACAAAAAGTCAGTGAAATCAAGTGAATAAATTCTACATAAACATAGAACAAAAAGTCAAAGAAATAAAAGATAGTTGATAAAATATGGAAGACATGGGAGAACAAGAATGGACACCTAACATCCAAGAAATAAGAGCTCTGGAAGGACTAAACAGAAAATAGAAGGGAAGAAATAAGCAAAATAAAACATAAGAAAATTTTGCATAAAGAAAAAATGATACTAATCCTTCTACTTAAATGGTACACTGATTACACAAAAGGATGAATGAAAAAAATATTTTCTTAAATATAATATCTGGAAATTTCAGATCATAAAGAGAAACAAATAAAACAGAAAGCTTCTTAAATTTTGCCAGTTTCCGTGAAGTCTGTAATTAAATACCTGGGTCTGAAAATGACTCACTTCCCTGCTCCTCAATTCACTGGTCACAACTCATCCCCTGATCATTAGACACAGGAATTCAAGGTTCAGTCACCACAAGTGCACAGAAGGCAGAGTGGAGAAAATCTATTTGCAAATAGTACCAGTGTCTTCAACAACTGTATCTATAAACTTTAATGAAAAGTTTGTGCAGAGATAACTAGTATAACAGGTAAAAACTGAGGAGAAGTGCAGAACTTTTAATTTTATATGGAATCAACCAAAAGGCAAGAAATTGAATGAGATTTTTTTAGTTTTTATGCTGAGATATACATGACAAAATTTATCAATTTAGGTGTCCAAGAGTTCATTTCAGGGGCATTATGTAGAAATTTTTTCATCTTCCCAAACTAAAACTCTACACCCATGAAACAACAACTTCTCATGGTCCCACCTCCTAGCCTCTAGCTATGATCGTTCTATTTTCTGTCACTCTGAATTTAATTTTTCTAAATATCTCATATATCTGTCCTCTGTGTCTGACTTATTTCACTTAGTAAAATATCTCCAAGAGTAATGGTTGTAATAATGTGTTAGAAATGTATTCTTTTTTAAAGCTGAATAATATTTCAGAAAATGTGATATCGTTCATAAATGTGCATGTCATCCTTGAAAAGAAGTCATGTTAATCTCTATCATGTCAAATTTTGGTATTGGTGCTGCTGATGCAAGTACCGAAAATTTAACCAACTGGTAAACTGAATATTAACTGGGTCGAGTGCAGGAGGAGCTGTAGGGGTCATAAAAGCAAGCCATATCTTCATCTTCAATTGATGGGAAACACTAATGTCTATATTTCATAAATCAAGAAATAGTCATATCAGCACTTGGTTAGAGCTATTAATATGTCCTCCCCAAGCAGCAGAATTTTAAAAAGTAAAAAGGGGTTGACTCTGAAATAAGGACAGTGTCATCAGAAAGGTAGATTAAGAGAAAAACACTTTTAAAAACATTTTAAGTCATTTTCTATTACGGGTTTTATTTCTAAACCTATTTTTCATCTTTCTTTTTTTCATATTTCTATCTGTCATCTAGCTATATAAATCTGGTCAGAAAAAAGTATCTCCAACCACAACATTACTTAATGACCAAAATTGCAACCTGGAATCCCCAACACTTAATAGTAGCTACTTCCCATTGCTCCTCCTAAGACACTTTCTTGAAGACCTTTATCATCATGAACAATACCAAGCACATGGAAAAGGAACTGGAAAGACATAGCAATAGTCTAAATTCAAAGACACCCTTTTCTCCTTAACTCCTCGTTTGAGTCCTTATATAGTAGATATAATATCTTATTGTGCTAATTACCACTTCTGTTATGATTTTCTTCCTTTAATGAGATCTATCTCCTTTTGGCACTAATCTTACTACTTGCCTGATATGTATATGAACTCACTGAAAACATACAAGCTTACCTCTGCCATCTATGCCCAGCGTTACCTCACAGACCAATTCTTTTTCGGTACCGTCTCCATCAACATCCATCATAGCTTTCTTGATACATTCTGACAAAGGATTCCGCAGCCAGCAACCTTTGTAATGGTCACGACTTCGGCTATAACTGTGAGAATGATGCCTCCATATCTGCCTTAATTCTCTTGGCCACCCAAAGACAGGCACATTTACTTCTCATTTCTCATTCTGACTAGTCTGAAATCCTGAGCTTCTGTTAATAACATTCCTTCCAACAGAAGCTTGGAGTAAGACACTCAAATCCACAGGCGTCTGTTGTTTGCACTCAGGGTAGCCACGATGGCAGCACACACACCCCAAATTTCTTCAGAGGGAAAAGCTGCTCCATGTTCTCAAATCAAGTAAGAAATAACTAAACTAAGTTTGATTCTCAGTTTTACTAAGAAACATGGTGATGTCTCAAATAAATAAAAGGAATCTGATCTGAAAATCACCAAAGGGTCTTCTCAATTGTAAGTACTTTTCTATTTCCTTAGTTTTGCACTTTGGTGTTCTTCTGATGTCAATTATCATTTCTGCTATTAATAACTTTTGCAGATTTAGAATTTTTTTTTTGAAAAGTGATCAAGGCTGGCAAGTGCAATCTTCTATATGCCACACTTGTCAAACCACATTTTCAGTATTATTTCCAGCTCAGGTTTCCATACATTAGGAAAGAAGGTTAGAAAGTCTCCACATAAAAATCTACCATGATCATCTGGGGACTGACAGTCATATTAATAAAGAAAGGATGTTTGGATGTGCAAGCCATACAAAAGACATGAAGAAAAATGCATTTTTAATGTGTGAAACGGGGAGCTAGAAGCTTTTATACACAAATACTCAAGAGTTTGAGATCTGAAATGACAAAATTAGGCACATATTCTAATGCTTCATGTGTTTGTTTTGCAACCCCGGCATGCCATTTACGTGCTTTCGTTTTCAATTTTCCCTTCTGTGAAATAGGGGCAAATAATAGTGCCTGTGTATAACGTGGATTATTGCGAGAATAAGAAAATACACATGCAAAATTTCATTGCACATTCAGTATTTAGGAAAAAAGTCTGGTCACCATTATCATCACCACTGTTTTTATTATGCATTATTATTATTCCAAATGAGAAATAAATACTGTGAACATCCTGGATCAATTAAAGGGTGACTTTCTTAATAAATGAAAGAAGCAAGCATGGGATGGAGAGTTCAATGAAATAATGAGCTTCCAGTGGTCATCTCACAGGAATTCTGTAATTAAAAGGAGTCCCTGCATTCAAAAGGAGGCTGTGCTTGATGATCATTAAGGTCCTTCTGACTTCTTGGATATAATGTAATGATTAAGTTCATGAAGCTCATTAGTGGCCAGTAAGTTTGAGGGTGTCAATGTGGTCTCAACCTGTTCTTCCTTCTAGTTAATAAAGAAAGGGGCTGCCTGGTTAGTTTCAGCTACTATTTCTGCATAGCATTGCCAAGTGAAGTTGTTTCTTGAACCCCACAAGCCGGCAGCTCTCATTCTCTTCTTTTTTTCATCATGAAGGACTTAGGAAGCAGAAACTGCCTGTTCTTTCCTTCCACTCCTCGAAGAAAATGACAAAATGACATTCTTCCCCACTCTCTGTGAAATGATTTCTGTTAACAGCTCTGGAAAAATGCTGCAAAGATGTGAGTGAAATGATGGCAGGATTTGTTGACAAGAAGGCAAAATGAGGGAATTCAGAAAAAATCACCCACATTAGAGACTGAGGAGCCTGTGGGCTCCATCTGCTCCTCTTCCCCCTGGCCTGGGGTGGTCTCGGAACCATCTCCAGGGGATCACTAGTTTTCTTTTAAATGACTCGATCAGTGGAGTTTCTAATAGAGTCTAATAGGCTTCATTATTAGCTGACTTTTTTTGATGTTCAGTCTAAAATTTTCCTTTGATTAATTTAACCTTTTTTTTTTTTATTCGATGACGGCAGTCATTTTAAAACAAAGGGATGCATCTGAACTTGAAAAGATTCTTTGTGGAAATTTCTGCTTAAAGTGTTTTATTTTTGCAGCAACACAGGGCATAATTACATGCATCCTCTAGAAGAGTAAGGTTTTTTAAGCAGGGAGAACTACACAGAAGCCCACCTTGTCTTGATGTGCATATTTGTACAGCCGAGGCTCAGATTAGAGGGTTCCCAAGAAAGGTTCCCTGCCTACCCAAAATGGCCAGGGTGATTAAGTATCATCCTAAAGGGAACAGTGTACTATGAAACAGACACCACGTTTGTGGTCTGTGATTTGTGGTTCCTCGCCACCAGCACTGTCTTTAGAAAATTCACTCGTCACTCACAACTTCTGTTTCTGTCCTGTAAAATGGGCACTATAATCTGTAGTTCACAGAATAGCTCCAATTTTTGAGATATCACTAGCATTTTATTACATGGAAAGTTAGCACTCAATAAAGATGATAACTAATCATTCTCCCCTTGGTATGAATACATATTTTAAGGGTACAGGTGTGAGATTTGGAAAAGATTTATTGAAAATGTTTTGAGATAATGGAAATAAGTCCTTATAGATAGAATATAATTAATTATAAGCTCGCATAAAAATGAGGAAAGGGAGCTCATTTAAGACCAAAGTGATAAAGTGTAATCCCATGAAAGCTCAGTGCTGGCATTCAGGGCTATGAGGGTAAAGAGGGTGGCACTGCAGGAAAGGAAACACAAAGCTTTAAACTGGGAATGGAGTATTCAATTAGCAAATCACAAGGAATGTAATTTAAACAAAGATGAGTAAATAGAGACATGAAATTAATGGGGAAGGGCCAAAATAGGAGAAAGTGAGAAGACAGGCAGTCATCACCACAAGTTAAATTATTCCTTAAAGTGCTCCTATCCTCCAAGAAGAAGCCGTTGGTTTGTGTCCCAAATATATGTGTATATTACTTTGTGTATATGTAATATAAAACTTCCATACTTAGAATCGGAAATCTGAGTTTCAATCTTTACTCAGCCAGGAAAAAAAAAAAAAAAAAAAAAAAACTGAGTAAGTAAGTTAACTCTGGGCATATCACCTAATCATCTTCTATCACAAATTTCTTCATCTGAAAAAATGGATGTAATGCTAGTGCGTGGTTTATAAGTACTAAATGAGATTGTCATGTGTTTAGTGGTACAGTTCTGGGCACAAAGGAAGCATTCCATGTTAGTTAAAAAAAAAAAGTGGTTTAAGTTGACCATGGAAAGACACATTTCAGGAGTGTAACTTTGCACGCCTGAAATTTATATATCATACAGCACCACAGCTCTAGTACCATTCACTTCTATCACCTTTCACAGAACTACTTAAGTTACATCTTAAAAGAAGGCTTGTGAAATTCTCTAACATAATAAAAAGCTGGTGACTCTTGCCTGGAGTGGATATGTGGAGACAGAATGTGATGGAAGGGCTGTCTTTTAGGAAAAAGTGAAATCAAGGCTGTGCGATCTCAGAGCACAAAGGAATTACTCAGAAAGTTTAGCAGAACCTGGAATTGAATATAGTCACAAAGAGCAGAGTAAATTACCAGAAACAATGTTTTGTAGGTGTTCCATAGCACTACAGTGGTCATTGAAAGTTTATGTTAAGTCCTATTTGAACAAAAAGGGCTGTAATGGTTTTTTTCCACCATCTTTCCAGGGCTTGTACTTTGTGATAATAATCTAGTCACTTTGTCACCAACTGAGACAGAGCTCACCTTCCCATCACATTTCCTTTCTTCCCAAGCACCAAGCATTTCTTAATTCATGAAGATGATTGGACTTGTTAATTCACCACATGTGTTTTGCTGAAGGTAAGATTCTAAGATCTGGTGTAAAACAAAGAGTATTCTTATGTTTTATGTAATAAAACCATTGATCCTCAAACCATGTTTATTTACCTGAAGCCCCTTGCTCTCAAAGGATTTATTCATAGCAATAACACTTGCCAATAGGAAACTAGCAGCTGCTTTGCTTTGCCCACACTGGCCAGTAATGCCCTGTGTAAATGAATTTAGAGATTTTCTCAGCTTGTGTTCATATGCTACAAAAGGGAAATAACCCAAATTGCACCTAGTTGGGGCTGAATTATCGACTTCAGCTTTGAAGTGCAAATAAGCTGAATGAAAACATTCTCAGACTACAACACAGAAACTATTCCTACTAGCTGATTGATGGTACATTAACTGTCCTGTAAGGAAAGCCTTGTTTTGCTCTGGATTTGCACTCCCCTGGCCCAATTATCCTGCAGATGAAGGTTTACATGAGCCACTATATGAAGTAGGCACTAGCGGTCATTTCTTAATATTTTTTACTTTCTCTCTTTTTTTCTAATAATTTGAGTTATTGGGTCACCCATAAAATAGTTTTTTTGTGGTTTATTAGTCCCGCTGTTTCTAAAACTAGACTTATGGACTCAGGCTAGGAAAACAAACTGCTATAAACAACTTCTCAGTAGGCTACAATCATCAGTATTTATTGTGAATGCAAACTCCTTTGGAAATTTCTAATCACCATAATCCGTCTATATAAAAATAATCCCTGACTAAATGAGTATATCTGGGAGGAAAAATGAACAGAGCATTTATATGACCACACAAAATGCCATGTGTGACTTGTTAAAGGGTCTTCGATATTTTGCAGCTTCAAAAAATAAATCTTTTGTAGAGCCTGAATATATTTGATTGACATTAGACAATGCTGTTAGGACTTTTGAAAACTCTTTAATGAAATTATAAATAGATATTTAAGTGGATAAATATATCCTTTGTTCATTACCCATCTGTACCATCTTAAATCATGTATCAGACATAATTGAGAGGCTTTGTACCAAAATCTCTCCCGGGAATCTCTCAGTAATGTTAATATAGTAGAATTTGCTTCAGAGGAGGGTCCTCCTCTTTACTGAAAATAGTAACAGATCACACTTAACATCTTATGTTAAATAATAACTATAAACATCTCTTGTAAGATTATGATTTTAACAACTCATTTATTCACATTTATTTCCATTAAAGAAGACTTTCCTTTCCTGCCCTATAAATAATGCTTAGTGCTCTTTAGGAAAGAGACACGAATCAGATTGAAAGGAGAACAAATAAGGTTATATACATTTTCCCACTGCAGGTTCTGATCTTAAGTAAGATATTTTAAGATTCACATGAAAATTTTACTGAAAAAAATGTTAGCACCATTTTAGTTTGTTTTTTTTTAATTTAGAAATTGTTTTTATAGAAATTGCAATTGTTTCAGGGAGTGTTTGACTACAGACTCTAAAATGATATCCTGCATGAATAAGACACAGGAGATTGCCTAGAACTAAGGAAATGCAGATAAAATTTCCAAGTGCACTGTAGTCCACCAAATAACTCTTTCATGGCATCTTCAAGAATACATGTGAGAGAAGAGCATGGTTCATTGCATTGAAATTCCAATTGCTCACCAAATATAAAATAAATAAATAAGTAAAAGGACAGAACAAAGGGACCTTGCTAGCCAACAAATGAACTAATCAGACTCCAATTAATTAGCAGGTATCAGTTCAGTGGTGCTGAAGTTTGAATTCCTAAATAAAGGGGTAAAATTATCATTTGATGGAAACAGAATGAGAAAGAAGGAAAGAAGATGAACCCATTTGACTATAAAATTGTACCTGAGCCATTTCCTCAGATTAGATACCCCTAAAATCCTACTTTTTTCAGCTTCAAAATAGTTTCAGAAAAGTTTTTATTATTATCATTGTTCAATTTCATGCGTCCCTGCACTTGAACTTGCAGCCAGGAGCAGAAGCCGAACTGCCAGAAATGCTGTAAAGAAACAGTGTTTTTTGTGGCATTTTCAAGCCCAAGAGATTTGAAGACACATCTAAACTTTTTGAGTGCTAATATGATTTGAACATCTGAATCTTTGGAGTATTTCATTCTGTCTCAATCAGAACCAAATTATGAGCTAAGGTAGCAGAAGAATGGAATACAATTTCAGACATTATTTTCTGTACTGGATGCAATATATGTAAGCTTCCAGATTTCTAGTGTGTTCCTTCTGTACTTTGGACATCAAGTATAATACCTATAAAGTTCATTATGATGAGTTCATTATCAAGAGTAATCAATGCTTCCTGTGAATAGCCTTTTTATGAAATTTCAATCTACTTGAATGAGTATCCAGCTTAACAAGGAACTGCATACACTTAATTATCATTCGAAGACCGCTATGTGCTATACAGGTCATACTGAATTATCATTTAATTTTTCAGGCCTTATAAAGGGAAGCATATTTTTTAAGTTAACCAGAATCTAACATCACAAGTCAAAAATGAACTTAGTATAGTGTGATGAAAGCTTTCTAAACTGTCTGATCACAGCAAAAAGCCATTCTTTAACTACAACTTAATCAAGAAGTTATCACTATAATTATTTTTATGGTCTCATAACCACTTTATCTTTAGTCTAACATTTTTGTATAGTACCTTATTGTTATAACTATAATTTATTGCAAATATTCATCTTTGTAATTCAAATAAACTTCTATATTTTCTTTCATTTGAAACATAAAATATGTTCTGTTATGCATAAGCAGATAATCAAATGTGGTACATTGAATGAAAGTTGTTAAGTGTTAAAAGGAGAGACCAAACACCTGCCTTTTATGGTGGGATTTTTATGGCAATTAATTCGTGTTGTCAGAGGATTTCTTTGTCCTGTTAACTTTCAGAAATGCATTTATATTTCCAGGAGACAAGATCAGTGCAAGAATATTCTCTGTACATGTGTTGTTAATGTACATCAGTGATGGGCATCTTAGGTTAGTAGCACAAAAAGCATATGCCTACACTGTAGAAAGATACTGAAACCATCTTCCAAAAACAATGAAGACGGCTCTCTGCAGAATGTGTCTGGAAGTATGCTGACATGATCATAGCCAGGACATTTTGCATATCTTTTGGTCATTAAGCTATTCTTAAAATAAACTGTGATGTATAACATTAGACCGATTCCACCTAGAAAAAGTCACTGTCTTCAAAGAATCAAAATCATCATACAAAGGTTGCAGTTTCTGAACTCAGCCTGACTTCATATACTAGCTCAAATATTTTCTTTTTTTTTATCACAGGCACAATTTAATACTGAATATTAGCATTGCACATTAACAACAGGAAACCTTATATGTGCTCTAATATAGTTCAGGTATTAGTCAAGTATTTTGTGTATGAGAATTTGAATCCTTTACAACCTGTATAAAGTTAGTACTACTGACAACTACATTTTACAGCTAGAGGAATTGAGTTACAAAAGTGAAGTGACTTGTCTGATGCATTGGGGTTAGTAAATGGAGTGGTCAAGATTTGAATTCAAGGAGTGTCATTCTGGACCTATGTTATTAACCATCTAACCATAATTAAAAGAATGCTGAATAAATTTTTAAAATATGAGCATACCATTGATCTAGAATGCTACATCATTTCACTGAATATTCACATCTCAGTGTATGGATCACACTATGCCCCCATCAGTGTTCTAGTGCCATTCACCAACATCAAGTGTGCTCCCTTTACCTGTGGTTCCCTCCTTCCACTGGTAACCACACTTTTTATTTCAGTCTAAGAGAGCTTTGGTTGCCTTTTGTTCAATAGTCTCTGTTTCTTTATATTTCTCATATGATTGAAACCATCTAGTATTTTTTCCAGTCCTATTTTGCTTAGCATAATCACCTCTAATCCATTCAAACTGTTAAAAAAGGCAAGATTTTTTCAATTTTTGTGACTGAGTGGTATTTTATCATTATCTATGTAACACAAAAGTAAATAATTTTTAATTGATTCATATTGTGTTACCAGAAGAGGAAAAGAAGATCTACTCTATCATACTTTCATCTTCTCCTATGAATTGATGAAGAGTTTGCCTGGCTGCTCATGGTCTCCTTGATCAAATTAAGACTCTAGATGGAGAGGTCTGAATGCCGTTGGATAGATTCTACGACTGTCTGAGGATAACCAGGGATAGGTTGTGGGGAACAAGAGAAACAGTGGTTGAAAGAGGAAAAAAGAAAGAAAGTAAAATAGTAGAATTATAGTCTGAAAAGCAGTATGAGGGCAACCTTGGGCTTACAGGAGCCAATCCTGGAAAAGTGGTGAAGTGAGCTGACTGACTGGCTAGAGGGAGAGGAAACCCAAGAAATTTGCAGGAAATGTAAAGCTCCACTTTAACCATTTTTGTCTCACCATGACCTCAATTCACTGTAAATTTACCTTTGTGTTCCTTCTCCCCTTTATCATGACACAATGATCAGCTAGCTTTATGCTTCAGGGATGCTTACCTTTATCAATGATCTCTCAAGATAGATAATGTCTGCTTTGTCCTTTGAAAAACTTACTGGATTAAATTAGTTATTATATTCTACATTGAATTTGCATTTTTTGAAATAAGACTAGATTTAATGAAAAACAGCATCTTATTTTAAATTTATGTAGCAAAAATAAATGCACATACACACCCTACTTATACTATACAATTATTGCAGTTCAACATAAACAGTTATAGGAATAGATTTTTAGAAATATGAATAATTCTGTATAATTGGAATTGCTACAGTGAGATACTTCCCTTTTTTTGTGGTCTGAAAGATACACTTCAGTACATGGATTGTGATTCCATGTACGTTTTGAAGGAAGCACGTCACTTTCTGAAACTAACATCCAGAACTTCACCTAACTCCATGGACATAAATCATGCTGTCGTCACTCTGGGGTATAAAAATTGCATTTTGTAAACGCACTGAGACATGTTCCTTCCTTCTTCATCACCATCTTGATCAAATAACTGTGAAGAACATGACAGTATAATTATGGTCACATGATTGCGTGATCAGGAAACAAGACTTACATATATTTTTCAGTTCTTCACCTTACTTTTGTTCTCAAGTCTTTTTTATTTCATGATTGGCTTTTAATGTACAATGGGACTTCAAATAGCAAAAACAATGGGTAGCTCCTGTCTTATAGAAATGGAAAAACAGGTTACTCTCATTTGAAGTATAATTTTAAACTTTTAAAATATCCAGTTTACAAGAAAGGGGTCAGAGAAATTGTTCAAAAGGTCACTAGCAAAGCCCACTGAACAATGATAAAACTACTTGGTGATTTTGTGGAGAGCAGGATGAGTTGACATATTTCTGAAGAATGGGGAATATATATATATATATATATATATACATATATATATTAATTTAAATGGATTAGCATATTTAGGGCATCTTCTTTGATTTAGAGGCACTTAAAACAAATGTCAAAAGTGAAAAATATGGCTGTTTAATTAGAAAATTCACTGGCCAGAATGCAAGGCTGCAATGTTCTAGACTTGCATTTTCTACACATATACTTAGAACCTGCCTTCAGGTTATTCATGCATCAGATCAGGCTAGTAAGCATGTTTTCTCAGACAGTGAATACCTGTGAGAACATGGGCACAGCTAGTACCCACAGGCCAATTTGCAATTTATGAGGTATGATAAAAATAGTAACTTCTAGGTGTTAATGTCCTTATTTCCTAGAAACCTGAACAGTTGCTGGCATACAAAAATTGCCAATAAATATGTGTTTAACTGAATGTAATAATACTACATAAACAACAAAAATGGAAACAATTAAGAAAAGCAACTCATTCATTTAAACTTCTTGAGTGAAATGACAGTTTAAATTGTGAAGTATGATTATCAGAATGTTTTTAAAGGAATTCAGCATTTCTGATGTATTCAGTAATAGATTTTACATAGTACTGTAATGTACAGATTCCAGGGAAACCATTTTAAGAATAAAGAAATATTTCATAATTATTAAATCAAATGCAATGAAAATTGGTGTGTCTAAAACATTTGGTAATGATTCTCTGAAGTTATTCATACATTCTTCTGGGACCTTAATTAGACTCTGACTATAAAAAGCAAGTTCTTTTTTTAAATCACATGCTTTAGCTGTCCCATCCCTGCTTCAGAATAATAATACATTAATAAAAAAATATGGAAGATATTAGTGAGGAAGCTATTTTATAGACTCCATAGCGTTCTTGCTTGGAATTTTCATCAGAATTATGCCTTACATCAAAGGAAAGATAGAGGAGAAAATCAGGAGATGAAGTCGCTTTTGTGTCTGATTTGGGAAAGGGGAGAAGTCAACACTTCCTGAGCCCTTTTTGTCCTCTGATCTCACCAAGGGGTTCTTTATTCAGTGGAGAAATACATTTCCTCTTACTGTGGACCCAAACCAGATCAGCAGATTGCTGAGAAATGGCTATTTTTCACATGACCCCTGGCAAGATGACTTTAACTAGAATAGACAGTGGGCTAATAGATTCGTCCTTGTTAGTTGAATCTGAACCCACAATGACTGCAGAAGCATGATTTTGTCAGTGTAAATCAAGGGTTAGTAATATAAGATTACTCCCTGCTAAATATAGTGCTGCCCTTATTGGAGGACTTGGATGGCTCTTGATGGTTTACTGTATTTTAAGGCATTGTTTTCATTTTTCTTGGTTCAATCTGGCAGCCTCAGCAATTTTAGGATTAGAATATATTGACTCCAACTGAATATATACTGGGAACTTGAGAACCGAGTATGTAAGGCAAGTGAAAGATAACTTCAAAACTGCATCTTTTGGTGTAAAATGTATAAAGCAGACTCAAAAGTGAAATATTGCAGGAAAACCAGGTAACTTGGTTGATTCTTATTAGTCCAGGGCTCCTCAACCCAAGAGAAGCATTTACAATAAACCTCATGCCTTTTGTCAAAGCTAAATTACTCATTCCTAAAACAACTGAGTTTGAAGAACCTGTGATCATGAACAATCTATTAGAAATATAATTTTCTTGGTCAAAAATGCACACCATAATTGAATGTCTTTCTGACCTTGAAATTCAGTAATCCTTATTATCCCTCTGAAATGAAGGTAGTTGGTGGGGGGAAAAAATGCAAACCACTGGCTGGGAAACTAAAAAGCTAACAATATTGAAACTATTCTGCTCCTAAATAAGCTTGCCTAATGTTATATTTATGGCTGAATTCATAACTAAACCTCATACAATGCAATTGCCTAACTTCCAAGTTCAGATGTTACTTTGTGATGGCAGAATTAATTTCCTTGATTGCTAATCCATCACGCCTAAGTGTGATGCATGCGGTATCAAACACGGGTATTTCTGCTATCATTAATTGTGGCATATTGTCACAACTGATAAGGAAATGTGGTAAGAGAAAACGAAGAGAGGCCCTGGTATTGACAGTTTAGGCTTGTTTTCCCATAAACCATGGCAGGTACAGCCAGAGTCCTCAAAATGAAGGGAGGGGGCCCTCGTGATCCTCACAAGGAGAAAAGACAGACATTCAGAAGCATCAATCACTGGGAGAGCTTTCTCTCCATTTGCAAAGCTGTTGTTTATCGTGAGATAATGATTGATAGGGGCTAAACAAATGCTGGAGCAATCACCAAAGGTGCAGGTGCTTAGGTGTGACACTTGGCCACAGGATATCTGCAGGGAACAGGCCAGCTGGCAATGAGGACATTCTGAGGAAATTAACAGAAATGCATTTAAAATAAGAGTCAATAATGAACTGTGGGTTATATGACAGCAAAGTAAAATGGCAATTATGGATACCAGGTATACTACATGCCAGAAGAGGAGAGAAAATGGGAGGAAATAGGGCAATAAAACTATTTGATTGGATTTCATTAAGAAAAGGGCATCTTTTAAAGCAGCCACTCTTAATAAAAACAGAAAATTTAGTTAGGAAGACAGAAGATTGGAGAGGTAAAATGTAGATAAAAGGACTAATCTTAGAAAATTTTGTTATGAATATAGGCACAATTGGAAACAGAAGAGATTGTGAATTATTGATATACATGTTTTGCTACATTAAAATTCAATGAAGAAAGGCAGTATAAGAAATATGGAGCATCAGAATATGGAATCCTAATATATAGGAACTGAGAAACCTTTGAATGCTGATGATGCATAGACAAACATCCACACAATTGACTATTTCTTTACCAAGATCGATGAGCACGGTAAAGATCAAGTCTTGGGTTCTGTTGTTAACCCAAGGTCTACCTTAACAGTGGTTAAAGACCTTTATTTCACTGTATATCTTGCTGTTAACACCAACTCTTCACTTTAGCTTTGGATGACTTCGGTAGCTACTTTCAGCTCAGCATTTCCTCACCATTATCATGTCTCGTTTCCCTTAAACATTCATCACTCTTAAGGATCTATTCTCCCTGTGTGTTGCACAAGGCTTTTCTATTTGCTATCACTTATTCCTGGTCCTTGTTTCATGCATTCTCAAAGTGCCATGCCAGTTTCTCTTAACTGCCTCTATCCTTTACTTGGTTTTATCTTTTTCTTTTAATATTAGATCTACAAAGAGTTATGAATATTAAATAAACTGTAGAGAGCTCTGTGCATATTTCAGGCACAACAGATATACCTTATTTCTGTTCTGTTACATAGTCCTTAAGATATTGTGGTTAAGGTGTAGTGATGTTTATCAAACAGTCCATTAGACTGACACACTATTTTTATAAGAGAGACAGAAGTAGAGTCTATTTTATTTTAAATCTTTTAAATAACTGTCATAGTTGTTTTGAGGATTTATTTTTTGCTGACTTTGATTTGTCTACAAAGGCACCTGGGTCTCATGTCTATATTTGCTTAATGTTCCTTCTGCAAGTAAGGTCTCAGTCTGTGCAGTGTAGATGGGTATTGATGGATCATCTTGAGCATATCCTTAAGAAAGTGCCATAGGATGAAAATCAGTTTCTTCTCTGAATCTGACTTGAAAACTCACCCAACAGGTAGTGATGAGAGCAATCAGATAGGATTTAGGAGGTATGGTGCCTAGTCAAGCCCTACAGAACTTTCCAAATATAATGGGGAATCTGTTCAAATTGCATTTTTACAGCATTTCCTTTTGTTTGTACCTCTGGCTTTCATTTAGGAAAAAAAAAAAAAAGATGAGGAAGAACCCATACTGATCCATACCCAGATGGAAAAGAGCAAGAAAGAGGTCATAATCACATGGGCAAACTTCAGAACATTTTTGTATGAATGTCGACTTCCTTTCTATGTGAACCCAGGAACAATGACCTAACTTTTTGAATTGCAGGTAAGCCTATGCTAAATAACAACAGCGATGAAAGCAGTGTCTTTCAACTAACAGAATATGTTTTGATAGGATACAAAGGAATACCTTTTTCCTAGAAGATCTTTGAAAATTAAAAAGAAAAGTAAAGAAGGAAGGTATGAAGAAGACAGGAAAGAAGGGAGGGAAGGAGGAAGACCTAGTATAAACCATTCAGTCGAACACAGTTAATTAAGCATCTCAGTATAGCCCTTTTCTCTTTCAAGTCCAAATAAACAGCTAAAACAAATGTAGGGTAGCATACAGAAAGAAAACAGAGCAAAAATTCCTAAAATATTTTTTATCAAATCTCTTTTTCTTTATTTTACTGTAGGTCTTGCTGGATTCTACTTTTCAGAATTTCAGTTAGACATAGGCATGCTCTTGATCTGATTTATGGAATGAGGGTGAAAGAGATATGCATCAATTCCAAGTTACATGCTGCAAAGTGCTGCATGTTGCCATTGTGATGATGTTGCCAGGCAGGAATGATGGTGAGTAGAGGCAGGCAGGAAGTGAGAGGAGAAAGAAGTATTTGTTTATTTTCATTTAGTGGTTCATCTTGGTTGCTCTTCCCGCCCTGGGACATGAACCAGGATCCTTGGGAATGTATGTGGACTGCTCCTAACCACTACTCCACCAAGGCATGCCGTGAACAAATGTTTGTAGAACAATATGCATAAGTGAAGACAAATTTGACCTTTGATTGTACCATGAACATGCGAGGTGGAAGAGAGAAGGAGGGCCAACAGGGAGTATGTAAGCACTGAATTCTCATGTCCAGTCATAGAAAGCCAACGATCATAGCAAAACAGCTATCAAAATATATCAGTTTAAGCAGTTTATTTGGAAATATGTAAGTAAAGAAAAATACAGCTAAATCTAAATTCATTGTTTAAAAACCTTTTCAAAAAAAGGCAAAATAAAATGTAGGAAGATATTATAGCATTAAAAATATCTAAGGCATTACATTTGAGGACAGGGCATACAGAAGACCAGTTATGGACTTCTGAAATACGTTCTAACATTACTAAACATACAAGCTAGAAAATTTAAATATTCGTACAATTGTCTTAATGCCAAAACACATTTCCTAGACCCTGAGTGTTAACTCTGGCTCTGCCATAGGTTTAAATGCCTTAAATAAGTCTCCTTTCTTCTCTGACTTCTCATAAAGCATAAATATAGAAATAATAACATTGGGCGGGGGAAAAGATGATATGAATTTTGAAAATTGAAAAATGGCTTTGCCCATTCAAATGCAATGAAAATAATCCTGCTGATTGCCCATATCCAATGTCAAAATACTCACAGGATTTACTCTCAAAGGTTTGCTAGGGAGTTTTATTTTACAGTGACTAAGGAAGCTCATGAATTCCGTAAAACTCTTAACCACATCCAATCTTCTCAAACCCCCTTTCATTTAGTTCATGGATGTTGGCATCAATTGAACAATATTCTGACCTTTTTTAAAGGGCAAATATAATACTACATCAGCTTGGTTTGCTGAACTTTAGATTCCTTTGAATTGGAGAGTATTTGGGAGCTCCTGGGTAGATTTCATACATAATGTCATGGCAGAATTAATGATTCATTTCTTTTAGGAATTACAAAGCTTTCTTTTAAAAACAAGTTAAAATATATATCATTTAAGCTTGAGTATTCAGACCTATTGTTGAATCAGCAGCCCTCAGGATAAGTGGAACTAGATTGGAAAGAAAACAATGATTGGATCAAGAAAAATATGCAAGATCAAAGGCATATTGTTCACAATTTTAGAGAAAGAACAGGAATGACTCTAGGCAGAAAAAGAAAGTAGTTAATACTTGCCAGCAATTTGAAATATATTTTTGGGAACGTTCACTTGTTTTGTTCTTTCTTTTCTGACAGAAATCTATGCCCCTTCTCTGACACCCTAAACTTTTTCTTAAAGTAGACTTTGCCTTGTTGAAATTTAAGTGTCTAATTCCAAGACTTTTAAGCATTCCAAAGTGAAATCCAACCTTTATAATAAACTGATTCATCATTATCACTATCCATATCCCACTTGTGTCTTACTATTTACAGGTTATTATCCCATTCAATCCTCACAATCAACCTGTGAAGGCTGGTGTTAATAATCTGCTCATTTTGAAGCTAATGTTGGTAATGCCTATACAATTCTAATTATAGATCTGACATATTATAAGTGTTTAATAAATACTAGGTATTAATTTAATTTAATTTTCTCATGTTCCATGACACAGTAGGGAGAAAGGAACTGTATATTTAACAGAGATACCATTCTCCCCTCTTTGTATGCAAAGAGAGTAATACATAGCCCAAGATGTGTTAAAGAAGGCACAGCATGTTCAAATCAAATGCAAAGCAGTTTCAATGATCATTAGTTAATGGATATTTATTGAGTCTATTGTAGAGGGTACAGTATGAAGTAAGATAAAGAATACAGAAATAATGCTATCATTTCTAGTATTAGCAAACTTACAGTCCAGGAAGATAATCAAGATATAACAAGCACTACATTTTATTAAAATAATGCAAAGCGGAGAATAAACAAAGAGCGCCATCCCGTAGTGAAGGCTTGATTATAAATGAGTGGAAGATAAAGTAACTGCATTCAGGTAGAGAGCTCGGAGAGACTCAAGTAGTGAGAGCTGTACACAAAGAGGATAAAGGAAGGTTGACAGAGACTTGCAGTAATTCTGGGGGGAGGCTGTGAGAACTGAAGTGAGCCAGGAACTCATCTCTGTGACTCTAATTCTGCTGTTGGGGGGCTTGCCTGCACCGTGTCACCAAAGCCCACATTCTTTAAACTAGGCCTCTGGCATTTGAATGACACAGCCAGCATCACAGTGTGCTCAGAAGTCTGAAAATGTTCTGCCCCATTGCCAACCTCTGAAGGGCCAGGTCCAGAAGTGTGCAGCAGTCTCTCTAGCTAAGAGGGCGCAGCTACACACATGCATGACGTTTTGAAGTGCAGCTTTGTCTAACAGTTGTTGGCAAGAAAGAAATCCTCAAGTCCTCTGCTATGACACCACAGAACCATATGACTCCTCTCTCAAAGAAGAGATGGCCCCGGAGTACAGAATGCTTTCCTATCAGGTTGGTAAGACTAAGACCCAAGGGAAAAACAAAATATTTCCACAAAGTTGTAGGGAAATCAGACCTTGCTCTGTCTCCAGTTAGTGTTTGATGTTCGATAAATCCCTCTAGTCTCTTTGCTCAATTATAAAGTGAAGGATTGTATGCGGAAGTCCTTTGAATCCTTGATTATATTGAAATCTTTTAATCAACCAAAGTGTGAAATAGTGCAGAACAGAGTTTTGGCTAGAGGAATTAAAGAGGATGAAAATATGCACAGGGTGGTTAAGAATATTTAGATTTTTAGGACATTTTGCCATGAAGATGTTCAGTCCCATTTCTCCTAAAGGTAGTTAGCAAATGACTGTACATAGAATAGAAAGATGCCACTATAATCATTAGCCATGTGAGCAATTAATTTCTATAATTCCCTCAAAGGAGTCTGAATCCTTGACGTATGAGGAGTAGTGGCAAGCAGGAAGTTACTAAGACAAGTTTCTAACTTAATATATTGGTACAGTGTCCATCCAGCTTCCCAAACTCAAACAATAAACTGCATTGAAATTCCTTCCTGACTGAGGGAAAATTGAAATCACAACTCAAGAAAGTTCACAGAAGGGAACTTTGTGGGAAGGAGCTTCTATTTGCAGGATATTACAGCCAACTACCACTTTCTTTTAGTTATGAAGCTGAAATGAAAGACAAGGTAATGAAATTTGGACCCATAGGTCTCAATAAAAACAAGAATGAAACCACATTTTATAGACCAATTATGACTTCCACTCACCCACCTGCTCTCCAAGAAGTTTATTTTCTCTTCCCTCTCTGATGCCTCGCAGCCACCCTCCTCAGCTGCCTCTCACTCTTACTCTCAACCAGGTCCCTCCTTGAAGTCGCTGGTGGCTGCCTCGGTAGCTGACTCCACTGCAGCATAAAGCAACGAGAACAAACCATCATGCCAGGTAGTTCTGAGATACTGACTTTGGTGCAACCGTGCTCTGTGCTACTCCTCCCGGAACTATGGTGTGGAGGATTTAGGACAAAAAGGACCAGGCGCTTCTAAGGATCTATTTTGTGTCAACTACTGGCAGGTATTTTAGAAAATGTATTCGATTTTGTCTTCACATCACACGTTGGTTCCTAAACCCAGATATTATAGTAGGTGTTTCCCTTTCTTCATCAATACACTTGTTTTCAGGTATTCAAAGTTTGTCTTTCTTTATACCATGCTAATAGAGGTCCACAAGAAAATTAGCAAATGTGGGATTTTCCTCATTGGAAAAAATGGATAGGCATCAGTTTGGATCTTGACACACAAATAGCACTCCTAAAACAAGATCAAAGGGTCTACTCCTGCAAGCACTTGAAGAGAATTTCATGATGGAAACTATGGGAAATTCATCACAGGGAATTGCTTAAGTGAAAACTTTTTCTGTGGACAAAGACAGTTACCCCATTGGACTTCTGAGTCCTTTATTAAAGTTCCTCCTTCATAATATAGCTTCTTGTCCAGTCCTTTCTATATGGATTTTACTAAATAGCCTCTCACTCTATCTCTGTTATCTACATTTCACACCATAGAAATATCTTTAAAGTCAACTCAGTCTGTATGTAAATAAATACTGTGTCAAAAATCAGTGGTGTACCAAGAAAAGCCAAAAAAGTGATTTTATTTTCAAGAAATTACAATGTCCTTAGATTAAGAAAAGAATAAGACAATGAAATAATAAAAAATTAAAAATGGATAGTATGGATTAAGAGTAGGTTTGGAATGATCTTACCAAGAAAACTAATTCTTTGATTTTATCACGACATTCCTGAAATATACCTTGTGGGAAGCAGGGAGCCTGAGTTCAATGTTCATTACTTATATCTGTGTTTATACTTGTGGTCTAGTTTTATGAAAGTGGACAAACATCTAGTGGATATAAACCTATTCTATCCATAGCATTCTGGGTTATTAATAGAACTGTGGTAACAATATGAATTATTAATTCTTTCTTTTCCCATGGCATCACACAGATTTTTTCATTTATACATTTATAAAAAAATATAAAACAGACAACCAGAAAGACCAGAAAAACAAAAGATTTGGGATAAGATTATCCTTTCCAGAGATGTCTTTGGGAGGGTATCCTCCCTCTTTCCCACTGAATGAAGTTTTTGGCTATTCACCATTCTCAACTGCTGGTATTAACAAGCATACAACAGAGAACAGAAACTGCCACTGTGCACAATGAATACAAGTTTATGGAATGACTGAATAAATTATACCAATGATAAAAACTGTGTTTTTCCTATGATTAGATTTTTCTGTTATACCACCATGAATAGGCTCATTTTGACATCCTTACCTCCAGATACTTCTAGAAATTGATCCAGCTCCCTTTAATTTACTCAAAAGGACAAATTCTCATTGACACTATTTACGCATTGGCTGGTTGATCTGTGATGGGCTAGGCTGTATTTCCATTTGTATATTTAAATTGAAGAGTTGGGTCATATTTTTTGTACCAAAATTAATTATACACTTAATCTCTTGGGGTTTATCTTCATTTTCTTACACTTTCTTCTTTCTGTATCTCAATATATTATTTCTTTTACTTACCACCATCATTCTAGCTAGACTCTAAGTAAAAATTTTGCTTTCACTTGTAGAACTCTATATTTCAAGAAATATTTTTGCACATTTAATAATTCTTGGGTACTGTGGTCAGCACGGAGGGTATAAAAATACCTATGACAATGAACTTATGTACTGGCAGTTTGGTAAAGTAAGATAAAAAGTAAATAGATTATTCAGCATACTTTTGTTCATGAAATTATCCAGAAATATGGTTAAGATGAATAAAGAAAAAAGTAAGAGAGCTATATAAATGAGGTAGAGATTCCTAAAGAGATTCATTCAAATTGTGTCTTGGAAAATATAGGCAAAAAGCAAGAGAAGGAGTAATAACTATTCTAAGAGAACAATAAGTAAAAGAGTTTGTAGTTTTGAAGACACATGTGTAGAGAGAAGTTTGTTGGAAAAGAAACCAAAGGAAGTAATTTAGCTCTATCTAGGCACCTACTTGACAAAGGCTTGACTCTGTCCTCTCCTATAGCTCTAAGCAACTGCAGGGTAATAATGACAGCTGACACTTCACAGCACCAATTAGAGGACAAGTACTCCTTTACATGCTTTAGCTTCGTGTTCATTATCTACATAAATTCATTAAACTTCACAATAACCCTATAAAATGTAGTGCTATTTACCTATGACAAAATTAAGGAACAGGGGCTGTCCATAGTTTGCAGTAGTTGTATTTGAACCAAGCAAACAAACCCAGAATCCATGCTGCAACTTGACACAGTCTCTATATACCAAAGTGATCAAATAAGATGCATAATTATGTCTATTGTATTTTATATTGAGTCGTATAAGCATCTTTGCAGAGGTATTAAAAGAGCTTAGAATTTACTGGATGTCCAGGGAAAGAGATAAGATAATTGCATTGGAATTGGTCATCTACCCATCACAATTCTCATTCATAGCAGTCTTGTGCTATGTGAGCCTAATCAGCAAAGTATGTGGAAATGTAGTCTACAATTTCATGACTGAGGGAAGAATCACTTGTTCAAGTTTCCTGTTTATAAAATAAGAGATTTAGTACAGAAGACAAAGATCTTCCAAATAGATAATACATATTATAGAGCTACAATGCCCCTTTCGTGGATTCCTATATACTATTTCCATAATTTTATAATTGATGATGGCCTTGTTTAGGAGAATCAATAAACAAAAGAGAATCTAAAAAAGTTCAAGAAGACTGTTGAAGCCAGGCTACAAAATTTAAATTTTGCTCAGTCTGGGTATGACAAAAATATTTACTCAAAGAGGTATATGTAAATTGTTTCAATACAAAAATATTTATAGTTTTCGAAGCCTCAGCACAGTAAATGAGAAAATTGACAGCAATATGTCATCTGAAGTTTGTGCATACTTCAAGTTTTCTCTCAGTGTCATAGTGACCCTGCTTCATTCTAGAAGAACAGCCCCCAATAGTAGAGTTGGGATTCCTTTTATCCAAAGGTACAGAACCTAAAAATAGAGATTTTGGCCAATAAGTCAGTCAACCCAGCAGTCCAATAACATCATGCTATTAGAAAACCCTTTTCTTATCTTTTGCAGGCAAGACAGGCTATGCAAGCAAAATGCATGTATTTGAAGGGCTCTTCTTCACATCGTACAGCTGAGGAAAAGAGTTCTGTGGTTGCTTCCCAAGTCAATTAAAAAGAAATATTCATGTGTAGCACAAGCTATCTCTCATAGACTTAACCTTACATCTCTCCTAAAAATATGAAAAGGACATTATAAAAGATGGCTCTTCTCTCCAAAGAATCAAAAAACAGCAATGTTTACATGGAAACATTTCACATAGTGTCATTTTTATTTAAATATTTTGGTCAAACTATACTGCAGAAATAATACAAATGTTTCTTTTTCAGAAAATGCCCTTACACAGAGCCATGTTTGAAACATCCCAAAGCTATCTTCCTAACCATGCCCAGAATGCATCATGTCTGCCAGCCTGGCATCTAACAGTGATTAATTGAAATGTGTTGAAAATGTGATTTGTGTGTGAGTCAAATCAAAATCAAATTGGCCCCATCCCTTATATCTATATCTCTCTATATACATTTGGCTTTGACAGTCATCGAATTACTCTGTCCTAACAAAGCTTTCTTGCACAAAGTAATCTCAAGCGACAGCGCATAGCAATGTGTATAATATGAAAGGAGTTGAATGGCTAAGTAGTCAGCTTGACAGTATCGCTGAAATCTTTTATTGCACATATTAGAGAGTTAAACATTGCAATCTGCTTTTCTTGTGAGGCCCAATAAGTAAGGAAAAAGCCAGGTTTACTCAGGATTAAACTAGTTTTCTTTTGTTTTCTTGCCAGAAAAGGAAGTCTTGATTAGCTTATGGAAGGCAAAATTTGCATCTCTATGCTTAGAAGGGTGAAACTTTTCTGCTAGAAATCCATTTTCAGAAGGATCCTCTTGAGTTAGATATTTCATCCCACTCTCTGTCTCCTAAATTAAAAACAACTTTATTTTCATTTCTGACTTTGTAAATGGGAATTTTATCTACTTTATGAGAATGACTCATATATGAATCATACACTTTGGGGAACTGCTGAATCAAAAAGATTTTTTTGTTTGTTTGTTGTTTGCTTATATCACTCCAGAAGCAGCTCTTGTGTTCAACCCAGCTCTCCTGGACATGTCGGTCTCGACACACTCTGATAATCAGATGAATATAAATTATAACAACGCTAATAACAATGAAAATAGAGAATGAAGAGGAGAAAAGAGCTGCCAGTTCTTAAATGGCCACTGACAGTTTATAACCAGAACATCGGTGCCTTAGTGGGGACGAAAACACATGTCCATAAATACATAACCACACCTATGCACAGACATACAAACAAAATCCTCCATTTCAACTGCCAATTCTGCATCCTTAAATGGACTGTGTTTTTAGGGGAAGCTACAATATCTTTTCTAACATTTCTATAATATTCTAAACATGACTAATTTCCTAAAAGCTTGCTATCTTTAAGCAAATCCTAGTTCAACGGACACTGATTTCTCTGTCATTGATTTATTTGAAAGCAAAAAGGGCATGAAATTCTTACATTATTTGATCCACTGTCACTACACCAGCTCCAGAATGAATTCATACATGTTAGTTAACAATAGTTGAATATTACTTTTGAGGTAACTGGCATCATGTGCTTGAAGTCTTTACCAACTAGGACTCAGTTGATCCTCATAAAATCACTATGGGGGAAATGTGATTATTATCCTAATATGAGGAAACTGAGGTACAGAGAAGTTAAGGAAGGTGCTCAAAGACACATAGGTAGGGTGTCTCCACATCTTGAACACAGACACTCTCTGATATGAATTATTTAAAAAAAACTCTGCAATTGTTGGAAACTAGGAAATTGTACTTAGTAATTAAAATGTGAAGAATAAGTTTAGGGTTGTCCAGAAACATGATATCAGAGGTTAATATATGCACCTCCTAAAAAATTTGTCCTTTACCTATCTTTCCCATTATTTGAATTTGCACTGTTAAGCATTCACTGTGTATTACAACATTTTAGAGTTAAAAGATAGTTAAGAATTTGCCTATTCTCTTGGCAGATAAATTGAGAACTACAGAATTGAACAACTTACTCAAGATGACAAGGCAAATAAATTGCAGAATTGAAATGCTATTCTAAGACTAAATTAAATCTTCATAATCATATAGTCAAGTAGAATGGTTCTAACTTATTTTATACATGTTAAACTTGTCTTTCTATCTCAATCATTCATAAATAGCACACAATACCAAAATAAGCTAATCACAATTTTTGATTTAACAATAAAGCACCGCAATGACATATTGGATATGTTCTAAAATGAATGGACCATAAGCAGAATAAATAAATCATTCAAGGTATTACTACTACTAGACAGAGATGCTGGAAAGTTATAGAAGACTTTCTCATTTTATTTCACTTATTTTATGTTTTAGATTTTCATAAGCATTTGATTTTGAGAATTAAAGCGAAGCACTATAAATGACAAGTTAGGGGGACAGATATTCTGAGCAGTTAAAAACAGCAAATCAAAACAAAAACAAGGGGCAAGTTGATAAATCAAAATATGTGACCTGGAGTTGGAAAAAATACATAGATTATATCTATCTATACAGATGATATATCTACATATATGTATTAACTTTTTATTTAAAACTCATTTAGACTCAGAAAAGTTTCAAAAATAGTAAAAACAGTGTTTGTATATGACTTGCCCAGCTTCCTCAAATGTTAGCATCTTACAAAAATATAGAACAAATAATAAAATTAGTAAATTTACATTGTTACAATACTACTAACAAAACTATATCTTATTAGAATTTAACCATGTCTTTTACTATATTTTTCTATTCAAGGATACGTTTCTTGCCTATATAGATATCAATTTTTGTTATTAGTATAACATTTCCTTTTTTAAATGTTTACACTTGAAGAATATTGCATAATTATTGAGTAGAATATACCCCAAGTAAGGTTTGTCTTAAGGTGTCTCATGATTAGATTGAAGTTATTTGTCAAGAGCATCAAAGAAACGAGACTGTATTCTTTTAAATGCATCACACCAAGGGGTTCATGACATCATTATATCTTTCATTTGATATTAACCTGATCACTTAATTTCTCTATGACTGAATTTTTATGCTATAAAGATATAAACATTGTGTTTCTAGTTAATAAGTATTTGGGAGCAGATATTTAGAGAATTTAAGTCTCGTTTCTCTTGTATATTTTACCCACTAATGTAGGGTAAATGTTGAAAAAAATGTCTAATTGGTTCCAAAACAAGGAAAATGAGGAAACATTAATATTCAAAGAAGGTATGGCAGATAATTCAACAGATTCTAGAGACAAAATTGCTCACATTAAGTATTCCAACAAAGCATAAGCAGTATAAATAAGAAGAAATGCAATATCTATACAATATAGTAAAACTTTAGTGCAATAGTGAAAAAAAGATAATCTTAAAAAGCAACAAAAATAGCAAACAAACATTACCTGCAGACATGCTGACTTCACAATGGTAATCATGAACAAAATAAAAACCAAGAATGAAAGTTCCAAAGTGTTTGGAGAAAACAGTCTTAATCTAGAATTCTAAACTCAATAAAACATTGGTAAAGAAAATTATTGTTTTTATCAGCACATAATAGAGAGTTTGGGAACTGTACAACCTTAATAAATTATATAATGTTGGAATAAGGAAATTGATTTTAAATGTAAATTCTGAAAAGCTAGAAGGAACAAGCATCAAAGGAAATAATGATTATGTAGTTAAATCTAAACATCACTGATGATACAATACTAAGAATGTCTTCAGTAATTAAAAATGATAGACCATAATTACACAAAAACAGAGTATTTATATTGGAATGAAGCAGGGAAAGTATAATAAAACCTTTTGTCTTGCTAAATAAATTCTTATTTAGGTCTTAATAAATTAAGTGCTCTAGAACACTCAAGAAAGAATAAAATAGAAACTGTTTATAAATTTCAGTTAACACATATAAAATAATACAAAAATGAATATGAAAAATAAAATATGACAAGAAAAATAGAAAAGATAAAATAAAAATAGGATAAATGAGAATTAGGAATATATACAAACATTAGTAATAATTACTGATGTTAAAGAGCATAAGATTTAAATAGAATCTATCAGATTACATGTTGAAAAGTCGTTTTTGTTATTTACATGCTGATCATCCAAATCATAAGGATATAGAAAGTTGGGAAACAAAGAATGAAAAATAGATGCTGGAGTAATTATTCACCAAAATAAAGTTGGCATTGATGTATTAATAAAATATGTTACATTAAAAAACATCACAGAAATTCCAGAATGCTGTTTCATAATGAAAGATATACCAATTACCTTAGTCTATAGCTAATTTGTACATATACATATGCACACATACACACATATATGTATATATGTCAAATATTTGTGAATCTATATTTATTTCCAGTTATTAAATAAAGTGCCTCCTATATGATATTTATATATTACACATGGCATACATATATGACATTTTACCTCAGAGCTGGAAAATAAGTAATCTTTACCTGCATGTAATATTTTTCAAAAATCACCATGTACCATAGCAAAGACAAGTATCAACATACTCTAAGCACAAGGAAGCTGTTTAAATTGCAAATAAAGAAACATTACATATGTTTGAATACTAAGAAATACATTTCAGACTTTCAGTTGCGCTATTTTTAAACATTTTGTTTATTTTGTTTAGTTGCTCATCTTGATTATTCCCCTGGCCCTGCCTGGGTCCTTTGGATGCGTGTGGAAGGAACCCGGTGCACTTAATAACTACTAAGACCAGGGCGTGTCCAGTTTCTGATTTTAACTTTAAAGATGTTAAAGTTTACACACCCATGGTAAAGAAACAGCTGGACAAACTGAATATCAACAGCTTTTAAAAATTTTCCATCCCCCCACCCGCTCCAAGAGATAAGATCACAGAGCAAACTACTATCCCATAATCTGAAGAAAAACTGCCTTCAGAGAAACAGAGGATCTGAGATTTGCAAAAGGCGCTAGATGCTATAAACTGGCAGAACATTTAACTCAAAACATTAATGTATTTTTGGAGCCTGTGTATGAACTAGCATGAACTTTTTCCTCCCAACGATATGCCAAACTTTCTTAGGCATGATCCAAGAAAATGTGACCCTAACAGAGGAAAAGGAGGAGAAGCCTCTGTGAAAAAAACAGCCTCTTCTCCCTAACAACTTCGTCTTCAGAAGAAGGGATTTCACCAGAAGGCAATACTAAAATCTCATCAAGATTAGGGGTCTCTCTCACTCCAATCCTGCTCTAGTCCTTTTATGTCACTTAAGGGGTACACAATTTCAAATCTTGCAGAAAACTATACAGTGTAGGTTAAAAGAACACTCTCCTCAAATCATTTTTATGATGCTAGTATGATCTCGAGATGAAAAATTGATATAGACAAAACGAGGAAAGATAATACAAGCCAATTTTAATCTTAAATCTTGGTGCAAGCTTAATTATAAAAATTAACAACCACAAGGCAACAGCATATTAAAGAGAAAATTTTCTGATATCCTTATTGGCTGTACTCTAGAAATATCAGAGAAATATAACATTAGCAAGTCAATTTAGATCACACGACAAAGCAAACCCCATGAAGTTCTTAGAAAACCCAGATGTGCTTTGATTTGTGTTTCTTCTCTAGTGATGAAGACATTGCCAGTGCTCACAACATATCAGATTCTTCCTTCAGATGGTCATTTAAACATTTTAGGGGGCTAAAAGGAAAGACTGCCCACAAAAGTAACCAAAATGTAGATTCTTGGACTCCACTGGCAGAAATTCTGATTTGATGGACCTTCTTAATTTGAACTTTCCCTTCCAATTTACATTTCCTGAATGTTTTTGTCTGTTATGCAGAAATACTCTCAATCCTTGTACATTGAACTCTTACACTGTTGCTTAAAGCAAATTCCTAGTATTTAAAATTTTCATATAGACACTCCAGCACTTATTTTCTGTTTAGAAAATTTCATGATACAAAATAAAAAGAATAATATTCCCACCTTTCCAATGTCAATGTCTGCTTTTGTTTCTAGCTTTATTGTGCTGACTTCTCTCCCCAGCACTATGTTGAAATAGAGCAGTAATAGATGACATTTTAATTTTGGTCCTTAATTCGAAGTATATGCATTAAATATTTTCTACTTAAGAAAGTATTTGATGTTTTATAAGCAGACCTTGTTTGATTTGATTTGGCTTTTTTTTAGAGGAAAGGTGCAGGCAGGAATGACTGTGAGCAGAGGCAGGCAGACAGGAAAAGAGAGGAGGAAGAAACATTTTATTTATTGTATTTAGTTATCTGTCTTGGTTCTTCTCCTAGCCCCAGGTCTTAAATATGTGTTCTTGGGGCGTATGTGGATTCCACTCACAAACTTAACTGGTAAGACACCCGGACCCCCCACTGGACCTCTTTTTAACCAATTTAACAAATAGACTAAAAGCTTTTAATTATAAACATGATGAATTCACTAAATGATTTTTTTAATATCTATTGCGGCAATGTTATAGTTTCCTACTGGTGGTTAACAAAAATATTCTTTAAACTTCCTTTTGAGAAAACTGTCTTAAGAAAAAATATTATCCAGGAAATGCCACAGAGTTTAGGAAGCCCCAGAATGTATTGTTGAATCTATTATGCCAGTTTAGCAGACATAACTAGAAAAAGCTAATCCCTGCAGATTACAGATATAGCCTCAACTCAAGCAAGGAGTGAGACAGATGCATTAAGATTTAATGTATTTTTTAAGGAGTGGACACCCTGTTTATACATGAAAACTACACTAGATAGCCTTGATTCCATGTGGCCTGGTATATATAGGAAGAAGCATTATTTAAGATTCAGAAAACCTGGGTCTCAGGTATGACTTCACAATAGTCTTGGCCCCATTGCATCTCATAGCATTCCAGTTTATTTTAACACTACTGAAGAGAAATAATCATATTCATCCTAGTCATAGTCTCACTCAACTGATGAACCTCAATAATGACTATGACAGCTCTAAATGCATAACACACAACAGTAATTTAAATAGTTTCTTTGGACAGTGAGAAGAAGAAATACTGGTGAACCTGAGAAAATAAGGAAGACGGGGGTGAGGAGAGGTGGAGAAGACACTGATATTAAAGCCCAGCAAAAATAACTACAAATCTAAGGACAAAGGTAAGTCAGTCCACTAAAAAAAATTCTGGTGGTGGAATTATTATTTCAGATGCATTTTAATCATACTCTCTCCTTTATTCACAACCAGGATCTCTTGCCATTATTCCAGGGATAGTCACTTAAGCTACTGGGATAAGAGACGCCAACCAGGACATTTCCCAACATAAAATACAAAGGCAACCCCAGTACTTGGTTTTTCAAAAATTAAATCACTGAAAACTCCTAAAAGCCAGGAGTTTCAATAAACTCATAGGCGGCTCAGGCAATTTCAGTGATGGAGGTATTGTTTTGGAGATTGACATGTAGCTTATAAGTATTAGGTGAAAGGAACAAAAAAAATCTTTATTAAAAAATGGAATTAATGAAAAACTAATTAAAGTTTTATAGGAAACTTTCCCCTCAGCTGGAACTGCCAGTATTCAGACCTGGAGACAAAAGAGTATGAAGGGATTCTCAGGAAGAAATAGCAGGAGGGGCTGGGGGACAGATCAGGAGAGGAAAGATCAGGCCTGGGGGCCATTGCTGGCCCTGGTCATTGTGAGAAGTCCTGGTCTTTGCATGATGGGGGCAGGGAGGGCATTGGTTCTTTCAGTCAGTCTCTGATCTTCCCCAATAGTAAATACCATCTAATCCATTAAGAAAAAATTAAAAATCCTTAGGCTTCATATTTTCAGTTGCCACTTTTTCTACTTTTCCATTGTCTACCCCTCTTTATTTGAGAGTCATGTAAAGTACACATGCAGGAGGAATTTCACCTAGCAGAATAATTGTGTGGGCTCGTTTATTCACTCGTGAATTCTTTCATTCTATACATTTATATTGGGAGGCATGTGCTAGCTGCTAAACAATGCCAAACAAAAGCAGGCATGGTCTCTGCCACAGGGTAAACTTTCATTTGAAAATGAAGTCGGTTAACAAAGAAGAGCTTTAAATCAAGAATTCTTGCTACCTTAGTGGAGCAGCGGTTAGGTCAATCACTTCCAAAGGAGCACAGGCCACATACACTTGGGTTCAAGTCCTGGCTCCGGCAGGAAACAACCAGTTGGAACAACTAAATTAAAATAAAGTAAAGATGCTTCCTCCTCCCTTCTCTTCCTGCCTCCCTGCCTAGTGACCTTCATTCCTGACTGCACCTTTCCTTTAAAAAATAAAAATCCTCTTGCACTTACTCTATGTGTATGCTCAATACCATTTCCAATCTCCTTGTGGTCCCTGGTTCACCACCCACTGCAGGGAATATACATTTACACACCTGGTCTTCCAGCTTCTTTGTAACTGGATAAAGCATGAAACTTAGCTTTTGATAAGGAGTGAAAAGGATAAATATCTGAGGTTTTTGCTTTTGTTTTTTTTCTTTTTTTCTCTTATAAAAAGAAAAGACACAGGAGAAAACTTGCTAGTCCAACCACAATTCCTTTGTCTTGACTATAAAGTCATACCTAAAAGTGAATCAATCAAGATGTGACCTCAGGACAACAAATCATAATCAAAAGCCAGTGTGATTTAAATAGCAGAGCAAACATATAGAAAGTGACTGTTTTCATTACCATAGAAGAAATAAACCAACACTAGTGCATTTTCTGATATTTTAGAAAAATAAATATATGTTTCTTGAGGAAATCCATAGTTGGAAATTTTTGTTATTAGCAGCTAATCATTGGAAATATACCTCCAGATAACAATAGATTTATTTTATGGCTACTCTGAAGAGGACTAGTTTTCCGTGAATGTTCTTCTATGTTTGCTTTAAAAACTCAAATCTCACTGTAATACCACCTTGCCTCAAATCCCAAAATCACTTTTACTAACACAATAACGTATTTGCCATCGCTGACTCCATATCAATGAAAAAAGGTTCTGGGTTCCCCACAAATAAATATTGCAAGTTTTATTGAAATCATAACAATTCAACCCAAATGTTTTGTTGTTGTCATTGCTTTAATGCCTCCTCTTCTGGTTGCCTGTGGACAGTTAGAATTGTGCTTTTCCATTTCCTGAGAATACTCTGGAGGGGTTCTCTCTGCCACTGCCCCTCAAGAGTCAACAGAATGAATTCTTAGAAGTATGAGGCAGGTGAATTATGGATAAAAGTACCCCTTTTCTTTGTGTGCAGAAGAGAAAAAGAAGGAAAAAAAAAACAAAACTTCACCCACTACTCTGCCTTGTACTTATTAGTATTAGTTCCAGACTCAGTGCTAAGTCAAGTAT
Organism: Solenodon paradoxus; assembly: GCA_004363575.1. Taxonomy (NCBI): domain Eukaryota; kingdom Metazoa; phylum Chordata; class Mammalia; order Eulipotyphla; family Solenodontidae; genus Solenodon; species Solenodon paradoxus. The sequence continues at coordinate 1,981,057 of RJWH01000009.1, forward strand.
TTTGAGATGCTAGTCCATGAATAATAATGTCATGGAAGCACAATAATTAATAGAACAGGAGAATGCTCCCTGAAGAGGAGACACAGTACTGCAAGTGGAGAGAAGACCTCGCCTACCAAACGTGTCTGACACGGACGCTTGAACTTTGATTTCTAAAGGTGGGGGTGCGGTAAAATGAATTATACTTCATTAGCAATGTGGAGGGAGATGCAGCCTCTCGTCTCTGGAGGAGCAGCCTTTAATTGTTAAGCTCCCAGCATTCTCTGGTAGATGGCAAGCTAGATTCTCTGTCCTGATTTTGCTGAACACAGGTAGCACTTTTGTTTTTCATGATTGGTTATAATTTTCTTCTCCTGTCTGTCAAAATTATTGCTATTATTTATTAAATTATGCAGCACGGCTCATACATAGAACACTGAGCTTTGTGGCCAAATTAGCAGCTGATAAGCACATGCCCATCTGTTACCCTCTAGCTCTCAATTCTGGATAGGCAGGCTCCCCAAACACATTATCTTACTCAGCCCCAATGCCTCATCTATAAAATGGAAAGGCACAGTATTCTATTTACCTATGCTTAGTGGTATGTGAAAAACAGCATTCCCTGTATTTATTTTTATCCATCTCATCACAAAAAAAGATAGTAAGCAGTCTGTAAAATATATAATACAATAAGAACTAAGTTTAAGGATAGTAAAATAAAAATTGACATCTAAATAAGACAAGGGGAAAATAACAAGTGAAAAACGGAAGACACAGGCGGTGATTGGGAATGGGATTCTGAGACATACACAATAAGAATATGAAAAACTTCTAGGAAAGAGTGATACATTTATCTGTACTAGTAAAAAAGCAGACGAGACAAAAATATGCATTCTACTGGATCGAATTCACAAGTGAAATCAGATGATCAGTCCACCTTTCAAGAACCTAGAAGAATTTCTGTGATTCCCTCATATGGTACTACTGTGCTGACTCATATATGACTTATATGTGGCTACATATCATGTATAAAATGTATATAGAGATTGTACACTGAAAGCAAAACATGATCACAAGGAAGTAAACCACTTAGAATCTTTAAAAAGCTCAAACATATACCCATAAAATCTACATTTTTAAAGAAACAATTTGTTGGTGAACCCTTTGGGATAAATTTCGTACAAACTTTGCCCTCAGTAATTAAATGAGAATATTATTCCATACCATGTAGATTTAAAGTAGAAACATTTGTGAATGAAATTTGACAGAAAAGTTGACAGATAATTTTTTCAAGTTTTAATCTTAAACTGCTCTTTCAGGACAGCTGTTTGGGAGATTGGTAACAGTAACACTGAATCAGAGATTTTGACGGGAATAATGAACTCAAAACATTCTACAGCTTGATAAATGGAGGGGGTAGGGACAGAACTAGGATGCATATAACCAGTACATTACACATAAGACTGCTGATGTCATTTGATGCAGACAACTTTGATTCATATTACAATATCGTTACTCCAAAAATTCTTCAACCTTGATATCATTGACATACAGGAGCTACAGTATGAGGTTTTACCCAACTCTTAACTCATTCTCCATTCCTGAGGCTCATCCCATCTTTGAGTCCCAGCTCACACTGACCCTCCTATAGCCTTTAGATTTTCATTCCACAGGAGTACTAAATCACCCTAAAACTATTTTCTCTTATTTGCATATGGCAAAAGCTTTTCTACTTCTGTTGCATGTGCTTTCCACTAGATGACTATTTTTAGTGCTTATCTTTAGGTTGTCCCCTTTGCTCACAAGTACACCAGTCATTTCTCAGTGAAGTCTCTATCACTTAACTGTACTCTAGCAGCATTTTTGTCCATCTGGTTTAAGAGCTCTAAAATCTTATTCATAACTTTTGTATATTGCATTCCAACTATGTATCATATTCTCACGATAAAGAAAAAAGAAAGGTGCAGGCAGAAATGAAGATGGGTAGCAGGCCGTCAGGAAGAAAAAAGAAAGAAGCGTTTTATTTTAGCTGTACATCTTGGTTTTTCCCGCAGTCTCAGGGTAAGAAACCGGTTCCTTAGGATATATGTGGACTGCGCTCTAACAAGTGATGGTGGATCTAACCGCTGCTCCACCCAGGGCACCGATATCATTCTCCTTAACTTTAGCAACATTAAATAATTCATCTTTGACTTCACAGAACCAAACAGATACTATAAAATCTGATTGTTGCTCTAATACTCTTATAAAAACAGAACAAATGAAATGAAAGTCAGTGATATCTTTGTCAAGAAAACCATAATTAATGTTCCCATAGAAAAAGGTTACAGAAAAAGGATACAGGTGAAGTAGGAAAGATTGATGTAAGAGAGGCCCAGGAGAGGACTGTCAGTGTAAAATGCTACAGCTTGTCCCTCCCACTTCTACATATTTTAAACCCTGACCAAGGGCACTATCTCTTTCAATGAAGGATGGCACATTTCATTTATTTAAACCATTGGACACCTAATGAGCAATAAGGATTTTCGTTTCAAAACCACACTTCTCTTATTGCGGTGTAAGAAATCTGACGCCTCCTTGGTACTGGGCAGGTAAAACTACAGGGAAATGATAACCTTCTAATGAGAATAAGTGTATGTGATTGAACATAATGAAATGTTTTTAGGTGCAGTCAGTAAAAAGACATTGTAGAAAATACAGTTCAATGATATGGTACAATAAAACATCCTGGTTCCAACCATTAACCAACTTCCCTCAAAGTGAAGACATCTCCACTGGATGACTGGTCTTGAATTAGGCCATCCGTATAATGCACAGTGACATAAATTGCCATTACAAGCAAATGAACATTTACAAAGTGGGACATGGGGGAATAGTCACAAAATTCGAAGGCTAGGCCTGGGAACTTTGCATTTTAAGAAGATGCTTTTCATAAAAAAGACAGTGGGATAATAAGGGATCGCTGACACTTCTAAAATTGGAAAATAATAGCAATATTTTATTTTTTCTACAACTAATTTAATATTTTATATTCATAGAAGAAACTTTATAAAAATAATTCACAATACTTGACATTTGAAGTTATATATATTTCATAATAATGGATACATAATTGTCACATTGATTACTAATTTATATTTTCATTTTAATATCTGAAAGTTATTCTCTGTTCATAATGAAAGGTATTTAGTCATTTGAAAGAATGCTTTGAATGATTTATCTCTTTATGGAAAAATACTACAAAAGAAATTCAAATGACCTCATAAAATGATGGTCTGTCTATCACCACCTTATAAAAAAAGTAGAGGCGCGAGGAGAAGGGATTTTCAAAAACCCTCAATTTTTTAAAATAACTAACATGTAATTATTTTATACTTTTAAAATGTATTTCTAAACTCCCATAACCAACAAGATAACCTAATCAAGTATCTTTTCAGATGAGGAGACCTGAGTTCTGAAAGGTTGAATAATCCAATTGTTGAGGGTTATTATAAGCTTATCCAGCATTCTCATCATGGACTCTCAGACTTCAAGTTTAATGTTTGTTCCAATATTACATTTTTTACCACATATCCTAGTGAAGTCAAAACCCTTTTCCTGTGTAAGAACAATGGAACATGCATGTCATTCCTTATATCTACTCTTTTCTCTACTGCAAAACACTTTTCAGGACAAAAAACATAGGGAAAAACAAATATCAGACTAGATGTCTTCAATTCCAGTTACAATGTCTGGAAGAAACTCAATTTTCACCACGTTGATATCTGTACCGAACCTCTTCTTAGCATCTTCCGTAGGAGATATTGCTTAGCAGTGTGCTTGTAAAGATTGGGTGCAATCTCATAGTCTTTACTGCCATGATTCTAGTGAGGGAGGAAAAGTTCATCTATTTTCCCTCAGTGTAGTTCAGGCATCCACTGGTTTTTTTTTTTTTTTTCCCCACTAGTTCCTTTCTATAACCAGGATGTCAAGTTGGAAATCCCGGCCTCTGGTTCATCATTCAGTTCCTTTATTACTTTTTATTTATATCTTCCTAATAAATAAATATGTTTTTTTAAGAAAGTTATTTTCACAATTTCTATCAAATAAACCTTACATTTTTTTCCATCGGCTTTGCATTTTGCCAGGATTTTCTATCCAATTGTTCAAATTCTATCTGCTTTTTAATGCCAAGATTAAAACGACCCAGGCAACATTTAGCTTTATTTCTTTTGATTCTGACTTCCTGTCATTTGGAGAGTATTATAAGTTTTCCTCTACATGCTGGCGTATTAGTCAGCTCAGGCTGCCACAGCAAAATATCATAGACTGAGTGACTTAAACAACCGAAATTTGTTTTTTACATTGTTCTGGAAACTGGAAGTTCACAATAAAAGCTCCAGCATAGTCAGGCTCCAGTGAGGGCTCTCTTACTGGCTTGCAGATGGTTGCCTTCTTGCTGTCTCCTAGAAATACAGAAAGAGACAGAGAGCAGGAGCTCTGGTATCTCCGTTTCTTAGAAAGGCACCAGTTCTTTCTGATCAAGGCTACACTCTGTGATCTTACCTAACATAGTCACTTCCTTCAAGGCACTATCTCTCATAGTCACATAGAAGTAAAGGCCTCAAGATATGAATTGGGTGTGGAAGAACATAAATTTGTCTATAATAATTTGTTACTACATACATACATACATATCTGGTAATTTTCTGAGCTAAATATTTTTGCATTTATCCTCTCACACAGTCAATTCACCAATCAACATTCACTAATGGGTTGTGAAGCTACATAATTCAAGCTCAAAAACAGCTTCAAAATGTCACGGTACCCATCTAAAATGTTCATAATGGAGGCTATTGCAGCTAATCTTATCTCACATTCAATAAATGGCTTCCATTGTTTGATAGCCACAATTTTTAAAGTTAGATTCATGGGTGTTTGCTCATTTCCAGCTCTGCTCTGGCGCTGTTATAATTTTAGGGCCATGGCTATGGGATGCCAGGAAAAGTGAATGTATATGTGCATTTTGCACAACCACACACCCCTGCCTGAACAGAGTAATATAAATGCAAATAAGCTGATTGACAAGAGGAGTCCTTGATTAAATACTACAGGGGAGCAAAACTAAAATCTTAAGTCTTACTTTTTGAAACAACAGCTTATAATTCAAATAATGCTATTCTAACCAAAAAACATGAAGCAAATTCAAATTGTAATTCTGATAACCTTTATAACTTTGACCTAACCAAGAAGATAAAAAAAAAAAAAAAGAAAAATAATGTCTCTAAACTCCCATAGGCTGCAAAAGAAATTATTCACTGAGAAACTGAGAATGAGAAGAAAGCTGTCTTTCAAGAACAGCACCACAAAATATTTTGCAGTCAAGTAGACCAAGAAAATATGAGACAGGTAGCTTTCAACACCAGCTCCTTCTCATGTTTAAAGGGCAACTAGGTCAAAGCTAAGATCTCTGGCTCTGAGATAAAGGATTTCAATTTTCAGAAAGTGTTCTGCAAAGAAATTAAAAAGGAAGAAGATAATGTTATCAAATGAGATTCTGGTGTCTTTGTTGGCACCAAAGACAGTGCCTCTAAATCTCCATTGTATACTGCACTGGAAGGGATTTTGATTCCACATGACGTGTCTCACAGAAAACGACAGGACAGTTCTGTGTGAGAACAAGAGAGAGCAGAGGGTAACGGAACTCTCTCAGGGATTTCTGCTGCTGTGTAGGTGAAATGATTAACCTTCTATCCCAGACTAAAATGTGTTTTCTTGCCTTTTCTACCAAAGAAAAGTGCTCAGCAGGTGGGATATGCACTGCAGAAGTCATCACAATCCCTGCTCAGATGAGACACAGGAGCTATAAGGAAGCTGCCCAATCAAATAAATTCATGAATTTCACAGCTGAGTAGGCAAATAGATTTACTTACTATTTTAAGATTAAAGTAAACCTCTTCTCTGGATCCTTTAGTGACTTGGAGACTTTGACAACACTATTTCAGCGACGATCTCCTAAGAAGAATACAAATGTATAATGATTTTCATACCAAGAAGAAAACCTACCTAAACCAAGTTGGCCCTGCTGAGTACCTACTTGTGATTCCACCTGGCTCAGGCACAGTGTGACAGCACCAGGAACAGAAGAAAGACAAGGTGCTACCTTCACACTGTTTACTGTACAGCTCCAGGTAGAGCGCTGAAATAGGAAACGTACTGGTACTTAAACTTTGCAAAAGAATGAGTCTCCAGATCATCATGCCCTTAGAAGACAATGAATCTAAGGAAATCAGTGAGGGCCATGAGGGTATGAAGGGGAGTTTAATAAAGTACAGAGAAAAAGTTTGGCCTGCATTTTGGAGAGTGGCTTGATACTGCATAGGAGAAGAGGGATAACTCTAAAACGATGGTGCACAGTGTGAGGTTATTTGTTTTAAGGACAGGATTAACTGACCCCAGAGAGGAGATGTTACATAGGTGAAGACATCCATTGCTAGTGTAAAGGACATCTGAAAGCTCTGAATGATAAATCAGAACTCAATGTTATAACTGGTAACTCCTGGCTTTTGAGAAGACGACATTTTATCAGTGAGGATTCACAAGGAGTACTGGTTAATTTTGTCTTAGAGTAGATGGAAAGTACAGTGAAGTGTTTAAGAACACAGATTCTGGAGTTAGGCCTATCCCTTTGTTTTAACCTCAAACCTACCCCTGTTTACTTTGAAATCTCTGAGGTTGCTTAATCTTTACAAATCTCAGCTCTTTATGTATAACACAGGACTAATAATAGTCACAGTGTTTTTAGGATATAGAATGAAAATGTACCTGTGGATCACAAAGTTAATGCTTGAGGGTTCTTCCTTTCCTCCAAGACCCTGGAAGGAACTCTACCAATTTTGTATCCATAATGTTCTACTTTATTAAAGGGGTTCCTCAATTTGTATAAATGCTCAGCCCAACAAAATGTGCATCTACTCCTCCATAATAAGCTATTAAGCATACAGAATTTGCCTAGGAAGTAGCAAATATGTTAACGTTAAAATGTTATTTTCCATATACCTTTGTTATTTCCCTTTCATTCCCACTGTGAAATAAAGGGTAATTTCTAGAAATATAGGAGATAACCTAGTTAAATTCTTCTGTAATCTGAAAAATTATGTCATCTCCTTTGCTGTGAGATATTATATATTAGTTTATCTATTATTGAGCATTTTCTTTTAAGTGGATAGAAAATGAATTAAAAAAAAGGATTTTCAAGACTTGTCAATTAAAAAAGTACAAGCAAAAATTTTATTCAGCATGTTCCTAGATTTAAGAACATTAAAGGAGTTTTCTTCAACCAGGCAAGCCATCATCTAGGTTATTTTCTCAGTCATAATTTCAATGCAATATGGCTTCTCGACAAACTGAAAGTAATGAATGGAAAAAAGATGGCCCAAAATTAAGACAGCCAATAAATAAGAATGGTCCTGGGTTTCTGTTTCAAGTTGTTGGAGTGGGGTTCATCAAGAGGAGGTTTAACAAACCCTCTGAGTTATTTTCATGTACACTGAAATTTGACACCATTAAACTCAAGTAATGGCACCCAGTGCATTAGATTGGCTTTGCAGAAAGTGAAGAACATGGAGATGCAGCCCTGTAGCAGAAGGTAAACAAATGGATACAAAGGCAGTAGACCAGAATAAAGTGGTGTTACCAAACCTCAAAAACCAAAGATCAAATAGAAGTTTGAGGTTCAACCACTGTCAAATGAACAGAGAGGTCAGATTTGTTGACTGGAGTGCTAGTCCTTTCCTTTAGCACCTTCGACACCTCTGCTGATCACAAGAAAAACATTCAATTGAATATTTCGATTGTAATCTAACCTGCAGTAGGCTGATGATAATGGTACTGTGATCATAAATGTCTAGATAGTTTAAACACGTGACTCTCAAAGAAATATAAAAATAATAGGAGAGAGAAGTAATGAGTGGAAGAAGAGAGTTTTTGTTTTTCTTAAACTGGATACATGTGTTAATATATTGAGAGCAGGAACTGAGAAAAGAAGAGGTTAAGACTCAAGAGGAAAGTTTACTATGGTTTATAAGAGAGATAATGAAGGAGAAATTACAAGCAAAACACATTGCAAGTAAAAGGATTTCTGCTAGAGTTATTACAGAGTAATTACACACATCGTACGAAAACTTTCTTAGTGAATGGAAAAATTCTGGACTTTCCTACTAAATGATGCTTATGATTTGAATTGTCTCTGGCTTCCGGTCTCTTCAGCACCCACATAAGCCCTACTAACTTACACGTTGCTATACCCACCCAAAGAGTGCTTGTAGAGTGTGTGTTTTCTAACAGATGCCGAGAAAGGATGTTTGGATTAAAAGCTAGGGCTAACAGGTGAGAAAGCCACAGCCCATTCCATCACAAAATCAAATCACTATACAGATATGTTCATACTGTCTACTGCTTCTGTATGCTGCAATAATTGTAAAGATTAGTTTATTCTAATCATCTGAATAATAACAACGCTTTTGAGGGGTTCTTACAATCATATCTCGGTTACTTAACCAAATGCCAGATAAATGTCCTCTAAATTCAAATAACTTTTTGGATAACATATTCAAGAATAGGATCCATTAGGTCTTTCAAGAACAATTTTTATTAATGCTTCTGTGTCTTTGTGTGTAAAATCATTGGACTGGAGCAAGATGATGGGGGTAGAGTATAAATAACAAAATAAAGGATTGTATTTTTAGCTTTTTGTTACCCAAGTACTGTCATATAGGCAAAGAATAGGACTTTTTTCCTGTTAGCTGTGGCCCCTTCTTTGAGTCCTATATTCAGAGCCCCATCAGTCCCAGGTGCCATCCATCTTCAGCCAGAAAGATTGCTTTATTACCACATTCATCAATTTGTACTCTGGGCTCAAGTTAGAAGTGACTTGGAAAGACAAAACTGTTACCTTAGTAATTGAATATGAAAGTCTTATTAGGATCCACTTTCACTAATCTGATATGAAAGTCACTAATGCGATATGACTTTAACACTGTATAAGCAACAATAAATTCTGATATGATATGAATATTAATACAGTGCAATGGGATACAGCTAATATGTTAATGTGGTGAGATAGTACTAACAAGATATGAGAATATTGATTGAAAAAATTAATATTACCCTGCCATAATTCTCTGGAAGTGCAGTCATCATAGTCCAAGACAGTCCTTGCCTATATTTTAGGAAAAATCATTTGCTTTTGGATTCATAGACAAAATAAAAAGTTTGAATTATTTTGATATTCCATGTTAAGATATTTGTGACTATTATAAGGAATTGCTGATTTCATTGTTGCTATTCCCACTGCTTTCACTGAGTATTGATTAAGTTGCATAAATTATGTAATACGCAATTTAGACAACATGTCAAAAACCAATATGTATTTACCATTACCATGGGAAGAAAGAATAAGCAAACTAGGAAGATATGGGCTCTAATTATTTCCATATCACACACAAGAAGCATATATGTTAGTCATTTAAGTATTTTTGTTGTATTATGTTATTTTAATCTTTTTCTCTCCCTCTTAAAGAGATGTGATTTTAACTTTTTATTTGTGACCTGACATAGCTTCATAGAAATAGATTCAATGTAAGAATGGAATTGAGGTGACTTGGTACATCAAAGGCATATTTGGATGTTACTAGTGCAAATTAAGAAGTGGTGATGCATAATAGGAATAGGAAGTGATTTCTAAATCAAAAGATATGAGTGGAATGATCAAAAAATATACATAGGTTCATATATACATACACATGTTATACATATACAATATGTATGTATATATATGTGTATTTTATGATTATATATAATTTGCATATAACTGTGAAATCTTTGGCAAATGAAAATGTTAGTAACGCAAATTCTCCACTTAACTCTAAATCAAAGAAATTTGGTCCTCCAGAGTTAGGCGACAGTAATAAATATTACCTCTCATTCATGTATCATCGATAGTCAAAGTACATAACTATATGATAAAACAATTACTTCACATTCCATTAGAATGTAAAAGAGAAAGTTAATGATAGGGAAAAATATCTTAACTTTTTAATGAGAAAAGAAGGATTGAATTGCTAAGAGGACTGAACTGGTTATTATTTTATCCACTTTAGCCATGGTGATATCAATTTCAAGATGGCTGGGCTGGTTAGCATTTGTGACAAAATCTACCATGTCAACTCTTAACATATTATTTTATTAAAAACATTTAAATTAATTTGGGGAAAATTAATACATCTACAATAACTAGAATTTCTAATACATGTAGAAAGGTAATCTATGCATTTATTTAAGGTCTCTTAAATTTTTATTAGTAACGTTATTTAGCTTATGGATAACAGCATATCAATTTATTCTTTTAGTATTTTATCAGAAAACTTTGTTATACAAATTAAAATAAATTCATCTGTGTAGGTTCACCATTCCTCAGATATATGTCAGCACGCTCATCCCTCCACCAAATTAGAAAGACATCTTCACCATTGTCCAGTGGGTCCCGCCATCACATGCCCACCTTCACCCATCCCATTTCCTATGGTAACGTCAGTTCTATTGCCAATGTCCATGAATTAATTTTGTTTGGCTATTCACATTGCACCTACCAGTGAGATTATCTGGTTTTCATCTTTCTTCGTTGAATTTTTGTCACTTAGCATAATCCCATCAATATTGATTCATACTGATTCAAATGATGGGATTTTATCTCTTCTAAGAGATGTCTAGTACTCCATTGTGTTTATATACCACATCTTCTTTACCCATTCATCTGAGGTGGGCACTTAGGTAGTTTCAGTTTTTAGCTCCAAGAAACAGTGGTGTGTATAAATCTCCATGATTTAGTGTTTTGGATCATTTGGGTAAATACCCAGAAGTGGGATGGCAGGATCATGTGGAATTTCCACACTCAACTTTTTGAGGAATCTTCACACTGTTTTCCATAGGGGTTGTACCAATTTGCAATCCCACCAAAAATGGAAATAAGATCCCTGTCTCCACATCCTCACCAACATTTGTTGTTTCCAGACTTTGGTTAACAGCCAGTCTCTGAGGTATAAGGTAATATAGCTCATTGTTATTTTGACTTGTATTTCCCTAATAGCTGGCAAGTAGGAAAATCTTTGTATATGACTTGGCCATATGTATGTATTCTTTGAAAAATATTTTTCCAATTGCTCTGGACATTTTTTGATTGGGTTGCCTCTTTTAATGTTATTGAGTTTTATTATTTTATATTTTGTAAATTAAGCTCTTGTCAGAAATATGAAATGCAAATATCTTCTTTCTATTAGTAGACTACCTTTTTGTTTTGGTGATCTTCTTTCACTGTGAGGAATATTTTTGTTTGATGAAGTCCCAAATGTGAATTTTTGACTTTGTTTACCTTGATGGTGAAATTGACTTCCCAAAGACCTCTCTAAGACTGATGTAACAGAATATCTTGCCTATGTTGTCTTACAAGAATTTAATAGTTTCTGATCTTTAACCAACTGGGTAGTCTGTTTTGAGTTAATTTTTGTGATAAGGTTAGGAATTGATCTAAATTCATTATTTCAGTTGTGGCTGTCCAGTATTCCCAACAACTTGCATTGAAGAGATTTTCTTTTCCACATCATATGCTTTTGGCACCTTTGTTATAAATTAACTGACCTTTTTAAAACAAGTCAATTTCTGGTGATTCAGTACTATTCCACTGATATGTGTCTCTGTTATTTATTCTAGCACCATACAGTTTTGAACACTATCATATTGTAGCAAAAATCAATGTCCGGGTGTGTAGTCCTTCCAGATTTGTTCTTTTTCTCACAATTGCTTTGGCTATTTGAGGTCTTTTGCTTTTTCACACAAATTTTAAGATTTTTTGTTCTATTTCCTTGAAATATTCTCATAGGATTTTGATAAGGATTGCATTAAATCTGTATATTGCTGTAGTTAAGATCATCATTTTGATGTTGACTTTGCCCAGCCATGAGCAGAAGTTATCTTTCTATTTCTTTGTATTCTCCTCTATTTCTTTTAAGAAGGATTTATTGCTTTTATTGTAAAGGTCTTCCACCTTCATTAAATTATTCCAAATTATCTGATTCTTTTTACTTGTGTTTTGAATGGTATGATTTTCTTGATTTCTTTTTCCTTTAATATATAGTTTGTGTATGAAAAGGAAATGGAATTTTGTGCATTGATTTTGTAGCCTGCTATTTTACTGTATACATTGACTAATTCCAGTAGCTTTTTGATAGATTTTTAGGATTTTTAATATACAATCATGTCATCTCCAAATAGCGATAGTTTTAGTTTCTCCTTTCCAATTTGTATTCCTTTTCTTTCTTTTTCTTGCTTAATTGCTTTGGCTAAGATCTCTATTATGATGTTAAATAGCTGTGGTGTCAGTAGAAAGCCTTGCCTTGTTCTAGACAATAGACGAAATGTTTTGAATTTTCCACCATTGGGTATGATATTGTCTATGGGTTTATCACTTATGACCTTTATTATGTTGAGGTATATACCGTCTATGTCCATTATATGCATGGTTTTTATCACAAATGAGTGTTGAATGTTGTCAAAAGCATTCTCTGACTCTATTGATATAATCGTGTAGTTTTTCTTCTTACTCTATTTGATATGATGTATTACATTAATAGATTAATGTAAATCGAAGCATCCTAGCTTCTCTGGAATATATCCTACCTGATCATGATGAATGATCCTTTTGACACACTGCTGGATTGGCTTGCTAATATTTTGTTGAAAAAATTTTCATGTATGTTCAATAGAGATGTTGGTCTGTAATTTCTTTCTTGGTGATGTCTACATCAGTTTTTGGTACCAGTGTCAGGTTAGCCTCATAGTTTGGAAGTGTTTCCTGTTCTTTAATATTTTGGAATACTTTGAGAAGGATAGGTACTAGTTCATCTCTGGAGTTTTGCTAAAACTCACTCGTAAAGCCATCTGGTCTTGGATATTTATTTTTAAGGAGACTTGATCATGTTTTCAATTTCCTGACATGTGATACTTGTGCTCTGGTTTTCCATTTCTTCCAGATTCAGTCTTGGTAGGATGCATTTTTCTAAAATCTATCCATACCCTCAAAGTTATTCACTTTATTAGCATAAGCTATTCATAGTAGTCTCTTATTATGTTTTGCTTTTCTGTGATTTCTGTTATAACTTCTTCCTTTTCATTTCTTATTCTAGTAATGAGAGTTATTTCTCTTTCTTTTTCTTTGTAAGTCTAGTCAATGGTTTTTCAATTTTTGGCTTTGGTTTCATTAATCTTCTAAATTTTCTTTTGGTTTTATATTTCACTATATTTCTGCTCAATTTTTTATTATTTCCTTTCTCCTGATTATTGACTTCAATTTTTCTCCTTTCTCAAGTTGTTTTAAGTATAGGCCTATATTATTTATTTATGATTTTTCTTGTTTCTAAGATAGGCCTAGACTGCAATAACTCACTTAATATTGCTTTTGGGGCATCCAGAGATGGTAGCTCATATCTTTATTCTAATAATTCATTTTTAAGTATTTTATATGTTTTTCTTAGATTGTCTCTTTTACACAAGAGACTCATTCAGACATATTGTTTAGGCTTCAATTAATTTAGTTCTTTCATCTTTCTTTTTTGTGGTTGATCTCTAGATTTATGCCATTGTGGTCAGATAAGATGCTTAGTATGATTTCAGTTTTGTAAATTGATTGAGACATGTTTTGTGTCCCAACATACAATCTATCCTTGAAGATTTTCTATGGGCACTTCTGAAGAATGTGAATTTTGTAGTTGTTGGATAAAGTATTTAGTACATGTTCATATACAAAATTGCTCCTGTCATTTAAAGCTGTTGTTTCCCTATTAATTTTCTGCCTAGTTCATCTGTCCATTGTTATAAGTGGGGTGAAAAGTCTCCTACTGTCATTGTATTGTGGTTGATGTGTCTTTTTAGTTCTGATAGTACTTGCTTAGTATATTTTGATGCTGTTTCATTTGGTACATATATGTAAATAAGTGTTATGTCTTCTTGCTACATTGATCCTGTAATCATTATATAATGTCCATATCTGTCTTTCATTATCCTTTTTAGTTTTAAGTCTGTTTTATCTAATATAGGTATAGCTATTTCTTTTTTTTTTTTGGTTGTCATTGAACTGAAAGTTTGTCTTCTTAACAGTGACTTTGAGCTTATGTTTATCTTTTGAAAGAAGTTGAGTTTCCTGAATGCAGCAGAAAGTTGGGTTATGCTTTTCAATTCATTCAACCACATTTTGTCATTTGATTGGTGAGCTCAGTCCATTAACATTTAGGGTGATTATTGATATGCAACTTGTTTTGCCATTTTTAGTTTTTTTCTGGGTGTTTTATAGTGACTTTGCTCTCCTCTTTCTGTTCTTAGATATGTTGAATGTTGCTATGTTTGATTGGTTTACTTTTTGCTTTCTTCATTTTTGTTTTTTTTTTTTCCCCTGAAGACATGATTGGAGGTTGCCATGAGGTTAGCGTTAACAATTCTATGTTCATTTCCTAAATTTAGTCGAAAGAAAGTTAGTCTTGAACTCATTCAAACCATCCAAATTTTTATTCCCCTCACCTCATTTCCCACATATTTTGTTGTCTAACAGTTTATTAGTTTCTTTACACCTCATAAAACTTTATTAGTTTTTTAAGCTGGTTTGTGATGATGAATTCCTTTAACTTTTGCTTATCTGAATAGTTTTGCTGTTATTGTTGTTGCTGTTTATCATTCCTTCAGTTCTAAATGATTATATCATAGGGTAGGGAATCCTAGGTTGAAAATCCTTTTCTTTTAGCACTTTGAATATATCCTGGCATTCCCTTCTGACCTATAGATTTTCAGCTGAGAAATCCACTAACAATCTTATAGGGACTCCTTTGTATTTGACTCATTTCTCTCTAGCTACTTTCAAAATTCTCTCTTAATCTTGCATTTTTGACATTTTAATGACCACTACTCTTGAGTGCTTCTACTGAGTTCTTTAGTTCAGCTATTGTGTTCTTTATTTCCTTACATCTGTTTTGTTGTTCTCTTTTTATTCCTCTGTTTGGTTTCTTGATTTTCATGAATATTTTTATAACTGTGTCCTAAATTCATCCTTGGGTTGTTGCATATGTCAGTTTTATTCTGGTTTTCCCCAGTTTAGTTTTAATGAATCCATCATTTCATGTATATTTCACTGTGGCATTCTTTTATTTATTTCTGTGAGTTAGGTTGCCCTGAAGTGATGACCTTGTGTAGGGTATTGCACTGCACCAAATAAGACCAGATCTTGAACTTTGAGGTTCTTTGGTTGTGTGGCATCACCACTAGTCAAATTTGTTGAAGCTCTGGGGTTTTTCCTGCTTTGAGGTCTGATAATCCAGCCTATGGAGTTGGAGTTTGAGTGAGGATTGAAGAGTTTTCTCCCTGCCTCATTGGTCTGAATCATAAAGACCACCTTGATTGTTGTTGGCCCATAATCAGCAATCACGTCATAATTTCACCTTTATCCACTGAGTGGCATTAGTCAATAGTTGTTAAAGATTCATCTCTTCAAGGATTATCTTTTTATTTTCAGAGACACTGTTTGAGGTGCCCTTAAGCTTGGGGATGGGAGTCATTGTCTGGTGGATGAGTTCTATGGCTTTTGTGTAGTAATGGTGGGAGTGGGAGTCACCCTTAGCTGCCTTTCAGGGATGGTAGTGACTTGTACAGATTCCCCTTGGGAGCTCAGACTCAGTATACTGGGGTGCTAGTCCTCTTTCAACTTTGTGCTGAGATCCCCTCCCCAGTTCAGTGTCTGAAGAATAGGTGCTTCCTAGTTGTCCTGCAGGAAGGAGATAAGTCTGGGCTTCTACCAGGAGCATAGCAATTTTGAGATATTTTTCTAGTCATTCATTGTTTCTTACTATTACTCTTACTATTATCATTATTTCTAATAGGTATGTTAATTATTAATTTGTATCTAACTGTATGCTGCTTAATTTATAGCACAAATTGTATACAAATTTGTATATTTGTGCTATATCCAGCAACCTTGCTAACTTTATTTCTTAATTCTAATAAACTATAGATTTTCTTTTTTTAACTTATATAATAACAATGCTTAACTTCAGTATCTTAGGAAAAAGCAGATGAAAATCTTAATGAGATATACTTTCAGAATAAAGACCTCCTAAAAAGTTAAAAATAGAACTGTATGATTCAGCAATCCCATTTCTGAGTATATAGCCAAAGGAAATAAAATCGGAATGTCAAAGAGGTATCTGTATCGCTATGCAGAATTATTTATAATAGACACAATGTGAAAAGCAACCAAAAAATTTCACTATCTCTGTATATGTATGTGTGAAAGTCAGACCAAAGACTCAGGAAGGCAAACACTGTAGTATAACACTTATGTGTGAAATCTAACAATATAATTCACAGAAATACAGTTTAGAATGACAAATACCAGAAGTTTGGAGGTGGGGAAATGGGAAGATATTGATCAAAAGGTACACACTTTTAGTTATAAGGTGAATGAATTGTTTGAGAGATCTAATGTAGAGCAGGATGACTATAATTAACAACACTGTATTGAATGAATGTTTTTAAGAGATAACATCTTATATATCATAAGAAAAATAATGGCAATTACATTGTGTCATGGAGGTGTTAACTAACTCTACTAGTTAGCTCATACTTATTTTGTAATACATCTGTATCAACACACTGAACATCTTAAACATCAATAATATCACATGCCAATTAAATCTCAGTAAAGATGGGTGGAAAGTCTTAAAAATTATGTATTTCATGCACATAATTCTTTAGTGATGATTTAGTTGTCTTCTTCCAGTTATGATGTGTATTTTTTTATTATCATTCAGTTGAAAATGTTTTGAGTTTGTCACTGATTTTGTAAACACTTTGATGTAAATATCTTAATTTCTAAACACACACAATGATATCCTTGATATTTGTTTCCAGTTTATTTATTTTTTGATTACAGGGAGCATATAGAATGATTTTAGAATTTTGACTTTATTGAGATTTATTTTATGGATAATTTAATGCATTGGGTCCTCAGGTATTCTGCCCAAGTTGAGATTTACATGTCAATTTTTGATATTTTTACCATGTGGTCATTCATGAACATCAAAAGTACTTCTCAGATTTCCTGCTGTTTCTTCTAAAATTGGTAAACATTTTCTCCATTGAAAAATGGTGTTCTAAATTCCCGAACGATTTTCTTGCTTTGGCTCTTCTATTGAAACTTTATTACCTTGTAATAAATATATTATAAGATATATAATCTATATATGTTTAAGCAATACATGCTTGATGCTCTTATTTACGCAATTTTCATCTCTTTCAAGCTACATGAAATTTTCTTTAAAAACTACTAGACAATGCCCTAAATATTATTATTTTAGTGTCTGCTCTGTTCACTTTTTTTTATCTAACATCGCACTTTGCATAATGGATACTTAATTTTTATAGTCAGTTTTATCAATTTGTTTCACTTCCCTCAGTTATGTTATTAGTTTTATTTTCTTGATCCCTTTTTAAAAATAAAATATCAACCCTAATTCCTATAAGAATATTATGTCTTTTATTTATTGACTTCTTCCTTGGTTATAACCTAGTTCTTACATGGAAGTTTGCAGTTATTCTTATATGAATGATAGTCAACCCTGATTTTGTCATCGCTTTTGTAGTTGAGCTGGCCTGTTCTCCTATATTCTATGTCTTTGAGTCAGGCTGCTTTCTTGAGGAAACGTTTTTTTTTTAATTTCTCATAAAGCATCTTTGTCTTCAAAGTCCCTGGACAGCTTACTCTTGTTTATAGGCAATCAGTCCAGTTACCTCTCACAACACTCTGGTAATGGGAGTGATCAGTCCCGCAGCTCTCATTCTGACATCTCCCTTTTCACACCATGTGCTGCTTTTATCCCTCTCTTATTGCATGCTCCACCACTCAGAAAATGCAGCTCTCCACATCTCTTCCAGAGTACTTCCCCTGCTGACCGAGGGCTGTGGTTTCTCCTTTAGTTTTTTCATCTGCTTTTTTCATTCAAAGATCCCACGAGATTCCCACACCTCTAAGATTGCCAAACCATTTTTAACATACTAGAATTTATTTTCCTTTTCATTAAATTTTCTGTCATTTTTATAAATGTGGTATGAGAAAAAGATTTTGAAAGATAAGCATACGTCCTCTTGAAATGAAAATGTTCTCCAGAAAGAATAATTTCAAGAGGTGAAAGTATTAAATATGTTTCATGTAGGACAGAAGGGATAGAAAGCATTATCTTAGATATCAGTGGGAGATACTGAAAAGCTAAGGGCAATAGGTGGAATCAAAGAACTGGGGATATAGAGAAAAAAGTGTTCAGCAGAAGAGGAGAGTGGAAAAGGTAGGAATCTTATATTAAAAGAATTACTTTTGGCCAGAATCCCTATTTTATTATTTAATAAGAAAAATATGCCAGTATGAAAAGTCTTTGAGTTGTCTTTTTCTTTTGTAATTTGCTATGGAGTTTTCATTTACTCTCTAGAGACCACCCCACCCTGAGGATACTGAGGTTGATAAACAGGTTATATATTAGTTATCAGAAAGAATGACCAGGAAAAATGGGATAAATTCCCTTAACTTGGACTGCCTAGTCTGAAGGCAGCAAAGGTCAAATCATTGACTGATCTACATATTTTCTGCCTACCATGACTGTAGGCTTCCATAAATTCTCATAACATTAAAATTTCATTGCCCCTTTTAACAATTAAGTAGTGAGTTGTGAGTTTTCCCTGCACTAAGTTAGAAAGTTTGACATTTTTCATAATAAAAAGTCAACAAATTTTTGGTCCTATATTCAAGAACCTTGCTCTTAAAATGAAATCTTCAGTCTTGTCATAAGAGGTGAAAATAGCTGTGAAAATTAAAATACAGAATAAAAGTGATCGTTCTGATATAAAAACCGATAGAGATTACCGTACTATAATTTAGGGGACAGGGATATAATGTCTGAGAAGTTCCTTTTAAAAGTGAAATATTTTAGGGAGAAGTAGCTTAAATAAAGGTAGGCGACAAGAAAATCATTAAATGTATTTGTGGCACAATAGTTGTTTATGCAAGGAAAAAATTCTTTAAAAAGCAAGATTTGCTAGATT
Organism: Solenodon paradoxus; assembly: GCA_004363575.1. Classification (NCBI taxonomy): domain Eukaryota; kingdom Metazoa; phylum Chordata; class Mammalia; order Eulipotyphla; family Solenodontidae; genus Solenodon; species Solenodon paradoxus. The sequence goes on from RJWH01000009.1 coordinate 2,000,200, forward strand.
TTTATGTAGCTGAAGAGTATTTCATGAAGATTCTGGAATATTAGACTGAATACTATTAGACTAGTACCTACTTCGTTTAAAGTCTAGATTTGGGGATCTTCTTAATGAAGACAGTGAATCAATGGACAAATGTTAACCCCACTCTCACATCTCACTCTACTCCTGCCCATCCAAAATGAGGGGCTAAGATGTGCATCAATAATTTAATATATTAATTCGATTCAACAGATATCTAATTTCTTGCTTTTAATCCATTGGGGAAATGAAAGAGAATGGATGTAGACAGAAGTTGTCTATTTAATTCTTACGATAGGGAGGACATTCCCATTGTGGGAGTGGTTGTACAATGAACTGACAAAAGAGAAAATGGTTGCTCTTCAGAAGTGATTTCTGGTCTGCAAGGCAGACAAGAACTTTGTGAGAACATAGACTACAGTAGCTTGACATGGCAGCAGGTGTGATTAATTTATTTTCATATTACAGGCTGGAATGAAGCAGTTACATAAATTCAGTAAATGGTACCACTGAAGAACTAAGCATACAAATTCAAAAGGGAAAATGTAGTGAGGGGCGCATGATCCCGTGTTTGGCGAACAGTGCACAAATGCTCATGGTCCCAGCAAATGGTTAGTGTTCCAGCACTCCTCCCTAGCTAGACCCATTAACTCTGGCACAACAGGCACAACACAAAACATTTAAGTAAAACCCAGGGATCAGTTTCTTCCACAGGGAACATCGTCTAGCAGAAAATTCATTGACTGCTATACATCAGCCTTCTCACATGCTTCTGAAGAAGTGATCTAAGGACATCATCTTGATACTTAAATTAACCAGAAACAAGAACCTGAAATATAAAATGACTCAAAACTCAAGTGAAACACTTCTCAACTTGTATTTGTCTTTGAAAGCATAAAAAAAAACAATAAACCATATATGCCTTCTAGAATTCCTTTTGGCTTTTTAATGACAATAAATATACATTTAAAAAAATTGATTCAATGAGAAACAATCAGAGGATGGAATTTAAAACCGGGGAGACTATGGGTATCTTCTTCTAAGGTTTTTATTCAACATCTTTGACAACTGGAAATCTGGAAATTATCAGAATTTTTGTCAGTTTATTTACTCACTCTAAAATTCTATAAAATGCAGTTCTCCTTTTGAAGATCAGAGGAATAAGGCAAAAAATAGAAACTAGATAAGTACTTTGGTATTTCAGAATATATCCATGTAGTCTGTACCTTAACTAGTATGACCTTTTAAGAAGGAAAGTGTATTTCAATAGCACACAGCTTTATGGAAAACTTGCATAATCCCTAACATATACAGAAATGTGATGTTATCAAATGCCAAATATTTATGGTATCATAAGAGCCGTGAGAAACTAGTAATAAGAACACTTTGAACAAGCAAACTCAAATTCTAGCCTCTATTCAGAGTAAATTATTATTTCAAACTAAATAAAGTGTTATTAATTTTATCTTCCCCATAACAAAGTGAAGTAGATACTATTAGAACTGGCTATTAGCAAATGAGAAAACTAAGATCTGAGTCTTAGTTGAGATGAAGTAATGTGCAAAGTGACAGATCTACTTTGTTGTAAAGATGAATTTGAGGCCAAACTAACTCTTGTACACCAGAGTCATATTTAAAACTCAGTCCATAGTTTAAATCCATTTTCCAAAAATTAGTGTTAAACTCCTGAAGGGAAATTTTTGGCCTTGGAGTTTTATTGGAGTTCTACAACTGGATAAGATGATAAGAAGATAGATGGAGGATTGATCCAAAAGAAATGTTCCCATAATAAAATCTACAACATGTCTTTCTCACCTACCAACTTATTTGTATAGTAGGGTGCCATCAGTTCAATGAATCCAGTGTTAACCTTTTGAATTTTCAGTCAGACAGCAGGTGATTCAAGCAGATGAGGGTAATTCCTATTAAGATATTTATGCTTCAAGGGAAAGACCTAGTTGGAGAGGCACAGCCATGACAACTTCAAATAAACAGAGTGTGGTCCTTAGAAAATGAATGTGTGTGTTCCCTCCAAATTTATGTGTTAAACCTCAAAGTCCCATTATAATGATATTAGGATGTGAGTCCTTTAGGAAGTAGTTAGGTTTAGATGAAGTTATGAGGATGGAGCACCCATGTTGATGCTAACAATCTTTTAAGAGGAGGAAATTACATCAGAGCTTCCTCTTTTCAATATGTGAGGACACAGCAAAATAGTAACTATCTTTAAGTCAAGAAGAAGACCCATAGTAATAGCCACATCTGCTGTTCTCTTAATCTTGGATTTCCCAGCCTCTAAAACTATAAAAAATGAATGTTTATTTGTAAAATCACTTAAGCTTATAGTATTTTGTTGACTAAGGTATGCTAAGATAGTCTAATTTCTAAAGCATCAAATAAAATCATATTTGAGGACTTATTGGCAAATCATGAGCAAGTTGCTTCATCTGTAAAGTAAGAATAATCATAGCTATCACACAAGATTTTATAAAAATTAAATGAGACATAATTATTGAAAAAACACACAACACATTGTTTCCCCAAGGCTGTATCCTGGGAGCTTGTTTAAATTCTTGTTCTCACAATATTTTTATTTGTTTGTTTGTTTGTATGTTAAACTCATTTTTACTCCATGGAAATATGTAAAGGGCAAAAGACCTCATGACCACTGAAGTCTGAGCAAAATCTGGGAAACAGTGTGAGCAAGAATTAAGTTGGCATCACCTAGGCATAGCCTTGAAAAGTCATTTGGCTGAAAGAACTGTAAGTTTTACACTGAGAGGAGCCAAGAAGAAAATAGACATGGAAGTGAAGGAGTCATTGTTACATGTGACCATATGAGAGGAAGATGAAAGCTGAGATCACAGGAAATGCAGCAGGCAGTGGTTTGTTAAATATGAAAAGCAACTAATTTTAGTGAGAAACTTTCTTTGGCTGCAATTACGTTCATCTGAAACTAGTTGTTGATTCAAAGTCAAACGTCTGTAGTGTTAAAATTATTCACGACATGAAAAAAATCACCCAAGACTCCTGCCTATATAAATATGTATGGAGGAATGTAGGCTGTTTGTATGCACAATAGCATGGGAATGGCTAAAGGTTTTCTCCTAGAGATCTCCCATAATCACCCACTACTAAGTCATTTTGTGACTTAGTAGTCACATATGGATGTGACTTCCATCCATATGATGGATGGAAAAGTATCACAGCCAAAATACTTACATGCTTTTCCATGATGTTGCTGTAGACAGTAAAGTGAAGGAAGAGACTGATTTACAAAAGTTAGTGCAATACACCCCTTTGCACAAGGTTTCTTCCTCTTCTAGAGAAAGTTCTCATAACAAATGAGTCGGAGGGGAGTAGGGAAAGGTCTGCAAGTAGGGATATGAGTTTTTTAAAGAATAGGTTGCAGAAAATATTAAGGGGCATAATTTCAAATATCAGAAGGACTATGACAAACCTACCATTTTTTCTCCAGAAAATATGATGAGAATCAGAGAATATATGTCACATTTTCAATCTATAAAATATATTTCTAGCAAGCTATTCAAGATCAAGCAGGTGTTTGGTGAAAAGTGAGTTTCCTGTTACTTGCAGTATTCAGAAATCTCCTAGATATTAGCTCTTGACACTAGAAGCTCTGAAATGATTCAGACCTAAAGAAAGCCCTGGCCCAGAACTTTGCAAGGAAACTCTCTGCAGAACTCCAGTGACATCGTGCTCATTGGTCATTCAAGCCCATTTTTCATAACAGGGAAAATAAAATCAAAGTCAGTCATTGTTAAACTCTTCATAATGGTACCTGCAAAATAATATGAATTTCCTGTGCAAAATAAAATCTCCTTTAAAATTTTTTGCTAAAAAATATAATACAAATCTGGTATGCACTCCAACCATTTTGGAAGTTGATATGTCTATATTTGTATTTCTATCACTATATATCTTCATGCATGCTTTTATATTATTGAATTTTTGCATTTTCAATATATGTGTTATCTTTTATTATTTTAAAATGTATGTAAAATTTCATCTTAGTGTTTTCATTTTTTAGGCTTATTCCTATTGATACAATCTGATTTCGATCATTCATATATTGCTTCATTATACAAATAACATCAGATGCCCCTTAATGGATCTATGAGTAGTTCAATACATACTCCCAATTTTTCCAGTATTATATACGTTTCAGTAAATATATTTGTATGAATCTACTTGGACATACTCAAACAAATGGTTTATATGGTAAGATACCAGGAAATGAACTATATATATAAAAATATAGGTGATTTTGACATTTCTATATTTTATGTACTCTTCGAAATGGTGGTACCAATTACATTTCCATTTATAATTCATAATTATTTATATTTCTAATGTTTTCACCATCACATAATTGTCAAATCCTTCTAATTTTGTTCATCTGATAAGAAAATTTAAATTTCTTTCAGTTTGAATCCTCCTTAATACTAGTGAAGTTGAAAGTTCTGGCTTTTTTTTCTTTTTTTTTTTTCAATATTACTTGTGCTAGATTTTTACCCCTGAGTTTTTTTTTTCAAATCCTTTACTCAACTAGAAAACATATTTCTTAGAAATTTATGAATTATTTATGTGTTCTGGCTACTAAATAATGGTACATCAATTCATTGGGCAGTAATGTGGAAATATTATTTTAACACAAATAAAAATATCAATTTGGTCTTTTGCAATACATGATTTCAAGTATTTATTAAAAATATTGTGATATAAGAAAAATGTTCTTAAAGGTCTTCCCTTAAAATTTCTAATTTTTTTCAAATTTTATGTCATAATACAATGACTTCAAACTTTTATCTGAATGGAATTATATTTTTCAATTAAAAAACTCAATTTTTACGATTTAATTCTTGAATTATCTATCATTTCTCATCTGATTGTCATTTCCTCACTGAACTGTGAAATCTCCTTTGTCACATGTCACATTTCCATTCTATATATGATTTCACTTCAAAATTCTTTAGTATCTTTTTCTACAGTCTAATGGTCTACCAAACTCTTTTAATAATTATTGCTTTGGAATATATCTTTGTGGGTTAAATCCCCATATTATTAATTTTTTTCAAATAGTCTTGGTTATTCTTTGCTCTTTATTTTTCAAATAAATTATGTGATTATCTTGTCAGATTCCATTAAGAAAATGTTTTGGAGTTTTGATGGAAATCGTGAGCTACTTACAGAGTGATTTATGGGAGAATCTCTAACTTTGTCATAATTAAAATTCTTCATTTATAAACCTCATATATCTCTCTTGAGATTTTGGTACTACTCTATTTTATTAATAAATTTGAAAAATTGTTTTTGTAAATTTCTTATATGTGTTCTACTAGATTTATTTTTGAGTACTTTTTAGAATCAATAATCTTTCTAGAAATTATATAATAATCACTGATATATAGTCACACCACATGTTTTTCTTTTATAAATATTTTTTGTTTCAATCACTGTGCTAAAATATCATATTAATTTAAACAGATCGCTTGTGTATTCTCATCCCTTGAATGATCTATGAAAACAATAACATCTGTGAATAATAAATGTGCTGTTTTGTCCTCAAATTACTTACATTTGTTTTACTTATAGCTCTCCTTTTATACTGGTCAAATCTATCATTAAAATGATAGAAGAACTGCATATTTCAATTACTTCCATCAACTCAAAAAATACTTGATATAAATAATACGTGTATTTTCTAATTATTTTCAGTGTGATAACTTGTAAATTCCTCAGAGAATTATGCCTAAAATCTCTAATTTTGATTTTGGATTTTTCCATTTTTCTTATATTTCTCTCAATATTTGTTTAATATATCTTCAGACTGTGTTGTTTAGAATTATAATGCATTCCTTAAGATCTAAAGTTTTAGAATTATATAGTGATCTTTAACTTAACAGTGTTTTCTTTTTTTTTGTTTTTACTTTTACTTACAAAGTCTTTTGGCTGATATTAAGAAATTTATACTAGATTTTTTAGCTAGCGCTTACCAATATAGCAATATGTGTATATATATATTACTTATGTAATATATATGTATGTGTAAATAAATATGTCTACTTTATTATTTCACCATATAACTTTTCTTGGTTTATTGTTGTTTTACATTTCACTCACGTAATTAGAATAATATGCAGTCTTCATGGGTAGTAGCAGGCTCTTTCTAGTTTAATTTTACAAAATCTCAATCATTAGTCCCCATTTATCTCAGGTTCATGGCATTATTTCATCCTCTGATAAGCAGATTAAAGTCCAAGTCCTTTGCTGTTACTGTTCCTTTTATCCTCTTTTATTTCACTTTGAATTGGGAAAGCAAGTATTTCACTTTATTACAAATTCACCCATGTATTAAGTATATTTTGGTCATCCATTATTTCGTTTGACTCGTAGTCAGAGGATGTGTATATTATTATCTCCACTAGTTTGCTAGAAATCAGCCACTCCAGAACCAGTTCCATTTTGAATCATCTATAGTCTCTACATTACACTGACCATCTACAGTTAGATTAAAATTAATCATTAGGTTAACAAAAGGCAATGAAAAACCTGAGGTTATTTTAACACATGGTATTCTAATATTTTAAAGCTCTTATATTGTACATATGCTACTTGACAGTGGGATTCAAAATAGCTATCATCTGTCTTATTTTATGCAACAAAATATGAAAACTTAAAAGAGTGACTAAAGAAAAGCCCAGTGGTCCCCTTTCTTAATCTCAGATCTCATCCCTGCACAGCACTGTTAGCATATTATACTTCACTGTATTTAAAATTGAGCCAAGATCTTGTCTAGACTATCAACCCTGGAGGCCAAGAGGCAATGAAGGGTTGGCCTGAGTGTGAAAACAACATAAATCCAGTGAGATAGGCTACAACTTAGAAGTGTCTTTTGTAGTTCTGTATATATTTATTTAAAACTTAATATTTATTAAATTTACCTGAAGTGATTTTATTCTCTCTTTAGCTATTTGGATGATTGTAAAAAAATGTAGTTCCAGGAAATTTAGGAATAAAATAAAGTGTAATCTTTTTTAACCCATTAAAATCCAACATTGTATTCCATCTGGTCTGGTCATTAACCAGAATGAAAAAATTTGTACCAGAAAAAAATAATTAATATTTATCATTGGTAACATACTTTTAACTTATTTTAAGATTTCAGCTGGAATTATTTCATATTAGCATACTAATGATTAATATACTTGTCTAACAGGGAGGGCAATTCACCACTAATTCATTCCACACATGTTAATTGAGTGCTCACTCTGTTCATGTTCTGAGTTAAATATTGAGGACTATATAAAGATGAATAGAGTATGATCCATGCTTCCAGACTCTTAAAATCCGTCAATATAAGTTATATTATAGACAAAATATATGTAAACATATTATCATTTAAGTTTCTAGTTAAAATTACACTTTAGGAGAAAGATAGAATATCGTAAAAGTAAAAATTGAAAGGAAAATGTCATGCAATATGGGTGAAAATAAGATATCTGTAAGAAATTTTTATTGGACCATTGTTTTCTTTATTTCTTTCTTTCCCTAAGCGATGAGCAGTTGGCGATGCCCTAATATTAAATGTATTATGCAAGTATACAGAGGACATTATTGATGGCTGGAACACAAGTTAAGGGTGCTTGGTGTTACTACAGTACATCTATGAAGATCCTTGTTGACATACTAGAAAATAATGAAAAATATAAATAATTAAAGCATTTCTGAGAAAGCATGCACATATCATTTAAGATATGATTTTGTCATCTTTGAGTCCTCACCACAGAGAAGAGAATAACCTCAAGATGCCTTTGCCTTCAAAGCATGAATATAGTACCTACACATAAATCTTTGAAATCATACTTCCATTTAATGAGTTTAACAACCCATCTGAATTGTAATGTAAAGATGATGAGCTACATGGCCTCCATGGTAGAACGTGGCTGAAACTTTTCCAGTTGTTCTGGAATCACAGACGTCAGCCCTGGAGTTTGGATTCTGCACAGGTCTTCCCATTTCACCATCAGGCTGTTATCTTGAAGTCAGCCATGGTGAGAGTATTTACACCATGGAAATCAGCAAAATCTACAAGTCAGAATTTTTTTGTTTGTTTGCTTGTTTTAATTTTTTTGTTTTTTGAACTACTTGCTAAACATCGGCCAGCTTATATCTTGGCTTTCTACCCCTTTTATGAAAATACACTTTTAAAAATATGATCAAATCAAGTCATCCTTCAAGGCCAGTATGTCTCCAGTTTGAAGATCTATTTTCTCAGTCCTGTGCTGCTGTGGATAAACCAAATCACCAGCGCAATCAAAGCAGCAAACAAACAGCATCAGAGGTCTTCCCATACCCAGCCAGGGTGAAAATGTAATTAGTAAAAAATGCTAGGCGAGAGCATTGTGTGACCAGAACTATTCAATCAGAAAGTGCTGATTGAACATATATAAGCACAATCAAAGCCTTTATTTAAATAGGGGTTACAGTCCTAATAAAACACAAAGGGAAGTAGGGGCATAGGCCTCCTCGACAGGTAATGAAAGAAAAAATTAAACTCATCCAATTACATCTGGGGAAAAATCCATTACCTATAACAGAGAGAGGACTGCCCCAGGAAAATTCAGATGCAAAACTAATAATGAAGGCACACTGTCCTTTCAACAGATTCTAAATGAGCTCTAATTTTCTTATACCCACCATTCCCAAACTATATAAATTTCAACTAAGCAGAAAAAAGTGACATGCTAGCACAATTGTTATTCCAAACAGGCCCAGCTGCTTGCTCACCTTAATTAGACCTAATCCCAAAAGGGAGCCAATCTTTCCTTATTTTCTTCTATGAGCTCACCTGATTTCCCTCAACTTTTCTTTTCTAATAGATTTTGCTGTAACCTTTCAGCAACTGTCGTTTTAGATATTCTCACAGGAATCACAATTGCTCTGGCTCCTTTGCCAAACAGAACCTAAGCCCAAGAGTCACAGAGAAGAATAAAATGGGGGTGCTGATCTGAAAAACAGGGTGTCTGTATGGAAGCATTTAACTTAGTCACCTTCCATTAAATCTCATATGTTAGTGTTCATGTATGTGTACGTGTGTTGATATTTGAAATTTTAGAAGGACGGAGCCTGGAGGGGCATGGAGATCATCTTGCCAGGCTCTTTATGAATGACTTTAGAAATGGCTTTAAAGCAAAATAGTGAAAAAGAAATCTCAAAGTCTCATTCTTATCAGAGAGCTGAGGTGGTCTTATCTGTTGCAAAAGTAGTTAACCCTTCTTAAATGTTACCCTGTAGGGTAATCCCGCTGCTTCCTTCAGTGTCCCGTCTGGGAGTGGGGCAGGGGTGGGGAAGGCATGAAACTCCATGAGAACTTGTCTCCCCAAACTTATTTTTCTCTAACGTGATCCATACAAACACAGAGTGTTTCTTAAATATTTTTAAGAGTAATCTGGCTTCAAAGAATAACAACAAAGCCACATTGGATGTTATGTCTGGAAGAAACATGGGATACTCTGAAAAAGAGGAATTAGGTAAAGGTAACTAAATTGTAAATCAGCTTAGCAAACAGCTATTGAAACAACAACATGAAGAAAAGCATGTTCATCGCTGTGAATTCAATATGATACAAAATGGATCTCATTTCTCAAAAGGGGTAATCAGATATGTAAAAACCAAGGTACAAATTAGATCATGTGTTGCGTAACCATTAGTATTGGTACAGAAGTACTGATAGGAATTCAGGGAGAGAGGTATCAGTGGGCTGCAAAGACTATTGAATTTTTCATAAAATCTAGTTTAGTCGCAACTTTGAAAACTGAGTAATATTTGGGAAACATTTGGGAATAAACAGGCAAAGATAACCTGATGGAACCAGAAAAAAAAAAACAAAAAAAAAAAAACAGAAAATAACTTAAAGCATTTTCTGACCATCCAGTCTTCACTGATCTCTCAACTAAAAGCTGATAGTAGTTATTGCTCATCTGATTTATATTCCTATATTGCCATTCAAATCTTGAATCTTTATTCAACATTTCATGCATATATATCATGTCTTTCCAAATAACAGCAAACTCCTGAGGGCAAGAGCGGCATATAATATTCTTTATGTTCCCACAAATGCATTATGCATTCCCCATATCCCCAATGTATTAAATAAGTAGAAATATAAATATAAGCTGCATTGATTAAAGGATGAACACAGAGCTAAAGGGGAAAAATAAGATGTAGAGGAGGATGGAAAGGAAGAAAGGAAAGCAGCTGTCCAGTGATGACATAAAATTGGAAAGAATGATACAGAAAAAGGAAAGGCCGGTTTCTTTTCTTTCTACAAATGCCTTTACTCAGTCTTGTCAAACAGTTCAGAAATAACCTCACCAATCGCTAGATGCACACTGGGTCTGGTTGTACAGTATCTGTTTTGAAAGAACAATGTGACAAATCAATACAAATAACCATCCACTATGTGGAAAATAAAATAAATAAATCTGGCAATGAGAATCCCCTTTCTCCCTCTCCTCCAAACCTGACTTTTTAGTAAAGGCCTCTATATTTGCTTCCTTTTTGGCCTCATTTGAGGGAGGTCTTAAGAAAAGTAACAGAGTTCAAAGACGAATCCAGTCAACACCAGATGCCTTCCAGATTAACTATTTTTACAAAAACAGAGTCACATTTGTATAAACACCTCTATTTTAGTCCATTAACAAAGACCTTCAAAAACAAAATCACGTGTGCCTCATCTTAATGTCTTTTTCTCTCCTTTTCACTGCTCCTGGTGTCTCTTTTTGAGTGTGCAGTAATAACATGTCGTCAGTGTCACCTCTACAAAGGCGGAACTTCAGTTTGGGCAAGTGTAACTATTCCCAGAGTAAGTTGCCAGACAGACATTCGCTCAAATTAGCTTAAAAAAAAAAAAAAGTTGTCACATCTGTGTATGTGGGATGTCTTTGGAGCGTAGAAAGAAAGCAAGCAGAGAAATGTATCCTTTCAAAAACCTGCCACTGCAAATTCCTGCCTCCCATTCTCATATTTTTTTGCTTAAAAACAAAACAGAACAGTGTGTGCTTATATGGGACTAGAAAGAGGAAGTGAGGGAGAGGGAGAGGCAGACAGATAGAAGGAAAAGATGGGTATTTTCCAACAATTTATTAGAAAATAAATACCCTGCTAAATGAATACAAAATAAGAAATCACTCCTTCTCTGTCTCCCATCCGCTCCACACAGGCTTGAAGACAGATGTAGCACTGTCAGGAGTCCCCCACCAGGAAGGAAGGGAGGCAGTAGCAACAGTTGGGCTACTCATACATATTCATGACATTTGCAACTGAGAGTTTCCTGATTTTAAACCAGCAAATGAACATTGGAGACACACAAACCTCCACCCTTTTCAGGATCATTACAAAGACATAGCAACCTAGTGATAATGTGTCTCTTATCTTCTGTGATCAAGAAAATGAAGGTAGTGCAAAAATTGATAGACAAGGTGTATCTGTTAAGGACCATTGAAGTCAACTCTCCAACCTCCTCATTCTTACACATCAGCAGGTGTGTTAATACTTGGTCTTACATGTAATGATGGTAGACATGGTCCCTGTATTTGAAATATGTGTTGTCAAATTGAAGAGACCAAACACATATAGGACAATAAGTACTCTAACAAAATAACTTACGCTATATACTAAATGATCAAACCTAGATGACTGAGATCATTTTTCAGAAGAACTTATCACATTTCCCTTTTCTTCCACACTAATGATTAAAAAACAATAATCTTCTAGTCTCAGATCTTAAGAAGCTGATAGACCTGCCTTTTATCATTTAGATACAGATTTACCCCAAATCTGTAGGAAGACTCAATAGTCATTGAATGAGCACCTGAAGGAGGTGAAAATCTGGAGAATTATGAGATATGCTTAAGAATATTCATATTCTCTCTCTCTCTCTCTCTCTCTCTCTCTCTCTCTCTCTCTCTCTCTCTCTCTCTCTCTCTCCCTTTCTCCCTCTCTCCTTTCTGAACTGCAGTGGAGGCATCTCACAGAAAACCTGGGAAAATAAGTTAAGTAGTTGTTCCTGGACCCTGTCTCTATTATCACACACTCTTCTCCAACCAGAACAAAGGAGTATTGTGCTTCTTGCAATTATAGGAAGAAAATGGCTCAATCAGTCTTGAAAGGGTCTCTCTTGATGAATACATTAGTTCTACTATTCTGCTTTAAAATCATTTCTTTAAGAAGTTTGCCTAACCTTCAAATTTATCATACTTCTCTATGATTCATTTTCATAACCCCTTGTATTTTCTTTTTATTATCCCAATTGCAGTTAAATTATCAATAAAATATTTGTTAAAAGGTCATCTGACCTACTCCTATGTAAACTCATTGAGGCACACACTTCATCATCTTTACCCCCTTCCCCTAACACTAAGTAAGAGCTTTGAGTATTCCATTTACTCAGGAACTGTTGACTAATTAAAATGTCCCTTAAGATATGACATAATTCAATATTTTGAGTCCTAATTACACTAACTTTAGAAAAAAATTAGACAGTCATCTGAGGTGTTCCTAAATACCACAAATTCTTAATAAGGGATTCCCAGTTTCTAGAATACAGATTTCCCCAAATAGGCTATGATCATATTGGTGATTCTGCTTCAACAGTTGCATTTATTCTCTTAAATGGTTTGGGTATTATTCTCAAAAGAAAAGTCAGTCTTTTCGTTAAATCCTGCACTGGCAAATATGGATTCCAAGATTATGAAGTATTTTCCAAAGTAGAACATTTATTACCCATGATTACCTAAAGGTGTCAGGTTAGTTAATGAACAAGTTGAACCAAAGAACAATTATGATTTCTTTTCAGCCTCTGAGTTCCCAGGCACGTGATGTTTGCTTTATAGTCACTTATTCTTTGAAGGGCAAATGAGGTTAGAAAAAGGAGCAAGGCTTTGAGACGATAGTTCGATCTTTTTGCTTCCTCAAGTTCTCTTGTGTCCTTCTTTCACTGTTACATCAGCATAGCATCAGAAAACTGAAATGAGGTGATTACCTTCAAGAAAGTTTTACCTAACCACAGAGAAATATTGGCCCTTTGGAATAACCAGCTAAATCAGCTTAATCAAAATACTCAATCTAGTTGAGAATAAATAGAAAATCATTATAATGGGTAACTATTTTTTATTTTTAACAGTATTTTGTTTTACTCTTTAAAAGTGATGTTTCAAGAAGATGAATGTTTAAGTACTTACCTAAATCCTATAATTTCTGAAACTTCTTTGATTTTTGATTATGTGTCTCATCTTTCATTCCAACAAATGATTTTTGTAGATTCATTCGTGTCTTATATTCAATATAACGTTCAGAACTTAATGAGGACAGACCATGGAATACATCATATCTGATATATTTAAACACCATGCAAAGCTGTTTGATCTGATTCTTTTGATTTTGTTACCATGTCACAAATAATATGTCAAGCATATTTCAGGTATCAGAAACCCATCAAGTCAACAAAGATCTAATGTGTATCATATATATTATCTCTATAGACTCTTTGCTTGAACTGCAAGGAAACTTACAGTCAAATCTGACAATCTTTATTGAAAACATTAGAAACCCCATATATATATATATATATATATATATATATATATATATATATATACTTGATTCTTCTCTTTATCCTAACTACCAACATTTTACTTATACATCTTAGTTTTTATTAGCTGCTTCAAATCCTTGATGGAGCAGATTAATATTCATTTATGGATACATAAAATTAGTGATTACAAAATTCAAATTTTCCTGAGTCAATCCCAGTTTAAATTTTCTGCCCAAGTGTTTCTATAACATATAGACATATCTATGGCAGGATACTATTTTTTAAATGATTAAATGAATCTTGACAATAAATATTATAATTAAAATGTGTATTATGTATATATTAATAAAAATCACAAAAAGATGACAAATTATAAGTCAAAAGATGTCAGATTGCTTCATACAAATGGGACCTGGCTGAAATGGATTGTGTACACCCATAGAAGACAGTCCTATGTCAACCTGATGGTGAACTCCAGATTATTTCCTGTGTATTTTGGTGTGCTCTTGCCCTGAGTAAAACACATTTAAAAGATGGCTGCCCATTCAGAAAACAGCTGAAGAAATACTTACCTATATTTAAGTGTATTCTTATTTCTTTCAGTACATTTAAGTCATTAAAGATCTAGCTCTTGGCATTCACTGATGGAGCAGGGTCAGTAGCCTCTGGAGGAACAAGTCACATACTCCTGGGTTCGTGTCCTGGGTCCAGGGGGAAACCACCAGTGTGAACAACTAAATAAAAACAAAATAAAGATGCTTCTACCGCCTCTCTCTTCCTGCCTGCCTGCCTACTTGCCTTAGTGCTGTGTTCACCTTTTCTTCAACAGTAAAACAAACAAACGAAAACAAAGACAAGAAGCAAAACAAGAAATATCTGACTCAGTGCTTATCTATGATAAAGGAAATATCAGTGCATTATAAAAAACAAAACCATAGCCAGATCACACATTCTGATTTAGGGTCCCTCACTCATGATTTTGTTTGGTTTAACATAAAGCTTCATAGAAAGAGATTTTTTTCACTTCCTAATTTTCTGGATAATATAAAGCTTCTAGAAGACAAAATCTATCCCAGGAAAAGAACTACCGAAGAAAAGCAATGCAGACAGACATGTACATTTACTTCCATCTCTACACCAGCCCTCTGGAGGGAAAATATGCTCATTTTCTTGTTTCATACTTAAAAGAAAATATGGAACAATATTCATGGACAAGATATTCAAGTGATCTAAAAAACTTTAATAAAGCTCTGCATTGTTTTTGTACTTGATGTATGTTGTACTTAGGGAGTTCTTAATCATGTTGTCTTTGTTTCCCTGTTATTTACTTTATTTGTTTTCTAGATATTATATTGTCAAGAACTGATCTTAAGTTCTTTAAGACAGATTAATTTTATAAAATTAAATGTAAAAAAAAATTATCAAAATATCCTAAAATTGAAAGAAGAAATGATGTGATAAACTATAAAATAAAGACTAAAGGGTATCATTTTTTTGTTATCAAATGCTGTCCTTTCCTTCCTGAAATATGTAGTTTTTAATAAGCAAGCAAACTTAATATGGAGAAAAAGAAATATTTGGGCCTGCCTGACTTTTGAAGAGGGAAGTCTGCAGTTTTTGATTTGTATAAATTTCCAAACCTCACTATTCAATGCAGCAGAAGTTAAGGCAGCAATATGTCCAATGTACCCAAGATGAAATGCATTAGAAATCCATAAAACTAGCACAGTGTCAATTTTGTTTAAATTATCACCCTTCAGCATCCAAAGTATCAGCTGTACTTAGAAGAACAAAATAGGGTAGGATTTTTATTTCCCTGTGACTCAATGCAACTTTTATTTCGTGCTATGTTCTCACATTTCAAGTAAATTGTGTTAGCCATAGGGGGAAATTTCTGTGAATCAAAGAGAAAATGTATGTTTCATAATCATTACTGGAGAATGGGAAGCAGCATTATGAAGTTGAAGAGTTCTGCCTTCTCTGAGACTTCATAAAATCAGATCTTTAATTCTAGTTCTCTAATAAAATAGGTGCTGACTTGGCCTTAAGCAAATCTCTTTATCCCTTGGAGGCATCAGAGCCCTTATTTGAAAAAAAAAAAAAAAAGTTGAGGGTAAATTAGTTACTGTCTGAGACTTTCAGTTCTAATCATCTATGATGTAAATGGCTGTTAACTAGGAGGGGAAGGGGGATTACTCTGGGAAAGTTATTTTTTTCTTTTTTCTACTCTCCTCATTCAAAAATGATTTCTAACAAACTTAACATTTTAGAGATTATCTTTTACATTATTCATGATATTTGGCTGTGATGCTTTCCCCCAATTTATAAAATATACATGTTTTGGGAACTGCCGTTTAACCTTATTTCATCATTTATAGTTCGATGCATTAACAATTATAGCACATACTGATGCGACTAATTAAATAAAAGTAAATTGCACAGTTTCATTATTATTATAATTGATTTGTATATCTATAATTTTGTTGACCAGTTAAAATATTTGTTATTTTTATAGCATTCTTTACAGATAATTCTGACTTCTAGGAAAAATAATTCCATGTTTCTTCTGGCATTCTGAATGGAGAAAGATTTCAAATTAATGCATTTAGGATCTTTGTTTCTGTCGTGGTTAAATATTTAGTTGAAAAAGAATAATTTATAGTGTCTAATTGCATTTTACTAGACCAATTTTATCAAATTAAAACTGGAAACAACTACATAAAGAGGACTCCCAGACTGGGACACTAGATTCAAACAGAGCCTAAGTGTCTGTTGAGGGGTGGGCTATGTTAATGGGGAAGTCCCAGTGGTTAGGACAAGAATGACAGCCTTTCTATCAGTCACCAGGATGCACACTGCCTGAAGATAATGAATTCAGGTAGGACTCTCCATTCTCTGTGTGATATAGTAGAAGGAAAGGCAGAGGGGTGGAGTGGTGGGGGCAACAAATCTTGTTGAAGATCATGGTCACAGATTCAGCACAATTTCCCAGCAGCCATCAGAACATTCAAATCTCACATCAGTAGGAAACCTTGGATGTGTGTGAGATATCCAGGGGACTACTTGGAGACAGTGGATACGAGGATATTTATGGTAAAATCTGAAATTCAGATGCCATTCTTTCTTTTTAAATTGACCTTATTGAAGAAACATTACATTATAGCAGCAAATAGGTTTAAAGAATGCATCATAATAAACAGACATCTGTATATAATACAGTTAGTTCATCAATATTTCATTTTTTTCCTTCACTATGCAACTAATACCCTTTACCCATTTGTGCCCCCATCACTTCCAGGACCCAATAATTTGTTTTTATTTTTTTTTCTTTTGGCTAAAAGACTATTCTTGACAGTACCTTCTTTATGATCGTAGGAAGAAAGCAATGGTTCAGAGCCAAGTTGGAACTTAGATTTAGAATATAGCTTGCTTAGTTTTCAAATCAAGGAATAATAGAGACTCACTTAAAGACTTTATAAATAAAGCAATGAAATCGGTTGTTGGATTTTGGTTCATATACCAAAACAAAAATGCAATATTGTTTTTTGTTGACTGTACTATTGCAGGCATTTCCAAGATCAACTGGTCTTAATCCAAGGGAACATTGCCAGAGGCTAAATCTCCATAAGGGAAATACTTCTTTTTCAAGATCAGTCCCCAAACTATAAAATATTACACTGATTGAAACTGAACTTAAATTGTAGAGTGATCAGACGACTAAACCCTAAGATTACTCCTTTGAGAGAAGGAGAGAACTTTTCTATAAATGGGCATTTCTGTTTCAGATTATCTTAGAGGATGAAAATCATTTTTATTCCCAAATTCTTTTTTGTCCAGGCCAGCATTAAAAAAATGTTCTTTTTATATATAAAGTGATTTTACTTGCATAATTTCTAGTATTAATATATTTTAAAGGAGCATTTGTCACCTTTCAATAAAAACAAAGTTAATTCTATCACTTGATATTTACTGAAAGATCAAATTGTATATAAATTATGACTATGTATCTGTGTTTAGTGGAGGAGTACACATTTTTAAATAATTAAGAAATCTTGAAAAAAAACATGATCTCTTAGAAGTCAAATTTTACAGTGATCTGTGAAATGCAAGACTTGGAACATGCACAAAGGTTAATTAAATGGCAAGCAATAGTAATGTCAGGGACTGATTGCATCATAAGCTAGCATATTAATTAATTAACATAATTAATTAAAATTAAAATCGTTAATTAATAAGAAAATAGTTTTGACAACAAGTGTTATAAGTGGCATAGAAAGTTGAGATTACCATGGACTTAACTGATCAGGACAAATTCTAAGGAGGAGTTTCTTTAACCAGATCTGGAAGGATATATAGAACTTTAATAAGTAGAACAGTGATACAAAGTCATCTCTGAAAGAGAGAACAATATAAATATGCTGCATGAAAATGTCACCATACTCATGGAACAGTAAAGAAATGAATTCAGTATTGATATTTGAAATCTCATTTATTCTGAAGGCAAATAAATAACTTGAAATAAGAAAACAAAAGTTATCGCCATGACTTTTTGATTTTCTACTTCTCAGTCATTAGAATCCACATCCATACACTGAATGTTCACTGGTTGCCTGCTCAGTATCTATGAACCTCTTTCTTCTATACCAATTAAACTTTCAGTATTATTACATCATTCATACATCCCGCCAGATTATGAAAAACTGGCCACAATCCCATACTTCATGTATGAGTTCACACATTCAGATTTAAGCAAATCAGTACATAGAGTTTCCATGCATAATGAACCTGAGAGAAGGCAGTTGAGCACTGCTATACCAGTGAAACTGAGGGAAGGTTTCTAATCCAAAATTTAAGACTAGCATACTTTTTTACTTTTCATATCAACATGAAGTGCATTGTCCTTGTCCTTGTTTCATGCCATTATGTTTTTATAAACAGAATGAAAGCAAGTTTCAGCCCAAAACATAAAGAAGTAGCAGAACTGAAGCTATCAATGAGAAACAACCTTAATTTTTAAGCTATTTTAAGTTAAGAATTTTATTATTTGCATCCTAAAGCATTTCATCTACAAAGACAGATATTTATTCAGATATTTCACTGCAACTACCACTATTAGAAATAAATCAGGTTGAAATAACTGAATAGTTATCCCTAACTTAAGTCAAATATCAGTGGAATGGGCAACATTTTTCTAGAGCAACTTTGCTAAGAACTGTGAAAAAGCAGTAACTTAAATCTCCAGGAAATAAAAAACATAAACAAATTGTTAGTACATATATTGAATGGTCTCTTTGCCCTATGATAACTAAACCCTAAACACACACGACTTGGTTGAAACAATTGACAATGGTTCCTTTTCTTAATTTCTGTGCAAAAACCTACAGTATTGTAAGAACTAGACTGTACTGGGTCTGTAGTTGACCTGTTCTCAGTGTTAGATCTTAATATCTGGCTTACTTGGATAAGAAAGACCCTCTCCTGCAATAGTGGGAGAATTTCCTTGAAAAGCATAGTCAGTTTCATAAGTATTCAACTAGTGACACACTTCAACTGCTTATTCAATTGATGATTGGAAATATTTATAAATTCTATAAATCCTACTGACTTTCAACAACAAATCTGCTTCCTGCTCAATTACCAGGAACAGATCTACTGCATATTTCTTGCGTTCCTCTTGGTCTCTAAAGGCTTCTCTCCAGGAGCAAGAGAATAAGTGAAACCCCAAAACATCTTTCAAATCTTCTGCACAGGTGTGGTATATGTCATGTCTATTCATATTTTACTAGCAAAAGTTATATATATAAATATATATATATATTTATATGTATTATATGTGTGTGTATATATATGGTCAAGTCAGCTTTAATACTGCAATGAATGCAATGCAAGATGGAATACAGTCTTTTTGTCTCAAGGCAATTGAAAACAATAATATAGTCAATTTAAATTAGTCATTTATTCTTTTCGCTATCATTTAGATCCTTTGGTGTTTTAGTCAACATGTTGGGGTTCAGAGCAAAACTATATCAAGACTTGCTTCCTTTCCTCAAGGAGCTCAATATTTAAAATTATGATTATTCAAATATCTACAGAAAGAAAGGATTGATTTTAATGAATATTGAACTTTAGTCAGCAATGCTGTGGGTCTGCTACAGATGAATATTGTTCAAAAGTACACAAGTTATAATTACTGAAAATTGAAGTTAGTAACCTTGATTGCTATTAAGAAATAAAGAGAAAAAGTAGTAAGACAGCAAAACCAAACAGAAACCTGTCTAGATTCTCTTCCAGTCAAGTTTTCTTTGTAATTATTGATGATTATAGAAGTTATTTACAAATATCATAAAGATCAGCAAGGTAAAACATATATATGTATATATATAGCATATTTATATAATAAGGCAATTAACCTTAAGTATTTTTGAGAATGCTCAATTTACTTCAGTATTAGTAATAAACTGAAATGTATGCATATGTTAACAATTTCAATCACTGAGTTCCTCTGCCATAGAAAGTGTTCTAATTTGTGTTCTAAAGTTGAGTTAAACTTAAGTCAGTAGTTCAGTAACATACATAAGCATCATCTGGTGGTTAAATAGCAGTAGTTTATACCTTAATCCAGCATAACAACCATTAATGCATTCAAATCAATCTCTTGGAACCATATACAACCAGTAAACAAGAGCAGACTCTAATTGTAGTCTACTGAATTAACTCTCTGCATGTAGATAAAGGACTTTTTACTCCAGTGTGAAATCCTAAATGTCTAATGTCTAAGCGTCCCTGCTTTCCCTGTTGAAACTCTCCACTGAAAACTTATTTCTAAGCCCAGCTTTGCACAATTCTTAAAATAATTAGAAGAATGCAGACAGGCTGCACTTTTTAATTTTTCTTTCCTATTAATGAAATGGGAGGTGATGGTCTGTTATTTCTACTTCTGAGTTCTGAAGAGTCTGGATAAACTTCCTCCCATGGATGCTGATGTGATGATTTGACTGCACTTTCTGTGTTGTTTTTTTTTTAGGAGCTTCTACTTATTATTCTAGTACCCATACTAACAATCAGTTACTATCAGAAACTATCCCTGTAGCCACAAGAAAATGTTCTAGAACTCAAGATAGCCTATGTTGTTTCTCTTAATATCTCATTTTCAGAGGTTGAACTTTGATGTTGGTATATTTCCTGCAACCAAGCTAAGAAGTATTTTTTCATACTGTGAACTTGCCAAAAATTCAAGGATTCTACTTTCTCCGCAGTTGCCAGACACTGGTACCCTTGGCTTTTGATGACCAAGGTTCAGATGATAATCATTTCCTACTTTCCCTCCAACCAAGACCTACAGAATTATTGGATTGGATGAGGTCTCTGTCAGTAAGCTATCTTCTTCCCTTTCCCATTTTTATCTCAATAACCACCAATTACGCCTTTAAAACTGCAATTTCAAGATATTCATTTCAGTATATTACAGGAAACAATACACTATTTAATGTAAAGAATTCCATATGTTAAACAGCTAGAAATATCAGAAATTCTAATTTCTCTTTGAATTTTATCTATGATGAGGTTGGTCAGTGACAAAAGAGACATGCCTTTAAGCTTTGGTAGATATTACCAAATAATCTTCCGAAGTATTCGACCCATTGATGCTCATGCAAGCAATTTCCACTTGCGTCATAATTTTGTCAATATTTGGTGTTGTCAATCTTTTTAGTGTTGGCCCTTTGATAAATGTAGTTTTAAAATTAATTTCCCTGATGATTGACATCATAGACTTATTGGATTTACTATTATTATTATTATTTGGTAATATATTTTGTTTAAATTTTATTAGGTAGTCTTTGTTTTACTAATTTAAAGATACACATTATATATCTAAGTATATATTTATCTATATATTACATAAGTATATATATATATGATGTATAACTACATTCTGAATTAGTTCTTTATTGGATGCATATATTGTGAGATCCCCTCCCAGTGTGTACCTTATAGAATTTAACCTTTTGCAATGTGATTATTAAAAGTTAAAGAGAAAAAGGAGATTGCAGGTCTTTCAGAATAATACAATATAAATGTTAAACAAAAATTAACACTAGCAGTGAAAAATATGATTTTATATTTGTTGAACTCATGAGGCTAGACAGAGGAAACTTCAGCTTTTATCCTTCATTTGTCTCATGCACATTCATGACTTTATAGGGAGAAAATCTTTCTCTAAATTAAAGCCTGACCCTCAGAGTTGAAGTCCATAGAAGAAATGAGGGAAACCGACAGAGGAGTTTGAAAATCTCCCATATCTTCTCTATAGGTAATGGATTGAGACAGATTCCACAATAAGGATCGGTACCTTGAGGGTTTTGCATGCTTGGTGACTGGGTATTTGGAGAGTTTGGAAGGAAGTTTATGTCACACTTTTAAACTCTAAATGAGTTTCCTCTTGATTTCACACTTAAGGGACTTGTGGAGAAAAATAGTAACTAGAGTCTGATTATTGTTCTTCATGGTCTTTAGGGCTTCATGTTACTGACTGGTTAATAACAAATATATATGTGTGTGTATAGATAAATGTATGATATATATGAATGTATTAATAAACTGTTTTTTCTGCAACTTACTTCCTGACACTCATTTGGAGATTAAGAATTCATTAATGGTCTAAAATAAAATAAGCATGTAGATATCTGGAACTATATATCTACATGCTTTGAAAAGTATTTAATTCTGCAAAGTATTAAAATACACCCACTGTACATAATGGTGAAAATCTAAATCAGTGCCCCATGAGCTTCAACTTGGGGACCAGATGTACATGTCTTTTATTCCTACAATGTTTTCTGATATAAAATCCCAGGGCTCGTCACAACCTCCAGGGTGGTATTCTTCCTATGCATCCTCTAGTTCTTCTTTACAACAGAACACAAAGAAAAGGTGGGCAGGCTCAAGGCAGGAAGAACAAAAACCCTTTGGGTTCATGACTTCAGGAAAGCGAATAACCAGGTTGGAGACCAAAGAACAGCAATATAACCAGATTTAGAAGCTTTATCAGAACACATTAAGGGGCATTGTAGTCAGTAAACTTGCATGAAGAAAATGAATAGGGCAGCCACGCACCAGAATTGAACTTGCTTTCAACGTCAGACGGTCAAGTGTGTTTCAAGTGGAAAAGATTCCAGCTTGGCCATAAAAGCATTCCTTCCATCAGGTGAGTCATCTATGCAGATGACATAGGCCCAGCACTTTACAAGCAAGCACGCTCACATGAAGTTCAAATGGATAAGGGAAAGGAAATCAAACAACAAAACTTGTTTATCCGACTCAAGTTGAACCATCTGTTGTTAATGATTAGATCTTCAGCTTCCAATTTTCGTTTGAATGTTATTGCTCATTTCTAACGGGGCACTGAGCCA
The DNA here is from genome assembly GCA_004363575.1 of Solenodon paradoxus. Classification (NCBI taxonomy): domain Eukaryota; kingdom Metazoa; phylum Chordata; class Mammalia; order Eulipotyphla; family Solenodontidae; genus Solenodon; species Solenodon paradoxus. Next base: position 2,023,243 of record RJWH01000009.1, read on the forward strand.
CTCCTTTTCCCTGTGTGTGGATTCTAAGTAAAATACAGTTTCAAGTGAAAGCCTCCAGGAGGAAGAAATCATGCTTAATGATTTCTGACAGATTCTCTTTTTACCCTGAGGAAAACTCAAGGGCCCAGGTCAAGAAGGTCAATTGTTGTCTCAGTAAGGCATGAGGGCAATGGGTACACCGTGTGGGGCTCAGTTTTCCCAGCCAAAAATGGACTTTGTAATTTCTGACCTCCCAGGAGCAGAAGCTCGATAAAGATTAACTACTGTTTTCCATTCATTTTAGATGAGAGACTCGACTTCGATGCAAAGTTCATGAAACTCAATTCATTTTTCCTGTGTGATAATAAACAGGTTGTTGGGATGAATGTTTCTTTCCTGGAGGGTTTATGTCTATAACTGTGGTTTGTTGGAGTATCTTAAATCACCATTTTTCATAGAATCTATTCACTATTGGAACTGGTTGTATTGATTGCAGGCAATTATAAATGTATTTGTTGTGCTCTGGCATCTACATGTGGGGGACGTGAAATGACTTGGTCCAAGATCTTGAAAACAATGAGTGAAAGAATGTGTCTGGGTGTGTGTTTGTAATAGTCTATGCATATCTGAATTAAGTCCCCCAAGTAAGGCATATCTCCCTCTCTCTAAAATATATATATATAATAAATATATTATCTATGTCTATAAATGCATATATCCTTAGTTATAGATATATACTCATATATAAAATATAAAAATAGTGCTAATAGTTTGTCATACTATTTGCCTCCCTTCATCATGTGTCTATATACATATATATGTGTGTGTGTATGTTCATCTATACATATATGCATTTATAGAAATTTATAGAAGGTATATATGTGTAAAACTGTATACACAGAAATATAACCATTATGAGTTAAATTTAGAATTGCCACAAGAACTGCTAGTTACTAGTTTACATATTTTAAGAACATTAATTCTTTTTTTCAAAAAAACTAGCCAATAGTAAAATTATCCTGACCCCTTTGGAAATATGTCTCCTACTCAATTCAGTCAAGCTGGTTATAGTAAAGAGCACATAAATATTGAATTAAAAACTTGAAGGTGAATTACTATATTAGGTCATCTCTAACTTTCTACACCAAAGTCTATATGACTTCTTTTTATTTTGATTTTTTCATAATTCAAGTATTTATACTTCTCTACCTCATAGCTGTGATGTTTGCAAGGACAGAAGTAATAAAATACTGTGACATTGATTTTTAAGTATTTGCTGACTCACTGAACAGACAAAAGCAATGAATCTGAAAGAGAACTCCAAATGCCAGCAGTTAACAATCATGGAACTGTTGTGAGATGGCTACAATTCTGAACCTAAAAGCAAAAATATACCATAGCTGTAGCAAGTATGTGTGATAGTGATCAGACAAAACTAAGAAAATCAGGGAAGACTTCTTGGAGGAAGTGAGAAGGAAGCTAACCCTTGAAGATCAAATAGAATGGGCCAGAAAACATGTCTGCATTATCTCATAATTATAGAAACCTACTCCATTGCAATTTTGAGACATGGACAACCCATCAATGGATTGCTAACTTAGGATGATAATCATACTTTATGTATATTTGCTTTCTATTCCCACTTTCCTCAAGTGCCATTAAAATGTCTTCAAATTCCTCAACCTTTTAGCCTCTTTTTCCTGTTTATATTCTAAATGAATCACATTGTCTTCAATTCATTCAAGTTTCTTTGTTGACATAAATTCAGATTTATGTCAAAATATTCTCTCATGGAGTTAAAGTAAGAAAGAAGACATTATTTGTTTAGCTGGAGATAACTCAGGTACTCTATTGTTCAGCCATAACATTTTTAACAGAAAACCATGTTAAGAATGGCCCAAGGAATTATGGAGAAAATTCCCAAACGTCACAGATTTATATCACAAAAGAACCTGTTTTTCAAATTACTTGAATTTTCCATGTTACTAAACTCAAGAAGTAACAATAGATTTTCTTATTTTCTGGTTGGTGATGTAAAAGCATCCTGGCATGATGCAGTCTCCATAAGCTAATTAACTTTGATTAATCAAAAAGCAAATTTCTCATACATGTACAGATTTACTACATGGCACAGGGCAGGCAGAAAGTGGGTTCGTGAACAAGATTTAGAGACAAGATCTTATCATTTCTCTGCTTTCTCATGTCTGCTCTACTGTAATTAGTCTTCTTTACCTTTTTTTTACTCTAGACTACTGGTTTGTATTCCAGGACAACTAGAAGAGAAAAGCTGGTAATAAGTCCATGATTTTATCTGTTTTATTCAAAGTAAAGCCACTCTGAGGACAGGAGTCTTATAGGCATATTTCAAATACTCTTGGAAGCGAATTATTCCTCCAAATTCAGCCATGTGTTCATTCCTCTCCCATCAACCGTATGGATAGGAATGATGTCATACATGACAGAAGGTGCACAGAAGTCTTTCTGAGTACTCATTTTGGATTGGAGCTGATGGAAAAAGTTCCTGAAGAAAGAAAAGTCTTCTACATGAGTTTAACTGACACAAGTTAACACAATACAGACTCTTGCCCGCTGGGTGCTTGTCTACCTCACTCCTGCTGTGTTCTAGCAAAATGAAACAATGCAGGGAACATCGCCAAGTCAGAGTACAAAGAGTGAGCAAAAACCTCAAGATTCTGCTTAGCAATATGTCACAGGCATAATTCTAATACCCCCTCTTCACTAGAAGTGGTAGCTAATTGCATTCTAGAACAGTGACTTTCAATGTGAGTCCCTGAACAGGCAGCCTCAGAATCATCTGCATCATCTGAAATGCAAATTCTCACACCCTAACCTCAAGTTACTGATTCAGAATCTCTGGGGCTGGACCCAGCCACTTGTGCTTTAACAAGCTCTCTAGGCAATTCAGATACAAGCCAACCTGATCACCGCTCTTCTAGATGCTAGAATGTAAAGTATTATTATCATTGCTGTTTTTTCAAATAGGTCCTGAAATTTTAGTCTACTAAATAAATTTGAAAATTGCCAACAGCAGAGCAGGATTGAATAGCTGTCCTGAATTTGTTGGAAGTGGGTAAACTGAGTCACGGGACATTTGCAAATGTAGGCAGTCTAGTGATTCAAGAAAATTTTCCAATGAGTCCAAGTCTCTGCAAGCATTTGGCACTACTACATACCAGGACCTCAGAGTAACAGGAACTAGAAGTTCTAGTTTGAGGTTATAAAAAAATACTGGAGAAAGGGAACAAATGACCTAGACAATAATTAAATTACAGCACAGAGCCAGTAAACTAACAATACCTGTAATGAAGGAGTGGGAAGAAGAGAGTGCTTGATCCTGTTGAGAATCCTACAGAGAGGCTTACCAGAAAAGCTGGTACTGAACAATATGGAGTAGTGAGTAGAGGTCAAAATGACATTAATAGGAGAAATTCATTCCAAGCATTAGAAACAGGATGAACAGAGGAATACGATTTAAAAAATACTCTTTGAAAGGTAGGACAACTAATGTTTCTAGAGTGAAAGCTGTTGACATTCATGGGCTGAAATTACAAGGTCTTTCCCAGCCACTTAGAAGATCATGCTTTTTGTCTGCTTTCATGGGCAGGATGTCCTATGTCCACAGGCTCATCCTGGTCAGCTTCTTAAAGTAGATTTCACTACTCTCAAAGATGCGTTGTGCAGCTGTGGGCAGAAGGACTGCTTTGGTCCTGGGAGTAAATGAATGCTTCTACTGGGCAGAAAGAAGCCTTCTCCTTCCCCAATTTGTAGTCTCTTTTGAGTGGCTCACAATTTAAGAGATGGGGCAGGGAGTTGACCTCCATTTTCTGTATTTACTTGAGTGCTTTCTGTAGGGATTCCCTACAAACAGTATTGTGTTGAGTTTGAAAGAGCACGTAGATTCAAGATAACCTGAACCAAGTCCTTGTAGAGAGATGGATGAAGAGCAGACAGGCATCAGTGTAACCAGACCAGCACCAGGGGTCTTTCTCAAAAAGCAAGACTTCAAATTTTATGTTTGTCATGATACCAAATTGTAACCTTAAGGAAAGGTAATAGAATTTTTCACAAAATAGATTCCCTCAAACTACAAAAGCAGACCTACAAAAAAGTCATGCGAAAAAAAAAAAAAAAAAGATACGTGGCATCCATGAGTTGATAAAGAAGTAAACGAATGGAAGGAAAGAATACTCCTCTCTCTGTCTGTCTCTCTCTCTCTCTCTCTCTCTCTCTGTCTCTCTCTCACACACACCTACACTTGAAAGTATATAGTTAAAAGAGTTAACCTAGAGAGACAAATGAACTGGCTACATAAAAATTAATTGGCTTGATTCATATTTCTCTATTAAAATATTCATTAGTAGCAAATGCAATCAATTGATTTATTGCTTTCCATACACCATCATATGATCACCCAGATAAATTAATTTTAATTGTGAATTTCACAATCCTCTTCTTAAGATACTAAAGCTCACCATTCTGAGCATCAGCACATGTATTCAGAGTGCTTTTCTCCACTTCTTTCTATTTCCATTTAGAGTTTGGGAGAAAGAAAAGGAAATGAGATATGTAAGAGGAACTGGAAGAATGGAAATCATCCTGTCCTTTTACTAACCTTGGAGAGAAAATCTGGACATAATGCTAACCTAGGGTAACCTCTCCTTCCTTCCCTGTTCCCCCATGTCTATCTACCTCAGAAAGGCAATTTAGTTTACTTACTTTCTAAGATTTAGCATTGGGGTGGTGAGATTCAAAATGTTTATGCTCCAAGCAAGAGAACCTTTTTCACTGTTTGCTAATCTGTGTCAGTTTTAATCTAGATCTGTAAACACCAGTGCATTTTCCATTCTGATGCAATTTCCTTAAATTTACCCTACAGAGGAGACTTTGTTGGTGTTTTCTTTCCTATTTTTTTTTTTTTTCTTTTTGGTAATCTAAGAGTAAAAAAATCCCTGAACCAATTGGTCAATCGATTAACAAATTAACTGCTAAATAATGGATTGGGTCCTGTCGACATGGTGACAGGGTGCCCAGAATAAAATATGTCTCTACAATACTTCTTTGAACACATGCCTAACAAAGCAACACTTGCTTTTCCTAGCCAGTTTACACAAATGCCTAGAAACCAAATAGGAAAACATGGGCCGATAATATTTTATCATTCATACAAGCTGAACAGAAATGGGCATTATTTTGAGAAATGAACAAAACTCGTTTTCTTTCGAATTAAATTTTAATGTAGCAGAACTTTACATGATCCTTTGAACATAAATAAATGCAAGAAGACAACAAAATATTTTCCACTGCTAATTATACCATTTATTCTGAAATGGTGTAAAAGAACACAAGAAAGAATGTTAGTAAGTAGACAAAAAAATTAGAGTGAAGGGTATTGGAAGAGGGAGGAGGATGACAGACCCGTATAATGAAGTTTGTGTTATGTAAGAATTATCCTCTACAGTCTTTCAAGTCTTATTTACTTAAAGGCTTTTCATCTGGAATAATGATGATATGAATAATCATCAGAAGCCAAGACTGAAGCTTAAAAACCTAGTGAGAAAGGATGCAATACGGAAAAAATAAAAAGGAGTATATTAAAACGGGAACATTTTGGACTGCTCTTTCCTGGTAATAGTCACACAAGTTTTGCAAATTGCAACACAGAGAACAGGGCTCTCTTTCTAACCCACACTCTCCATTCATTTGTGGTTGTTCAAACTGACAGTTTTGAGGACAGCTTGTGAATTTAAGTTGGAAGCAATTTTCAAATTACCAGTATGGAAGATTTCCTCAGACACTGGATTTTCAAGTAGTAGTCACACAATGCAAAAATCAGTTGATAGAGACCTAGATTGTAAAGCAGTTGATTGGCTTGGATAATCAGAAATGCCTTAATAGTATTCCTTTCTTTATTAACTTGATTCATTTTTATTCAGTTTGGAGTACTAAGTATTATTAGCACAGGTTGGTACTGTGTGTGTGTGGGGGGGTGGCAGGGGGTGCATTAGAAATGACCCTGGATAATAAGACATATCATCATAGAATCATATGTAATATATGGGGAGATAAAACAAGTGAATTAATAATGAAATAATGAGAAAAATACCAGCTAGAAAAGTATAGGTTTTTGATTCTGGTATTGATTGGTATTAGTAGAATGTGTAAGGTAGAAAGTAAATAAGTGAGGCTGAGCCTGGAATTTGGAGTCTTGCTTTCATTAAACGCCTTTGCCATTTTCTGGAAGGAATGATTAAAACATTGAGAGGAAGAGCTAACTTTCTGACAGTCTCTCAGGACAGAAAAAAATCACTCACCTCTTTGCGCGTGCCTGCACGTGTGCATGTGTGTATGTGACAAACTAATGTGATAATCAGTAAATACCTTGACAATCTGGCCAAGAAAAATAGAGAAAAGGCAGGAAAAATCAGTATCAGAAATGAAACAAGAGCATTAATACAACTTCTAAAATCATTAAAATGATCATATGAAGATATTACAAATATATTTATGCTAATATACTTCAAAATTTAGACAAAATGGAAAAATTGTAGACAAATAAAACTGACACAAATGAATACTAGAAGTACTTTAAGAAAATTCAAAACCCAGAAGATTTTATGACTTAATTCTATCAAACAGTTAAGAAATAATGTATGACTTAACAGGATTCGAAGAGCACTAGTTTAAAGTTAAAGATTGATACACTGAATAAATTATAATATTACCAATGTGAAAAAAGAAGACCACTGCATGGAAGATGATACTCTTGAAGAAATTTTTATTTTAGAGTCGATTTTTAAAAATCGAAAGTATAACCTATGGACCACAAGAACAATACTAGAAACTAAAGGAAAGCTTAACTAGATTTTTACATTGTTTTTCAAAAAATATAATATAGAAATTTCAAGAGAAAATATTCAGCCTCATTAAAAACAGGAAATGAGAGGCAAAATAAAAATGCAGATACTATACTCTTACATAATACCTAAAATTAAAATAATGACTATATAAACAGTAACAAGGATCTGAAATGTATGAGTCTCTCCTATAGTGCTTGTGGGAATGTAAATTACTATAAACCCTTTTTCAAAATATGTGGCACCATTTAGTAAAATTGGAAACACTTATTTGGTGCTAATTGGCAATTCCATTGATAAGATATAAACCCAGTAGAAATGAGCACATATTTGCACCAAAACACAGGTATAGAAAAATATCTGGAGGAATTTTCACAATAACTGGAAACAGGAAACAACTTTTTATTTTATTCTTTTTAATAGAGAAGGGCAGGCAGGAATGATGTCCGGCACACAGCAAGAAGTAAGGATGAGAAGGAGGAAGAAGCATTGTATTCGTTTATTTTAGATTTTCACTGTGCCTTGGGGCAAACCCTAGTCCCTGGGCTCATTCAGACTAACCCCCAAGCACGACCTAATGCCTGTGCCACCAGGGTGCACCATAAAAAAACTTAATGATAGAATGAACAAATACCTTGTGATAAAGTCACATGCTGGTATAATAGGCAGCATATAAAATAAGAGTACTGTAGCTATGTCTAAAAGCATAAATGAACATTGCAAATATAAAATGGAGACAAAAATGCCAAACAAAACATTTCATCTTGTAAGACAAAATCTATGTATGTAAATGTTAAAACGTAAGCATAGAGAAGAATTTGACTATATTATTTACATATCTACACTTATATGATAAAATCATAAAGAAAAAAAGAAAGTAGTCACTTTATTTTATAAACAAAATATCTATTTTATGTATTTTATGTAACATCAGACTAATCATAACTTTGGAAAAGGAGAGGTGAGGGACTGGGAGGGATAAGGAAGGTTTAGTTTTTATGAGGACTGTATATTTTGATCTATGTGATGGTTATATAGGCGTTGATGTTGTGACAAATCTATTAGACTGTTCAAATACTTATTTTTCTGAATGACTATATGAATTATAATTTGCACACATAAAAATGCAAGAATTCAAGAAAAAAATTAATCTCTATATGGTAGAATACTGAATCATGAAAACTTCCTGTGAAATACAGTGATAATAAGTACCACTATTCAAGCTTTCTGGGTGATATGAATGAGATAAATTACCTGACACATAGCAAATACTTAAAGCTTTAAAAGCAATTCTCATATAAGTGAAAAGTTCTTCCTATTTGTGAAAATAAGGGAGGATTAAGAGGGGAGCTAAGGACTGTGCCAAAAGAGTGATAAGATAGAGACTTCCTTCATTCAATTTAAAAACTATTTAATTCAGTCAAATAAGTACTTGGATGAAAATCTATAGGAGTATGTGTTTGAGGATTCTTGTGCTGGGTGGAAATATATCCACAAGATCAAGATATTTCAGAAGGAAATAATGTTCATATGGAAGATGAAATTATCTAAATGCCACTTCTAACACAGCAGTCTGCGCCAAGAAAATTTTGGCCCAAGATTTTGATTCTTTACTTAGCAATTGGGGCAAGAAAACAAAAGGCAAAAATATCAGAATTATCCGAATGGCATTGTCTTTTTTCTCATAACAGCTATTCCATCAGAAAATCCTTTGACATTATCATTAAAATATATCCATGATCTAACCAGTCTCCCTATCTCTACTCTTCCCCAATAACTTTTATTTTGCTTTAATGCCTTTACTAATTGTTCTCTGTATGTTATTCCCTTGGCTACTGCAATCTATTTTTCACAAGGAAAGTGAACTTTCAAAAACAACAGTTTAGAACATGTTCATTCTTTTCTCAATACATATAAAGAGACAATGCCAAGGACCTCACAGTGGTCGACAAGGGGCTAGGTAATCCCTCCCTTCCACTTCTGCCTTCCTCTACCGCAAGCTGCTTTTCTTCCTCAAGCAAGTTTAACACATTCTTCTCTTGAAACATTTCCTTGCACACTTTCTGTCCTTGAAGTTTTCTTCCTCAGTATCTGCATCACTCATTCCCTCACTTGCTGAGATCTCTGCTGATTTCCTCTTAACAGAGATAGCTAATCTGCCCATCCTCTCTAAAGTACTCAAGTCACATTGGTCTCCCCATTTCTCTCTTACTCAACAAATTCTCACCACCCAACACTACGCATTTATTTGTTTAACTGTTTATTATTTACCTTTAAGAGAGGAGGATTTTTCTATCTTTTGTCCTTCCTCTGCATTATTTTGCAAATGTGTGGAAGGAATAAATGTGGAGTGAATTCCAAACTCTGCACTCTGCATACAGGTGACATCAGCAAGTCATTTGAAAACCCACCTCACCCTCAATTCAAACTCCTAGATTTTTGTCACCTGGATAATTCCAGATTTATTTAGTTCACCTTGTCACACCATGTCCACACACACACACATACACTGTCTCTAGCTAACCATGATGCCACTTTCTACTCAAAAGTAATAAATACCTAGATAAAGTTTCAAAGTGTTAATAGCTGCTCAGGCAGATATCACTATCTCAAGGAGTGACCATTTAATGAAACACTACTACCAAAGGGGTCAATAAGGCTGGTCCCAGATGTGTCATGTTATTTCAACTCACCTGCAAATGAGCACATTAATATTAACTGGCAGATTGCACACCTTTATATTTATGTAAAACTGATTTGGGAAAACTACACAACTGGGAGGTGTTAGAAAAGTTTCCACAGCCTGTCATCCTGTTAATCAGGCCATTTTGGGGTCATTACTTACATGATATTAGAGAATCTGATTTTCTATTTTCCCTCCCTGATAAATTCCTTTTTTTTTCTGAATAAAGCAATATTATGTTTGTCCCAGAAATTTAATTGATAAAAGCACATTCCTGACTTAATTCAGAATCATTTTCGCAAATAGAGGGTAAAATTTCAAGAGAAAATTTTTCTAGTCACACCAACCTACATGTTTCTTATATTTTGCTTTATCTGGAAGTAGAAGAAATGCTATTTTTGATTGTAATCATTATTCTGGAGAAATCTTAGCATGGCTGTTTAATATATGTTATGAAAAACTAAATTGCCAATTTTAAAACTTATAATATGAAATATCTTCTGACCTCAAATTCTGATTCTCATCTGTGAAACTCTCTTCTCTTTTGCCAAATGAATTGTTTTCTTTCTGAACTGACTTGCAGACTTGTGTCCAGATTCTTGATATCTCTCATAGGCTTAGATGAGTTTCTCTTTAGATGAAACTTCCTTTCTTAATACATCATGTTTTCTCTTTATGCATTGTCCTTTGATTTTCTTCCATTTTCCCTTTGTTTTCCACAAAGCTGATAGAGATACTTATACCAAAGTTTATATTTGTAATAATGTAAAGGATGCAACGTTCCTTCAATAAAATTGAAAAAAATACATACGAATAAGAAATTAGAAAGTAAAAAAAAAAGTATATATAGAAATAAAAATACAGCAAAAATAAGTCTAAAGGAGAGGGGAAGACAAAATACGAAGTCAAACGTAGCTGTCTGGTTGCCATGACAGAGTTTCTGATTTTACTTTGAGGTAACTTGAAACGAAGGTAAATGTGGAGAAATTCATTTAAAGTTACTCATAACCTGAACACCAATCTAAGCAAATTTTAAATACATTGGTGCATAGTTTTCAATGCTATAATGTTTGCTTATGTTTCGTAGATAAGCTAATAGCTAAGACCAAATATACTGTTTTGAAACCTAGCTTTGAATTCTATCAAAGGAAATTTTTTGTGCGTGATTTTATGGAGCAAAGCAATGGATAACATTAATGACAACACATTTTTGGAGAATCGAATAAGGTTAATTATCTTTTCCTTTTGGGCCTTGATTTCTCTAAGAAGTTCATAAAAATTGCATGGAAGAGATCTTTGTGAACAGATTGCAGGACTCCAGTCAAGATGCTGCGCAAACACAATGTTTGGGGAAGGGTCATCCTTAAGCAATTTCCAACTTCTTTCTGGGCATTCTTGAACACTCGCCTTCCAATAATGTAGTTACAATAAGACTATTTCCACTGCCTTCCAGTGTCAACATATTGTATTTATGCAAAAGTATGGTGATGTTCTATTTGATTATCAAAGACCTCGGCCTATGGCATTATTTTAGTGAGTACTCTAGCAATAAGACTATTTGGTGCACATGACCTCATTTTAAATATATAAAAAAGATATAAAAGGTGTGTGTGTGTGTATGTTGAAATTTCAGTAGCAGTTCTTTTACAGTGGCAACAATAGGATGCACAGAGACTAAACAGACATAATTCCGACCCAGTCTCCATCACAAAGCTGGTTTGCTCTTAAAGGCATCTCTTCCTCCCCTAAGCAACATTTCACATTTGAGAAACTTAGTCCTAGACGTGCCATTACATGCCCAAAGACAAAAATTTCAGTAACAGCAGGGCCAGGACAAAAGTCCAGGAAATCAGATTCTTAGCAGAGTGTCCTTCTCATTGCTCCACACAGTCCCTGTGAGCCCCTGAACACTATTCCTATCCCAGCTTCTTTCACTTATGTTTCAGCAGGAGCCCTGCTGTCTCTGGAGGTGCAGTATTAGCTGCCAGCTATGACCATCTACCTTTGTTTCTTTTATTCTCCTGCTCTTTGAACACCCTGAGAGAAAATATGTATTTGTTCTCCTCATTTTGCATTTGTTTCTCTCGTTCCTTCAACTCTGCCAGTGTGAGTCCTGCTGCTATCTGTGAGGGGCTTTCTTCTTCCCAACATTTAAAATATCTTTGTATAACTCAGGGAGTCATGCAAAATTTCTCTATTGAAATTCAAAATCCAACCAGGCTGACCTTATTTTAAAATAAGACCAAATCTCAAGCCATCAAGTTTTTATTCAAACCATTCTTTTACATATTTTTATTTATTATTATGAAAATATTTTTTCCTGTGTACATTTTGTGTCTAGATGAGGAATTTTAAAGTGTTAATGAGAAAGGGCATGATAACGTCCTATATCTGCATACCATTTCGCAGTTTCAGACCCCTTTTGCAGGAGTCATTCCTATTAATAAGAATCTGGTGAAAATACTGGGCTAATCCTATACCATCTCCCTCTACATTTAGCAATTGAGTCTTTCAAGAGGGATAAAGGGAGTTCCCCAAGAATTCTAGGTTGCTAAACACAAATTCCCACACACTTACACTAAGCACTATTTCCTATGAACTCTAGACACCCAAAATAACATTATGATGCTGGCATTATCCCTTATTGGTCCAACTTTCTATCCTCTCAATCCATCTGGAAATTTACTACGTAATCCTTTGGTGTTAAGTTTGTTAGAATAGCATGGCTAAAAATATGTATATTAGATTTAATTTAAGCTGCCTGTTAGAATTCCAGTTTTGTTAGTATTCACCCCCTCTTTAAGTGACAAAGACGAATAAAATCTCCTTTTCAATCCAAAAGTATATTGACAGTCAGCCAATCAAGGTATTTAGTAAAGTAACTGATATTTTCCTATCTGCAGCCTGGTTAAAAATATGGTTCTGGGCGCACCCTGGTGGCCTAGCTGATTAGTCTGTCGCCTCTAGCTGGTGTAGTCCACAAACATCCCAGGGACTCAAGTTCATTGCTACTGGGGACCAGGCAGGGGTAGCAGGGGGAATGGCCAAGATGAACAGTTTTTGAATAGCTAAATAAAAATAAATAAAATGTATCTACCTATTCTCCGTACCTCCCTACTTGCCTTCATTCCTGTCGGCCCCTTTCCTTTAAATATACATATGTAAATGTATATGTATATAAAATGCAGTCATAAACAGTAATTACACATATACACACACACACACACACGCACACCTGAATGGAAACCTAGTGAAAGTTTTTGATAAACATCTTTGTTCATAAAAACAGTTACATGAAAGGTGAGTCCTCTCCTTGGTTGATTCTAAAGAAAAAACCTGGAATACGTGATGCCATTTTGCTACTTACCTGAAGGCACAACTAATTTGCCACCATTTTTCTGCAACTTGCAGTCCAAGCACCCTAATTTATTTATGTTAATGTTCTCATCCTTTTCTGGAAGAATTCCTGTTGAGGGCTCTCCTGCCATAATCAGAGGTCAGTAAGTAAATCCACAAACAGGAAAAAAAAAAAAAAAAGAAAAAAAAAAGTGTTCTTTCAATCAAATTTCTTCGGCAGGAATTTGGAATTAGGAAAATCAGGATATTCACCTATGAGACGTAGATAAAATAGCTTGTACATGTGGGACTGGGAGAGTCAAGATGGACTGCCCCTGCTCACACCTGAGTTATTCGAGTCAAGTGGTAAAACCGATCATCCTACAACTCTTGGAGACCCTGCTCTGACAGGGAGATTATTTTCAGCTGAAAGAAATGACAGCCTTGGATCAGGAGAAGGTCCTGCCTTTCTTCTAACGTTCTTGCTCTTCCCTTAATCAAAGAAACATCATCACTTCTACTCTTCCCCTAAGAAACGTAACTACTGCTTCCTTATCATTTTAGAATGTAGAAAGGATATGAAAACGATCTTTACTTTCAGAGTAAAGTTGCATCACCCTTCCTTGCCATGTGAAGACCCCCTCTCCTTATTTCCTGATACCCCAGGCCCCCTTTTCCCTTGCTTCCTCATAGGATATGTCTTTGATCTGCCCCAGTTACTTCAGAATTTACTGCCATGTACATTCTCCCTGTGCTTAAATTTGAGCTTTTCCCTTAACTCATCATGTCCAATGTTAATTTGTTCATCCAGCCCATGAAGAACTTCGGTGAAAAGGAGGAAATTGTACTTATGCCTGACCACAGATGATAGGCTATATAAAAACCCAAAGGTGGTTGGCCAGCAGAGGGAGAAAAAGAAATGGCAGAGATACTTCCCTGGAACAGGGAAAGAATGAAGCATATGACTTCATGAAAGAGCCTGGTCCATAGTAGGGGTACTCAATAAATATGTTGATTTTGTATGTTGAATGTTTGGTGTTTTGCTTGTTCACAGTCTAGTTTATGTGTTTTGCAGAAGTGAACTCTGGTGCCCTAAAGCAGCTGTCTCAAAATATGTGATTCTTACTTTGCCTCACCAAACATTTCTAAAGGCAGCCTCCAGACTAGCACTTCCCTCCTTGATTCTCTTTCTGCAGTGCAGCCAGTTCCTTGGTGTGGGGACTGCAATGCTGCATTTTTTGTTGCTTCGGGTTCTACTTCAAGAGACACACCAATGATCTTGGAGAAAAGTCATTTGAAATTATTTGTAAGGGTTTACAGCAAGAACATAGGTAATAACTTTTATTCTTGCAAGACCAAAAATAGACATTAAAGTTGAAGTGTATATCAGCGTAATGGGTATGAAACTATCCACATACTGCCTAAACACAGATTATACTGTAGGATCAAATTAGACAGAAATTGCGTGTTTATGTGATAGGATCAGACTTATTAAAGAGGTAGTAGAGTGCTCATTATGAAATGAGTAAAAACATTGAAATATAAAGGGTAAAACTGGCATCAGATTTTCCAAATTGATACAGATTTAAAATTTAAGTTACTCCTCTGTCTATATAAAACCATTGCCTCTGTCCCTACACATGCAGTGAAAATTATATCTTTATGTTACCCTTAAAGGCTATCAGAAGCAAGGACAAATAGAAGAAAAGCTATAAAAAACGGCACAATGGGTTCCTTTTAAATTATGTAAACCTTGTTTTATGTAATAGTGTCACTGAACAAATAATCAGTTGGTTGAGGAAGATTAGTGGCTGTAATTATTTATTCATTTTAATGTTTGTTATTAAGCCTTCCTTTTGCTATTTGTGACCATTATATGATGAAAGATCAATACAAAGAAGATGAGAAAGTGCGGAGACGGTGGTTAATTATCAGAAAGGAGAAAGGTAGGCAGATGCCTGGCTTGCTGCTGATAATCCAGCTCTTCATCTCACAAATAATTCTCTTGTTAACATTTTCCTCTGCTTGAAACAATGCAGAAGGATAAAGCAGCAGCCCCATTTCCTTCCCTGTGGGTCAGCCATCATTCTTACGGCTTGAGTGGGATTGATGAGGCATGTGTCCATCCTCTTACCTGCCGCTTCCCAAAGTGTAGAGTGGCACCTCACAGGTAATAAGCATTCTTCCCATTTGTCAAATGAATGAGAAAGATCAGGAGACACATTGGGAAGCACCATGTCCCACTTAGAAGACCTGAAATTCACATTAGCATTTTCAATGCCCTGAGAAGACCTGAGGTAAAAGTGCCTGCTTAGTTTATCTAAATTTGATGTTGATTTTTTTCCACTGTTTATTGGTTGCAATTCAGGGAGGCTCTTTCCTAAACATGCTGGAAAACATTTTTTTCCACTTGTGGTATGCAGTTATTGTTTTGGTTTCCTGAAAAAATGTTATGTGTGTGTGTATAATGTGTGTGTGTGTGCATATATATACACACATGTATATATGCATATATATGTATACCAACCAGATGACTGAAGATATAAATATATGTATGTATGCATATATGTTTCCAATAAGAGATATTCTAGTCCAAATTGGTGTATTTTGGATGTCTCCAGTCATCTGGTTGGTGACCCTACGAAACTCAACTTTCTTTTTCAAATGCTTTAGATATCGCCCAAGCAATCATCTGGCTTTTCCCCTCCACAGGCTGTAGAGCTAGCGTCAGGACAGGGTCTTGATCCTAGATGAAAACATACCTGGGGGATATGTTTTCAAAATTTGAAAATGTTTTTGGAGACGCATATGCACATACATAAATACAGAAGCAGACAAAGAAAGTTATCTTTTCTTATCATCACTCAGTAAACAATGTTTATGTCAGTCAGAAAGTCAGCAGTCTTTTCTATTTGGAGTTGTTTGTTGATGAATTCCTTCTGTGAGTCCTGCCACCCCTTTATTACCAGCAGTCTCTCTTTGAAAGTAGGCACCTGGCTACCCTTGCTTCCGATAGCCTCTAATATTGGTTCTCTCTGGATATTTGTCTTATAGAAGTGATTTTATTTTGCTTTATTTATTTTTGCTCTATGCTCTATGCTTAACATGCATTATTTAAAATATTAAAGCCAAATGAATATTTTATGTCTTTATGTAATAAGTCAAAGCTGTGGATTGAGGGTTAGGCACATATTATGTGGCATCAAAGAGGGCAGAATGACCCTAATCCTAGAAGGAAATTTCTGAGTAGTTCTTTCTAGAGTTTCACATTTATTCTCATTGTATAACACTGTTCAAAATACCAAAAACTGATATAAATTGAAATCAGCACATTTGCAAACGAGTTACTCCTTTGACAAGCAGACTGTCAGATCATCTCAAGTTCTGGGTCATGCAGGGGAGAAGGGAAAAATAATTTTAAAAGTCATATACCAGTAAAAAAGAAAACGTTATTCTTTAAAAGATTAAGATTATTTAAAAATGTCATCATAAGCTTCTTTGGCAACAATGAGGACCTACATGAGATTCTATGATCACAAATTTATAGTAGTTATATGATTTTTGTCTTTCTCCTTCTCACTTAACTCACTAATAATTTCTTCTAGCTCTATATTGTTGCAAATGGCAGGATTTCATTACTTTTATTAGTTGAGGAGTAGTACTCTGTTGTGTATGTGTGCCATTTCCATTAATCTGATGATGAAAATTTAGGCTATTTCAAGCACTTGACTATTGTAAATAATGCTACAATAAACATAGGGATGCACATATCTCTTTGAATTTTTGCTTTAGTGTTTTTCTGTAATAACCCAGAGGTAGGATCAAGGGATCACATGGAATTTCCATAATGGTTGCACTAACTTACATTTTCACTAGCAGTGTGTAATGGCATCCTTACCAACCCTTGTTTCTGATTTTTGAATAGTCACTCTCACAGGTGTGAGGAGATCTCATTGTCATTTAAATTTACATTTCCCTAATAAGAGACGTGAAACATCTTTTCATGTGCCTGTCAACCACTTGAAATTATTTACATGCAGATCATTGGTCATTTTATTTCTTGGTAGTATTATAAAGATTACCATAATAGTTAAACCATAAGAGATGAAAATGCAATTTTAATTGATTGGTCAGAACCATGTTCCAAATATTTATTTCATTATAGTAGGACTGAAAAACATAAGTATGTGATTTACTGATTTGTGATATTTTTCTGGCTGAACTCATTTCAGTCAGTATTTTAGGTTTTTATTTCATATTGCACTCTAAATCTACAGCACTTTGGTTATACCTTACTTTACCTAATAAGTCAATTGCCTAAACATATACCAGTTATTTTCAGAGTTTATATATGTGTATTTCTTATGATTCATAATGTTTAGATTTGGAAAATGAGACTAAAATTCATTTGGAGTTTTCTTCTTATTGTTCGGAAGGATTATTTTGGAACTACTATACATTGTATAGTAGTTGTATAGATATCTGATGCAAATTATCCAGTGTGATATGACCTCACAAGATCTTCCCTGCTCCAGATCTTGTAAGTCTACCCCATTTTTCCTTGCTGCTGAAATGCCTTTGTCCATTGCTCAGTAACTTTAGGTCAGGTACTGAGAAGATGACTCAAGCATGACAACATTTGTGACAGGCATTTTAACCAAGGAAAGTTATACACTTTTTTCCAAGACAAATAGTAGGAACTTATATTATTGTGTGAAGTTCATTCTTTCATTCTTTCCTCTCCAATTCTATTTTCCCCTGTTTAAGTATTCACAGAAGAACCAACTCAGATACATGTTCAAAGAGATGCAGATGGGAAAAATACTCTTTCTGCTATGTGCTACTGTAATAGATTTCCTTTGAACCTTGGAATACCACACTTAATTTCAGTTGAATAGATACAAACACTACCCATTTACATTGACTCAAGGTAGAGACCAAGGAAGCACTTCACTCTCTTCCTTACATTTTAGATCATCTTCTTCTATATCTTAGGCTGAGGGAGGAGAGAAGAGGAAGTGTGTAACTGTAGCAAACAATGTTCTCCTTCTAAATAAGATCTAGAAAAGTTTCCAACCTCTAAATTGTCAGGTGTTGACTCTATCAGTCTTCAGAAACCACTTGACAATTCTAGGAATATAGAAAAAGTACCATTTACCATCCAGATGATCACTAAATAAATAAATGAGAAAACAGCATCTTACATGCCAATAAATAAACACAACATAAATGCAAATAGATCTATGCATATATTTTTTTTTTCTTTTATTAGAGGAGAGTTCTTCCTTGAACCCTTATTTAACTCTCCTTATAACTTTCAAATGTGAAGATCTAACGAAATCAAAGCCATAGGTTAGCATTTAGAATTTATATAACACTTGTATTTTCAAAGTGCTTTAGAATAATTCAATCCTTAATCCCCGTAACAGCCCTGGGAGGGAGGCCCAGATATCATTCCCTTCATAAATGAGGAAACAGAGAACTGGAAAGGTTGCATGATGTGTTATGTGGCTGATTGGTAGCAGCCGCAGATTAAAGCAAAAGGGTCTTGACTTAGAAGAATGTTGTTCATCCTTCGGGCCCTAGAGAATAAGATTTCTTAATAAACTGGTGAGTCATGGAAAAGAGGCACAGACTGACTATGATTTTACTAGGCTGTTTCCACTGCATCTCATTGATGGCTTAAATCATCTTAGTGCTGCTGAACCCTTTTCAGCAATAAAATAAAAAGTATATTAAGTGCTAAATTCTGCTCATAAGTGGTATTTCTCATTGACCACAAGTTTATGGAAGTTGTCAACTTCAGAGACTAACTTATATGAAGGCAATCCAGCCTTGGTAGGTAGATGAATTGATGTAGTCAGAAATGATGAGGATAAAATTAACAAATTTACCAATCTTTTGGAGCTAAAGCTACATTTGCCAGTTTTTATACTCCAGCACTATCTCCCTACAAAACTCCAAAACTGAAGCATGCATCATTCTCACTTGTTACCTAGATACCTCAGTTTTGGTTACAAGCTTGAGATCACCATAGCAACCAATTAGTATTTATGTTGCTAAGACAGGATGCAGAGAAAGAAGAAAGCAAGATGTGCTTACTCATTTTAAGCGATCTCTGTGGGGAAAGGATAAAATGCTGATCCAGTTTCCAAATTCCCATTGACTTTTTCCATCCTAATTTATATTGACATTTGACTTTTCCAGGGGTAATTCCACTTGATGGCATAGCACTTATGAAGGTATATTAAATTCTACCATTGTTGATAATGCCCAAAATAAGTGAGAAAAAGTTGTGAAATAGGTATATTCTCTGTCATTCTGGCTGATTGAAAGACCTGAGCTACAAAACCTATGTCTTCATATAATACTTTCTAAAGAAATTTAGCATCAAATTACACACCTCACTCCTGCTCTTTCAGAGACTATAAGTAGTGTCCTGATTTATTGTTATTTGTATTTTGGTTGCATTTTAACTTCCTCTCTTTAACAGTAACTAGAGAAACATAAAAACAGAGTAAGGGACCGTTAGGTTCAAATTTCATCTCCAATACTAACTAGCAAAAATGACCCTGACAAGTTGTAACCCTCCCTGTTTCAGTGTCTAAAATAAACACAGAATTCTATCCCTAGACCTAGAGTTAATATTTTTGAGATCAACATAGGATAAGTGCTAATTAAAAATTAGATGTTTTTTTCTTTTTCTTTAAAAAACACATGATTTCATTTGAGAATTTGTGTGTGTGTGTGTGTGTTTCTACATTGAATTGTGTATGTATTCTATATTGAATATTTGTTCCCTTTCAAAACTCCAATTCTTGGAAAACTTCCTTACTAAAGAAAGTGGTGAATAATACCTAAACTCTTCCATTTATGATAATGAATAGCAAAGATACTATAATTATTGTCACCTATCACCTTCAATTGCATGGATATAGGCGTGTCTATAATGTCACCAATGACAAGTGGGGTTTGGTCCCTCTTGAGCACCTTTTTAAAAGAACAATAGAAAATTTCCAGAAGCAGCACAACTTCTCCCCAGGTTCATCCTGAAACAGTTCAGCACCCTTTAGAATTAATGAAATAGACTAAGAAACTATTACTCTGTAAAGCTAAGTGTCTATGCAGTTTGGATAAATTAGGTAAAGAATGAAAATGTCCTTTCCATCTAATTTGTTGTAGACTGTTTTAATGGCAAATAAATGGTAAAAGCTTTGTTTGTGGACTATACAGGAAATGGAGAAATCGTGTTGGTCTGGTCTGACTTCAGTATCGTTTGACAAATCAAGTAAGGAAATTAGTCAAACAACTTAACAAATTATTTAAATGAAGCTCAGTTCTTGTCTGAGTTGCTCTAAGTAATTATTCCAAACAAGTCACTGCCTGCATGATCTACACCAGCATGGTTTCCTCATCAATCATAAGCACACACACAAGACTATCCCAAAAGTCACCTCCTGAATTTGACTATAAACTATTAAGTGAGTTTTAGAATCCCTGTGTCCTAGCTCTACCTTCTGCTCCCCTATACCTCAGTGTCTTTTAAGGGATCATTATAGATACTGACAAAGGGGAATATTTGCTAAGTAACTACTAATGCCAAAACAATGACAGTAATAGAAATAATCAAATCAAACTAAACTTACTTGGGCATGTCTGATAGAGGTGAGCAATCTGTTCTCTTATGTTGCCGTGTAATTTTTTTCTGTTATTCATCCTTACATAGACACAGCCTCAAGACTTTTCCATTCACTATATGAACACCGTGATGTGCTGTTTCTCCCAGAATAGTCAATTTTTAGGGTGGTACAGTGAAAAAAGTAAAGATATTTACTTCTACCAATGACTTAATATGAAATTTTTTTTAAAGGTTTCAAAATTGTTATTCTTAACAATATCTTAAACTACTTTAGATAAAAAGTAAAGATTCTTGAATGTTAGATTTTATGAGAATTTTTTCCTCTGAGTTATAGATGATCTTCAATATTAAATAGTACATTTCTCTTCTAAAGACTGGTTCCTTCGATTCTACAATAATTCATTCTCCTAAATCCCCAGTGGGAAAAATATGATGGAATTGTATAATTATACTCGCTGAAGAATAGAAGGCATTATCTGCCTATAAAAATTCTTACAAAACTATCACAAAATCAAATCCTGATAAATTAAATAAAAGCAAATGTAACAAATATGTTTTTGGACCTATAATGTTCATTGTCATGTACTAAATATTATAAAATGTACATATATGAAAATAATACAGTCCCCTCACTTGAGAGCTAATGCATTATTTGGTAGACATAACCTGAATAGGTGAACAGTTAAATAGCATTAAGAGATTAAAACAACTGTAGAAGATACATTACAAAGCATAATATGACTCCAAGGCCTAAAGTACAAGACTCTCTGGGCATTAGAGAGATACAAGTTCAGAAGTGGGGAAAATCATTTCAGATGGAGAGTGTTCAATCCATTCATTCTTTACAAGCGTTTCTTAAAATTGTACCATGTACTCCCTCAGGGAGAACTTTGTGGAAGAGAGAGGATTAGAGCAGGGCTTTCTAGAACATGTACTGTACATACCACTAGCTTGGAATTTATCACAGAATGCCTTGTACAACAGCTTATATTTTCAGAAGTGTAAATGGTACAACAGTGGTAATAATAATAGCTACAGTTTACAAAAGCCAGAGGTATTGCAGAAGGGTCTATACACATCATCTCAGTTAATCCTTGAAGCAACAATGTGATCTGTATGTGAACTGATGTGATCAGTATTGCTGTCTTATTTAAGGAGGAAAAATGTTAAATAAGAAAAAAATAATGAATGACATCAACATAACTTCATGTTAGTAGATATATGAGTTCAAAAACATCTGCATATTAAGCCAAAGTGTGTGCTCTTAACAATGGAGATCCCAGAGGTAAATTATAAATTCAGTGATGGTGGAGTCAATGCATCTTGCATCTTGGTAATTACCGGAGTGAGTGAGTGAGAAGAAAACATACTTCACTGGTAGGTAGAATGTGAATAAACACAATCAAAGAACAGATGAAACAAAACCAACTCTTGGACACTCACAACAGAGCTGAGGTTACCAATAGGGAATGGGGTGGGTGGGGGGGAAGTGGTGGTGGAGACCACTGGACAATGGTGAAGAACACCTGGTGATTTGGTGGAAGGCAGGGTGTGTTGACATATATATTTGAGGAATGGGGAAACTGCACATATGTGGAACCTACACCTACAAGTTTATTCTAATTTGTAAAACAAAGTTTCTGCAATAAAATATGAAGAATGGTAAAGAAAAAGAAAATGTACATGAAGAATATTTGAGTTAGGTTGGTGACTTATTAAATTTGAGAAGCACTTTTAGGAGAATAAGCTAGAGATGACCCCTGTTCTAGAAAGCAACAATGTGGATAATGATTCTGGTTTTGACTCATTCTAGTTCTGAAATCTTGGGGAAGGGACTTAGATGTTTTCTGCACCAGGTTCTCATCTGTATAATGGAAAGAATAATAATACCTACTTACTGTTCATGATGTTGTAAGTATTAAATAATAAAATGAGTCACGTTCTCAGAAACGTGCATGGCAAATAAATAATCAAAAAATTTAATGGCATAATAATTGTCTGGTCTTTAGAGCCATTCACATTCTTTCTGCAATAGACACATTAAATAGTTGGTCATCATCTATTCCTTGTTAATTTGTCAGAAACAATGTCCTGAATTGCTAGAGGACCCAGAAGTGAAGCAGTTAAACACAGAAAGCAATATTTAAAAAACAGTCCTAAACACCACCACACAATCTTTGCCTGGAGTCAACTCCTACCCTTGGAGAATCTATCATGAAGACTGGAGATTAAAATGACTTTTCTTTACTGAAATGTCCAAGAGCATTTGAAATTGGAGTTACGTTTAAAGCTTTTCTGTATGCCTTTTAGAAAGGATGTGTTCATACATATGTGTATGTGTACATGTGTGATTAGCATTTTCTTTTCATTTCTAGAACCTAAAAATATGGCTTAGAGTCTTTTATCCTTTTTTGTATTATTTGTTTTGAATTGCTTTTGAACCTTTCTGTGTTACTTAAGATGCAACAGAAGTAAGTCTTAGTTGACTCCTCTTTCAGTGGCTTTGTTATTCAATCTGCAGGCAGATACAGATTTGATATGGAAATTTCCAAATGAAAAAATCAAGATCTATTCAGCTTTCCATATCTTACCAAGACTGTGCTTTTAACCTACCCCAAAAGTGCAGTTCCCTAAAAGGATTAGAAAAATTATTATAACTAATTTGACACTAAGTTACATCCAAAATAGTAGGTAGAGAAAAATCATTACTTTCACAAGCCACAGAAATACAGATTCGTTTCCTTCTCAAAATCAAATCATCAATCATAAATCAAAATATTAATTGGACTTCCTATGAGATTCTTAGTTTTGACCTTTTATTTACAAACTGAAGATGGGAAGAGAGAAAAGAAACTAAGTGTTATTGATCACTTGAGCCAGAAAATTTACTTAAGGGTAACTATCATTCTTGGATCATACCAGAATAGATTTAAGATAAGATCGTGATAATAAGAATCAATTTTCTCTGGTTCAGTTTAAATAAACCACAGCCATAGATCCCTAAATAGGTATCTCTTAATTTAATGACTCAAACAGTCTCCAATATACAGTTTTCCAATCTATTTTTCCACCTGACATTAATACAAATTATTTAAAACACAAATATGATTATACCATGATTTCTCTTAAAGTTTTTTAGTGATGTCTTGGTTGTTGAAGATTTGAGTTCAGATCTTTTGCTCTTCCTGCTTTCCCAATCTTATCCAGTCACCCCCACCATAGCACATTTGAAGTCCATGCTAAAATACAGTAAGTTGCCTCTCAACGCTATTTTCTGTCTTCATTTTGTGCTATTGTATGTTTTTGTCTTCCATCTAGACTATATTTCCCAATAGACTATCTATTACTATTCTTGGGTCTCATCTTAAACTAAGTGACACCCTTACTACCCTCTCCTAACCTTGCTGTCTTACCACAGCACCATGTACATCCATTGCCAGTATCTGCAATGAACTATTACCAACTGTTTGCTTGAGTCTGTTTTCTCCCAAAACTAAACAATTGAGACAAGGATCATCAACGGTATTTTGCTAGTAACTGCCACATTTGGAAGATGCTCTGTTGATGTCTGAAGAATGGGGAATGGAGAGTGATGGCATCTGTTGCTACGGCTGCCCTTCAATGCTTCTGTCAATGGACATTATGTTTTTGTTAAGGACTATATCTGTATAGGAACTCTGATGCCCAAGGAATAACGTGCACCATCTGCAGAGCAGCCCCTGCCTTATGATCACTGGACTGAACACGTAGATGGGATTCTACTCATGTCATCTGGCACAGGCAAGACCCTCCTCAGAGGACATTAGTTAAATAGAGCTCTTAAGTCTTAATTCTATTTTTTCATTTTCTTAAAATTCACACATATCAGTGGGACCTGTAATAAAGAACAGCAGATTGGTAGACAAAATAATTGACATGCAGATAAAAGTGTGTTTTATCGATCCTTGTGTTTCTCTGGAAATTTTGATCCTTGACTTCCTAAGAGGAGTCTTTACTAGAATGATACCAAGTTTTACATGGAAATAAACTCCCACCTCTTTTTAAGCAATTGTGCCCTCCAATTCTCTAGAGACGTATAGGGTAAAAATGATTAGGCTCAAATCCACCTT
Organism: Solenodon paradoxus; assembly: GCA_004363575.1. NCBI lineage: Eukaryota > Metazoa > Chordata > Mammalia > Eulipotyphla > Solenodontidae > Solenodon > Solenodon paradoxus. The sequence goes on from RJWH01000009.1 coordinate 2,047,864, forward strand.
CCTGGAATATATATATCACATGTCATATGAGTCAGATATGAATCTTACAGATAGGGATAATGAAAACTCACAACATATTTCTAAACCTTAAGATAATTTCTGTACTTTAAACTGCCTTCCTCTTAAAGAAAAACAGAAAAGCTGTAGAATATTAGCTATTACTTTATAGTAGAAATTATCCACTAGGCAAAGTTTTGGGATTCCTGTCTGCTAGTTTCTGATGCACCCCTAATTAATTATGCAGAATTCAGCAGAGTAATCATCTCAATGAGTCCATTTTCCTTACTGGAAAATAATATGGTTCTGTTAACTGACTGATTTTTTTTTTAATAAAATTTCTGCAAATGAGTGATCTCTTTCCTAAAAGATACAATAATCTGTTGAAACTGGCAAGGCTCAGCAATGAAAAACAGCACTCTAGCACGTAATTTAGGACTGATAAGGGTTCTTGAAATTAAGACTACAAAGAAATTCAAGATATCTGGAATAATCTGATTAGGGGAAACATGAAAATAGATGAGTTTTGAGTCAGCCTTGAATGAAAAATAAAATAAAATGTCTATAGTGATTTAGTAAGTCTCTAATAGACATCTACAGATTAGTCATTGAGATCTAATTTAACCAGGGACTAAAGAAAAGTGATTAACATAAATAACAAGCTAATTGTTATCTATTAAAGCAAAAGATTCAGTGTAAGAATTTAACATACAAACTCAATTCTTACATTGGCAAACCTTCACCTATCAGGAAACTCAGCTATCTGGAATGACTTACGTCTGTGGACTTTGAATAGTGACAGCTTTACTGTAATAATAATAATCACAGTGCAAGCAAAGGAAAAGACAGATGGACCCAACTTCTAGGCCTTACCATCACTCCTCCTGATTACTCTTGCTTATTTTGAGCATCGACAAAACGGTGTGGCTGTTATCATAGATCTTTGCATAGCATTGATTCAAGTGCGTGTTGAAACAAGTCTGCTACTGTGTAATTCATTTATATCACTGGCTCATACCTGACTCTTCTTCTCTTCCTTCGATCTTACATATCTCCACGATGAGCATTTATCTTACTTTGCTCTCCTGTTCCTCTTCTGTTGTCAGTCTAGCAGGTGTTCTTTTCAGATTGCTTTCATTCTTCATTATTCATTTTGGGTCCCTTTCTACTTTTGTGTCCATTTTTATCCTTCCTTTCTCTTCCTATGTACCTCAGGCACCAAAGTCATCTATTTGTCAGAAATGTTTGGTGCGATTTGTTTGTGGTTATTTCCCCCTTAAAATCGGGCTTAGAAAATCCACCTGGTGAGCTGTTTCTTGTTTCTAAGGAAAGAAAAGCTCTTTAAGCTTAGAAGTTAGAAATCAGACTGTCATTTTTCTTCACACCTGCTCCAGACCCCATCCGACTGTTCTTCAGTAACCCTGTTTGCGTCTGAATGTCATCACCACTGTTTTTTTTTTTTTTTCCAGCAGTGCTTTTTATTGAAGAGCTTTTGAAATGGTGTGGTCCTCAGTTTTCCCATTCCCAGAGTTTAAAGGTTCCAGTCACTATAACCTTGTCGAGCATTTGATAAGTTGTTAGTAAGGAAAAATCATACACAAGTATTTAGATAAGGGTACAAAATCATTTCTTCATGCATTTTTATTGTTGCTCATGAAAAGCCTGTCATAGAGTCATCCTTGTCCTTTTAACATGAATCAAATCCCACCAGTTGTCTCTGACTAATTAGGTGAGGTCTCAAAACATGCTATTACAGCATCTTCGGAGGCAGGAAGGCATGTGTATTACAGGGTGTCCAGTGACCCTGTCCAGGTATGGGAGGGACAAAAGCCTGAGATCAGTGATGAGTTCCTGACTCAACTCTCAACAGTATAGTGAAAAATAAATGCCATCCACATAACACTGCTAAGAAAACACAGAAAGTATTTAAGGCGGTATACAGACATACACCTATAAATCTGTGTATGTATGTGTATGATTTGTATATATCTTTGGCAGGCAACCATGTCTTTTGTGTGCTGTGAAATTTAGAGGAACCAAAACCTTGTAATAAGAAGCACAGTGTGTCAGAGAAAATGCCCTCTTGTTGGTGTTGGATGGGGAGTCTTAAAGCCAGCACTCAAAACAGTCTGCATGCTGCGGTGTGACTGAAGCCTGTCCTTTACATCACATTCTAATGGAGCACTTTATTTTTCACTTTAGTCAAATGCTGTAATAGTTCTCCCAGCTTGTAGAGTTTTTTGCCTTCTGATTGGAATATATGCAGCAGCATGAACTGACTGACAACAAAATTCTTTTCATTTTAGAGTAAAGATTTCCAATTTATTTTCATCCGATGTTGTAAGTAAACATTCTGATGAGGGGGTAAAAGAGTTTATACAATGTGAGATTTGCAATTTCACTTTTCATTTTTCAGAGATTTCTGTAGGATGTATATAATGTTATCTGCAACTCTGGGTACTTTTCATTATTTCATTACGTCCATTAACCAACAATTCTGTCAATTAAAATAAATTTTCAAAAGCTATCACTTTATCTTATTCAATATTTCTGCAGCTGCAACTTTCCTAAGCTAGGCTTTCATTTTGTGCTCTCTTTAAAGCAGCAGCTACAATAAGAGTTGCGTTGCTTTTTAACATTTTTAAAACTCTTTGAAAAGGTGTGTAAATGTCACAAAAAAAAGTAAACCCATTTTGTTATAACGCACAGATGTTAATCTATCATTATCTATGAGAGTTCTCTTATGCTTCTTTTGCTGAGTTAGTCAACAAGACAGATGCTTTAATCACAATCTATAGTCAATAAACAGCAGATATACTTACAAAAATATATCCGATATTTGAACAAAATTTCATTACAGTGTTATGGAATGGTTCACTCTCTCCTGAGTCATTTTTTTCTCTTAGAACCTTAGAGTATTTATCCCTGCATACAATTCTTTTATCTGCCTTTTATTTGTCCATCTGCCTTTAAAAACTGTAAGACACAACATTTAACTGAACTTTTCAGCCTAGTTTCCTTTATTCATTTATATTTGTGTTTAAAAGAACATGGTCTACAGAATGTCTGCTGGAAAACTGAAAGATACTTGTAGAATTATAGAAACTTCTGTTTCGTTTATATTCTAGTTATTGATAATGGTGTTCCAAAATCTATTGTGCTCCAAAAACTGGATGAGTTTTTACTTTATATTTCCAGGTATATCATATTTTCTACAAGCGAAAAAATAATGTGAGCTATGCAAACAGCTGTTTGAATAATATCTTAGCACTGGAAAGTGTTGATAGCCAGCTTTTGTACTGCTAGAATTACAGCAGCAGCTTTAGAATGATATATTTGGGTTTAAGAACAGTAGAATTAGTTACCTAGATTTTCTTCCTGGTAGTTTTCATGCCCGGAAAAAAAAAATCCATGGCATTTTTAAAATGATAAATATATTATAAAATCAATAAATCATTCAAACAATAGAGAAAAAAATTAACCCCACATTGTCCTACAAAAGTCTTCATTTAAAATATGATTATTTGAAGTGAAGGTGATTAGGAATCTCTTCTGTAGCTTTTCAGACATGTTTACTCACTTATTTTCTAAAGAAATGATTCCCATTACTCATATGGTTAAGAAAATTGTCTTTTCAATTTTCAGAATTGTCAGAATATAATGAAAATCTTTCACTATCACATGTAGAATTCATCTCCTTTTTTAAGTAGCTCTAGACCATTGCTCATGGGGCTATACTATCATGCAGCCTTTCTGTACCACACTGATGGACATTGACCTTGTCTCCATTGTGTATTTCAAAGACTAGTGTTGAGCACCCCTGGGCATTTGTATAGATATTTAGAAAGGAGAGACACCTGAGAGTAGAATCATATGGCCAATTTTTGCATGTATTTAAGATCTGTATAGACACAAAAATGTTTCTAAAATGACTCGACAAGTTATTATCTGCCAGTAATGTAGAAGACATTCATTCATTTGATAAAGTTAAATATTATTGTTCTTTTGATTTTTGGCAATCTAATAGAATTTCGATGTTGTCTTATTTATGTTTTGTGAATACCTTAAGTACATTCAAGCCACTTTTATATTTAAGTTTTATTTAAAAGAGCTCTTCATGTTATTTATTGCTTTTCCTAGAGTTTTCTTTTTCCTTTTTTAATTTATTTTTATGAGCTTTTCCGTACCAGAAATATTCATCACTTGCCTATTAAAGCTATTGCATGTACTTTCTCCAAATCTGTAATTTCTTGCTGCACTGTGCCTTCAGTGTTTATTGTCCTTCTGAATTTCTATTTCTATTTGTCAATATTTTTCTTTATCACTTCTTCAGGAAACCCAGAAATAGAGATCATCTTAGTAAGAGTTAAGAATATGATTTGAATAGGCAAAATTATTAAAAAATGTTTTTTTCTCTTTCAAAATGATTTGAAGTCTATAAAAGTGTACTTCCATGCACTAAAAATTACAAAAATAATTTGCAATTGAAACCTTTCTGGACCAAGCAATAGCGCCTCAATTTTGCTGATGGGAAATGGAAGGACATAGGAGGAAAACAACATTTAGTGATTGGCTTTAACATAAACATTAGGCTACAGAGCTAAGGCGTTTAGTGCTGGCCTTCCCTGGGGATTAACGGAACACAACACCACATCCCTGCTGGCAGCTGATTTGGCCACAAAACCTTACATTAGTAGGAATTCAATTATACTTTACAAAGGTTATGTGAAAAAATGTGAATGCCACAAAATGGTTTATATCCTCAGTTCAGATAAATGTAAATGTAGCAGAAGATCCAGACATATAGATATAATGACCATCAAGTCAAAATGTGTGCATTTTGATATCAGTGTGTGAATCTCAAACTCACAAGACCATGGAGAGGTGGAACACAATTCTTCTTGAAATTCTAAATTGTTCATACTTGCTCTTATCCTGTTTTACGTCTCAACTATTAAATAAGACAATATTCCCCTTGTATGGAATCTCTGTAGGAATGAATTGTTTTCTCTGCCAGAACCTTTCCAATCTCAATTCCTTATGGCTTAGTCAGGAGAACAAGAATAAATCAAAAGTCAAGAACAGGAAGCTCACTAGCAAAGAAAGTACTAAAATCCTTGTTCTTGGTATGGACAAAAAAAAATTACAGTGCTCCCTGAAGGCCAAAATGTACTTGATTTTGTTAAAGAATTATATGCTTCTAAAATACTCTTAGCAAGCATTTTAGGGAAGCTACTATTTTTGTTTTGCTAAATCCACACATTTTAAATAATTATGTGGAATTTATGTTTTAAGAAAATTACACTTTTATTACAATCATTTTCAGAGAAATTTAAGGACAAGGAGGTAACTTTTTAATATTTTATGTATCACAAAATGTAAGGAAATTGAAAGCAAATTTTAATACATATGAGAAATAAAAAAAGATCATTTGTTTATTTAATTTTTAGAGTTTGGGGGTTCCATAGTTGAAGGGTAGGGCCATATCCTTAGAAAGAATGAAGGAAATTACATATATGCATATGTATTTTTCCCCTTGATACACACATTTCTAGTACAAACTCAGGAAGTGTTGCTAACTAGTGTTCTTCATGCTTCTGTTTTAATTCCCACCTTTTTCCACACATATTTCTTTTTAGGTAAGAACTCAATTCTTTGAATTACCAAATGTGAAAACCAAGAAAGGACACCCAGAATTCCTGTCTTTGAATTTTCCAGGTGTTGGAGGCAGGTGAACTGCAGGTTTACATATATTAGTTGGAACTCAGGCCAATTGACTTTACTTCAGGTGAAAAGAAATCAACTTAGAACCTTCTAGACGGAAACTTTTGCCCTTTTGCTATTGCCTTTCCTCTTAGAAAACAAGTTAAAAGGTAGCATTGGCCAGGTTAATTGACTTACAAGTGTGTCTTTTTAATAAGTGTCATAAAGTATGTCAGGCTGCTGAAACTTGCTTTCAGTGCGTTTTTTAAAAAACTGTTGTCAACCAGATTAAAGTTTATTGTTCGCATGTGCATTCGGTTTTCAGGTGGTAATGAAAGACACTGAATTGATTTGCCATGCGTAAAGAGAAAGGGGTTGTGTCCTTTGCTCTCTCTCAATGTGCCTTTCTTCTGGAGTCTCCTCAAAGAGTGTTGTTGACAGACTGTGGCCAGCTCTGGACTCTCCACTTGCAGGAAAGTCCTCTTAGAATTTTCTGTGTCTCCACTGAGACTCTCTGTGGAGTATGAGCATGTGTATCTAAGTAGTGTTACCTCACAAACTTATTGATTTTAAAATTGAGTATTTTGAATAAAATGGTTTCTAAATGAAACCCCTTTTCTGATGATTTAAGTCATTTTAGCAAGTTTTTTGTTTTTGTTCTTTTGGTTTTAATTGACAGGCATTTAGTGTTCATGTCGTCAGTACAGCCCTCCACCCCATGTCCTTCAAGTGTCAATCTGACCTTTTGAGTCCCATGTTCTCCTGCATAACTGCTTCACAAAAGGAACTAAATTGAACTTTTGGTAGAGAAAAAAAATACTTGATTGGACAAACATTCTATTATCTTACAAATTTCAGAAGCATAGGAATAACATAACGGAAAGTCTTAAAGTAGTTATTGATCAGATCACTCTAACCTTGCTTGACCAGTTCTGCATGCAATCATTCTGGAATGTGTAATCTTTAATCATCATTACTGTGACTCTATGTACACAGTGCAAGCTGAAACTGTACCCTTCCCTTCAGGGCTCAATTTGACATAAAACACAGCCACGAAAGAGTAATCAGCAGAACCTTTTGAAGGACAGGCAGAGGATGAGGAAGATTACTTTCTCAATCTTAGAAAAATCTCTAACCCAATAATCCCTTCACTTCTTCACTCAACTTTCCTGGGTGAAGAATGCCAAAATCAAAGAAAGAGAACTTTCATCAAAACTAGAAATACTTGATTTCTGTATTCTAATGTCAGAAATACCCTTAATGGAGTTTCAATGAATCTGTCATATTATTGTGGCCCTTTACACCCAGCAATCTAAATATAATAAAATTGTGAGGCTTGCACACTGCTAGGTGCCTGGACCTTATTAGACTTCCATCAATATTGGAGGGAAAGTAAACTTTTCATTTTTCATATGTGAATTATCCCTGAATGACAGGATACTTCTGTATACCAAATACTCTCACATGAAGAGATTTGCTACAGGAAAGACAGGGCTGCTGGCACAGGATGGGGTATGATGTGGGGAAAGAACTGTGAATCACACACAAAGACTAATGGCAGAGAAGAAGTCACATATTCACAATGTTGCTGAAGCTTCTGAGTATTATCCTGGTCACGTGAAAGGTAAGGGTTAAAAAAGTAGATAGCTGAATTCAAGAGTTATACATGGAAAATAATCAAGTGTGATCATGAACAAAGTGAGGAAAGAGATGGCAAAAATGGAAGCAGGAGAAAAGACAGGACTTGGCAGTGTCAGTAGATGCTATTATAGCTGACATATGGTCATCATGGTTCCTCTTCAAGCAATTTTAAGGAGGTTGCAATTTTTCAGAATGACCAACTTCCTGAACATAAAAATGTGATGTTTTTGAATTGTGATGTTTTTAATTATTCTCTAAAGTTTCTCATGTCTTCTGTTTTCCTTTTACTGTGCGGAGCTATATCTCTTGAGTGTGGGTGTGAGTGTGTGTGTGTAGGGCTAGGGAGAACATACCCAGGTGAAATAACTTTCTTTGTGATGTAATGTATGGAACTGAACTGATGGAAAACCTGGCTCTATCCTCTGCCCTAGAGCCGTTCTTCTCTATAAGCCCAAAGGTAATAAATTTGCCCCATCTACACAGCTTTACTTTACACTGAAACCAGGCCTCTGCTTAGGCTGGTAGAATATTATTAGCACAATGCTCAGCTTGATATCAAGCCAGTCTTACCTTCTTTATGCTGTTAGTCATGGTAATAAGATTTCTCCTAATCCTTAGACCAAGGACTCTTCTCGTTTATGTAAGTAAACTCTTTTTAAAGAAATAATAGCTCCTTGTTTCTTTACTTCTCAAACCCTGTCCTCAGACTTGTCTCCTGAGGGTCAACTGCAGCTTTCCAACATCCTCGAAACTCATCAGCTACTTCCTGTCACTACTAGTCTCTCAGTAGAGAGCCACGATCTTTCTTAACCTCTAGGTCTCCACTCTCAGTGTTCTGCTTGCCTGAATCCCTTCTATAGCCTTCCTCTAACCCAAAGTCAAAAGGACTATTAGGGTCTTTGCTGACAAAAATAGAGTTCCTTGATCTTTCTGTCCCATATTTTCTATTGCTCGTATCAAGGGTCGTGATAGTATAAAATGTAACTAGTGGTTTTGCAGTTTTTGTGGTCCTTTCTCCATGTAATCTCTCATTTATATGCCAGAGCAGCCTTGGGAAGTGGGTTGGACTGGACTTACGTGCCCATTCATAGCCTCATGGATGGGAAACAGCTTGGTCAAATTTAATATATGGTTCCTTTGACTCTGGTGGCACTATGTTCTTGGGTTCTGTTCTATACCTCTTTGATTCAGAATGTATTCACAATGAGGGATGGTGTTACCTAGGGAAGTAATGTTGAAGAGGTGACACTGCAGGACCTTGAATGATTCAATAGATCATCCTAGTTAAGAACAGCATACATAGAATAAGTCAAGGAAACAGTCAGTAGATTTTATGAGCTGAGAATAAGAACGAGGAAGGACAACCTTTAGGGAGATTGAGATTCTTGAGAAGTGGTAAGAGATAAAGGTGGATAAATTTAACCTATAAGTCATGTTTTTCCATTCTTGTGTGAGTGTGTGTCAGGTGGGGAAGAATTTGATCAGTGTTGTCAGTGAGAAGAATACCAATGAAACCTTCCTTTCACAAACTCTTGGGCAACAAGGAGAGGAGAGCTCTCATGGAAGAAACATTAACATAGGAACCAAAAGATCCCATTGCTTTTCATAGCTGTCACTTGGAACTACACAGCATGTGACAACACCACTTTCTTGAAGTGTACCCTAATGATATTGAAATAAACTTGGTAAAATAGCTATTATGCAATTATAAAGGGGCTCAAAATAAAATATGAGAGAATATTTGAAAATACAATGTAAGCTAGAAAGAGGCTCTATGAAAACAATATTTTATTTTCATATTCAGAAGCATCAACAGAAAGTCACGGTGGAAGATCTAACACCCAGGCATAGACATTAACAAACACACATACACATACTTGGACACATCTTTAAAGAAGATATTATTAGATTCATTGTACCTTTCCCCTGTACTGGGATTTTGGTCCATCAATTCCCTTGACTTCCACAAGACTCTATTCACCTTATCACAGACCCTATAAGACCCTGGAGGTGATGCCATTTAGGATACTCATCCAGTATAGCTTCCTCTTCTCACCTTCTGCCCAACCTTCATGGAAAAAACAAAGAGCCTGCTTTGTTGTTCTTTTCAGGACACAACCAACTTAGCCAATTGGAAGCCACATGAATAATTTAACCTCCCGGCAGGGACTGGACAGGATCGGAAGATGCAGCAGCTTCCCAAAATTAATAAAGGCTTTTATAGAGCCATAAAAAGCCATAATTCAATCATTTTAAAAAGGGCACTGAACACAACGCTTATTAAAGGCTGGGTGCCGCTGAGGTATATGCAGGGAGGCGAGAACGCTCACTCAGCAGCTATGGCCCCTGTGCACACCCACCCCCTCCACTTGACAGGCAGATAACCTGACCCAAGCATTTAATAAGCAATATTTACTGATGATCTTCCCTGACGGGTTCAGTCAGTGGAGAGTACAAATAAAGAGGATGATTGAAACAGGGAGGATTTTTTTTTTCTATTAACAGTAAGTGATTGTACCTGGAGTGGAAGAGTCCCTAATTTGGGGACACAAATTATGTTTTTCTTTAGTGGCTTTGCTGGTGAATATGTGCAGACCACCCTGTTTTAGTAACTTAAATAGGGGTAATTATAACACTTGCTTTCTCTAAGACTGTTTCTTCTTTGAAAAAGCAGTGTTGGCATTAGTGTTTGCTTCCCTGTGGACTATTTCAGTTCCAAGAGACCGGAGTCATGATCCCAGGGGCTCAGCACACCCAGTCTCTTCATTTGGGTAGACCATCCTTCATGGCAAGTTTCCCAGGAAAAGACTAGGCCAGTCACACTGTGCTCAGATATGAAGACAAAGGTTGCACAACGAATATAGCCTATGAGAGAGAGCAAATGGGGCACGAATGCCTGTCTAAATCCTGAAAAAAACAATAGTTCACATAGAAGAGGGGATTTGTTTTTACAATTCACACAGTGGCACCATTGGTGCTAGCAGTGACCTTGATCTGGTCAATCAAGGCAATTTAGTTAACTCTTATTTCTTTTCTTAGGCCTCAGAGTTCTCATGTGTTAAGTAATTCCTCTCTCCAGCCCATGGGGCACGGCTTTCTTTCAGAGGGGCAGAGAAGAGGGCAGAAGCCCTAGCATGTTAGAATATGTTCCTTCTACCAAAGAGAATAAAATCTCAGACTCCAAGGATCTTGGCACATTTGGTCCAGACATGCCTCTCTCTGCTCCATTTCTGACTCACTATTACTGGGACAAGTGTCCCAGGGCTGCCAGAGCAGATGCAATTTTAGGAAATAAAACATAAATAAATAACTAACTTCACAGTCAAGATGGGCTCTCAGTGACTTGTCTGACCCACATAGCTTCTGTGTGCTTTGCTCTCCTTGCTGTCTTCCAAAGCACGAGGGAATGTCTTAAGGCACCGTAGGTACTAAGTGATCTTTCCGTTGCCTAACCTCAAGTGACAAAGTGCTGGTCCTCATATATCACAGTCTTTCCAAGCAAGGATTAGGTCACACTGGGCTGAGGTTTTACTAATGAGATCATGCATAATCAATAAGGGAAGGCTGACTTCTTGTCAACTCCATCACTGTCACCAAGGGGTTGAGGTAAGGATATGAGGAGGGGAGGCCTGTCTGCTATCCAGAATCTGAACAGATGGGCAGCATGGGCTGGAGCTTCTGTCCCTAAAAATGGCCCAAGTCTGATTAGCAGAGGAGATAGGTTTACACATCCATTCATTTATTCATTCATCTGCTGATAGTCATGAATGTGCCCCGTGCTATTGTTACTGGTCCTGTAACAGAGGAAAATATCAAAAAAGAATCCATGTGTATGAAGCTTCCCCTAGGACATTCCCATTCTAGTGGGAATGACAAAACAGAGACAAAGAGAATAAGAAATAACAAGGGGGAAAAAAAGAAACAGAAAGAGAAAATAAAGGGAAGAAAAAGAATAATACGTAAATAATAGCAGATTAGGTCAATTTTATAGGCTGAGAATTAGCACAGAGCAATATATGTGTAAAAACCCATTTTGAGTGTAAGAAAAGATCTTGGACTCCTCTCTCTTGAACCAGCCACCTGCTCTATTTAGGACTCAGCTGTAATCTAAAGTTTTGAAAATTTAGACAGAAATGTAATGCCCAGCTAGCTTACACCAATAACCTAGTTCAATTATCACTAGATCTATGAAGTTAGTCATGGACAATCACATCATATCTTAATTCAAAATTTAAATCTGAAACTCATCAACTTAGAGTCAGTCATTCTTGTCAGCCACATAGAATTCTCAGACTGTTTTGTTGGGTTACAGAAGAATTATATTTATGAGCTCTATATGTAATTGTTAACTTGTGTTTTTATTCATTCATATTGTGTACAAAATACAGTCACATTTCTTAATTTTTAAATAATGCTGATTCTCAATTTTGCTAATTAGAAAAATTCCTATGTTTTCTCTCTAAGCTACCTTTATTTACATTCTTATATTCAAGTGACTCATTTTATACAAATCAAAGACTTTCTTACAAAGCAGTCTAGTTCAGGAGAGAAAGTATCATTGGCGTTTCTTTCCCCAGCAGCAGTATCTGACTCTCACAGACTTGAGCTCTTGTTATTATTATTCATTCAGATTGTTGATAGGATAAAGTTCCTTATCCTAAAGGATAAGGACTAAAGGTCACATTTTCTGGCTGAATGTTAGTCAGGGCTCACTCTCAACAATTAGAGACATCAGATCCTATCACATCACCTGTCTCAATTTGGAAGAAACTTCTTCAAAGGCAAGAGGAGAATTTCTATCCTATCTGCTGTAATAGAGTCCTAAGGAAACATAATCATGCTCATAATCCTCCCTTCACCTTTGTTGGGTAAACTAACCCAGTTAGGTGAACGATGACTCCATCATCATCACAGGATCCACCTACACTTAAAGGGAGCAAATTATAAAAGGGCATGTGCATCAGGGTCTGGAGTCTTGGGGGACAACTTATTATTCCTGTTATCATATATACATTCACAGTATTATGCATATATCATAGGGTGCAAATCAATATATTTCTACAAACTAACCACATACATCAATTCACAGTCACATGAAAATATTTGCACCACCCCAGAAGCTCATCTCTTGTATGCTTTACCTATCATGACTGTCTCCAGGGTTAGTAACTGCCAACCTGAACTCTATCTAAATTAGTTTTCCTTTTTGTTTGCACCTTCAGATATACATATATGTATACATATATGTGTGTGTGTGTGCATATACTGTATGATAACTAGAATCATGAAATACAGAATCTTTGTTCTGGCTTCTTTTTCACAAAACAAGTCATTAATACAGACTATTCCATTGTGTGAATATGTACACTCCAATGTTGATGGACATTTAAATGGCCTACTTAGAGTTATTAAAAATACATGAACACTTTATGTTGGTGAACATATATGTACAACTTCTGAGTTGGATTATTTAGATTCAATCTCAATTTTCCCATTGTGATCTGATTCCAATTACTTATATTCTAGGTCACCTCTCCTAATCTGTAAAAAAAATATATATTTTAAAAGCCTACAACGGGGCATATCACCTTCTTATGATGTTGTGTGTGAGAAGGGGAAGGAGAGCTTAATGAATTCAATGAACTTGCACTCAGCTAAGCATTGGGGATATAGTAGTCAACGCAGTAGACTAAATATGTGATATTAGGGAGCTGCATTCTAATGGTACAAAGGGGAGGTATGAGTGGGAAGATGGAAAAGAAGAAATAAAAAAATATGATTGCATGTTTTTAAACACACATGGACATTAAGGTAAGTGCTGTGAATAGAGATGAAACAAGAAAAGGGGGCTTGGAGTGTTGAGAGAAAGATGGTATTAAACTATTCTGTCAGGGACACTCTCACTGAGTGAGTGACATTTAAGCAAATGCCTGAAAGAGGGAAAGAAGCCTTGCAAATATCTGGAAGAAGGGTGTTTCAAACAAAAGGTGTTACACATGTACATGTATAGGGTTTTTAAGGAATAGAATGAAGGGCACAGTAGGATATAAGAGAAGATCAGAAAGATAAAGGGGTGCCAGGTAGAGATTTAATAGGGTCTTGTGAGTCACCAGAGTCTTTCGGAGTGAGATAAGAAACCACTGAAGGGTTTGTACAGATAGAATTATGTTTTAATAGCACAACAGAAGCTCTCCCTGGAAAATATTTGAGGCATGAAAAATGAATGAAAAGAAGATTACTGGAATGAGAACAACGTAAGGAATATATATGCATATATATATACACATGTATGTATATATGGATATATATATATATATGTGAAAATAAACCATGTCAATATTAGAAAGGGTTTTCAGAAGAGATAAGGCTTTAGGTGTGATTCTTGAATTACAACGTGGATAAAGGAATAAACAAGGCAAGACAATGGATTCTCTGAAAACATGAAGCCTTAATATCATTTTTCTTCTTTCCTCTTTGAGCTGAAACACACTGTTGTCAACAGATTTAGTTATTCCATGTTTCTATGTTGTGACTTTTCCCTAAGTGATCAAATTCCTGCCAAAGGGAAAATGCTTATTTAATCATCAAAACCTACTTGTGCTGCCATTGAAACCACAGAGAATATCATCAACTTCTTGTCAACCCCTTCAATATCACATGACTTACATTTACGTAAAACCATCAGGAAGTGTGATGGATGGGATAATTCGTTTTTTAGCTTTCCTTTCAAATGTAATTTCATTCCATTTATTTCTGCAAGTTGTTAACTATTCTACTTGTATGTCTCACACTCAGTTAGCACATCCTTTGAAGTTTTCAAATACTCAAGAGAACTCTTCTTTTGTGCTCTGTCCCCTCCAGTCTTTCTGGTTTTAAATTTTGGTACTCTAGTAGGATGACAATAGTTAGCATGCATTTCTTACAAGTACCAGTTAGAAACAATTTTTCTGTTTTTTCATAGTAGTAGGTTTTTATAAGTAGTGTTAAAAATGTTTCACATGCTTAATTTATGGCATATTTTTTATTCTTGAAACTAGACTTTTTTAAGAAATACATTAATTACTTGAGATACTATTTTCCCACATATACCCTGAGGAACATGTCATGTCTGAATACAGTATGATCAGTCAACCTTAGAGATTTACCAGTTTCTTTTCTATAGTAAGATCTACTTCCATCCCCAAGAAGGAGTGTAATAACTCTGGCTGTTTTGGTATTAAGAGCAAGATGTAAAGGAAACCAATCCCTCACAGCTTAATTGCCTCAATGATTCTAGATTGGGTGTCCAATCTGTATAAAGGTAATTTACATTTCATTTTTAAAGTAATGTTTCCTACTAAGATTAGTTCACCACAGATGGGTAAAACTATCATCACATCTCAGGCATATAGCCTCAAGCCAGTGGTTGTAGGTCACCTATCATTTATACATCTCTCATTTATTTTCATCTAGACCACCTTTGCCGAGGATGTAGTACTGCATACATTTACTTCTTCAGACTTCATGCTGTTTCTCATCCATTTGATTCTAATCAATCAGGAGTCATGTGTGTACTGTATATATCTTTACTGCAGTTTTACAGCCTGTCAGTCACTTGTCATAAGCAAACTGGCCATCATCCTCAAAAGATCTGGCCGCTGAATGGTTCTTCTGACAGTATCTGGGTTTCCCTAAGGGCCATCAACCCACAGAAACTTTAAAATATCTATATTGACCCCTCCAGGTCTGTCGTATAGCCTCACAGTGCTACTTCTTTGCAGAAGCATGATAGTCATGAAAATAGTCCACTGCAACAAGAAGAGGGAACTAGTGTACATGAATCAGTATCTATATAACACCACCTTCCTCCCCATAAAGAGGTAAATCCGTTATAGTAAACAGACTCTATTCAGCCTTTAACTGGCAATTAAACTAGTTCTAAAAAGATAGTAGTAATAATTTTGTGGAATTACTATACAATGCATTTTTTAATTAGTTAATTTTAATTTTTAATCTTAGTGATATTATTATGGCATGTAATTCCCTTTTAAGTCAGTCAGTCAAGATCTGATAAGTCCTTGGATGGTGATGTTTCACCTAAGGTAGAATTCATTTTGAAGAGCCTCATTTTGAGAAAGACAAGGGAAGGCTAAGGCATCTTCAGTTAAGAGAGCCTGAAATCACACCATATGAAGAGACAGATGTGCTTAGAATGAAAAAGAGATCTATAAAATCTTCCTCAGACCTATAATGCTGTCACTTGAAAGATAGTATGCATTTATTTGTTTTTTGTTCCAAAATAAGAACATATTCATTCATTCACTCATTGACCTGAGATTCATAATTATTTAATATGTATTAAGCAATAATCTTGGTATCATAAAAAAAAGGAAAATTCTTGCCCTAGTGGCACTCTTCTGTTAGTACAAGGAAACATGTAGTCATGATAAACATAATAAATAATAAATCATATAGTATCTGAGAAAGTGATCGTTGCAAAAAAAAAGGATAAAGAGGAAGGGAAGAAGGATGTAGAGTTGAATGTTTAAGGTGTGTGGTACAGTTTTAAATGGGTTCTTCAAGGTCCTCATGGGGAAGGAGAGTAGACTGACCATATTTCCTTAAGACAAAATTAAAGACATGGGATGGTGAAAACAGGACAGTGTTATGCACTGATGACGAAAGGGATGGGAAGAGGTGGAATAATCCGAGCAGGAGTGGAGCAGCCAGACCAGCAACAAGTGAATACGATGCAATGCCAACGGGCGATGACATATTAAAGACGTGTGGTTCGATGATTTCATACAATGGCCAGGGTCAAGGAATTTTGGCACCTTAGATGAAAAATTTGGTGCCCACACATGCCCCATTCTAAATTTCCTGACTAGAACACATCACTTTAATCACTCCAGTGCCAGAAATGCCCGGTCATCCCCACAGTGCCAGAGATAACTCCCATAGTACTTATGTGCAGCTCTACCACACTGCCATGTTCTCCTCCCTTTGAAGAAACAAGTGCTCTAGGGAAGAGATTGGAAATCCTCTTTCCTCCTGGTTCCTGCTTCCTCACAGGGGGCAGGAACAGCCTTAGGGGTCGTGGGCCACCACGTTTAGTCCTAGCAAGGACTGTATTTAATTTGGAGCAAAGGAGACAGATACTTTTGCACCCCTCTCAACAGACTGGGCCTGGGGCAACTCTACTGCCCCTTTTACCCTGTATTAAAGGTGACCCTGATTTGTTAAAAATGGAACAAAATTGACATTTATGCTAAAACAACAGAATAGCTGGGAAGTAAAACAGTACTGTCCCGTGAATAATGGTTCATAGGGTCAACCTATGTGTGAGCCAAGTCTAAGAAAGTAAGGAGCTAGACACAGATGCCTGGGGGGTGTCATCTAGGCAGAAGGACTAGGCAGCACAATGACATGAAACAGGACTGGGTCTAGTGCACTCGGACTAGTAAAGGGCTGGTGATGCTGGAGTAATCCAAACCAGAAAGATTAGTAAGAGGATGTCAAAGCACAGACTTTGAACCTGTGGACCTTCAGACTCATTGCTGGTTTTTAGCAGAGGAGTGACATGATCTACGGAGTTCACTTGCAACTATTAGGAAATAATAATAATGTTCATGCAATATGATAGGGGAATGAAAGAGGCATAGAGAAGCAAATGGGCAAATAATATTATTTATTCACTCCAGGAACTTGGACATTTGAATAAACCTCTGAGTCTCAGTTTTCTCATTTGCAAAATGTAAAATAATAATACTTTAATCTTATATTCTTGTTGTGAGAACTAAATGTTCATACCGCATGTATGATTTCTATCACTCACTCTTGCCCTGTTGTGTCACCTCAGGAAAGCCTTTTCTCTCACTCCTCCCTGCACCTTTGTTCTCCCACATCTACTCAAAGCAAGATCTCCTAGGCCCACACCTTGCCACCTATTTATTCTTCATTTTACACGTTGGAATCCCTTTTATGAAGCTTTTCTGCCTCCCTGCTATGTGTGAAAACTGCTTTACTTCTGATAGAGCCATTTCTTTGGAAACTGTCTTATATTTGACACCGCTCTTTGTCTAAGATCTCTGAATATAGGTGGTTCTATCCATTTATTATTTATTCTGAAGTGAGATGGACAAAGAATAAAAAAAAACTATGCTTTCTTAAGAGCTTACTCCAGGACATCTGTCATTCCCAGTGTTTTTTGCCAATAGTCAGGAGGCCCTGAAAGACACCACTACTTTTTTTTTTTTTTAATTATAGTAGCTATTTGACACATTAAAATAAATTTCTATATAGAGGTTTCCCATTTCTTAGATATGTGTCAATACACAATGCCCTCCACCAAACCACCAAATGTGTTGTCCAGTGGGCTCTACCACCATTCGCCCCATCCGCTCCCATTCCCTATTAATACCACTTTTATTGACATCTTCAGTATAACCCCAAATGCCACAATGGTATCATTCTCCACTTTTTCCCATGAGGTTTTTCATTTAGTTGGTGTTCACTACACATTTGATGAATAAATGGATCTTGATAGTCAAAGTCTTTGAGTTCATCTTAAATGGTCTCAGAATTTCTATGAAGATTTCTTCTTGACTCCTAATCTGCATTATTTGATTTCACTGCCTTTAAAGGGCATACTTTCCAATATATTTTAATTCACATGTGTATAAACATATTAGTCCAACATAAACATCCTGAATTTTAAAGTGCTCTGAAGATACGTAAAATACATCCTCTTTTTTAAGGCAAAATTAAGCTGAAATGAGTATTTTTCATTACCTTGTGTATCTCAGTTCTGAGATCACCTTGCTATATCATACTCCAACTGATGCAAGTCCCACCTGAAGTTCCACTGCCAAAAGAATCCTGTTTTCCATCTGACTCCTTGAGAATGAGTTGCTTCTGACTGTGAATAGAATGATCTTCACAGACAGTCAAACTCCAAACCCAGAAAAATGAGAATAAACAAAGATGATACTCAATGCCTAGACAGAAGTTTTCTTATGGTAAATGCCAGGCTTCACAAATAAGTTTTCCTCACTCTTCCCTCTAATCACCAACATCCATTCTGCTCTCTCTAAACTTCAGTACCACTTCAGTTCTCAATTTTAGTATCACTTGATTCACATCTGTCCCTGCCTATGTTGTGTCATTTGTCTGAGTGATAGATGGGATCCGTGAGAGTAAGTGACCACTGTTTGGTCACCCACCTGTCTTGTGCTGTGACAGCAGAGTAGTTTGCTTAAGAAATTAGCTTTTACATGCGTGCTCTGTTCATCTGACCATGGAAAGACTATCTTTCTGTTATCAAAGCTAAAGAGAGTCCTGCTGACCTCTTCCATCAGACCCTTTTTTTCACTACCCAGGTTCAGTCAAAGGGTTAAGTCTCTCCTTTGTAGAATCTTAAATCTTGAATATCATGCCACAAAAGTAGCGGCCATGGTGGTATACAATCTTTTCATTAGTAGGATCTGATGCAACTGGAGAGTAATTTCTACTACCAGACTTCTGAATTTCCGTCTGTTCTAAGTGCACCCTGTATCTTTTCTAAACTCTTGAGTTTCCCTATAACCTTTTAGCAAATTTCAGAGCTTTTCTATAGCCTAGAAGTACACTCTATTTTGTGTACGTTAACTGAGCTGTTTTTTTTTTTTTTTATTTTCCTTTTTTGCTTGCAACCAAAGAAACCTAACTGATACAGAGCAATAAGTATGCCTTTTTAATTATGACCTCCACAGGCCTTGGGCCTAGGGGGCATTGTGTAAATGTTTATTTAATGAGTTAATGAATAAAAGGTATTTTAGTATAAGAGGAAAGATGAGACAACATAAACAAGCATTCAGACTGAGCTTGAAAATGGACTCTGCCTTGTCCTTGTTTTCTTTGAAAACACTTTTCTCCCTTCTCCATCAGTTTTTCCTGTCCTGGTTTCTGGTTTTCAGTTGTATTTTGCTTTTAAGATAATTCTGCCATATTTCTTTGAACTGAAACTATCTGGCAATTTATGGCCAAATTTAAGTTTGGCGTAACAAGCTTAATGTTCAGCTTTCCATCTGTATGCTGTGCTTGGCAAAACCCCAGAGAAATTTGGGATTTTATGCTCCTGAATTTTATAAACCAGTAAATACGAAGGTATTGGAATTGTATATCTTAGCATGAAACATTTTATCTTGTGCATAAGAAATATCAAATTGGACTGTGATGTAGACAGCTAAGGGATTTGTGCTGCTTCCTCCTTTTAGAGATAGTCTTATTTAAGAACCAATGTCTGTGGAAAGTGATGATAAAATAAAAACAACAATTTACTTTGTTCTGAGTTCCAAGATTGTCAAACTATTTCTGTATGGATGCTATCATGTTATCTTTCTAGTGGCCCTAAGGTGGTAAATGTTTTTGTTACCACCCACTTTATAGAGACATTGCAGAGCACTAGAGAACTAAATTTATTCCCAAGGTCATACAACTAGCTAATACAAAGCCATGATCAGAATTTAGGCTTCCTTTCTGCTGACTACCATATTCAAAGCTAACTCATTGTTTGATTCTTTCTTACACTCACCCAACAGAAATTGTTTTGCGTATACTTTATTTACCTATCATGTGCCAGATATAACGCAACAAACAAAGTCTTTGTCCTTAATTTCAAATGAGAGGCAGATAATCATGGGACTGAGTTGCTCCTACTACCTAAGAACTTCATTCAATCTTTTGGAAACTTCAGCCAATCCTGACTATGGATAACATTGGCCTTGATGGTGATCCTAATAACGATCAGGCTAGAGGTCTCACCCATTTCAAGGGCTTCTTTATTGAACATTAAGTATTTTTATCCTCTGGCAGAATGCTCTCTAACCTCCAAGTCTCTGAGAACGTGTTGACTCACTAATATTTTGTTTCAGTGTCCTTATCAGTAATAAAATTGTTTTCCATTACCTCCAATACAAATTCAAGTCTATACCGAGACATGCTGCCTTCTGTATTCTAAGAAACAGCCTTACCATTGCTTCACCTCTGAGATCCAGTCACAGCTGCCCAACGTGGGGTTGAGAAACTTCAAGTGGAGATATTGAATCAATAGCAAGATGTAATACATATGCAAATCTCTTCTTTCAGAAGCCTTATTTCAGACCATCTAATAATGTCTCCATATTTCTTCCTGTTATTATTTTTTCTCCTGCAAGGGGGAGGAGGCTGCTTCTGCAGCAGTACTGTTCTGCCTTCCCACCTGTTTACATTTACTATATGGCTGCCTAGGGAACCCTGCAGAAAATAATGCTTGTGTGAGCCATTTAGTTGACTACATGTCAAAAAGTAATTTGAATCAAAGAGTCACTAACTTAATTGATGGTGATGGCTCCATCCAAAAACAACCAAAGAAATTGATGTTGTGCAAATTGCACATATATTGCTCTTGAATTTGTGAGCATATTCTTGTTTGCCTTGACAGGATTCAAATTATCTTTCGGACAGCTCGACACATTACTTAAGATGTGCCTGTATGTGAATTTTAGCTGCTAAAGGGGGCAATAACAACCTTCCTGTGAAATTAATTCCCATGACTTCAACTTCATCTTGCTCTTTCTTTTACTCATTCCCTGCACATACACCTTCTATTCCCTTACAATTTGTGTTTTAACCTCTAAGTCATTCTAGACACCATGGAATACAGACCTACAGTCTTTTCAGACCCCATAGAGACCTAAGGTCTTAAAGAGCAAAGGATGATGCATCATAGTCAATGAAATAATTTTAAAATCTTTGGAAACATTCCCTTTAGTGCCACTGGGCTCTGTTTTTGAATTGTCATTGAGTCCTTTCTGAGGAGTAGAGATACTGTGCAGTGAAGAAAAAGCTAATATCCAACCAGACCACATATTTGAAAAAAATAATTTGGAAATTTGGTTAAAAAGACCAACCCAACAGTCATCTCCTCTGAGTTTTGATAGTGTGGATTAAAGGGCTGGGTCTGAATAAGAAACACAATTGGATTGTAATATTTTGAATTGTCTACATGAGGATGCAAGGCTCTTAACAATAGCTCTCTTCAGGGGTGCTGTTGTAAGCATTCTCAATGGGTATCAGCTCTAGTAGATAGTATGATAAAGTGAAGAGAGCACTCTGAAGGTGAAGGACACAACTATCAGATATACTAATAGGAACTGTGAAGCATGAGCTATGGACGCCTTATCTTCAAACAGCTGTGTTTATTAGAGAATTTTAAAGGTGTTCCAGCCTTGCGGGGAGGGGATAGTTTTTGTAAGGACAGGATGAAGGAAGATTGGACAGGATTCTGCCTGGATGGCTCACCCTTCTGCCTGTGGTCTTCATCCAATGGAACTCAGGATGTTCATAAACAACTTGAAAACCAAAGAACTGCATTTGTGTTCAAGAGGTTGATTAATCTTAGGAGTCACACTGACTGAGCTATGGGATGCTCAGTTAACTGACAAAACATTATTTTCAGCTATCTATGTGAGGGTGTTTCTGGAAGAGATTAGTACTCGATTCAGTAGACTAAGTGTAGAGATCTGTCTTCACCAGTTCAGGCAGGTATCATCCTATCTGCTGGGGTCTGAATGGAACCAAATGGTGAAGGAAGAGGGAATTTTCTACCATATCTAGAACTTGAGTCTGTATTTCAAATATGTGAATCATGAGTTAGACTAAATTCAATCACCCAAGACCTCATATCAGTTATATGACCTTCCCAAATTATCAGTTCTTCAACAATTGCAACTTCTATAGGCTTGGACTCACCTTAACCTGTGATTTGCTTAGTACAACTGACTAAAAGTCTGTGATCCATTTTTTAGATACTACAATTGTTTATCATAATAATATGAACAGCTTTCCAGACAATTACTCCCCAGAGTCACCTATATTCAACTCCCAGTGAAACTGTCCTTTAAACTATATCTAGGCTAGATCTATACACCGTTCTTCCACCTCAGGGAGGTAATCCAGGTAGAATTCAGTCATAAAAAGTTTTCTTATCAAAAAATATTGTAATTTTTATTATTTCAGCATTTCTTTGCTTCATTACATCATTTAAATGAGTGTTTCTCATGCTTAAATGTGCATATAAATCATCTAGGTTTTTGTTGAAATGCAGATTCCGATTGATTGAGTCTAAGGGTGTCTAACAAGAGTCTTAACAAGTTCCCAAATTATGATAATGCTCCATGGATATCAAGTTCTGTAGACTATGTATTATTTATTTGAATTTTCCTTGACTGTGTCTTTCCTATTATTTTATTCTCATTTTATCACCAGTTTCTCTACTTGCCAGATACTGTGATGGTTAGGTAATCCAAAATAAATTATGTTTTTCTTTTATTTAAAGATTGCCTGGATATTTTTAATCAAGGTTTTGTTTGTCCCACTCCAATTGTGTCTACATAATGACTATAAACAATTGTCCATTTCATGGCATAGTCTAATCCACGTTGTGTAACATGTAAAATATTTGAACATCTTTTCTCTAACAAAGTTATTTTCTTATGCATTGTATGACATTTAAATACGTGAAAATAGCATCTTATATTCTTGGGGAAAACTCACGTGGGTGAGAGCATTTAAATCAACTGCATCATTTTTGTATGCTCCACAGACTCACCCTTGCTTGTACCTGTCATTTCAGCCCTGCCTGTCCTCTGGTATAAAGCAGACAAGTTAGAACCCGTCACCCTCATTTCCACAAGAGTGCTGGTGTGCTGCCTGCTGACTCACTTTCCTTATCTTCCTCTGATCATGGGTTTATATGACTCCCTGACCACTGAGATTCCCCCTCCTTTCTGCCCTTGTCCCTGCATATGGCATTCCTCATCTTGATGGTCTTCCTCCTTCCACTTCTCACTGTGCTATGAACCTGTTTGGAGTGGAATTAGTTAGGTGAAGGTTGGAACAGATTATTGAAAAACAAAGGGATTTAAAGAGAAATGATCAAATGCCCCATAAGTACCAAATTATATACTTGGTGTGACTACACTAAGGAGCCTCCTAGCCACACACAACAAACTGAATATCTCTGCGTCAGGAAACTCTCTTTTCATTTCCAAAGAAAAGTTGATGGAAAAAAAAAAAAAAATGAAACCCATGTGCCTTTTATTTTTCAAGTGACATCTCCCCAGCACGATTTGCTGTTTTGCTGGTTTTGCTGGAAGTGAAAAATGCCAAGCACAGATCTAGTCTGTGCACTTTTGAGGCCATCAGACCTTTTGATGGGCTGGAACAACACCACCACAAAACAAAACCCATCTTCTCTGCCTCTGTCAGCAGGTGAGGGTGACAAACACAGGAAAGGTTTGCATAAGAAGGCAGCCAAATGTTAATCCATTTTCATGACTATAGTTGACCCCAAGCTTTTTATAAGCTTCTGAAATATTGAGATAACTCTTCATTTTCTTGTTCCATCTTCCTTTACACAATGAAGGTAGCCTAAAGCCTGGAATTAGCTTAAGTCACAATGAAAGTGACACTCCTTTCATTGGGCACTGTCTCCAGGGCAGAAAAATAGCAGTGTAGAATGGAGGCCTTGGTATGACCTGATGGAGTAGTGGTTGAGTGCAGTCCACAGGCAGCCCAAGGTCCTGGGTTCACATCCTGGGGCCAGCAGAAACAATCAAGATGAACACATAAATAAAATAGTGGGAAAAAAAAGGAGATAGTGGGTATGTAAAGTGTGGCCACAGTGCTGTGTCATGTGGAGGAGAGTTGTGTTGTCTCAGGCACCATATTTGTGTAATTAAGTCAATGATGAGACTCCTTCTAGTGTGACAATAAATTTCTTTTAGGAATGAAGCCTGAACATTTGTTTTTCAGCTGAGTCCAGAACAAGAGTATGTAAATAAGTATAGAAATCGACATTCTTCAGAAATCCCTCCTTAATTATGAGCCAAAGAAACCTGATTCCTTGTTTACCACTACTTAACATGAAATGAGGACAGTTTTCTTTCTCAGTCTCCTGAAAGTCTATCTAAACTTTATGTTAATGAAAAGGTCCATTTCTAAAAGAGTCCTCAATTCATAAATTAATCTTAAACATGGTTTAGAGATTGTAAATTATAAAATTTAAAACTGTCTTATCACTAGGCTGACCATACGTACCATTGTACCATTTTAAACAGGACAACACCTTCTGTTCTAATTTCCTAACCTTCAATTTTGTTCCGTTTTTAATAAACCAGGGCCTCTTCCCCAGGGAAAAAGGGGAAATTGAGTTGCCCCATGTCCAATCTGTTGAGGGGACCAAAAGCCCCTGTCCCACTTTTGTCTCAAGGAATTATGGCCAGTATCACACCAATGGAAAGGAAAGCATAAGCTTCTGAGGACAAATAGATCAAAAGATATCGGTTTCCTAATAGTTCCTAATATCTTTCTAAAATTTTGTGGTTTTTAAGTGCCAGTGACTCTTAGCTGAGACCAGTGGACTCTTGAAAGGAGCAGGGTGGACATGAGTTGTGGGGATATCAGAAACTGTGATGTTAGGAGTTGAAGGAAAAGATACTTCAAAATACAACTCCCTAAAAACTTTCAAGCAGGCTCTCTACCACAGAGAAATGATATTATAGAGGCTAACTGGAAAATTTCCCCGTTCCTCTAGGTTTTTCTAGGCTGAAACATAACTGTATTCACATGAATTAAATTGACAAGAACAAAAAACAAAAATAAGTTTGAGAATAGAATGTATATCTCTTGCATACTGGGAGAAACCCAGTCAAACTGAGTAATTCAACAAAGTGGTTTCAGTTATCCCCTTAAATATCTTTGGGTAGAGAGAAAGAACTTGAGGATAGGGGTAGAAGATATGGGAGGTCACCAGGAAAAGCACAGCAACAAAGGCATGACCTTCACATGTTTTTAAGTTCTGTTTTCTCCAGTAACAGGGTTAAAGAGATTAAGTGTAGCAGCTACAGGGAGGAAAAGAGAGATTACAAAGGAAGATTTTCCTTTCTACATGCAAATGTCTCTTACAAAAGGGTAACCTCCATCCAGCCTTCACAACCCTTCCTATGAAATAATCCTTATGCCAAAGAGACATATTTTTGGAGTGGCATAATTTGCTCCCTTATAATACCTAGAAAGACAAGCAACATTCCCTAGGTGACTATATTAAGAATGCATGGGGAGTAAAAGCACCAAAAAAGGTGTGAGAGAGAAGACCTTGACATACAATTATTAAAAAACAAGACAATAGATTCATCCGACTCGTTCTCAGCTGTTCTTTGAGGTTGCAAATAACCACAAGGACAAAGGAGAAAACTGTCAAAGATTTTTAGTTTTCAAATTATCTTTGTCAGGGTTCCACAGAGCATGCTTTTTAATATCAGAGATTATATTTGCACATAAGTGAGGAAGTTGTCAGGCTGTGAAGTGAGAACAAGTTGAATTCCATTTAACCACCGGGACAGAAGGCTGAGAGAGGTTAGGAACTGTTGTAAACCATGAGTCAAGAAACAGTAGAATAAGTCTCCTGCCTCTTGTGACCTGGGTGGTGGGGGTGGGGGGGTGGGGGGATGGGGAGATGGGAAGGGTCTGTGCAGGTGATGTGACTGAGGTCCAGTACCAGTGTTTAGTCTGAAAATGGGCAGGGGGATGCACATTGGATTAAAACTGATGTGTTTACTCCTATAATAGCATGTGCAGTGCCCTTTAGATGGAGTGAAATAGAGACAGAAGGGGGAAGGGAAAACGATAGAGAAACAGTGGGAAGCAAAAGTGAAAATGGAATAGAATCTAAAATTAAAATCTAAAATATCAGGAAAGGGACAGAAGATTAAGCATGGGTTTGCTCAATAAATCTCCAATAGGAGGTCTCAGAGGAACCTGTTGAAATGTGAAAGAGATAGTTTTTTGTTAAATCAGGGGAAAATCTATGTTAATAACTCAGTAGGCACTAAACTCTTACCCTGGGGACAAAGAGGCAAAGGAAAATACACTTAGTTTCTGGAAAGATTTACACAAATTCAGTCATGTTGGCCACTCTCTGGGTTGATAAAGAAAGATGTACCTTTGGAGGTTTTGTCCCTAATCATTTTATGTTGATATCTGGAAGGACAAAGTTGTGAAAGCTGATCACATCAATTTATAAACCAGTTCTGTGTTAGACTGAACATGAAAATGATTCTAGAAGGCTTTGCCTTATATTGTTAAAATTTCTATCAACTTTGACAAGCCCTTCTTATGCTGCTGAAACAAATCCATAAAACATGCAAAACAGACCAGCTAGGAAACATGTTTCCCTGACAAATATAACCTCTAAGGCATTCCCCAAGCTCTTTTAGGTTAAAAATCCATTTTCAAATTCTCTAAACCACTGTCACTCTGGGCCTTGGGAATCACACCACACACTAGAGGTTCTTTTCAAACAGACACAAGTCATTGCAGAGTTGTTTATTCCTTGAGGATGAGTGAAGATCCTCCATGAAATATAATGATTCTAGGGCAGAGCAGAAAGTAAGAGATTTTATATACCTTAGAAGGGAGGCAAGAACATACCATTGTTTTCCTTTTAGGTCCAAGCAGGCCCAGGATACTGATACCATTTTTAAAAATAAACTGAGGGATTATAAATTACTCAAACGAATCCATAGAGACTCTGAAGCTACATGGAAT
Source organism: Solenodon paradoxus (assembly GCA_004363575.1). NCBI lineage: Eukaryota > Metazoa > Chordata > Mammalia > Eulipotyphla > Solenodontidae > Solenodon > Solenodon paradoxus. Next base: position 2,074,810 of record RJWH01000009.1, read on the forward strand.
TGCATTAACCCAAAAATGAGAAGTGGAAACAAACAGTTAAAATCAAATATAAGCTGAATTGTATATTAAACCCTCATTGTAACCTTTTCAGGTATATTTTTGAGTCTTATTCAGATCATTCTTTCTATTATCTGTGTGGTAAATACTAGGGAATATCCTGATATTTCAAGTTCTATACTAACTACATCTTTTAGCAAATTGCTATCTTGGGATTAGGAGGAGATGATCACACAAGTGAACTCCATTTTCAAAACGCAGTGCAGAAACCACATATAAAATAATTAACTGGGTGCTGATCACCTCCAATGTGTCATCTCATGGTGCCATCTCTAAGTCTAGAATATTGAAATATTTTCCAAACAAAACAATCTTGATGCGAACTGGAGGAAAGGAAGCACAATTTGTGACCTATACTTAAGTTTTATGGGCACAAGCAGTAAAATAATTCATAAACTCTTACACCAACATCAGAATACATTAGTTTGGGCATTTTGATGCCTGTGAGAATATTCTAGGTTTTCAGAGCTCCCCATCTGTGCTAGATTATTCCAGAAAGATAGTAGACATGACATATTTTAAGCATGGAAACAGTTCTGAGATTCATGTGGAATGTGCCTATTCCACATATCCAAAATCCATGCCAGATTTCTGGGCAAATGTCTCACAGGCTATTTCCTTCCAGATGTCTCAGCATATAGCTATATTTGTTTATGTGGTTTAAAGATGTCTCCTTTTTTGGCAAAGATTTTTTTAATCTGAATATTAAATTTTATTTTTGTAGAAGAATCAAGAAATTGTAATGAGATTTGAAATCCTTTTGTTCAAAAGAAAAAAATTAAAACTATAACAATAGTGTGCTATAAATGGATGATTTTTTAAAAAAATTTATCAGTTGAATATTTAGAAAACATCAGTCTAAATGGTAACTGGAAAGTCAGAACAGTGGGTCCTGCTCTAGAATTCAGTAGAATCTTGTACTGTGTAGCACATAACAGGAATGTGAGTGCAGATTTTTCTGACTGCTCTGATGATATGATTACTTGGGACACAGAGATGCCTGTCTCCTGCTGTGTCAATCATCATTCCTCTGGTCAGCTTTCTGACAGCAGCTGAACACACAAAGATCAGTTAAAGAAAGAGAATCATATTTCCATCCAAGCAGTAACCGCTAGGGATCCTAACTAGTTTGGAACTCAAGGTTTAGCTTTAAGGATTAACAGAGTTCTTTTCCACCTGCCAAAAACTGTGGCAAAATTAATTTAAGGTCAGTACATTCAGAATATCAGCCAAGAAGACTCCTGTTTACCCACTAACTGATAACTTTTCCAAATTTTATCCTTCAGTTGACCTACATTTTTGTGTTGAGATCAGGGCCACAAAATGAAAGACTATTCTGCACCTGTGTTGCTATATGCAGTCATGTACTATGGGGTATAAGCAGATGTGTCTTATGAAGTTTCTGAGAACTTTGTTGAAGTGAAGGTTGTGCATTCCCATTGCTCCTTCTCTATTCAATATCTCTCTGCTGAGTGAAATAAGGAAACTGGTGTAGGAAACAAAGATTATGAGGTCACACCATAGGAATGCCAAACAATAAACTAGAAGAACTTGGGCCCCTGAGGATACCATGGTACAGAAAGACTATGCCAATCTTCTACTGCAGCTTCTAATTATATGTGAGAGAAAAAGTAAACATTTCTCTTGCATAAATTCACTCTTATTTAGAGTCTTTATTTCTCAGCTTAATCTTCTCAGCCTTGATTGATCTAGCTCACCTAACCTGCTAGATCAGGGAAGAAAATAAATATCACAGGATCTCAAGAAGGGTCCCAAATCAGAAGACCAATTTTTAAATTCGGTAACAAAGAAGGAAGAAGAGAAGGAGACAGAGGAAGAAGAGGAGGATGAGGAGGACTAGGAGATGATGAGTGGAAGAAAAAGAGAGAATGAATTAAGTCTGCCTGTCTAGGCAGAATGAATCACATTCACAAGTCACTGTGGCTTAATTTTATTATAAACACCTCATCTAGGAAGATGATCATCCACAGGTTTGCAGAGTACAACATGTCGTGGTGAGAACTTACAGAAATGTCTTTCCCTATAGCAAATCTTAATTATTTGAGTTTGTTTCAGTAAACTACTCTCCCATTTTTTAATATACTCTGTATTATGGTGACTGAGACCTACATCTGCTTCTTGTCAGTAGGGAACTCTGAAGAAGTGACAGATGTTGATTTCAATGTGATCTTTAGTGTCGGACATATTAGCTAAAGACTCTAGGGAAGAATCAATGATGTTCTTTATGATATATGCTGATAAAATTTGCCATTAGATCATGGAAACTGCTGTAATGAGTCAAGCCAAAGTTAATACATCCTAGAATTTCACTACCAGTTTCCATCCATCCTTAATTATGAAAGAGGGCATCACTTTATAGGTAGATAGGACATCCTTCTTAAGGGACATTCAGGAATTTTTATTTATGAAATTATATATATATATATATATATGATAAACATAGAAACTCCTTATTGTAGCTTGTTTTGTCTAATTTTCCTTAACTTCATTTTTTCTCTTTCTTTTCCTTCTTTCCTCCTTCCTTATTTTATCCTTACATATAATACCTACTTTCAGCTAATGTGCTGTTGCCTTTGAGTATTTTATTCTAGTCTATTTTTTCTCTTATAAGTTAGACATTACTTTTATTGTTGGATGCAGCATGCTATGTTTAACCATGTATTCATCAATATATTTTCTAATCACATATTTTTGTATATCAGAGTTTCTAGCTGGGAACATTGCAATTTTTTTAAACATCGGAAGTACATCCTTTGCATTTCCTTAATTGAGGGTATGTGTGTGTGTATATGTGTGTGTGTGTGTGAGAGAGAGTGAGAGAGAGAGAGAGAGACAGACAGAGAAGCAACAGAGATTTTGCTTTTTATGTGACAATCCTTTGATTTCCCCTTCTTTCTTCAAAGAGATACTCCCTGGGTTTTTGATTCTAACTTGACATCATTTCAGCACATTGAAATTATCATTTCATTGTTTTCTGAATATTATTATTGCCACTGAGAATTAACCAAACTAATTTATTTTCCTTTGTAGGAAAATCTATCTTTTTTCTCTTGTTCCTTCAAGAGCTTTTAAAAATATTTAAATATATTCCCTCTCCTTAATGTTTCTCTTTCTCTCTCTCTCTCTCCCCCGACCCTCCCTTCCTCCCCTGCTTTCCTTCCTCCCTCCCCCTTCTGTCTCCCTCCCTTCCTCCCTCTCCCTATTCTTTCTCCCTCTTCCTCCCTCCCTACTTTCCTCTCTCCTGGTACCAATATCTCAATCTGATATTTCGGAGTATAAATTAAAACAAAATCCTGCTTGACATTAGATAAACTACATTTGAGGACTACCATCTTTCAGGGATTGAAAAAACTATTATCTTGTTGGGTGTTTCTTCTTTTCTATTAATTTAATGATCACCTTCTGGAACACCAGTTGCATATTTGTTAGACTTTCTATATTTATCGTCTTTGTCTCATCACTTTTATCTTTTATTGCTTTCTCTTTATTGCATTTGGGAAATTTTCTCATGCTATAACTTGTAGAGTATTAATTAATTTCTAATATTCCATTGATTTAGTTTTTAAGTTTTTGTATTTTTATTTCTAAAGTTCTATTTGACTCTTTTTCATATCTGCTAGTCTCCTGTTCATAATTTCAACCATTTATTCTGTTTTTTTATCTTCCTTTTCTAATACTTTCTATAATTGAAATTGTTAGGTGCCTTTAAGTCTTTCCCCAATGCTCCCCTGTTCTTAATCATTCATGTTGCTTTGATCATTTCTAGGTTTTGTGGTATTTGACTGTGAGCTGCTCACTTTCCCAGGAACTTGATCTGTGCTGATTCTTTCAAGCATAGAATGAAGGCTCGTTCTCTCAGAGAGGAAGTATATTTTGCTTTCTATTACTAGTTAAAGCATTCTCCTGACCTGGGGGCATTTTAAATTAGATTTTTGCTTAAGGTTGTTTGTTTGTTTGTTTGTTTTTTAAATATCAGGGCTAGTCTGTGTTTATAAATCCTTTGGGAAGATTATGTTCTCTCATCTTTCTAACTCCAGGATCAAGACTTGTACTTATTTTGCTGTCCTTTCAGCCTGGAGGAGATTATTTCTTGTCCACCTTTAACACAAAACATGTTGCTCTTGGAAGTCCTGGTTGCTATACTGTAACATAATTCTGATTCAAACCACTTAAATGTGACTGAAGAATATACAGAATAGGATCTTTTTGGCATTCAGGATAATATATTCATTAACCACTGTAGGATGTGTGATTTTGAAAAGAAAAAGCAAAATTTAATGTATGGTTAAGGTAACTATAGCAAAATGTACACTTTCATGTTTTTCTTTTAATTTTAGATTTGTAGTTCCCCATTATCTTCTGCTAAAATATTTTACTTATCTGCATATGATTTTGGTATCAGTATTTTCTCTCCCTGAGCTCTACACTTCATCTTGTTTACTGTCATTTAGTTCTGTATTTTGTTTATTTAAACAAAAATTAGTGCATGCATCTTATCTTAAACTATTCAGTTTCATCTTTAAGCTTTAAAGACACTGCCAGTCACATCATTTTCTCTTACTTCAGATTTCTAGCTTTGCTTTCAGAATGGTAATACAGAAAGTTAAAAAGATAACCATAGTCTGCCTTATTTATTCTCTCAAAAACAAGTTAAAGATGACTAACTGCTAGTTTCTTCTGGGTAGTTGACTTGTTGAAGAGTGTTTTTTTTCTATGCTTATTTAAAATGGTTACATCTTGGTAAATATTTTAAGAAATGTTTAGTTTTTCTCTTTTGTTATTATACCATACTCATTGTTTATTTTTTTTCTTTTTAAACATGCTTGATGTAGCTATGTCAGTGTATCCCTGGTTTTTATGAACAGTTAAAATAAAAAGTGTTTAAGAAACTCAGCATTCATATCCATCAGTGCTCAGTGTGGGTTACCAAATACAAAGAGATGAATATAATTAGCTTGGTTACTCTGGAAAATTAATTAATCCGTTCATCAGATGATAATCATCCAGGTCACGATATTAAGATTTTGTTATTTTGTGTGATCTTTCATTGCTTGTTTTTCAAATTTTATTAGAGTAACACTGAATCAAGGATTATACAGGTTTAAGGTGGTCATCATCATAGATCATCATCTATATACAATATGTTTATAACAGTCCAATTATATCCTTCAACATAGGATCGAACTTTTTCACTCTTAGCATTTTCTTTGCTTATCTTTTGTTCTGTATCCCTTGTGCTTCAGTTACTCCTGTTTTTGTCTTCCCTTTTTCCTCCTTTCTGCCTTTTCACCTTTATTCCTTCTTTATCTCCTTTTCCTCATCTTTCTTTTTTCTTTTTCTCTTTTATTCCTTTCATCCTCTATTTATTTATTTTTTTACTTCTCTTCTTATGTTTTTCCTCCATCTTAACAACTTTCTATTCTTCCTTTTCTTTCTTTCCTTTCCTTTCATAATCACTTTAGTCCTTTCATATCTTCATTCCTTTCACTTCTTCATTCCTTGCTTCTTCTTTTTTTTCTGTTAGTCAATCTTTTGCTCTTTCTTCCCACACTATTCTTTTCTATTTTCTTTTATGTCTACAAGTATTTGCTATGCATGTATTGGTGATATTTAGGTATCCGAATGCTGGATAAAGCAACAAGCTCTTTAAGAAGATGTTTATCTAATTAAGTGCAATAATATCTATAAATATATCTAAATATCTACAAATAATATCTAAAAATATGGGCAAAATGTCAAAAGAAAAATGCAGAGATTATGTTATGTTAACATTTTATTATATTGTAGTAGAATGAGACTCATTGACACTATAGCTTCAGCATGTATGACATTATGATGAGTTTAGAGGCATGAATAGGTGTTTGCCATATAGCATATGAGATTAGATAACAAAGGAAAATTTTATACCAAAAAGGTGGTTATTTAGGAACTCTGAAAAATTTATTATAAAGAAAATATGAAGCATGTTGGTATAAGACAGCAGCCTTTGGAGTAGAAAAGAAACTTTGAGATGAAGTTGTAAAATATTCTTAAACTATGATAAGAAGTCTGAACTTTATTTTGTTGTTATCTAACAGAATAGAAGTGAGATTAACAAATTCATAATTTAAAGATATTACTCTGAAAGATAAGGAGAAGATAAAGTTGAAAAGAGTCTGTGTTGGAGGCTACTTATATTAGATCATTACAATAACCAGAAGCAAAGGTGGTCTCAGAAAGGGATAAGCAAAGTTCTCTTCTGTAAAGGGCAAGATAGTGTTTTTGGCTGTTTTTGTTCAACTCCTATTTGTAGCACAAAAAGCATACACATACACACACAGAGACACACACACAGACACACATACACACACATATAGGGAGAGAGAGTGCAAGTGAATGAACATGCCTATGTTTTAATGAAATCCTATGAACATTAAAATTAGAAAATTTATCGTGAAATATTCTTTTAGCTGTTTTCTAGCAGTTAAATGAAAATAATATGTTTAGCTCACGGGTTATACAAAAACAGTTGGCAGGTAGATTTAGACTGGGATCTCAAGATTTCTGAGACTTAGATCTCCACCAACCCAGTAAGTATAGGATCAAAGAGGATGGGAGAATTTTTACATTGATTACAGAAGATAGATTTGGCAGAATTAAGTTGAACATTTGGATGAAGGTCAAGATGATTTCAAACTCAACCTTAGGTAACTGATACACAATAATGGCAAATGAGACACCAGTGAAAGATATGAATGGCAACTCATAAAATATGGAGGCAAAAAGATGAGGTTTAGTCATGGTCTTTTTTTTTTTAAAGTGCTAAATTTATTCCATAGCATGCCTATCAGCATCCTAGCAAGTTTCAATACTTCTATAGATACCAATATGACAATATTTAAAATAGTTGTTTTTTTTTCTTTTAGAGTCTTGCTCTTTTAATTTCATGCATTTAGCCATTTATAATGCCATGTCATTTTTATTTTAATTTACAGTCCCCCCAATCTCTAACACACATTGAGTTTCCTGTGCCTCATGAGTAGAAATGCCCAGTAGCTGACTGAAAATGTTGTTCACGGGAAAAGATTGTGTCAGGAATAGACATTTTCTGAACATGAATGGACAATAAAATTTTATTTTGTTTTTGTAAGTTTGATGAAAATATTAAGCTTATTTGATATCTGTGATATTTATAAAATGATTTTTTATAAAATATCACTGCTTAATACTCTTTTCTCATTAGTTTAGTCCATTATTTTCCTTCTATTTGTGAAGCCCAGAAAATGGTCATTGATTTGAGACAGTTGGCAATTTTATTCTGAGACTTGGAATGTTTAGCACTAAAAACAAAAGTAAATGGAAAAGTTTTTTTTAAAACTATGTAATTCAATATTACATATTCATAGTACACCGATATGTATCATATCCTTAGAAGAAAAGCATCAAGGAAGTGTAACATACTAGATATGGCTTCTTTTTATGAGCACAAGATTTGAGGTTTTGGAACACAAAAATAATTTCAAGCAAATGGAACAGCTCTTCTTTGGTCTTCCTACTAAAATGGCTGAATTACACTGCAGAAAAGATGGTACTGTGCTTTGTCTAGAAAGAGTGTTTTCTTTTGAGTTTTTCTTATCATATGAATGTAAAAAATACAGAATAACAAAATGAAAGTTGGAAACTATGCAACAAAAGGGTCTTTGTGAGCAGAGAGGTGAAGATAACCATAATTCTGAGATCATTTTAGTGGTTGGATCAAGCCTGGCAGTGCTATATTCCAGTACTTTGTACACATTCTTTACTTTGTTCTATTAATTCACAACTGAACACATAGTTCAAGCTCAGCTACTGACTGATTGAGCCTAAAACAACCTCTTAAAATGCTTAATGATTTTCATTTATGTCTGGATTTATTAAGTTTGGGATTCATTATTAGACTGTGAAATCATGATAAGATGTAATTTCTTCCAATATCCTAAAAAATAAGGCACTAATGTGAAGGTCCAGAACAAAATACAAACTTTTACAAATGTAGACCAGAGTCAGTTAAATGGTTCATAAACTTCTCACACCTGTCCTGGTTTTAAATATATCTGGGTTTAGAGACTGAGTAAAATTTGCTTTTATAATTTTTTTAATGATTTCAAACTTACAGAGATTGGCAAGTAAATTATAAAAGTTTTTCCTGAATGATTTCAAAGTGATTTGTCAATCTGATGTTTATAATCAGCCCTAAATATATTAATATTTATTTCCTACAAAGAATAAATTCTCTTATATAACCAATACATAACTCTAATCAATGAATTAACATTGATACAATACTTCTCTCATAGTCAGATCTCATTCAGTTTTCATCAGTTGCCACAGAAAAGTCTTTTACAGAAAAAATATCTAGTTCACAGCCAAAAATTGCAGTCGTTTTCATGTCTTTTTAGTCTATTTGTGTCTCAACTGGTCTCTTAGTCTCACTCTGACATTTCTGAACTCAACACTTTTAAAGATGATAAGGCATATATTTCATAGAATGTTCCTCAATTGGAGTATATTTAAAGCTCCTTATAATTAGATCAGGTTAGGCATCTTTGACTGGACTATCACAATTTGATCCTGTGTTCTTGCTATATTTTGTCAGTTAGCACACAATTTCAATTTGTAGCACTAATGAGGATATTAAAGTTGAGCTTTTAATGAGTATCTTTGCAATTTCTCCACTATGAAGATACCATTTTTTTTTCTTTTTAAATATGAACTATTTTGATGGGAAGTTATTTACGATGATCCTATTATTCTATTCCACAGTAATATTTCTATTGGTTTATTAATTAATTTATGTTATGATAGACTTAGAGTTAAAAAGCTGTAATCCCTTATTCTTTCTTGACACTGAAATTGCCCTCAAATTGCCCAGGGAAAGTTCTTGAAAATTACTTATGTATCATTTTGATTTCTTCCATCATGCTTTTAGCACTTTCTGACAAATATTCTGGGTTTGTTTTATGCTTCTCTTGTTATTGTCTTAAAATCAACCGTTTCTGCAAAGATTCTTGATTAATTTAACTGAAGAATAGTAGTTAGAAGCCCAAATATTTTAGGTGTTCTTAATGCTATTGAATTATTTCTTTTCTAAGCCTTTTTCGGTGCATAGAATTAGGAAATATATATATGTATGTAATTATATATGCATACATACATGTATATATATATGGAAACATGATATATAACTTACATTCTCTCTCTCTTTTTCTCTCTATTTATTTGTACTGATACTGCCAAGTCTCATAACAGGTTCATACAAGTGTTCTCCATTTCCGTACATGTAAATTCTTTTCCAAAAGTCAGACATTACTCCCATTGCTTTTATTATATTTATTTGACCAAATCTCCCATCACCAACCACCATATGATTCCATCTTCACTCACTCAGACTCCAACACCATGTGCTAGCCCCTGAAAAGATACCTTCCTCCAGTATGTGGACCCTGCCACTCGATCCCAGCCTATTACCCCAGTGGGCACTCTTTTAACTCTGCTTATGATTCAGCTCCATGAGCAAAACTTTCCTCTGTGTGGATGGCATAATTAGTCTGCTGGCACCAAACTCACATGTTGGGTTGCCTTCATACATGAATGACTTTCTTACCACTACCTGAGCTGCAATAACTCATGTGGATTACAATTCCTCATCTCAGAATAGACTCCTATTTTCTTTGTGAATGCTGACCTTGGTTTAACTACTCAATGGCTTTTTTCGCTTAGTAATGTGCATTTAAATTTCCTCCAAGAGTTTTCATGACAAGATTATATTTTTAGTACTGAAAAATAATCCATTGTCTGGGCATATCTTAACTTGTTATTTAATCCACTTAGGGATATTTTGCTTGCTTGATTTTTTTTTTATTATGCTTATTTCACATTTTCAAAAGGAATATTCTTTAAAATGATGATAGCTGTCATCATCACTTGCCAGTATATATGCATTGAGGTTTGGTCTTAATTATTGTCAACATGCTGTTCTTCTTTTGTCCTATGGAAATTACTTGGCATGTTAAATAGAAAACATGGATATGAAGAATCAGATTCACTGGATTCAAATATTTCTTTGCTGTCTCCCAACTTTGGGACCTTGAAAATTCACTTAAATTTCTCATCTGTACCTTTGGATCAATCCTGATCTGGGAACAAAGCATTTTTTGAACCTTGCTCCAAGATTTTTAAATTTATCGTAATATCATTCTTAATGATTATTGGTCTTAACCATAAATCTCAATTTTAATTTTGTTCTTAAGCCCAGCTTTATTTTCCAGTTCTCCTGTTTGTGTTGTCTCCATACATGCACATCAAATGACATCGTATGCTACACACCCATAGGCTCTGAGGTATAGAAGAGGAAGATGCAGCCTAGTAAGAAAGATAATATAAAAAGATATTTATACATATGGTGCTATAGGACTACAGAAAAACACATTGAAAGTCTGGTAGATACTCTGAGAGACTTCTTGCCAATGAATTGGGCAAGGAAGGATGGAAGAAAAACAAGAGTATGGTAGATAGAGAAAGTAGAATAAAAAAGGCATAGAATAAGACCTGAGCATCTTAATTCATGAGTAGAGCTTTTCTCTATGTGACTGCCATACTCAGTCTACTGGAATCCCAAAATTATTTGATGGATTCCCTTCTTACATGAATGTATTTCTTGCATTCTGGCTAGGTCCAGATGGCACATTGGTTCTCCTAATTTGTGGACCCTGCATTGCTTGATGAAACAGCCTAATAATTGATACATGTTATGCCCATTGTACCAGCCTATTGCCCGGTTTGATTCTCTAAATAGTGAAATAAAGCTTTGAGATTGTCCACTGTGGTGCTTGTTGGAACATACCTGTGACCTCTACCTCCAACAGACCTTGCAGATGCTGACTACAGAACATCATGTTTTGGCATATTTACTTTTTAGATCTGATCTTTTCCTATCCCATAACAGGTCTCTGGAATAATCAAAAGTCTAGCAGCAATATTTGTTTGCATATTTTATAAAACTCAAAAATACATTTTAGATTTTGGATTCCGAAGTGTTCATTCTATAGTGTTCACTTATTGGTTAGAATAATTAATATTAACTGAATAATCTTTGGTATAAAGGAGGGAGGAGACTGAAGAAAATATAACTGAAATTTAAATAAATGCTAAAAGAGATAAAAAGAGAAAGATAACTAATTAGTAGAAAGATATGAGAAGTTAAAATATGCACATTCTCAGGTTTTGACCTCCTGGTCAAACTCAGATCAACTATTTAATTTAATGTAATGATTTCCCATTTTCATAGGCTCCTTGCGGTCAAGTGATTCTTAGTTCACTATTAGCATACCCTTAGTCTGTGGCACAAAATGACCAAAAACACTATCTGATGGTTTTGTTTTTGGCTTTGGTTTTTGTTTTCTGATATTTGGTATTCATCAGCATAGCCTCTGTCAAAATATATAATATTGGGACATCTCTGGGTAATGTACATTACAGCCTAGAATGTCTCTCCTTCTTTCTATGGCAGAAGTAACTGTTTGAATGTTCAGAAATTCTTTCTTAATATTGTTGTTAAACATTTTCCTTAATAATGCTTCTAACTTGGACAATCCTTAGCACAGGCAGGGTAATTGTAAAAGTGGTATACACTGTGCCCCATCATAATATTATATGTAATAGTTCAAAGGTCTTTCTCTTACCAAATAATATATATCAATCCTATCTGTTGATTAAGGGAGTTAATTATCATTCCTGTTTTGTAAGTGAGGGAACTGAGTCTCAAGAAAGGTCATAGTTTCCCCAAGGCCTTCAAGTAAATTCAACTCAGAACGTGATATAGACTCGATTATAGAACATAAATATCTAGATTTCCAACCCCGTTTTCTGTAAAGCTTGTCTCATACGTTTGTATTTGTATTGACATTTTTTTTTTTCAAAAATAAGAAACTTAGTCTCCCTCTGAGTCTTCACCCACGCCTACTGTCTAGCATATAGCTCTTCATATAAAGTACCTAGGACATATGTTAGTCTCAGAAATATATTAAAACCATAATAAAAATTATAAAATTCATGTAAAGATCTAAAACTATACTATCCAAAAAAAAAAAAAAATCCAGTTGTTTTCAGCCATATTTTCCTTCCACCCTTTTACTTTCTCCTGCAGAATACAGACAACAGCATATCTTCCTATCAGTATGGAGACCATCAAGACACTCCTACATTATTCAATCTAACCACAGTGGCTTCCAAGGGGAAAATAAATACCTCGACCCAGGCTTCACTAGGCTGCATCGCATGCACAAGCGTGAAGGATTTTTTTACTATCAGGCTTTCAGTTGGGAGTAAAATCCCCCTGCTGAGCCCTGTTGCTCACTGCAGCACTTAAGATATGATTCAGTACGTCGAGTCTTAGGCATCTGTGAGTTGGTTCCTCTGCTTCCAAGTGCCTAAAGCTGAGACAGGTATAAGAAATGGGACTATTGATTATCAGTTGGTAATGGATGTGGCAGGTCCAGAAAGCTGACCACCTGTTAGCATACCCAGAGAGAATCTCATTGCCCCATCAAAAGTGGACCATGTATTTATAATGTTTCTAGGAATATGTCTTGATGAGTCATGAGATAAATAACGTGTACACACACTTGTGTGTGTGAGAGAGTGAAAAAGTGAGAAAGACAAACATTTTCTGGAGACCCTATTTTACAATATGCTGATGGATGAAGTTTAACAAAAAGAAATAAAGAAAAAAAAAAAAGTGAGATATAAAATTTCCAAGGTCGATGTTTGCAATCTAGTCTGGGCACCATAATTCAGAATTTTAAAGATACATGGCTGGCATAACGATTAAAAAATATGTCACATCAGCAGTGAAATTAGAAATTCTACAGAGGTTCTAAGGGAAAATGATCAAAAAGTTCTGAGAATTGAAAGTGGAGAAGATCCATTGGAGAAGGGAGTTGAGTTAAGAGGTAAAATTTAAAGAAAGTTTAGGATTTCAAACAAGGATGACAAATGCACATTTTAACACAATAAGCAATCTAGTGAATTTAGCTTGAAGCAATGTGTAGACAAAGTAATTGTACTGTAGTTTGGGTCAGACATTTAAAGGGCATGTAATGACTATCCCAAAGAGGTTGGACAATACCAACCTTGTAGCAAACAAGGTGTCATTGCTGTTTATAAATTGTATAAGAAGTAAACAGTTATACTTGGTCAAGTTTAACTTCAGAGTGGATAGTTTGAAAAAGGAAGAAATTGAGTCTGAAATTTAGGGTATATTGTTAAGTCATCTAGATATAGAATAATGAAGAGTTGGACATAGTTTGGGGCAGTGGACAGGGAGAAGGAAATAAGAGATGTTAATAAGAGATGTTATGTAAGACATCATCTTCAGCTAAAAGCCTTTATGAATTTATCTTGGTGTTGGCACAATAATAAAACGAGGGAAGTTTATCATTAGAACCGTTTACTTTTCTGTCTGATCATTCACTCATCAAAGGTTTTTGAGTGTCTAGATGACATGCTAATTCCAGTATACTTTTGGCACCATCTTCATGCATTTTGACGATGTCATAGCTTAACTGTCTAAGATACAGTGGTATATTTTCATTTCATCAAATTCATTATGTCTCTTACCTGCTAGATAATAAATCAACACAGAAATTTTAGTTTGATAAATAAACATGCAACCTACTATTCCTAGGTAAAGCTCTTTTAATGCTATTAAAATATACTGGATAATATTAATGCCAAGAGGTAATAAAGATGGAAGATTTGTTCTTGGAGATCAACTGGCAAGTTAATGTAGGATGTTTTGATTCACCTTCTCTATTTATTGGTGGGCACATACTACAGGCAAAAACTTCTGGTTACTCTGTTATAAAGTTTCCAGAATAGCTAGGATACCAAACAGCACAAAGTTTTCACTACTCTCACTGGCTCCCTGCTTCACAAATTCTGTGACTCTCCTTTGTACAGCTCTGTAACAATGCAGAGCACCCCGGCACTGCACCGTCAATGTTATCACTCACTCTTCATTATTTGTGTGAGTCAAAGATGAGAAGGTACAATGCATTGCCATTCTATAGTCTTTGAGATTGTTCATTTTGATTCAAGTTTATTATGAAAATTCTATCTGAGCAATAACTCAGAAAAAAAGAAAGTTGCTTTTACCAAAGAAAGACCCAGCGGAATTGATAGTAGAGATACGCAAAGCACACAATAATCAGAACAGACTCAGGAGGAGCAGAGATGACAGATAAGCCAAGATCTCATTCTTGATGATGTCTACACGGCATTTTGTGCGTTACTCTGCCGGGAGGGCAGGGGCACTCCAGTCACTTCCAACATTAACAGCAGCAGAGGACGCCTCTTCATTCCAGCATGTACCTCACATTGTCTTTCAATAAGAAGAATCTCCTGTTTCTCTGAGAAAAAATCCTAATAATCCTGTTTTCTATAAGGCTTTCAAGGGGTTGGCAATCTTTGAGTATATCCTCTCTAAAATTCCTAGACTGAAAGAATAGATTTGTGAACAAGAGGAGACCTCCAAGCAAACAAGCTAGAGAGACTGAGTTCCGATGATTCGTCTTCCAGAATGCTTGGGGTCAAACTAAAGCTCTGAAAGGAGTTTTACGAACAATTGGGAGAAGAGAGAACTCTGGCAATATTATAGTAGGAATAAATAATTCATAAGGCACAAGCTGGAATAAAATAGAAATTATTATTTTTTAAACCCAGCTTTTGTGTCAATTCTGAGTTCTGCTAGCATATAGAATAGTGTTTAGAGATTTGGAGAAAGCACAATAGCAAAATAGAGAGAGAGAGAGAGAGAGAGAGAGAGAGAGAGAGAGAGAGAGAGAGAGAGAAGATGGAAAAGTCGCATATTAAAAAAAAAATATTGAAAGATGCTGCTTTGGCATAAATATTCGTGGGTGTGTCTCCTGTTTCTGGGAAGATCTTTCTCATAAAGAACACTTGACCAGACATGTCACCTGACTCACATGCTCTGGTCTCTAAAACAGAGATTGTGCTTGGGGAGACTATGCAGCTCCGCCAACCTGAGCATGCCACAGGTGCAGTCTTCAAGGTATTGTGGACTCTGTGCCACAAAACAGTGCATAGGAGGTGTCTTCTGCCCCAGAGATGTGAGATAAAATAGAGAAAATACAGTCAAATGTGATTTTCAGAGAAACAATGAATGTTTTTAATATAAATATGTCCCATATCATATTCAAGTTCATGAATGCATTTCAATGTTTTCAATTAAACGTTTTTGTCAAGAGATAACTTTAGAAACAGGAAGGTGAAAGAAATAATACAGCAAGATCTCTTGCAATCTTTACACAGTCTGCTCCAGCAGGAAGTCTTACACATTCTTGTTTGGTGTGGCAGTCGAGATTTTGACACTACATAGAAGGCATGGAACATTTCGATCACCACAAGGAACCCTTATATTGCCCTTTTATGATGATACCCACTGGCATCCATCCGAATCCCTCTTTAAATCCTAGCAACCAATCATCTGCTTTCCATTTCTGTAATCTTGTCATTTCAAAATATTAATAAATGCAATTATATAGTATGTAATTTTGTACTCTGGAGATTCATTCAGTTTATTGGGTGTATGATTAGTTCATTTCTTCTAATTGCCAAATAGTATTCCAAAATATAGTATATTACAGTTTGACCATGACTTTCCTGAAAGGTATTTCCGGTTTAAGGCCAATATAAAGAATGCTGCTATAAACATTTGTATAAGGGTTTTTGTATGAATGTCTCTATTAGTATAGAATGTACGTCTAGGGGTGCAATTGTAATTGCTGAGTCTTATGGTAGTTGCTCATTAGACTGATTTTCTTAGTAACTGTTAAATTGCTTTTCAGAGTGGTTGCACCATTTTGCACTCCCAGTAGTTATGCCTGAATAGTCTAGTGTCTCTGTACTCGCCAACGTTTGTATTTTTAATTTATTTGCTTTTTTCATTCTGACGGGCATATAGGAACAGGTCACTGTTGTTTTAACTGGCGCTTTGTTAATAGCTGATTAGTTTCATTTCCTGTGCTATCAGTCATCGTTGTGTTATTTTTGATGACATGTCTGTTTCTTTGCCAATTTTATGATTGGACTGTTTACTTACTGTTATGTTTAGAGAGTTTATATATATGTATATATATGTATCTATCTATCTATCTATCTATATATATACTAGCTAGTAATTCTTTGTCAAATATTTGGCAAATATTTTCTCCCATTGAAAGTTTTTCTTTTAAACTTTTTAACAGAAACTTTTATAGAGTGAAGTATTTTAATTTTGATGAATTCAAATAAGCAATGCTTTGTGGATCATGTTC
The DNA here is from genome assembly GCA_004363575.1 of Solenodon paradoxus. NCBI lineage: Eukaryota > Metazoa > Chordata > Mammalia > Eulipotyphla > Solenodontidae > Solenodon > Solenodon paradoxus. Next base: position 2,091,240 of record RJWH01000009.1, read on the forward strand.
TGTTTTTAAATATAATTTAACGTTTGTCGAGGTACCTTTAATTCACAAAATAATATAAGCCTGTATGTGCAGGTTCACCATTCATCAAATATATAACAACATGTTATGTACACCACCAAATTACCAAGAGTTCTTCACCATTGTCCACTGGACCCCACCCCCACTTGCTCCTCACGCTACCCCTTTTTCACTTGTAATCATAGTTCTGTTGTCAATGACCAAGTTTTGGTTTTTGTTTTGTCTTTCTCTTTGCTTTGTTTCTTTATATTCCACATATGAGAGATTTCATCTAGTATTTTTCTTTCTCTTAACTTATTTAACTTAGCATAATTCCCTCTAGTTCCATCTGTGTTTTTCTAAATGAACAGATTTCATCTTTTAGGACTGCGTAGTATTTCATTATCTTTATAGATTATTTTGATGATGGGTACTTAGGTAATTTCCAATTCCTGGTTATTGTAAATAATGCTGCAATAAGCATGTGAGTGTGCATATCTCTGTGAGTAGGGATTTGGTAAATAATTTTTGTGTAAATGCACAGAAGCAAAATCTCTATACTACTTTCCATAACTGTTGCACCAATTTACAATCCCACCAACAGTGCTTAAGTGTTCCATTATTTCTACATCTTTGTCAGCATTTTACTGTTTCCATATTTTGGGTACTAGCCAATCTCACAGACGTAAGGTAATATTTCATTGATGTTTTGATTTACATTTCTCTAACAACAATCAAGGAATAACATAGTTTAAAATGCCTGTTGGCCATCTGTTTTTCTTCTTTGGAGAAATGTCTATCCAATTCTCATTTCCACTTTTCTATTGGGTTATTTATTTTTCTGTGTTGAGTTTTATGAATTTTTTATACATTTTAGTTATTAAGTCCTTTTCAGATGTGTGATGTATACATATATTCTTCCTGTCAGTAAGATGTCTTTTGGTTTATTTCTTTTGCTGTGCAGAAGCATTTCAGTTTCATGTAGTCTCACTTGTTTAATTTGCATTTTGTTGTACTTGCTGCTAGAGTTGAGTCCTCAAAAACCCCCCTAAGGCTGATGTCCTGGAATATACTGCCATGTTTTCTTCTAAGTATTTTAAGGCTTTTAGTCTTACATCAATGTCTTTAATACATTTTAATTAACTTTTGTGTGTGGTCTAGCTTCATTCTTTTGCATGTGGCTATTCAATTTTCCTAACACCGTTTATTAAAGACTTTCTCTATCATATGCTCTTTTGTCCTTTGTTGTAAATTAACTCATCATAAATATGTGAATCTATTTCTGATCACTCAGGTATATTCCACTGATCTGTGTCTCTGTTTTTATTCTGATACCATACAGTTTTCATCACTATAACTTTGTAGTATAGCTCAACATCTGGAAGTGGGAGACATCCACATTTTTTTTTTAGCTTTGGTTATTCCTTTCTGTTTGTTTTGTTTATTTTTGCTATTCCATACAAATTTTTAAAAATTTTGTTTTATTTCCTTGAAAAATGCTAGTGAAATTTTTACAGTGATTGCATTAAACCTTTTTTTACGTTAGGCAATATGTCCGTTGTAACAGTGTTAATTCTTTCCAACCGTTAGCACAGAGTATCATACCAGCTCTTGTAAATTCCTCTGTTCTTTTAATATATCTTATAGTTTTCACTGCACAGGTCTTTTACCTCCTTTGTTAAGTATATTCAAAGGTGTTTAATTCTTTTTTTTAATTGTAAATGGAATAGTTTTCTTGAATTTAATTCTCTCCTATCATATTATTTGTGTATAAAAATGCAATAGGTTTTTGTATATTAATTTTGTAGCTGCATCTCTACTGTACTTATTGATGAATTTTTCCAGTTTTTTTCATGAATTCTTTAGGGTTTTCTACATACAATATCATGTCTTCTACAAATAGTGATAGCTCTGCTTCTTAATTTCCAATTTGGTCATCTTTTATTTCTTCTTCTTCCCTATTTCCTCTGACTAGGAATTCAGTATAATGTTAAATAGCAGTAGTGAGAGTGGAAAATTTTGGTTCGTTCATGATCTTAGAGTGAATATTTACAGTTTTCACCACTGAGTATTAGGTTGGCTGTGGGTTTATCATGTATGGGCTTTATTATGTTGAAGTATGTTCCCTCAATCACAGTTTTATGGAAAGTTTTAATCATGAATAGGTGCTGAATCTTGTCAAAAAAATTCTCATCACCTAACAATATGATAGTATGATTTTTCTCCTTGCTTTTTTTGATATGATGTATTACATTAATAGATTTGCATATGTTGAACCATCCTTGCATTCTTAGGATAAATCTAACTGGGTAATGATGAATGATACTTGATGTATTGTTTAACTTGGTTTACTAATATTTTGTTGAGGACTCTTACATATGTTTATTAGAGGTATTGTGTGATAGGTTTGTTTGCATTGTCCATTTCTTCCTGATTCAGTCCTGTTAGACTGCTTATTTCTAAAAATCTGTCCAGGACCTTAAGTTGTCCAATTTATTAGCAAATAGCTATTCACAGTAGCCTCTTATGAGGTGTTGTATTTCTGAGGTATCTGCTATAACTTCTCCTCCTTTACTTCTGATTATAGGTATGAGAATTTTTTCTCTTTTTTTCTTAGGTTTAGTTACTTTTGCTTACTTTTTCAAAGAATGAGCTTTCAGTTTCATTGATTTTTCAGAACTGTCTTTTCATTTCTATTTTATTTCTGCTCAATTTTTTATTATTCCTCTTCTTTTACTAACTTTTGACTTCAATTGTTCCCCTTTCTCTATCTGCTTTGTATGTAGGGTGAGACTGTTGGTGATTTTTCTCATTTCTTGAGTAAGCCTGGATTGCAATAAACCCTCTTTGTACTACTTTTGCTGCATTCCACGAATTCGGGTAGCTCCCATTTTCATTCTCCTTTGCCTCAAAGTTCTTTTTAATTTCTCCATTGATTTCCTTTTTTACCCAAGAGTCGTTAAGAAGTTGTATTCACTTAACCTCCATATATTTTACTATGATAAAGGAACATCTGTTGTTCATTATTTCATAGGTAGGAGAACACACAAGATTAGATAATAGTGACAGTATATGCTATGTTGAACATAGTACATGATGGGTGAGGATATGTCCCATTGTTCATCATTTCTTTCAACCTTAGACCTATATTATAACTGTCCATATACAAGGACAAACTTACTGGGCACCCTTAGGAAAATTTCATATCTCTTTATTTCTGCCTTTCCATACTCCCTCCCCAAAGTCCACTTTTTGGATAATTTATCTAATCTAACGATTTATCTCCAGGCTGTCTCCATATATTGTGATCACTGGTTTCTCATAACACAGCCACTTATTGTTATCTGTCTGAATTAGCAAAATTTTCCCTGAGAAACTGAGCCATTGACCGGAAGTTGTGTTAACAATTAATCAAAGTGGCTCCTTCCAACTGGACACTCCCCAGGTCCTAGCTTCCTTGACTGCAAGTGTTTTTTCAGAACACCTTGCTGTGTGGATAGTCAGCTAATGGTTTCTCCAGTTAATGGAACTCCAGTCTAAGATTGTAATATGCTCAAATCTTCACAATAGTTAAGATTATAAAAATACCAGTGAGGGACATATTTTAGTAATTTAGTACATAGTATCGCTGCCCCATTCCTTTTCTATTGAAAGTTGGAGCTGCACTCCATAATGTTGCTTTGGGTGAATGAGCAAACATCCTTTGTCTTCTAAATATGGGCCTTTAATAGTAGTAAGGTCACAGATTTATCTCAAGCTTATATAATTTGAAGACTTTAGTAGAAGAGGAAAATACCACATTTCTCTTATTTATGAGTGTCTTTGAAACTAGGAAGGGTCTCATTTGTATACATCTAGATAATCTATCTATATATTTAAGTGAACTCCAAAGGAGGCAGGGAAAAGTAGCCTTGAAAATATTATAAAATAGCTATATTGCAAAATGTTGTAAATATTAGTTGAACACAATGAGACATTTGCTAAGGGCTGAGGAACCAGAAAATCACAAGCATTTAAGAAAAATATCTCTTACTTTAAATTCACTTGCAGTTGCTGGTGACTGAACGCTGCTAAAGGAAAAGAGAAAACAATAACAGTAGCAACAAAATTCCTCATAAGTTTAATAGCCACCCACTGATCATGAATGTGAAGAGGATCTCTCCAAACACACAGATGAATGTAGAAGGAGCCTCCTTTATTAAAGCTCCTGACCTCCGGCCCATTAATAGGCAGGTTCTGATAACCACACATGTGGCAATACTTTGAAATATTGCACTTTAGAATTTTGTTTTCACTTCCTGGAGTCAAGACTTTATCCTTGCTCCAAATAAGTTACATTGATTTTTTTTTTTTCCTGATACCCATTTACTTAAGTCATCTTTTAGAAATAGACAAACAGAATAATAAAATCCTGATGACAGAAGATTTGTGAACAGTCTGGCCCTGGAAACACTCTGCCCATTTCCCTTCCTTACTGGAGGTATCTGAATATTCAGGTGTTACAAGATCGATCGAAGTACTTCATAATTAGGCCACACGGATGTCAAAGGTTGCTTTGAAACAACTTTACAAATGCACTTGTAAAGGAAATTGTCCAGAAAAATGGTCATTCAATAAACTTGGAAATTTAGCTCTATTTGTACCTAAATTTCCAAAGATATGGAATCAAATTTTAATATGTTCATTCATTGGTCACATTTTGTAAAGACAGAGCATAGATTCAATAGATAAGATAGGTACGTACATACATAGAAACATACGTAGACATAAATAAAAAGGAAAATGGCGAAACTGAGAAAAATAACCTAAAGACAGTCTACTCAAAAGCTAAACAGACAAGAATCATGTATATTCACTTCTATATAATACCTGCATATTCACTTATTTGTTGAATGATAGCATGCCACATCTAGAGTGCAAAGATTAAGGAATAATGGTAAAAACTTGAATTTAATAAACCTGAAAGTTCAGAGGACAGACTATGTACTTATTATGAACTGTTTTATGCTGTTTCCCCAAATTAGTATGTTGAAGTCCTCAATCCTAGTGAATACCTTAAAATGTGAGATTATTTGTCAATTAGGGTGAGGCCCTAATCTAACAAGACTGGTTTCCTTGTAAGAAGAGATTAGGAAACAACTTTGTACACCCACAGAGAAACCACATGAGGATATATCAAAAGAGTGACCATCTAAAGCTCAAGGTGAGCGGTCATGGCGAAACCAAATCTGACACCTTAATTGTAGACCTTGAGGATCCCAAGCTATAGGTAAATGAATTTCTATTTTTTAAGTCTTTAATCTGTGTTATTTTGCTCTGGAAGTCCTAGAAAATTAATACAATACCTATTATAATATTGTCAGATAAAATGCATTATGTCCTATTAAATGTGAATATTAGATAAAATTACCTTTTGTTTATTTACTTAATTATGTAGATGTCTCATGCAATATTTAGGACATTCATATACAACAACAACAAAATACTCTTAATATTAAATTAAAATATAATTTGACATCCTATATTTTATTTGTTAAACTGACAAAACACACTTTTAAGAGATACAAAACTTCACAGATGAGGTGTCACATGCACTAGGTCTCAAAAGGGAAGAAAACTATTTTAGTGAGGGAGGAAGAGCATTGAGGTCAGAGAAATCAATGTAAACAGACCCCATTGGAAATTGTCCCTATTGTGTTTTTACCATAGCAGCTATCACAGTCCATAGGCATTTAACATATTCAGAAATGACAATTTAATTAAACATGGAAGATCTAATTGTCATCTATGACTCAATGGTTTCTAAACCTGGGAACTTAAAAAAAAAAAAAAACACCATTCAGACTAATGGACACTAATTAAATGTGACTAATCAGCTCTATCTAAACATATCCCAACCCCATAAACCAAACTGGACAGTTTCTCTACAATTTAACCTGAAACCTTGATAAACCCTTTGTTACAGGGAAATACATGTTATAATGGTCCCCTATAAATCATATTTATCCTCTTCCTTATATAGCATTTAATCAGAAACTCCTTAACTTTTTCTTGTACTGAATGTGTCTTTCCACTTGTATATCTATGTATATATAAATATAATCACATGTTCCCCTTAATCAAATTTTAAGATAATTACATATTTTTAAATATTTGTTATTGCAGTCAGTACCATTACCACATCATTAGACTTTTGTGAACAGTATTTGACAGTCTTCAAACTGGTCATCTTGTTCTGTTAGGGAGAGCTAATAATACACAAAGCAGGCATTTTCACTTATTTAATTTAAATCTAATTAAATTATTTTGAATACATTTTAACTATTTAAAGCTATTGTTCCTACATAGTAAAAGAACCAGCTAGTCTTGATAATTAAAGTCACATACTATTGACTTGGGACACTATTCAAAATAAATGCTTTGCAGCCTAGTGACTATTTCAAATAGTGCCTGCAGAACTTATGAAGTCCATATGACTATTTTATAATGTATATTAAAATTTTAGGGGACATCAATTACTAGAAAGAAAAATGCCACTAACTTTCCTTAGAATACACAATAATTGACTGACAATGATGAAAATTGACTGACAATGATAAATATGTAGATATCTATGTTTATTTTTCAAAGATACTAGCTAATGAGGGAAATATTAAGATTTAAAATCATAGCAGATAAGTGACAGAAGGAGACATAAAATGAGATTAAGAAGAAGGGAATAAGGAGAGTAATAAAATTCAATATAAGAGTTTAAGGGAATCAACATAGTCAGATGCATGCATTAAGACTGGACACATAAGAGCCCTTCATATTGGACTGGATCTATGACTTAGAAGTGCATTCTGTGGAAACAAATATTCCTTTACGGGTGACATTTAGTCTTAAATGTGAATATGGTAGAGATCTGCTTTTCTCTGCACAGTTCCCATTCTTTCTTCTTCTAGTGATTAAGCATACTTACTCTGTTTGAAGGAGAACTCTTACCCCAAATGAGACTTCTGGGACTTCCAATCACAGTAACTTGCTCATTTGACCATAGGAATAAGTGAGGGAAGCAGGCAAGTCAATCACAATAGCACATTTCTGTGGCCACACAGATTGGCTCAGGGCAAAGGATATATGGTGGGTCAATCAAAGGTCTCCTGGGAATCTTTTATACAGTCCCTGGGAGAGAGAAGTTATTTTTCTCTTGAATGGAAAACAGTGAGACTGTGACCTCAGAGCTGTCAGTAACTATGTCCCCTGCCATGTGCAAATCCATGAAAGATTGAGGCCAGTACACATTAAGAATATGGGAAGACTAGAACAGATCGTCTATATCATTCTCTTTCCTATTCCTCTGTCTTTGTTTCTCTCTCTCTCAGACACACACACACACACACACACACACACATAATTGTGAACTTTATTCAGTTGACCTTGAAGGTAGCTCTCCATGTATGTGTGTGTGTGTGTGTGTGTGTGTGTGTGTGTGTGTGTGTGTGTGAGAGAGAGAGAGAGAGAGAGAGAGAGAGAGAGAGAGAGAGAGAATGTGCATCTGTATGTGAGTGTGGATGTGGAGTTTGGTGAAATGGGCCAACTAATTCCCTTTTGTGCTTGAGTGGGTTTGTGTTTGATTCTGTCACTAGTAACCAGAAAAGTTCTGACTTATTTTGAAGATTATCTTTACTTTTCTATGGCCATGGATTTATATAAACTTTAGCACATGCCATTCTAGTTGACCTGCTGTTATTATAGGAAGGAGAAGCTTCACATTTATCTTGATGATTGTCCTTTTGTATGTGGAATCATTTTTTCCTTGAGTTTCTACCTATAGCTCTACTAAAACAGAACATAATCTTACAGGGTTCACACGAAGAATGGATATTCAATGAACTAAAGATTGTTCTTTCTAAAACATTACCATGCACGACTAGGCCTGTCTGTTTGTGGTCTCAAGGATGCTTGAATATTTCAATATTTGGATCATTGCTCAAGCTCCAGTTACTACCCTTAAATTTACTCCTTTCTCTTCTCCTTGTGACTGAATTCTTTCTGACTTTCCACACCTTTCCTTAAGCTCCCATAGCAAGGAATTCTTTTGTTTCAAGCCATATCCGCTTTTTTATTTTCGAAGGACATACATCCACACACATCTTCTTCAACTAAGTTGAGCATGCAGCATTTTCATAAACTGAGGAAAGGACAGGGTTTTATTTTTTTAGAGTTTTTATTCCTAGAGATGAATCTATACTTGAATTCTAAATTCAGATTTCATGGAGGTGGAATATTTTACCGGAACCATAAAAGTCAGTGATCCAACATGCATTAGAAGCTCTACTTTCCTGAATTTCTTTCATCACCACAGAAGCAGTTAAAGTGGAAGGTAAGTAGGGAGAAATAGAAATTTGTTTATCAGCCCTCCCCATCTTCATAAGAGTTATAGAATGCTATACCTTCTAGGGTCCAGTCTCTTCATGAATTTGATCTCTTACTAAAAACTCTGCTTTTTATATCTAATTAAATCAAAAACTTTTTTTAATATTTCTACCTTTTGGGGATGTAATTAGACTTTCCAGGACATCTATCAAGAAGGATAATGACATTTCCACGCACATTCACTGAACAGGGATCTTAATCTAAGGCAGGACCTTCGGGGCTCCATGGAAACAACAGAAAGTCATGCTCGTCTGGGCCTGGTAATTTAAGAGAGCTGGCCATCCAGCTGCAGTTAGAAGCAGCTCCTCACACAGAAGTCAGCAATTATCCTCTCAGCCTAGGTGATAGATGGTAGGAAAGCATTCTCCTAGGCCCAGAAGCTTGGCTTCTACATCTGTGAGAATTTCTCATCAGGCTTCCTTGCATATTCATAGTATGCAGGATTCAATGTTATCAAGAGGAACAGAGCTCTTCAATTTCCTTCCACCAAGCTCCTGTGAAATCAAACACACACACACACACACACACACACACACACACACACACACACACACAGTATTTCATCAACATCACAAAAAAATTAGGAGCTGCATGGAAATTAAATTAACTTTTATTCAGTAAACATAGTTTTTCCATCCTTTTAAAGAAGGTCTAGCACAAATTTATTCATAAAATAGCATGTGAGTTCCATGTGACAGTCTGTTTTAGTGGAAGCCTCTTAACCCCCAAAGAGTAAAGTATCTTGGGAAGTTAATGTTTATGTGTGACATCACAGAGATATGCAGCTTCCAAAACCAGGAGAGTCGTGTTTGGCAGCTTTATGATGAACATAATTTTGAGTCACACTGAACACCAGAGTTTTATTTTTATTTTCTTTTTTCTTGGTAAACTTATAGAGTTATCTCTCTCTGTCTTTTAATAATTAGAATATCTATTCACAAAAGTGAAAAAAAAAAGTAAAAGTAAATTCTCTGAAATGATGTCCTAAGTTCATGACATCTATTGTTCAGTGCCAAAGTCATAAAGCTTCATGAAGTATTTATCAGGCATACCAGTCCCTCTGGACTCATGAAAATCTAACGACTGCTTTTTGAGATTTGACAATTGCTACTACCTGCATGACTTTGGTATGTGAGCAGTTGTGCTCTCTTCAGTTACAAACTCACATAATGACCTTTTGTTTCCAAGCTATATTCACTGAGTCTTTTGAAGACATTATGACATTTAAGCAGTCAACTTTTAAATAACTACCATGCCGACGTCCCACTTTTGCAAGAAATGGGTGTATGCTATTACACAATGCTAAATTGGTAGCATTCTAGGTGATGTTGAATTTATCTGAACATGTTCCCCATCCAGTAACCAGCAAATGTGTTTTAATATATATTGTAAGGAGTATCCTGTATGTTTAAACATATGACAATATAAAAAAAAATGTAACCACCTAAATAGGTCTTAGAATCAAATGAATGCTAGATCAAGAGATAGTTCATATTATTAATGTTAACTTAAAAAAATCTCAAATTTTCCTAGTCTGTAGCTATCAACTGGGAAAAGTTAGCATGTATAATTTAGGGTATCAAAGTTTTCCCTCAAAATTGTTTTGGTTATTTCTGGGAAAACCTAGGGATACCTTAACTCAGAAACTTACTAACTTATAGTCTCTCCTCCTACTGGAGCTGCCTGTGGCCTTTACAAAAATGTTCCTTTCTATTTGCTCCATTAAGCATAGCAGGGTCAATCACTGGTCCACTGTGCTGTACTATAGCCATTTCCACACACCACAGATTCTCCTCAGGGTCTGAAGAGAAAGCCTCTCTCCCTAACCTATCTTTTCTTTACATTTCCAGTTTCAAATTAAAAAAAAAAAAAAAAAAAAAAAAAAACTTCATTGTCAATCGTATTATCTCAGCTTTTTATTTGCTGGTTTCTCATTTTACTCTAAGAATGATGTAGTCCCAGGGGCTGGAACAGGAATACAGAAAAAAATGTCCTTTTCGTTCTAAATCTAACAACACAGATCTCAGTTATTTTACTTTGAGTGGTGTTTGACTCTCTACCCTTCTTCCCATATCATTTCATTTAGTTAGATGCTTGAGGAAAGCGGTTCTGGTGTGATAGGTCAATCAACAGACTGGTACAGCAGTTACGTGCATTCGTTGAGTCTCTCATCCCAGGTGTTAGGGGCCTACAACATGGTAGGAAAATTGCGATGACTGTATCAGCAAACACAAAATTGAGAAATATACTTTTGGTGAGAATTATGAAGGGCAAGACCGTTGTGCTTTAAGAGCGGTGGTAATAGAAACAGGCTTTATATTAGCATGCAGCAAAAGCAGAGAAATTAGTGAGAAAGTGACCTTCATGCAGATACACATGAATTGAGTAGGAAACCGGCAGGCAGTGGAACAGGGTATCATATACACAAAGGACCATTAGGGACTGATGCTCTGGGTGGGAAATTAACATTTTCCTGAAGTGAAAGAGAAATTGTGGCTAGAATTTCCAGAACCAAGATAAGAGTGGCATTAATTTAGATTGAATAGGCAATCATGGCTTTGAGGGTCATATTATACATGTTCTAATTTCTACAGAGCATAATTGAACATATTCACTTTACTTTAGAAATAATAATCCCCAGAGAAGATTGGCAAGGGCACTGTCAAGATTTTCTTTCATCTGTGAGTACGAATCTCTCATCTCTGCTTTAGCACTCAATTTCTAGGAAGGTTATAAGGAATGAGACCCAGAACACAGAAGGATAGTCTGGAATAAGAATAATCTAGAAGTCACCTTGCAATTCTGGATGAATCTGTCTGATCTTCAACAGGAAACTTCTAAGTAATGAGCATGCATATTTGATTTGGTTTCAAGGCAATTTCCTGTGAAATCATGAATTTGTTATTGCTAAGAGCCACGATGCCTTTGAGAATCCCAAAGGAAGGCAGTTTAGATAAACATGGGTCATCTGTGCTTGAAGAGTATGGAACTAGTCAAGTTACAGGACAAATTGTTTCAAGACGACCTCATTAATCCAGTCTGGAATTATCTGATGTGGCTGGGGACATTGTGCCTCATCAATAAAACCCAGGATAAAAATTCAAATGAACTCCTAGATTTTGAGGTACACATTTCCAACTAATAGGAGAATGCATGAAGACAGCACCATTTAGGTGTATCAAAGTGAATTGGGCACTTACTCTGAAAAAGACATTCTGTTTTGGCCCCTATACCTCCAAGTATCTGACTCTAAGGTGAGGAAACTAACCTGAGTTCCTAAATTCAATCCTCTATTTTTTTATACTGTAAAATTCCAAGCTAATGATCACATTCATATCCTGGATTTTATTTTTTTATTAAAATTTAATTATTCCTTAACTTTATGGAATAAATCTGACTACTTAGAAGTTATTAACTTTTACTAACATTTTTTTAAGGAAAGGTCATTTTGAGTCAAGATACAAAGACATACAAGTACATATATATAATATAGTGTTTTCTCATTAAAGTTCAATGATTTCTAATAACTTTTCAACTTAACCTTGATTTTCTTTACAATGCTAAGGCAAAAAACACTTTCAACTTCTTTTTTCATGAGGACAATTATTCGGGATCTCTTAGTACATGCTGCTGTAAGAAGAACATAAGAGAGTTAAATAGGTACTCACACTGACCTTGAGTAGTTTATGATCTAAGTAGAACATTATGATGCAGAAATATATCTTCAGGGAATGTATTAGAGACCTTACATTACTTATGTGTTTAAATTATGTGCAAGCAAAAAGGTAAGGGAATTTATTCAGTGATGAAGAAGGGAAGAACTTCAGTTTGAAGGAAAGTATCAAAGATAAGCACTGAGTTAAGGAGACTATTTGAATAATAAACCATTTTAGAAGTATCTCTCTAGAAAGAAAAGTGTTTCATGATTCTGGACTAGGGATTTCAAGCAGGAGAATTTATCTTAGGAGATGTCTTAGTGGAAGATATCAAATATATTCATGAACAACAAAATGTTATGGTTCATGAATATTTTTGCCTAGGAAATGTTAAATTGGATGATAGAGTATGCATGTTTTACTTGTTAATATAAAGCAAGTGAAACTATAGGGACTTGGGTCACTTACACAAAGATTTACTTGAGAGGCTGAACTTGGATCACATGTTAAAAATATACTGAGATCTATCAATGTAAAAAATAGGGAAGAGTCAGTAAACAAAATAATAATAAATACATTTAGGGATATTTATTGAAATGGGTCCATATGGGCCAGGAGATAAAACGTCTTAAAGGCTACAGGGCAATTCAATATAAAAGTCTCATTTTAAAGTTAAAAAAATGGAGAAGAGACTATAAATATACCATAGGCATCATTTTCTTGTTCTGGTCTAAGAACCAATCTTCCGTTTAGTCCTCATTACCTTCATCTTCCTTTCTCTGTACACAATCCCTTCACCCCTTCCCCAACCTCCCTTCTCCATGTACTGTGTCTTCTTTAAGTTGAATGTAACACTCTCATGTTTTGAATAACAGAACATACCCTAGCCTATATCTTGCTTCCAAAACATTGTCATACACAGATTCATTTTCCTCCTCCTTGAATACATCATCTTCTAGTACCTCACAGATTCACCCAAACTAGGCTGGGTGAGAGAGCTAAAGCCAAACCTCTGACTTGGCAAGCATTGGCTTAGTTTTATCCAAAGAAAGATGCCTTCTGCCTTGTATGTGAAATTCCTACAGCCAACCCACATCATCTAAACCTAGAAAACAGACTTTTAAATACAGTATCTGATTCTTCACATTACTAAATCTATCTTTCTCTCTTAAAGCTCAGCTCAACCCTTCATCTTGTACAAAGCTTCCTCTGAATATTTTATCTGACAACTCTAAATCCCTTCTCTGAATTCCAAAGTTTATCCTGCTCAAAACTTTGAATCATATTTTGCTCAACAAATAGATCACATGGGACTTTAGAGAGGTAACTGAACCTTCATCTCTTCTATTTCTTCCTTAACTGTGGTCTACACACACAAAAAAAGGGGATAAGCATATTAATGATTACCAGTTAGATTCATTTAGATATATACACTCTCCATCCCAATTTCTTGGCAACTGGAATAATCTTGATAGAACATGTATCATGAGCCACACTAGTACATGTATAAAGTGATATTCACATCATTCCTCCAACGCACTGCCATTGGGAAAATGGCACCAAATTTTCTGGCTTATGAAATGAATCTGATAATGTATGTTCCTCTTTTCTCTTTCAATCATTTCAGGAAAAATGCAGACTAAGAAATGAAACTCTTTGAACTGTTTAAAAGAAAAATCCCACTTAAATCCTCCATGTTATTAACCAAACTCCAAACCTAAAAGGATTTGTTTTGCTTTGAAACTTCAAATCCATAACATTCTTGAGTAATTTGAGCTTGACACATCATATCCTCCTCCATTTCTCCTTCTTGGCAGATCCTGATCCTGCTGAGATTGTGGGGATAGGAATGGAGTAGGATTGAGGAAGGAGATGGAGTGAGTACTGGGGGGAAAGCTCAAATTCCTCAAATATTTGGAAACTTTGACTCTAAGCCAGAAAAAAAATAAATGAATGGTTGGTCAGATAACTGTTTGGCATACTTTATCAATAGTAAAATTATTTAAAATACTTTGTCAATTTTTCCTCCCTTTAGGTTATTTTATTTCCATATGGAACCTCTTTAGAAAGTGGGCATCTTCAAAAGTTTTTCTCTACCAGTTGTTACACTTTAAGCTCTCTACTTTCTAACCAGACTTTAATTGTTTCTTGATAATGTGGGATAATCTACATCTAGATCATTTAAACATAATGAAGATGTTAAATGATAGCAAAAGTAGAAGTGGAAATTATTCTGGAGAAAATAGAATCAGAAAAGCAAAATTCTAATATTTAGTATGTGATGACCCATACTACTGATCCCATGATTCTAACAATTGAAAGCAAATTCTGCTTGTGTAAATTGACTTGTGCTAGCATTTGTGCTAAAATATTAACTCCTTCTACCATCTTCTCTCTGGGTTTTGAAGAAGAGTGAAAGAAACATGAACCAAAAAATAATTTAAAATGAATATTATAATCCTTCTTCCTCTTTGATGTACATATGAAGAAAAATGCAGAAGTACTTGGAAGCTTTACTCATGACAGGAGAAGAGACATAAAGAGTCTGATGACAAAGTGATTTTAAGAAATTAACTTTGGTTAATTTATCTGACCTTGCTTTAACAGGTGCAACTCTGCTGAGTGCAGAGAGAGCTGCAGCCAAGCAGTGCCTTGACTAGTAACTCTTTAGCAAATGCAGTGACTTACTACAATTGTTCTTTCTTTCCCTTATATATATATAAAAAAAATTATTCCCCTTTCCGACCTTTCTTTTCTCACAGTATAGTTCTTCTATTTGCCTAGAAATAGCAGTGTGTCTCTAACTCCCTTGCTAACAGAAAATTTGAGATAAGAACCAATTCATCCACAACCTTCTTTACCAATAAGCTCATATCACTTTGTCAATCTAGGTATCATGCATTGGTGTCAATAACTTAGTAAATATTGAAATATCAAAAGTCGAACGGCATTCTAATACATAATCTTGTGTTCCAAAGAGAACTGCTACACCATGTTATGGAGTGAGATTCAGGTAGGGTCTCTCCCTATCCTACCATATTCTATGAACAGAAGCTTTTTTTATACAGCTGAAGTAACTTCTGTAACTCCTAAACACTGGTATTGTTATCATTATTCTAAATCCATCCTGTTGATATTTAGTATTGTTAGCATTTAATTGCCCATTCAATAGTCTTCATTGACTGTTGATTCTGTGTTAAGCTTGAGAAAGACCATAGAGATGTAATGGTGGGAAAAAGGCAATCTCATTTCCTGTCATTCTGGTGCCTATAATTAAACATAGAAGAAAGAATCAGTCACACACATTATATCTGAATTTCATCCTTAAAAACACATGGTACAATCTAAATATTTCATCTTATCAATGCATGTGCTTTACATGAGAAAGTGACAAACTAAGAATTAATAGGAAGAATAAGTGATATCTGTCGAATCCACATGAAGGTGGGAGACAAATTGAAAATATTTCAGGAAGATTAGTTTGCCAGATGTAGCAAATAAAATATAAGTTGCATTTCTACTTCTGGAAAGCTACAAGATATAAACCTTTTCCTATTCTTCCTTTCAGTACAACGAAGACTTCTGGTTACTATATATTATAATATATAATCCAAGTGTGATGAGACTGAAAAGAAGAGAGAAGGCAGACTGTCGAGGAACCTCAGGTACCAATGAAAAAGTAATGTGAGCACATTGGGTTTTCTCTTTATCTCATATATTCTAGAATTAGAACTAAAGAACCCATAAATCTGGAAATGTCAATGGGCACAAGTGAATTAAAAAAACCTCAACAAAACCCTTCTTTCTCTAGATTAAAGAACAGGAAAGGAACTGACTAAAATGAGAGAACATTTTTAGAAAATAGTGCTCTGCTAGAGAAAACACCATAGACAAATTGATGATTCTCACACCCACCTTTTCCAGAGAGGAAAAAACCGAGTAGGGAGCCTAGACTCCACTCATATTCCAGTTGCATGAGACTGCATGGTGATGAAGAAGGAGTGAGAAATTTATGCTTACATCCATATTTGGCAATCATTTGGTGAAAACTGTTTCTCATTTATTGGTATAGGGTCATAGGAAGTATATTAAAACAAAAGGTTTAAATATGATCCAGAGTCTCATTAAAAAACAAAAATAAAAATTGGAAGTGTCCCAAGTCTTATGTGAAAACATTTTGTCATACAATGGCCAGGAAATCTCAAAATGAATGAAAAAAAGGCAATCGATAGATATAAACACAAACAAGAGTCTCTGAACAAAAATTTTAAATCAGTTATGATAAATTGTTTCAGTGAATAATTATGCACATTCTTGAACTACAAAACCTGACACATAAAAAAAGAAAAATACAGAGAATAATTGATGAAAATTTTAGAATTGAATATAATGACTGATAAATAATTTTCATGAGTGGACATGACAGCAGAATGGAAGAGACAGAGAAAAATGGTGAAGTGGAATATAAAACAAAAAATTGTACAAGATGTACAGCAAAAAAATAAAACTCATGATAAGACACTCATGATTCAAATATTTATCTTGAAAGCACCTAAATAAAAATAGCACTGAACTTATAGGAAAACATCAATAGGAATGGCACTGTCTCTCTCATCAGAAACCATGGAAACAAGAAAGAACTGACAATCCAGGATACTCTACCCTCCAAAAATCCTTCAGGAATAAAGAAAAATTCAAGATATTCTCATATGAAAGAAAACTAAAAGAATTGTCAGTCAACAGACATACGCTAAGAAAATATATAAAAGAAGTTCTCTCTGGTGTACCCTAGTGGTAGAGTCTACCAACACCAGTGGAACACAATCCATATAAGTCCCATGGACTGGGTTCCTGTTCTGGTGATAGAGATAATAAATAATCAAGCTGTACAACTAAATTAGGATAAATATAAATTATTTTCCTCTTCCTTTTCCTGCCTTCTTGCCTACCTGCCTTCCTTCCTGTCTGCATCCTCCCTTTAAACTAAATAAATAAAAATAAAAGAAGTTCTCTAAAGAGAAAGGAAATAACCAAAGAAGAAGCATTGAATGAATGAGAAGGAAGACTACATTATCAAAAAATACGGACAAATTCAATAACCAATTTTTCTTATTGAGTATTCTAAATTGTTTTTTAAGGTTGAAACAAAAATTATAACACTGTACATGGTAATACTAAAATATATGTAGAGGAAATATTTAAGACTTTATTATAAATGATGTAGACTTACGGGATACAAAGAAGGTAAGGTTTCAACTAAACTGGGAAAACAATAGCAACAAAAGATTCTATTCATTGTGTTCAAATAATTTAATAACTAGAATGAAAATTGTAACAGCAACTCTGAGATATATTCAGAAATATTGAAGTGGGATTAAAAAGATATTTCAGCATCCCACAAAAAATACAGTTTTTTAAAAAGAAAGTCTAGAAATAAGAAATAAGAGAGAAAAAGCAGAAAACAATGAAAAATGAATGTTGGATTTCAGAGTTAATATATCAAAATTATATTATAAATAAATGTACTAAATAGACCAAGAGTGATGGAGTCAATTAAACACTAAAATTTAATGTTTTATTGTCTATCCAATAATCACTTCAAATATAATTATAAGCAAATTGAAAGGAACAGGATAGCAAAAGATAGAAATGGGAATTTTAATTAAAATTATTAAATAAAGTCAAGTTTAGAGAAAATGAAATTATTCAGAAATAGAAAAATATAGTATGACAAATCAACCTACCAAAAAAGTATAGTAATTCTTAACTTTCATTCACCAACAAGAGAGATGATAATATATGAAGCAAAAAAAGAAAAAAAGAATAGTCAAATACATAATTATCCTTGAAAATAGTTACGATCCTCTTAATAATATATAGAATAACTAGATATAAAATGATCAAGGATATAGAAAAACTCAATAATAGCATCATTTACAGTGAACTTATAGAACATTCAATTACAGCAGAATATAGCTCTTTTTCAATACTCCACATGTCAAGATAGACCACATTTGCAGTCATAAAACTAATCTCAACATATGTAAAATAATTCAAACATGGTTCTCTGGCTGCAATGAAATTAAGGTAAAAATCAATAAGAAAATATAACTGGAACATCTGTAAACATTTGGAAACCAATAGTCTATGAATCAAATAAACCTTAAGATAAAGGAAGAAAACAACAACACTGAATCAAATGAAAATAATCATACCAAAATATTTGGAAAACATATAATTCTTACAAAAAATAGTTTATCAAATTAATAATGTAATTCTATACCTCAAGAATTAAAAAGAGAGAAAAAATAGCACAATGTGTGAAAAATAGTTACTAAATATAAGAGCAAAAGAAATGAAATTGAAAACAAAAATTAGTAGAGAAAAGAATAAAGTAAAAATGAGTTATTGGGGAAAAATCAATAAAATCGACAATGATTAAAGAAACAAAACACAATCACCAATGTCAGTAATGAGCTGGGATATGATTAGTACAGATATCTAAACAATAATAAGGGAAAACTACAAACAGTTCTACACTTACATAGTGGATAAATTAAACAAATAGAAAACACAAACTTGAAAAACAGCAAAAGCTACCACAAGTCAACTGATAAGAAATAAATCATTTGAATAGACTTAAATTCAATAAAATTTACTTCGCAACTTCAGGTGCCCCAGAAGAAATCGTTGACCCATATGATTTCCCTGGAAAATGAAAAGGGAAATAAAACACAGCACAAATACCTTCAAAGCACCTACAAAGAAAAAGAGCAGATAAGAGTACTGTCTAGAGCAACACCTAGAAAACAAGTAACAAAATGGTAATAAGCAGTTGCATAAAAATAATCACTCTAAAACTTTGAAGGATTAAACTCACCAATCAGAATGTTAGAGTGGTCGAATCAATCAGAAACAATCGCCCAGCATTCTGTTGCATTCAGGAGACTCCTCTGTATTTGAAAGATAAATGTAAACTCAAAAGCAATACTTGGAAGAAAAACTGACCTAAAAAATCATGAGCAGTCATACTTTTATTAAAAAAATAAACTTGCAACTGAAAAATATAACAAAAGACAGGGAATGTTATTATATAATTATTAAGGAGTCAATTTAGCAATAATTATTTATATAAATATATAAATACATATATGTGAATAAATATATGTACATATATATTTATACACCACATAAAAGAACATCAAAATATATGATCAATTAACAGAGCTGAAGAGAGACAATGTTGGCAATACAATAATAGCAGAAGATTTCAGAACCCCACTTAGAATAATGGACAGATAAGACAGGCAGAAAATCAATAAGGAAACAGCAGCTCTAAATGACAAATAAGTACAGATTGACTTAATAGGCATAGACTGAACACTTCATCCAGTAACTGCAGACCACGTTTTTTATTCAAATGCCCATGGAACATTTTCAAGGATTGACCATATGTTGGAAAACTAAACATGTCTCGACAAACTTACAAAGAATGAAATCATAAAGTCATCATCTCTGAACACAATGTCATGAAACTAGAAGCAACAGTAACCTCAGAAAAGGTAGAGGGCAACCTTGATCTGAGTGTTAGTAAGATTCCTGGGACAAAAATGTAGGGTTGTGCTAATATCTCAACACTGTTTCTTTTACTTTCTTCAGGTGGCAAAAAGATACAGCTATCCTAAGTTTTTCTGGACATGCAAAAGTCAAGCAGGCAATCTTTGGCTTCTACAGGGATATCACGTCTCCTCACTAGTTGCAGAGATGCCTGCAGGAAGGGTCAGGTCACACAGCCAGCTGTATTACAGATAAAAAAGTAGACAGCAGTCAATTCATCAGCCATTCACAGCTTCAAAGATATTGCACATATGTATCAGGTCTTACATAGTATAGTCTTTTCTCCAGCATGCATTTTAACGCTCAGCTATATTTTCCACACTTAAAGCAAAACAATTAATTGAACGTTCAGCCTTTTTTAAAAATATTGTCTGGAGTGACTTTAAAACAATTTGCTGTGTGATTAGACTTTTCTCAATAAATTTTACATTTTATTATATTTGTTTTGTGAAACACTTGAGAATTTTACGTTAAGTTCATATTGCAATTTTTTCCTAGTGTGCACTATATTTTTTTCAAAATTCATAAACTAGAGAATTTCACAATGCAGGATCTTAGAATACATGAGAAGAAAATCTCTTGCAAAAACTCCCCATTACTCAATAGCTGTTTTCTTGCAATCACTTTTTTTTTCAATCACACTAAATTTGTTATTGAGACACTAGACTGTATTATTAGCATTGTGGTTTATCGTCCCAGAGTTTTTATGCATTTAATGCACTAATAAATATTCTTTTGACTTAAATTTTTTAAGTCAAAAGAATAAGAATTGTACTTCACATAGTTATATTTTGCTTTTCTGAATTGAGTATTTTTCCATGTCTTATTATCTTGATTGTTACATAATATTTTATATTTCTTAAGCTAGTCCTCTATTGTTGGTCATGTAGATTTCTTTATTTCTGTTCTAAACAAGGTTATAGTGATAATCCATATACATGACCTTCTGATCATTTCCTTATGGTAAGTAGGACTGTCGCTTTGCTGCTCACTCAGAGATTATTCTCAGTCCCCGTCATCTTATTTAAAGCCTGTTAGCAGCACTTGGCACAGCTGCTGGTTCTCCTCCAAACATGTTCTCACTTATGCTCTGCTTCCAATGTCACTGGCCCCTCCTCGGCATTCTCCTGGACTGGTTCTTCCTTGATCCCCACAACTCCTGTATTGATTGCTCCCCAAATCAGCCCCAGAACCTCTTCACTGACTATACTCACTCCCTTGATGGTCTCATTTAATTTTGTGACTTTACATATCTCCTAAGCATGGATAATTCCCACATTTACATTCCCTGCCAGGATCAGTTTCCTGAATGCCAGCTCCATAAAGGCAGCAGTCAGATCAGTCCGCCATACCTCACATGTCCAAAATAAACACTAATGTTCTGCCTCAAACCTCTTCCACCCACAGTTGTCCCCTTCTCGTCTATCCTTCCCTGCAATTGCTCAAGCCAAAAAGCTTAGAGTCATCCCACTTGAAATCACTTTCAAATTTTTAATAGTGAGACCAAATTTTCTTCCCTGTGATTTCCTTTCTTTTCAGTTCTTTCTGGTCTTGGAGTTACACTATCAGTTGGAGGGGAAAACAAACAAACAAAAAAAACCCGACAGCAGTAGACAAATCTTCATGACTATTTTTTCAGCTTTGGTAGCAATTTTCTAAATCATTATGAAGTTCTACTATCAAATCTATGTCTTTACTTTTATATAATTTTCCTCTATTTTTAGAATACTAGATTCATTTCTTTATGCTCTCAGAACAAAGGTAAGGAGAATATGAAATACGGGATTTTTGAAATGGAAGGAGGCTTAGAGACCAATATGAAAATGAAGAAGTAATGTTTCATAGTTCCTTAAATAAATTTATTTTTCACAAGCTTTTGAGACTTCAGCTCCTTCAAAATATTCAGAAACTCAAAGAGAGTTTTTTAAAAATACATATCCTTATTTCCAGGGAAATTTAGGAGGAAGAAGTGCTTTCTTTTAATAAACTTCAATTTCTGAACATTTTTAGATTTACAGAAAAATTGAGATAATAGTCTAGAGGGTTGTTACATATCTGATAGCCATTTTTCTCCTTTATTCACATGAATAGTATTATTAGCTTTGTAAAATAAATTTGGTATACAGTTAATGGACCAATAATGATATACTATTACTTCCAAGTTCCATGCTTCTTAGAGTTTCTTCATTTTTGCTTAATGTCTATTTCTTTTTCAAGGTCCCACATAGTATGTTGCATATTATTTACTTCTCAGATCCCCTTAGGCTTGTCTTTGCTAAGGACAGTTTCTCCATTCTTCAATCTTTTGATGACTTTGAGAAGCAGTGATCAAATCTTTTGGAGGATGCCCTTTGTTGGCATTTTTCTTATAATCTTTTCCATGATTAGAAAGACACTGTATTTTTATGACAGACCATAGCAGTAAAGTATCATTTTCATCACAGCATAACAAAGTTAATGCTGTCAACATGGGTAATCACTGTTGATTTCAATTGTGAACAATGGCTGATGCAATGGTTATCAGGTTTCTCCACGGAAATTCTTTTTGTCTCTTGCATTCTAGACTTTGCTCTGAAAGGAAGTGGTTTGGCTCTTTCATTTCTTCTATTTCTAAATTATGACTACTCTCTTTTATTATTTTGTTATGATGGATAGAGATTTACTATTTTTATATCTTTAATGTAAAATGTTAAGAAATTTTTGCTATAAAATGTCTTGATTTCATTGCACTCATGTACAGTTTTGCTGATTTCAGTGATTGCTTTTTGTTTGACACTTCATTATTTCTTTTCTGTTTGATATATTTTCAAATTTATAATTAATTTCCTAGTTTCCTAATGTGAAAGAAACTTAGATTATTGAATTTAAAGCTTTCTCCTTTTCTAATATGTATACTTACGTTATACATTTCCTTCTTAGCATTGCTTTCTCTGAATTCTACAAACTGATAATTGTGTTTTCATTATCGCTTAGCTCAAAATATTTTAATTCTCTAAGACGCCTTTATCCATTTGTGCTGTTTAATATTTATCAATTTTTAGTATCCATCATTATGTCTGTTAATTTCCTTGTTCTGAAATAGGGTTTGTCTGACTTCTCACTATACTGTTCTAGAATTTATTTAGACACTAATGAGTCTTTTAGAGTGGTTTTCTCATAAACAATGGATAGTTGGGACTAATCATTTCAATCTAATCTGAGAGTTTCTGAAGTTTTTAAATTGTTTTTTTTAGACTATTCACAATGATAGTTTTATTGTTATGTTTGAAATAATATCTATCCGTCATGTTTATAACTTTCCCTTCAGTCTTCTCATTCTTCCTTCTTTTTATTTAAATTTCCCTTTCTCTTGTTTCAGTGAAGGAAGTTATGTTTTTTTTTCTATTTTCTCTCCCTTTTTAGAAAAACAGCTGTGCATATATTTTTTTTTCTTTTTTAGTTACTACTCTGGCATTTGAAATATGCAATTGCAGCCACATTAAAATTACTTTTAAATACCATATTTTTCAAGGGTACAGCTAGTACTTTTAAAGAGAGGATTACCTTATTTAAAAAAAAATGTCATTCATTTTACCCACTCTTACACTATACAATAAACATTATTTAAACGAACAACATTTTCCTATTAAATTACTTCATTATTTATTCTTTCTCCAAAGCTTTAACATTTTTAATGCAGATGCCAATTGCCCGACAAATATCTTTTTATTCATGTCTGAAGATTTTTTACAATATTTCCTATAGAACAAGTCTGCTGGCAGTGAAGTTCCTTAGTTATTTGTCTGAGAAAATCTTGACTTCTTCATTTTTGAATTATACTTTTCTGAATATAGAAAAAAAAAATGCTAAACACTTCCCACATATTATCTTCTCTTTTCCCTCCTCTCACCCTTCTTCTCTTCCCTTTCTCTTTTTTGTTGCTGTTTTACTCCACTCACTTTATGCATAATTTCCGAGGAAAATCTGTAAGTCCATCCTTTCACATCTGTAACTAAGGTGATTATTTTCCCTCTGTTTGCTCTTTGACTTTAGTTTTCTATAGACAAGTATCAAATGCCTGTGTATTTTTCTTTCTTTTTATTTATTTATTTTTTTACCATTGTCCTTAGTATTTATTGTCTGAGCATCCTAAATATATGATTTGGTTGCTGTAATTAATTTTGGAAAGTTCTCAGCATTTATGGCTTCCAATGTTTCTCTTGCTTTGTTCCTTCTGTCTTTTTCTAGTGCACCGATTAAACCTATGTTACCCTTTGGAATTGTCTGAAAGTTCTTATATGTCATGTTCTGTCCTTTTTATTCTTTTTCTTTTTTAAATTTCTTTCAGTTTGGAATGTTTTGCTGACATATTTTCAAATTATTCAAATTATTTGTTTCTTTACTCCGCTATGCCCAGGATATTGATGAGTCCATGAAAAAAAAAGTATTCTTTTATTCTTGTACTGCTTTTGATTTTTGGCATTCCTTTTTTATTCTTAGTGTTTCTGTTTCTACTTATAGTACCCATTTGTTTTCTCTGTTGTTTACTATTTCATATCAATCAGTGGCATTTTAATTGCCTGATCATTTCAACATTCTTATCATATCTGAGTTTGATTCTGATCTTCCTTTCCCTCTTCAGATGGTATTTTGCTTCCTGTAGCACATCTGGTAAATACAATATATTAGGTATAGGAATTGGGTTAAGCAGGTTTTAATGTGAACTTTTATGTTAATCTGACTAGAAACGGAGTCATATTTAATGTTAGCTGTAGTTGTAGGTTCCAGTGGTTTTGAATTCCTTCAGTGTCTTTTCTTTTGTTTCACATATTGTCTTTAGATGCTATGACTCCATTTTAGTTGATTTTGAGCCATACCGTATATACTTTATTATTTTATACTTAAGTCTTGCTAATATGGTTAGAAGGAGTGAGGGAGGGAGTCATTCTATAATGTTATGATTAAGTCTGTCTGTTAAGAGCCTGTGTCTTTTGGCTGCAGTTTCAGTTGTGCATTTTCTCTTTCCCTTTGGTGGTCACCACTGAGGCTATAGTTGAGCAACTAAACTACTTGTCTAAGTGAGATAAATAGCTGATAAAGTAGTTTTCACTGAATAGTATGTGTTTGTTATGGAGAATATATTGGGTATATTTCATGATGATTACTTTTCTTTACCCCAGCAAAAGGCATGATACGATTTTTCCTGGCTCTTCACTGTGATAATCTGGTGAAATGCTTGGAGGTGAAACTCACAAAGGTGTGGAACCCTCCTATGACTGCATCTCCCAAGAGTTTCTCACTGTTAAGATCATATACACTCAGCCTCCAGCAATTCCTCAAAATTACCTTTAAAGGGTTCCTGCAAGTTTGTGTCTCCAGGGGTTGTTGCATTCAGGTTAGCTGATTTCAACTGTTTCTCGGTATTTTCCTGTTCAAGTTTTGGTGTGATATTTTACCTTGCAACCTCAGTTTTATGATAGGTTCAACCAAAGGCATTAATTTTCTGGTTTGTTCAGATATTTTTCTGGTCATAAGGATGACTTCCAAACCCTTACATGCTTGCTTGACACAGTAGAATGTTTTATATACATATATATGTGTGTGTATGTGTATAAATATATATATATAAAAAAACATGAGTCATAAAAAAATAAATAAAAGACACATAGATAGTCAATTAGTTTGTTCCCCTTATTGATTTTTATCATGTTAGAATTAGTTTGGGTAGCAATTTTGAGTGACTGTTTTATACAAGTCTCAACCAAAGCATGGTAATAATAATTACCTTAATCTTTACATTGAAGATATGTACTTTTTAATAAGGAAAAATTTCTTGGAGCTAAATCTGTTCTAAATCTGGTATATAACTTCAGGGAAAGCAAATAATTTCACGTCCATATATGGACAAAATACATAAGGGAAGTGTGACTATAATATAATAATATGTACACATTGATTTTTCTCTAGCTTATAAGTAGAGTTTAGTGAAAATGTGTGATAGGAGATTCTAGAAGTATATTGAATCATTGGAATAAGTCTTAAATTACCAGAGGGACTATCTGACAGTGCTTATGTGAATCGAGACATTTCCTTTATTTATAACTTTAAAGTATCCTCTGTTAATGGAATGAAAAATAAAATTTCTTGAAGTTAAAGAGCTTCATTCACCTTTTGTCAGTTTACATTTAATTTTAAATAACTCTATTAATTATTTTTTTCTCTAGCCATCATCAGTAATTTTCAAAAGAACAATAATTTGGGTGCCATGCTTCTTTATTTCTTTAGCACCTGAAAGACGCCTTCACTTGATAATTACTTGCTGTCATGTGTAGCAGTCTATATCACTCAATAGATGGATATAAAGAAGCTATAGACACAAATATCTCCAATATATACACACACATTTTCAGTGTATTTTATTTTTCATTCAGGTCCATAGTTATAGCCACTGATAATTTCCTTTCTACTTTGCAATAGATGGATTGTGTCTGAAAACTTCTCAAAGACTATACAGAGTCTAATCTGGACCACATCTCTTCAGGTATATTGATAGAAAATGTTATTCAACTTTCTAGAAAATTGAATTTGGCAAGCTTAAACAAGAATAAATTGAGTGGACTTCTTCCAAAATTTCCTCTTAGGAACACCTAATTGTTCCAAACTGACTATAAGAAAACTCAAAACAATCATAGAGAATTACCACAGAAAGGTTGCATTATACAATTCCTATCTTCGCCATGTAGAAAACTCCCTTCTTTTCTCACAGTTAAGATTATATGAGTGTAAATTTTAATAGAAAATGAAATCATCTTCACAGATACATAGGACAGCATTGAAATGTTGAAAATTCCATCATTATGCTTAAATTTCAAGCAGAAAAGCTAAAACCCAACAAACATCATCCTCTAGGACACATACCTGCTCTGTTCAATCTGTGATTCCTCTATCAAGCCCAGCAAATAGCAAAATGAATCATTTTCTTTGAAAATTCTGGGTTGGTTATTTCATTTTCTCTCAGACTTTGGAAAATCAGGCCATTTAGAAGCACATTGATGACCTCTACCAATAAATGTTATAACAGTAAATTTTTCAAGATGCAAATCAATGATGGGAGCTCTTGATGCCTATATTTCTTTCATCATCAATATCTTCTTTTGTTGTTTTGACAGAGTAACACATGTAAACAGCTGCGAATGTCGTGTGTACAAGATGTTATGTGGATATAACAGCAGTCAAAAATTCTGTGCATACTGCATTTTCCCAGAGACAACGTAGGTTTACCCTGAAACAATTATCCAATGGAAATTTAATGATTTGGGCACCTACAATTTAAATAGAAAGATGGCAAATAAAGGACAAAGGAATATACATATAATTGTAATCAACCTCCCACTGTGAAAAGAACCATCTTGTCATTCTGAATGACTCAGAAATGAAGATGCACAAGGAGGCAGGAAGAACAGAGCCTTCCAGACTGAAAAGACTTCAAAGTTTTCTCACACATCACCTCATTTACCTTCATAACTATCTAATGGTTCAGTTACTACCCAAATTGCTCTTATTTAAAACATGAGAAGGGTTACGTACAGATAGACAACAATTCTTTAGTTTTCTACAGGCATTGACCTCAAGGTCTCCTTATTTCTCACTAAATGCTCTTTCTGCCTATAAAAAATTAAAATAGGAATTTCTTCAATGGAGTTTTTATAATTAAGTGGATGTTGTAATGGCTAATGTTAACTGTTTTCCCATCCCCCCATTGTGTACTCTCTTCTGCTTTTTATCAGAAACCCAATGGTTTTCAGGAATATTTTCTTTCCTGCTATTACATGTTGACAGAGACGTTGATTTCACAGGCACTCCTGGGTCTTATTTGCCTAAGCACAGCATGTTCATACCATGCTCCATGTTATCTGTTGATCCAGATATGGACGTGTGAACCACCTGCTCTTTGAAAAATAAGATTTCTGAATGCGTCTGAGAATTAGGTCCAGTCTCTTCAGATAGATGACTGGGGAATAAGGTTCTTCCTCTCTCACATGTACTTTTGGAAGTAATTTTGAAAACATGAAGGGAAATTAAATGAATGCAGAATGGGACATTGTTTAATCCAATTCACAGGGAAAGAGTTGGAATCTCTATTATATGCAATCTGAAGAGTCTCTAAATTATGGATGTGTTCTGTGAGAATATAGACTCCTTATATGAAAAGACAATTTTAAATAGGTTTTATAAATTATATTAAATATTGATACTATAATACATATTTTATCAATCAACAAATTCCTCTAAACTGTCAGAAATATTTTAATACAATTTATAGAGATCTTATATAATGGTAACAATATTTTGTTTCTAAGAACATACGTTCAAGTTTACAAAGCATTAAAAAGGTTTGATTAAATAGACACATTTTATCAACTAGCATAATTCCTCTGAACTTTCAGTCTTTCATCTAGTATTTTAATTCACCATTTCCTTCATACTAAATCACATTCCTTTTCCTTGATACATCAAAATCTTTATTTGTGAGAAAATTTTCCACACCAACCTATTCATCCCCTTTAGGATATTAAAAAAATCAGCACATACTTAAAATCGAAAAGATTGTGTTTTCACTATCTCACATAGCTGTCATCAGTTATATACTTATTTATTAATATTTTAAATTTGTGATATTGTTGCATTTTTGACTAAAGTGAAAGTTCTGGTGAAAAACTAGGGTAAAAGTTTTCTTTTCATTTCCCATGGTACCTAACACTAGACTCTAACCTCACAGGAATTTTAATCAATTTCTACCGCTGTATTATAAAGTATTCCCACAGTTATCTGGGTGAAGAAATTATGAAGTTATTTTGTTTTCTGTATCATATATTCAATTCACTTATTATCATAAGCTCTAAATGAAGTGGACCCAAAAGATACATTGGCCCAGTATTCCCCAGATATGAATGGTATGGAAAGCAAAAATGAACAGGCATGCCTATTTGTCACAAATTTATATTTCACTTTAATTTCATCTCACTTGTATTATTTTTCCGGCTATAATTCTGCTGCCCATGCTGGTCTAGCCATGTTTTTGTGTCCTTGGTTCTGATGGTCCTCCTGACAGACAGTTCACCTTTGCTATTCAATTTGAGGCCATCATCTCCTGAAATAGTGCTGTCCTATGAAGGCTCACCTTGCTTCCTCTGGGACCACATCCTGTTAATCACCACCAACCTAATAACAGTGATGTTAATGCTGCACAGCCGTAATACTCTCATCTCCCTCCCTGGGCCTTCTGGGCTGTTCAGACGGCTAATGTCTTGTTAAAACTTTTTTACTTATTAATTTTATCTGTGACAGAGCCTGATTAGCTTCTGAATTGCTCTGTGCCTATTTTTAGTCTGCCATGCTTCTATCCTTCACAGACAGTTTAATCCCAAAGTATTAATTCGTCTCTATATAATACTGACTTGTCTTTCTACAGGTGTCCTAAATCTTTCTGCTTTCACTCAAGGTCCATTCACCTTATTTTAACTTGTAATCCTTACCTATTGCTTTCAATGTTTCACCTCCCTCAAGAGGACTAGAACTCTTAGAATTCATGAGAAAGCCATGAGTGTCACTAAACTTTTATCAACATATATGATAAATATTATAAGATTATAAATACCTGTCATCAACAAGTACTCTATAACTATCTAACCTTGATGTTTTGTGAGGTACCATTTCTGATCTTTATGTGTTCATAAATCCTCTTGTAGAAAAAAAAGTGAATGAATGAATCAAATTGAAGCCAACACAAGACAGTTTGGAAAAAACAGTTTTTGGAATAAACTCAAGATATCAAAGAGACTAATT
Source organism: Solenodon paradoxus (assembly GCA_004363575.1). Taxonomy (NCBI): domain Eukaryota; kingdom Metazoa; phylum Chordata; class Mammalia; order Eulipotyphla; family Solenodontidae; genus Solenodon; species Solenodon paradoxus. Next base: position 2,120,753 of record RJWH01000009.1, read on the forward strand.
ATGCCAGCCAAATACTCCATACTCTGTATAGACAGAAAAAATATTAGAAATGGTAAGTAGAGAGTTTGTAGAAGGTATTAACGGAGGTTTCAGACCAGGGTTATGCTTTGAATAATGACCAGGATACTGATAAGAACAATATGAGAAAGTAATTTGAGAATGTAATTAAAATATTAAGTGCTTGGATTGGTAAGGATAATGGAAGAAGAGTAAACAATTGAATAGAGGCATAGAATAAATGTGCATATTTTCTAGGTTGCACTGAATTAGAAATCAGGAGTTTGGATATATTCTAATAGGCCAGGTAAAAATGTAGGTTGAACTAGAGATCAATTAGGCAAATTTTAGGCACCCAAATCATTCAGGTGCTATTACGTATTGATCCTATCATATACACCCAAGGTTTAATCCAGAATATATGGAGATTTATTTAGAAAATGCATCTACTATCTCTTGACAAGTATTTGTGAACTAAGTTCCGTGAGTTTTTCACTGACTTCCTCCTGCACATTTGTTTGTTATTCCATTATTTTGGATCTTCTGATAAGTTTGATTTCTCCATTACTGATTCATTCTCCATCTAGCACTTCATCTTCATACCATCTCTCATGTTCTTTCTACTCCTGGCTTCGTTTATGTCATGTAATTACTGAATGTATTCATGTAGAAACCTCTTGTGACTCGGTCCCTGAAAGTTCTAGCCCTTCATTCTCTGAGCTATGTCTGAGGATAGTCTTCCATCTACTCTGAGCTATATACACAGACAAGACATGATAGGTAATGGACACTATTTGTGAAACATAATTATTTATCTTTATTCTAAAACCAGGAGCAGAGAGCAAGTCTCTTAAGTGCAGGGGTAGTGCCTTATTCATCTTTGCACACCCACAGTCTTGGCAGTGACTAGCATGAGATATATACTCACTAAATTCTTTCCTGATTTGGCTTTATGGGAGATATCAAATTATAAATAAATGATATCTGCTTGTAAGATTAAGTTATCCTTTTTTAAAATATTTATATGATGAATATGTTTAAAATCACAATGTTATTGTGGTGATGATTTCACAAGCATACATATATCAGAATTCATTGAATGGTATACTTTAAAAATATGAAGTTTTAATATATCAAATATCCTTCAATAAAAAATATATATATATATTGATTTTTGCTGTGTGGCATGAGCTTCACAATGAACTGTAATGCATAAAATAATTAAAAGACATATTTCCAGTGTTGAAAGAACATATAGCTTAAAATTACTAATGACATGAGGATAAAGTTACACAGCTGACTTGCATGAGACTCAGGAGATTTCACAGAAACACAAAACTAAGACCTCAGGTATAAATAGAATATTTTCCAAGTAGAAAGAGTGTATTACTAGCCAGAATGTCTACATAAAGTTTCTGAGATATGAGAAGGTAAGGTATTTTCACTGTTGGTAGGGGATTAAAAAATGAGACAACTGGTTCAAACTAGGGAATAATATTATAAATGATAGGATATGGATATAAGGTTTCTAGACACATATAAGGCAGTGATATTGAAATGATGAGCTTGGATTTAAAAAAAGGGGTGTAAATGGTTTTGAAGAAGGCACAGAAATTTAATAACATAAAAGTAATATAGGGTATCCCAAAGGCAGAGAGACAGTGAGGTATTATAAATAAGCAATTTTTACCCGTGATTCCTTTTATTCTTAACTGTGAAACCCACCATCTTCAAGTTGTGTGGGAGAGACATTTCTCTTTCTGGAAAATAGTGAATATAGAGAGTCACGCCACATGCTCTTCTCAGCTATGGTGGATTGTGTGATATGAAATCTATAAACTAGGATCAAACTCAGCTAGTGAGCTCTTAAGATAAATCAATTTTTCTCCATTTTGTTGTTACTGTGGTGGTGGTATTATTGTTAAAACTATTGTAACTTACTCCTCAAACATTTTCACATAAATTTCAGAAAAACTTTTATACTGACCCAAGTCTTCTTTAATCATTTTATGCTGGAAGGTAGGTTTTGACTGAATTTCACATGAATTACTTGGCCAGATTGACCACCCCCACTGCCCCCCACAAAATCAGAGACAAGAGCAAAACCCAAATCTATTAACATTTTACCTGTGATATTTTCCATCTCTATGTCAAAAACACTATAACACTCTCAAAATCCTATGTCTTTTGCTTTTTGCTATACCACATTTTGGGATCAGCTGTTCCCCTTTCCTGAAATCTCCAGCTATCAAAGAAAAAAGAAAGAGGGCCTGAGTACACTTTTAAAAAAAGAATTGCTCAATTAAGCCTTGCTGGAGAGTATGTTAGACTATAATTGAAATGAATGTACAGCACATTTATGGGGCCTCTAATGATTTCAATAGACTATTGAAACTCTTGTCAGATTTGCAGAAAATAACATGAAAATTTGGTAAGTTTTCTATTTAGTGTTATTTGTATTACTCCTGATAAAGTAAAAGTTATCCTATGAATCGCAATTGATTGAGAGATGACTAAAGACTTATTTTACGGTGCAGTGACCTAAGACAGTAGACCTTTGCAGAAATAAGTCTAGAAGAAATAAGTTTAATTCAACCTTGGACTCTTTGATCCTCCCTTTTACTCTTTTCTTATTGGTAAAATTAGTGATTCTGGTAAAATCATCAGACATTTTATACCTCTTTTTTGTAATTTCTTTTTGTACTATAAATTTTAAAAACGTTTACTGCTTTGGAAATTTAATCTCAGAAATTCCAAGAAAAGGCATGAATTTAGTTTGTGACTCATTCCGGAAATCTCTTAGAAACCAACATGTATTTGTTCTCACCATTAACTGCTCATCTACTGCTCAATCTGTACAGAGGTCTTGAGTTATGCAGGAAAGGTTCTCAGTGACATTCCTCACTGCTCTTGTCTCCTATCCCATTTAAAATTAAACTTTGGAGAACAGACATGATAAATTATTTTTTAAATTATGAATGGGTATTCAATTTTCCAAATCCTTTTTCTAACTACAATGATGTGATCATAGGAATTTTCTACTTTAGTATGTTCAAATGGTAAATTATGTTAAATTTTAAATAAGATTTGCCTCTCTGGCACATAGTTTATAAATTCTTTTTACACATAATATTGACCGTGATTTGCTGTTATTTAGATGAATTTTTCATCTATGTTCATAAGAATTATTCGATTGTAGCTTTCTTTTATCATGATATTTAGATGGTTTGATATTAATGACTTAGGAAGTATTGTGTGTGATGGTGCTTTTTGGAAGAAACTGCTGTGAATATTGGTATCATTTTTCTTAAACAGTGTTATTAGTCTTCAAAAAAAAATTTCGATTTAGTTCTGAGAATTCTTGCTAGTTAATTGATTTAGTTTATTTAACAGACACAAATCTTTAGAGATGATCTCTTACACCTGTATAAATTTTGATGGTTTTTGTCTTTTAAAAAATTGATTCATTTAGCTTAAGTCATCAAATGTGTAGACATAGAATTTTACATGGCATTCTTTTATTATCCTTTTAATGTCCATGAGATCAATATTTATGTCCCTTCTTTCATTTTGGATACTAATTACTCTCATTTTTATGAGGATAGAAGTTTATCAATGAACTTGTTTTGGGTATTATTGCTTTTTTCTGTTGTTTCTGTCATTCAATGGAATTAGTCTCTCCTTAAATTTTATTATTTATTTCTCATTTGTTTTATGCTCAAATTGTTCTTCTTTCTATAGTTACTTAGGATTGAATATTATATCATTGCTTTTAAATCTCTCTTACTTTCTTATGTGTGTTTCAATAAATTAGTCTTTGAATGCTATGTCACTGCATCCTCAAAATTTTGAGGGAGTGTGATTTTTATTTTCATTCCATTCAAGATATTTTAAAATTTTTGATGAAAGTTCTTTGCACTGCATATTATTTAAAACATATGTTTAATCTTTAAATATGTGAGAATTTTCCATTTATGTGTCTCATTGATTTCTAGCTTAATTCTATTGAGATCTGAGAATACGCTTTGCATCCTTGCTATTAAATTTGTTAAGTTGCTGAGTCTATGTTATGCAAGAATGTTCCATGTGAGCTTGAAAAGAATTTTCATTTTGCTCTTTTGGGATGAAATATTCTTTAAATGTAAATTATATCAAATTGATAATACTATTTAGATTAACTATATCCTTACTAGCATTGTCTGTTTGATCTATCAGTTTTTGAAAGAACAGTATTGAATTCTTCATCTTCAATGGTGCATCTTAAAAAAAATTCTACTTACAACATCATCAATTTTGTCTAATGTATTTTGGCACCATTATTAGATGTATACAAATTAAGAATTATTATTTCTTCTTAGAACTGATTCCTTCATTTTCCTATGCTTGTCTTTATTACTAATGAATTACCTTGTTCTGTACTATGCTTTGTCTGAAATAAATATAATTTTTTAACTTTTAAACCATAAAGCTAACAACAAACTGGTGGTATATTTTCTGCCTTTATTTTACTTGTTTTCTTGCTATAGAATAATGTGGCCTAAACTCAGAAACAATCTCAAACTCCTAAGTGTTCACTGAGCACAGAGAGAAAAAGTACCAAGGCTATCTATCTTTTTGATTTGAGAAACATGAAAGAGGACCCTTAAGTATTAGTGAGGGTGAGTAAAATACCCTGTCATTTTATTTTATTTTATTTGCTCTCACATTTTTCACATGTATTCCCTTTGCAGTCATAGTGGAAGATGCTAAGTTGCTGACAATGGTAACAGTCCCAGGAAGGCATCAAAAATTTTGAAGACAGGAATGATTCTCCTCTACTAAGGAACTCTGGCACCCAAATTAAGGGACAAATCGCTATTGCTTTTAGTTTCCTAATAAAATTTGGTCTTAAGCGGAGGGTGTCACAGGAAGTTTGTAAACTATAGCTCTATCTCTCTGGCCAGTGGATTTAGAAAACTATCTCAGGGTGTATAATATATGACAGAGAACAGAAATTTCCATACAACAATTACTTAAAGTTTTGTTTGAAGACCTCTGCCCACTTCTGAGTGGTGTGCAAGGCCTTGAGGATTAGGCTATGGATTAATAAACTTTCCAGGTTCCATACTGGCTAATGAGAGACACACATATTTTAGAAAGAAATACTTAAATAGCATTATAAAGATTTTGAAAACTAAATTGACATTAACTGTAACTACAGCTCACAAAAGGTGTCCTGGAACTTATGGATTATACCTAATGACATAGTGTCAACTGTAAGAAAATATAGTATATCAACATTCAGTTTAGGATTTAATGAAGACCCGCATTCTCATAGCATAATATTCTGTTGAAAAAAAAATCACTTGATATGCAAAAAATAAAGAGAAAATCAACTTGAAAACTGTTAGACAATAAATGAAAATCTTAAGTAACACAGATGTTGAAATTATCAAAGACTTTTAGTCAGCTACTACCAAGTTCAAGAAATAAGGATGAGCATTGTTTAAATGAATGGAAAGATAGAAATTATCCGCAAATAAAAATATTATGTAAATAAGAATGCAATAAAATTTTATAACTAAAAAGCATAGCAAACAAGATTTAGAATAAAATACTAGATGGTTTAAAAGGGTTATAGATGTGACAGCATTAGAAGTTAATATACATGACAAAAAATCAATGGAAATCTTAACAACAGAAGGACAATATATTGAAAACAAATGAAGAATATTTTTAGCGACCTTAGGGAAATACTAGAATATATAGTATAAGTGATTTCAGGATGTCAGAAGAAATGAGTGATGCATAGAAAACAAATGAAAGAAATAAACCTAAAAAATAACGAAATTATAAAAATATAAATTTATAGATTCGGAAAGATCGGTAAATAAATGACAACAAAATTATCTGCCCATGTCCAGATGTATCATAAACTGATGAATATTAAAGACATAGACAATTCTTGAAAGAAGCCATAGAGAATAACATTAATTATCCAAATGGTTATAGATCTTCACTTCAGATATCATGGAAGATAGGGGAAATGAAATATATTTAAATTGTTAAAAGAAGATAAAAAGCTGTCAGCCCATAATTTTATATTCAGCAAAAAAATCTAAAAAATGAAAGTTATCTAAGAATATTAAAATATTTTAGGTGAATTAAAACTTAAAATAATTAAATAATTTCTTCTAAATGATGGCTAAAGAAAGCTTTGTAGACAGAATGGTTATAATATCAGTATAAAACTAGGAACTGTAAAGAAGGAAGAGAACAGAAAAGGCAAAACTGATTTAAGTAAATATAACAGACCATTCCCCTCTTAAGGATTTTAAAATGTATTTGATGTTTATAGGCCAAAATTATACCCCTGTCTAACTGAGTAGGTTTATTTATGAACATAACGCAAAAGACAACTATACTGTAGTGTGGACAGGATAAGGAAACCTATGTGTTGTAAAATTTCTATATCCACTTATATAAAATATTAATTCTAAGTGTACTGTAAAACATTTTGCATAAGTATTATAATTCACTGTACAAAAACTAAAACAGAGCTTCAAAATTTATACAGAACTGAAAGAAGAAATAACCTAATCGAAAATTATAGTTGGAGATTTTAAAAGACCTTCTCTAAGTAATTATAGAATAAGCAGACAGAAAATATCAGTAAGACTATAATGCAAGAATATAATAAGCAATTAACTGGATCTAATTGGTATTTATAGACCAATCCATTGTCAATGTCAGAATACATATTATTTTTAAATTTAAATGGAACATTCAAAGATAAATGATATCTTGGAACATAAAAAAGTTTCAAATAATTTAAATTACGCAAAGTATGTTCTATGTCCAAAATGAACTCAAACTAGGAATCAATAGCTAAAAGACAATGAGAAAATCTATGACTAAATCTTAGTCAATACATTTATAAATAAATTATGAGTTATAGAGGACATGTCAAAGGTAATAGAAAGATATTTTGAACTAAACAAAAGTAAAATACCTATATTGTATGATATAATAGAGTATTTTGAGTTAATTTTATAATATAAATAGATTAGTAAAAGCCTAGAATTTACAAATGCACTATTTTACCTTAATGCATTATAAAAATAAGGACAAAATAAACCAGTGAAGTAGAATAAGAAAAATTACAAAAAGAAGTCAATGAAATTAAAAATTGAATTGTAATAGAAAATCACTAAAACTGGAATCTTAAAAATAATAAAATTGATGTTTCACAATTTTGACAAAGAGAAAAAGAGAGTAGACAAATTACTATATTATAAATGAAAGATCCAATCACATCACACAACTCATAGATATCTAAAAGGAAATAAAAAATATTGTGAAAGTTATGTCCACAACTTTGCTAATTTAGATAACATAGATGAATTTAAGGAAGAACTAATAATCACTAAGAATAAATATATTATCTGAATATTCTTATATTTATACATAAATATGATTTTTTAGTTTAGAATCTTTCCAAAAGGAAAATCTCAAAGCCCAGATTATTTAACTGGTGAGCATAACTAAAAATTGTAATAAGAAATAATGAAAATGCCATACAACTTCTTTTCAGAAACAGAAAAGATGGAATATTTTCCATCTTACTTTATGAGGTTGTGATTACCCTAAGAAAACCAAAGAAATGAAAATTATAAATAGACCTCATAAATATAATACACAAATTCTCAACAAAATATAAATTAACTATATCCAGCAATGTACAGAATAATAATACTTTTCAATAAATTTGGTTTTGTCTCCTGAATATAACTTTGATTCTACATTTAAAAAATCAGGAGATAAAATCCACCACAATAAGCTACTAAAAGAAAAACTAGATGCTTAAATCAACTGAAGTAATTCATAAAACTTACAACAAAACACGACAGAAAAAAGGTCAACTAGATGGAAGGGAACTTCCTAACTTGACAAAGGGCACTTATAAAAATCTATAGCTAACGTCATGCTTATTTGTAAAAGACTAAATATTTTCACTTATGACTGAAATCAAACCAAGAAAGCAAACTTTTACCATTTTCATCTATGGGAAGTAATAGTGCAGTAAAGCAAGAAATAAAAAAGTCAGACAGATTGGATAAGAAGATAAAAGAATATCCTTCACAAATAACATGATTATCACTGTAGAAAAACTTTTGGAATCTAATTACATATACACATACACTCACACAAGAATTCTTAGAGCTTGGAAAGTTCTTAATTCCTTTGAGAGCTGAATGAAGGAAATTAACTTCAAAGAGTTGCTTATTACATGATTGCATTGACATGACATTTGGGGATGAAAATAAAACAAAACCAAACACTGATAAGAACAGCGCTTACCAAGACTTGGGGTAACAGAAGTACAAGGAAGTTTTGTAATATTATGTCATTTGCTGGCTAGATATTGATTATGGTGTTGGTTACAAGAATCTATACAAGTACTCTAGTTCATACTATATTGTATAGTAAAATATTACCATAATTAATTAAAAAAATACATCGTAAGCAGCAAGACAAATGTTAAAATTAATTTAAGAAAAATTTCCATATATACTCTTTAAATGTGCAATTTGAACCCTAGATACATATATACACATATACACACATTAAATAAAATTCCACATGTGAGTATATCATGTTCTTGAGAATACCAACCTAGAATGACAAACAAGAAATCACACTTTACAAAAAGTATTAGATTTTAATTAAAACAGAAATCCATTGGGCATCTTGAAAACAAATACATGTGATTAATAAAGAAAAATAGATTATTATTAGTGAATTTTTCAATGATTATTTATTCTATATGAACATTAAATGGTATATTTGATCACAAATCGAGATATTTTGAGCAAAATATTTCACACCCAGCAAACTGACTCTCAATAATAAAAGGCAGGGACTGTTATTACTATGCAGGAACAGAGTGGCTATTATTTCAGTGAGCATATTCTAAGAATAAATTTGACATAGCCAAAATAACTAGCATGACAGTGATACAAGATGAGGTGGCGAACAAGAATACATGATTATTTGTAGAGTTAAGAAAAACCATGAGCTAAGAGGGAGAGAGTATAGGTCTGATGACTATATGTTCTGATAGTGGAAAATGTAACTATTAAGATAGAATTAGAAAACGAAGAGAATATACTCAAAATTAATTTGAATGGTCCTTGCAATAATATTGGTGTTCATACTAGAATTGTTATTCTGAGAGTATTGAGCTTGTAATAGCTCATTTAAAGTAATTTTGATATAGTTTAGTTCTTTCATCTATCCCTCCTTGAAAAGTAGGATTCTTTTTGAGGGGGAATCATTTCTTCTTGATGTGGAAGAATGGAGGCAGATATAATAAGTGTAGTCTAAAATTGTAATTGAAATTCCAAGTATGAACTTATGGCAAAGTTTATTTTATATTCTATGTGCATATGTGTGTCAACCCATTATTAATGGGCACCCATAATGTACGGATTGTTGTCTTGAAATACTTTTTCTCATTGAAAGAAATAATCAGGGATTGTTAGATAGATAGGTGATATCCAGTCTAGAGTATCACATTTACAAGGTGAGTGTTACATACCTCTTAATACTAAATACTGTGCAAGCTGTCAAAAATCATGAGAATTATGTCAAAAGAAAACAGATACCATTTGAAGAGGTTCTCACTGGTCAAATATGGTACAATGCATGCTTCAATAATTATAACTCACAACTTGATAAAATCCATGAGATATATTTAAAGTTATGATTACATAATGATATATTCAAAGTTTTCATTTTTCATATGCTGATAGAGAAGCAATCAATTATCTTAAAAACTGGTAAATAGAGCTAATCATTATTATTCTGCCTTTTCTATAGAAACCTGTAATACTGAGTATCAATCAATTAATAAAGGGATTTCTCTTTTTACAAAGGTCTAACTATATACAAAAAACAGATAAAATTCGATATAACCATCATGCATCTCCCATTAAAGAAGTGCATATTACATTAATCATTAATAGCTGCTGGAATTATAAAAAGAGACAACCAAGCATCACATTTTTCATACAGACTTGCCAAATACTACCCATAGTCTTGTCAAAGGAATTGAATTTCAGTTTGATCGATATCTGGACCCAGCTACCAATTTGGAGAAAATAGAGAGGAATTTTTGTAAGACACCTTGTGTTGCTATCAGCAATATCCAGACCAAGGGAAGCATTCAAGATCCAGTGGCACAGGTTCTTCTTCAAATGAAAGGGAGAGTGAGGAAATCTATACAAAAGAAACTTTGTAGAAAGTCTATTAAAATTAAACATTTGGGCTAGATAAGCTATAGTGTCTGCTAATGCACACTTGGGTAGTGAAACTATGAACAATGCAAGGAAAATATAAATAGCTATATGTATCAAACGTTGGTATAATAGTTATTCGTAAAAGGAATGAATTGTAATCTGGATCAGATATGTAGTAGGTAACATCTGTGGTATGTAGTAAGAGTATAGTGGGTTTTGTTTTATAATAAGTCACCAAGTCACAATTTGAGGGTATTTCTCCTCTTCTTTTTTGTTATCTGTGCTTTATTTTATAATAAAGATTAAATTTTATATTTTGGCATCTTAATTAATTTTGAAAACAAGTCACTTTTTTGCAAGCAAGGTTGCAGAATCAAATTAAGACATTCTAGTCCTCTAAGGATTCCAGTGGAGTCTTGGAAACTTCAGTTGAATTACGCCATAATACAGCATGTTAACAATAGTTATACACTCTAAACGATGAGCACTTAAGTGCATTTTCCCTTAGGAAACCGCCAAAAGTCCCGTCCTTAAAAGGTCTCGTAATCAGAACAATTTGATGTACGAAGGACAGAAAGACCTAAATTAAATGCTGGTCAATCTATTTGGGAACTAGATAAAAACTGGCCAAGAATTGGTGAACAGAGAAAAGTTTTCATATTTTGAAAACTTGCTCTGAGGTTTTTAAAATCCCTGTTTATTGATAAAATGAAAGCAAGCAAGCAATAGCACAGATGTACTTGTATTGATATTTGATTTTGCCAAGGTCTTCTACTAGAACACAAAATTAGAGATGAGTATAGAAGATAAGATACTTAGATATTTTCAAAATAAATTAGTAATAAGAAATTTGGTATGCTGCATTCTTCCATTTGCTCTAAGAACAAATTAACAATGAGAACTATTTTAAAGAAATGTTCAACTCAAAAAAGGGTGGAGGCAGCAACAGTTTCTACTACAATCTAACCTTCAGCTTTCCTATTTAATTAACATTGTTACTGTTCCGTGATGCATACTGGTGGAAAAACTTGTCAGGAGCTTTTGCCAGAGCCAAGTGATGAAAAATAGTGTGTGTCCTAATTAGCTAACTGTAAGCGCAGTTAACATCTCTGGGATGGCTCCAGGAAATCTGGCCACTGTTTGTTCAACAAGCACAAACTGCAGAATTCTTCAGTTCTTACAGATAGATTTGGCTGTGTCTCAAACCTGGACCCACTTCCCTCTGTGCCTCTTCTCAGGACTAGGGTGGGAGCGAGTCAAAATCTGGATTGATAGCTGAGGAATAATATCTATACTCCTTTGGATGCACAGTAGGCAATGCGCAGGTGGCCCAGGTAACAAAAAACAGTCAGAAACATTAGGAATTTCATCATCAGAACAGCAATACTGGTGGGCTGCCCTTCCTCAGTTGATGCTGCCTCCAGCAGGAGAGAGTCTGATCATGAAACAGGTGTCACTCAAAAATAACACTGTATCAAGTGCAATGGTTTTATACAGAATCTTAAGAGAACTTTTAAACTGAGGGTAAATTGAGGGTCTTCTGGAGAACTTTCAGCATTTCACTTCACTCCTTGGGATTCTAGTAGCCAGGCTGGTACAAGAGGGCATTCATCATAACACCCTAATACAGTTACAGAGTTGAGACCAGGCCACCCAAATGTAAAGGGTCACTCACAGCTTGTAAGTAGAGGTGCCTGGTCATCAAGAAGTCATAACCACACATTGACCCACAAATTGGACTCAGTCAGGTGGAGTCTTCTTACTCCCCTCCCCATGCTTGGATGTAGATTCTGCCCACTATTCTATATAAAAAGCTGCTTTGATTCAAGGACACAACCTTGAGCAGTGCACGTGCTATTAAAAAACTATCAGGACTATATGTATGACTGACTCATTTTAAGACATCTGTATAAAATTTTCAGATTCTGGAAAGCTCTGGTGGAGTAGTGGTTAGGTCAGTCACCTCTGAAGGAACATAGGCCACATGCCCCTGGGTAAGAGTACCAGGTCTGTGGGAAAACAACCAGAGTGAACAACTAAAAATGAAAATAAGAAAAAAGTGCTTCTTCTTACTCTCATTCTGTCTGCCTGCCTGCTTACCTTCATTCCTATCTGAACCTTTCCTTTAAATATAACAAAAACTAAATAAGATTCTGGTGAGCAGAATCTACTCTTGCAGCCACCAAAGACAAGTCTCCTATATGAGTTCCCTTCTTCCTAAAACCACCACCTGCCAGTTTGAAGTGACTTGCTTAACTTTCATGACCTCTCCTTGCCCTCTGTATACTGAACTGTTTCAAATTCCACCCCAAAACTCTCAAGTTTGCAAATCAATATGTCTCATCTAATTGCCACCGACTCCCAAACCAAACTGTGTGCCAGAAAGGCTTGCTGGAAAGTGTCACTCTATAAGTTTATCACAAATAACATGTTTTATGATTTCAAAGCACTATCTACAGAGGGATAAAAAAAAAAAATGTCTGATTCTGTGCATTGGAAAGCAAAACAAAACAAAAGTTAGCATCCATATCAAATGAGATATCTTGAATGGAGGGACAAGAAATTTTATACAAATGTAAATTTTGTGAGCTCTTACTATATGCCAGGCATGGTTCTACATCCATTCTGTTAATTGTATTCAGTCTGTATTCTCAGCACTATCATATTCTGCATTTCACACAGGCAGATAGAAAAATGGATGCTAGTGAGACTTGCTAACTAAAGGCTGATCACATGATGAATTAGTAAATGAACCAAGAATATCCATTTTGTAGGATTGCAAACTCTCTGTTGAGATGCATTTCAGTAAACATACCTCTTTGGAATCAGAGAAGGCCTTGATTTATAGAGAGTATAGACTCATGGTAAGAACACCCAGAGGTATTATTCACCACATTTGAATTAAATAAGTGTTTGGTGCCCTGTACATACAGTGTTGTCTCTCACTTAAATCTCTTCACATTTTTAATGGAAACCTAAAAACTGCAATCTACAAATACAAAAATTTAAATAATGAAGCACAGATAAAATATGTGGATTATTTTGTTTGGAGAATTAATGATTTTTTTCAAGTCCATGTTTCAGGAAATTGTTATGTTTGTGTTTGGTTTGACAAAACTGTAGATTTTTCACCTGCTCTATCATAAAGTATAGACCAGAGGAAAAAAAAAAAAACCCAAACATTTTATCAAAGTGACAAGACAATGATCCACCATGTATCTTGGCTGCAAAAAATATGTTATTAGATTCAATTTATCATGAAAAATTGCTAGATTGTGAGAAGGCTGAAATGGCAGCATGGCAAGAGTGCAGCTCTTTGGTACTAATTATCTTAAGAGTTGACCTTCCAGGTCATCCCAAACCCTGTATTAATTCAGGAGGAGAGCTTAGATGGCCAATACAGAGACATCAGAAAATTCCAGCGGAAAAGTGTTCCTCTTAACTCTCACCTGACTACCGGAACAGAGACATAGCACCATGTCTAAAACCCCAGTAATCTTATTCCAAACACTGTTTCCAACTTGACTTTTCACTCCTCTCTACGAATTCCTGTGTCAAAATTATATACTATTTTTTTGTAAAAAAACTTATCCTTTCATTCTGTCCCTTGCTTTTATTGATGCTTCATTCCAGACCTCTGGAAAGCACACTTCCCGAGTCCATGGCTGAGTTAATTAATAATCACTTTTCCTGACCAACCTTATTTTAGAGTCTTTCTCTTGTAAGATATTCTTAAATTCAGCTGAACAAAATTCAGCTGAACAAATAATTTTCTCCCCTGAAATGAAATAGCACGTATTATCTATGTCACCTATTAAACACTTAATACACACATCTCGACTGGGTCAGTTGAATTGTCCATCTAATTTAATTGTTTGATTTAACTCTCTATTCAGGGTAGCAGGAAGTATAGAGGGAAGTATGAATGAAAAAAACATTGATGATTTAATTGACTTGCTCAAATAACTTTTGTTCTCCATTCTTTGCTGTCTGCATGTTTCTTCCGACTTCAGTTAAAGGGTGGGCCCTTTAGCTGGAAGGGTCATAGTTAAGGTTAGGTGTTGAGGCTGAATTGTGCTCCTCCAAAATTCTTCAGCTGAAATACTAATACCTATACCTCAGAATGTGACTAGCAGAGATAAGACCTTTAAAGAGGTGATTAAATTGATAAAACTCTATTAGGGTCAATCCTAATCCATTTTAACTAGTGTTCTTAAAATAAGAGACTTTAGACATACCAGACACCAAGGATGAGTACACAGAGGAAGGACTGTGTGAAGACATAGCAGGAAGGTAGCCATGCACAAGCTGAAGAAACCAATCCTGCCAGCACATTGACCTTGGACTTGCAGCCTTCAGAACTGTGAAAAATTAATTTATACTTTGTCACCAGTCTGTGGTATTTTGTTATGGCAGCTCTAACAGACTAGATATTAGGGAATCTACCTTTTAAATTAAAGTGATAATCTTCCTTTTTTTATATACTAAAGTAGCACATAAAATATCCAGGGATAAAACTTTTGAATCTATTTAGTTTGTTTTGTTTCAGATGACATGAATCAAGAGACAGATGACAAATAATTTGAGAAAGAGTAGGGGAGGGGAGGGAAGGCATGGGAAGGGACAATGAGAGATCATGTGAAATGGAGAGAGAAACTATTGGCCTCAGACTTTAGAGAATTGTTTTCAAATGTCCTTACCCTAGATTCAATAATAACTCATGGTTAACTCAGGAAATCTTTCACTGGGAGTCAGCTGAAGTTGTTTCGTTGTTTTTTTTTTTTTTTTTTTTTTTTTTTTTTTTTTTTTTTTTTTTTTTTTTTTTTTTTTGGTTTATTTTTTCTGTACTTGCAACCAATCACCTGGGCTAAGAAATCCAGAGATGGCAAAGAAATTAACATTGATATAAGTCATGAACTGCAATTGTCTGTTTAACTTACAATGTACCATATAATTTAAATCTTAATTTTTAGTTGAACGTAGAGTGGTTAATTGATCAATTAATTATATATAAGGAGCATGAATCCTAATTTTTAGTGGCTAAAATTACAGCTGTTTGTTTAATCTCACATTATAATAGGTTGGAGGGAGGTGGTATTTGATACTGGTTTGGTAGATCATGGTCAGGGTGGGTTTGCCGCTGCACTTGGCAGTACTATCACTACTACTACTACTCTCAATACCATGGTGTTTGTATAAAGGAAGAAAGAATAGAGGAATGAAGGAAGTCCATAGCAGGTCCCTTGTTTCTTTTAATAAGGGAAATAAAATCCTTTCAGATGCACTTTTCCTGTCTTTAACAGGTATCTATTTTTTTGTTTGGGCTAAAACTGGGTCACTGAGTCTCTGCCAATGTCAAGAGAGTCTGAGAAAACTCTTTAACATTTACAATAGGAGAAGAAAAAGGATATTGTTACTGGGAATAGGTTTTAGGTAGCCAATCAATAGGATATTTTTTTACTATCAGTTTTAGTTCACTATGGACTTCTAAATAGCATGCAAATATGTGTCTATATATATATGTGTCTTCAACTTTTGCAAAAATTTCAATGATCATTTTTAACACTTAATGAAATGGTAAGGGAAATAATTGTTGGTGTAAATCATTTCTTCGGTCCCCTTTCCCACCCTTGATCTCTAGTTTTCTCTGTTATCACCATGTATTTGGATTTTTTTTTTTTCTGGATTTCTATGTATAATCTGAAATACTATTGACCCTCACTGTCATACTAAGGGTACAAGTTCTTTTATCATGTAATTGCATCATTTTCATTCTCTTTCTCTCTCTCTCTCTCCCCACATACATACTCTCTTTCCTTGAAGTCAACATTAACATACTTAAAATCTATGCAGACAAAAGATAGTCTCCATTTTAGAGCATGTTAAAATGATTAATGCAGTTGAAGTTACCTTGCTCTTTTCTGTGTTCAAAGATCAATATAAATTTGAATCCTGTATCCTAGTGTTATTTGTGATAATATCCTTTGTATAATACAGGTGTATTTTTTTTAATCATCATTATATTTTAACTACAAATACTTGTGGAAGAGTAATTTTCACATACCTCGGTCACTGAACCCTGTTGGTACTGGGAGTTATTATGGTAGCTGCTATCTCTGTTGCTGTGATGTGTTCCATGCTCTCTTTCATCTAGATTCTTTACACATGTGTTTTCCTAATTGAGGAATATTCTTCTGCATCACCTTCAGGTGGTCTTTTTAATAGTTCCCTCCGTAATTCAAAGACTTTCCTCATCCACAATGGTGTGATAAAATGAACTCATACTGACTCATGATCACTGATTATTATGTCTTTAGAAATTTTGCGATCTTATTAATATATTGTCAAGACAGTCATTTTAAAAAATGTACTCAAATTTATATGTTATAAATGGTGGTGATAAATATGTAAAACTCTTAGTTTTCTAAATATTTTCCTATCTTTTACCTTTATATATTCTCTTGAACTCTGGAGCATGTGCACATTGTAACCATTTCATAAAAACATGCTATAATGCACTCTTTTTCAACTCTGAAGTCAGTAATGTCATGTTGGAAGCATGAAATCAGACAAGACAAAAGGCATTGACATATAGTAAAATTTATGGCTACATTTATAATTTTGTTGATTTTCTACAGCAAGAAACTGGTGAAAACATATTGATAACTCAGAGTAAACTTAAAAAGGTCTGTGAATAGTACACAAGACTGGAAAAATGCTATGAGTATTATTCTATTATTCAATTTGACAAAAAATTTTTTCACATACCACTGATGAATAAATAAAGTTCATATATGTTTTTTCAGTCTTTCTTTCACTTTACTTGTCAAATAAGCAAAAAATAGCAAACACCATTCATCCTACCTAAACTAGTTTTTCAATTGATTTTATAGTTTTAAGATATCAGAGTCAGCAAAAATCAAAAGTAGGATTATCTGAGAATCAATGGGCTGTTTGAAATTTTTGTTAAATACTCTATATTTTATTATTTTTTAAATATTTTGCTACACATCTTTTATATTAGTAAGAATTATGATAGATGTGTGATCTTATATACACATATATATGTCACATACACACAAACACAGAAGCATTTTTCCCAGATTGTATTATTAGAGTTCAGTTTCATCCTTCTGCATTTCATAGACAGAACCAGGTTACCAAATCCTATTTTGGTAAGTACTTATTTTTGATTCTTAGCAAATTGTTAGCCCATGAAAGGAAGAAATTTTGCCTTCAGTCTTTGTATTTACACATCTAATGCAAAGTCTTAAATACATGTCATGAGTAAATGAATCCCTGCTTCTAATTTGTAGATGAGAAATTGAAGGCAGAAAACTAAGTGATTTGCCTATCATCATTGAGTTGGTAAATTATAGAACTGGTGTTTGAACTGGAGTGAGCATGAGGCTAAATTGCTCAGATCTGTACAGAAAGACAAAAGTCTTCAGTAACAGAACCCCACTATTTTGGTAACAGTTAATATGAGGGCAAAGAACTGCCTCTCATTATTAGAATTTCTAGAAATGACCTTCAAATTATATCAGAAGAGACAGGAATTTTGATTGTTTACAAATACTTTTCTGATTCATGATTGGTTTTACTAAGACAGAAAGGCATAGGAAGAGGAAAAAAGATATACCTGCTTACAGAGACCAAATATCTGGTTTCTTCTGTTTTGATATTAAATAGCATAGTGGAAGAATGAGTATCAATCTATAATCATGAAGACACAGGACCACGTCAGTAACTTGATCTTAGATGCTTCTTGTTTGCTCTTGAACAAAGACCAAGGCAGAGGAAAGGGATGAGCTTATGAGGTTAAAGTTGATTTCTTTTAAACTTCTTTGTCCTCCCCTCACAACACCTTTTACACTTTAAAAAATTAATATAATTGAAGGAACATTGCATTACAACATTATATGGCTTTAAGGAATACATTGTAGTAAGTCAACATCTGTATATAACACATTAAGTTCACTACTATTTCAGTTTTTCCTTCACTATCCTATTAACCATATTTACTCTGTTTGCCCCACCCTCTCTTTCTCTTCCTGCAAACATTAATTTGCCTTTTTTGACTAAAAGTCTTTTGTTTGTATTAATTTATTTGCTTGGTATCTCTTCACCACATATAAATAACATCATATGATGTATATCTTTCTTCTTCTGGTTTATCTCACTAGCATAATCCCCACAAGATCCATCCATTGCTGAAAACGGCAGTTTCATCTTTTTTGATAGTTGATTTGTATTCTACTGCGTGTGTGTGTGTGTGTGTATGTGTGTGTGTATATATATACACATATATATATATTCACATATATACCACATCTTCTTTATAGATTCATCTGTCAATGGACACTTAGATGGTTTTCAGCTCTTGGCTATTTAAAATAATGGTGCACTGAACATGGGGGTGCGTGCATCTCTATAAATTAATGATGTTGTGTCTTTAGGGTAAATACCCAGAAGAGGAATAACTACATTACACGGAATTTACACTCTCAATTCTTTGAGGAATCTCCATACTTCTTTCCATAATGGTTGCACAATTTTACACTCTTACAAATAGTGTATAAGAGTTCTCTTTTCTCCATATCCTCTCCTACACTTTTTGTTCCCAATCTGTTGGATAATAGTCATTCTCTCAGGTGTGAGGTGATATCTCATTGTTTTTTCCCTAATAACAAGAGAAGTATAATGTCTTTTCATTTGCCTGTTAGTCATCTATATTTCTTCTTTAGAGAAGTTTCTCTTAAGATCATTTAACCATTTTTAATAAGATTATTAAGATTTTTTGTTGTTCGATTTTATGAATTCTTAATATATTTTGAATATTAACCCCTTATCAGATTATGATCTATAATATCTTATTCCATTCAGTACAATGTCTTCCTATTCCTATGTTTTTTCATAAGAAGAAAGTAATCAGCAATCCTATTGCCACCAGGACATTTTGCTAAACAATTGAATCAGTGGAGAAACTTTGATAACACAAAGACAGGTAAGTTACACACAAATTTTGTTCTTTGATAAGCAAATTATTTTGTGCCCCTAAGAGTTATTTATTTACAGCAAAATTTAGCACACAGTTTGGTTTTTTATATGATCTTTCCTTTCACTCTTCTAGCCTCCGTTTCTTGCCCTATTTGTGATTTCCCTATAATCCAAGTAGGAGAGGAAATGTTTAAGCTTTTGAAAATATTATCTTACCCCACACTGCTGCCGTCATCCCTATTCCCACTTTCAGTCTGAATCTCAAGTAGATACTTTCCTTCTGGATCTTAACTCTGAAAGAGTTAGTTTATTATGTGTGTATCACCAGATCGCTGAACTCTCCCTTCCTTTTTTTCTAATTAATTACTGTTTGTAAAGAGCTCAGATGAATTATGCTATGTAAGTTCTAAGTATCATGCTTTCATTGTCCTATTTCAGTTCTTATTGGAATGAAGTATCTTCATAATAATCAACTTGTTGTATTTATAGCTTAACCGTGGGCGAGTCATAACATTAATACCTTTACTAGTTCCATTTCTTTATCTTTGTAGCAGGTACCAATTTTCAATGACCCCCCCCCCCCCGGGATCACTCTCTAGCTTCATAAAGTGACTATCTCTTGGAAAACCAACTGCTTGAACATGCATCAGATATGATAAGAGGAATTTCAATGGAAAATTAAAAGGCATAGAGTTGTTATTCAAGTGGTTTATGTTTCAACTTTTATGAAATGATTGTATGAATTGGGATAATCACTTAATTCTACTAAGCCACCATTTTCACCTATAATACGGAAAGAAAGACAACAATAGCTTGCAGGATCGTTATAAAGATCAGGCAATCTAATGAACTTGAAGGTATTTTATAACCTCAAGAAACTATTTATCTCTTTATATTTTATTTTTTCAACTCAACAGAATGAAACAGTTTCTTAGAAAAGGAACATATAAAAGAGTCCTTAATTACAAAATATGCTTCCATGGATTAATTTATCTAGAGACAAAATGATAAAAGTGACTGGCACATAACATGTAGTTGTTGACTTGAAGAGCAGAGATCAACTCTGACATATGGCAAAAGAATTGCTAATAAGTCATTGAAAAAAATGAAAAGGGAAAAATTTAAAAATTACTCAAAGGTTAAAATTAAAGGAAATAATATAGTTCTGTCCAAAAGAAAGACAAATATTGTAGTTGAAAGTGTGGTCTTCAAACTAAGACTGCCTCTTTTAAAATCATTGTACTTGTCAGATGTGCAAGAATTGTTTCCTGCATACCTCATTTTCCTATTTCCTAGCTTCTATTGGTGAAAAGGAGTGTCTTTCTCCCTCACCTGTCTTGTGTCCTGTACTTTTACAAGGCAGTGTCAGTAGTGTATTTCTGAGGATTCCCTGTTGCATATTGTACTTGAGTTTCTTTTGGTTTTTGAAACTGATGGATTGCTGTATTTCAGCATTCCTAGGAATGTTTTTCTTGCTTGATAGTTTGTAAATTCCTTAAAGATAGAGGTCTGTAGATAGAAAGGTAGGTATATGGATGGTTGGTTGGATGAATAGAAGGATGGTGGATAGATGAATGACAGATAGATAGATGAGGGGTGGAATTTTAATTGTTTTTGACTAACTACTTGATTATGAGAAAGATTCGTGCTCTCTCAGTCAACCACCAATTATTAAGTATTACTGCCACTTCCTTTCTGTGTGCTAATGAGGAATTCTTTGTAGAGAAACACAGATAACTGTGATGATTATATTTTTCTGCTTGTGTTTTTGCCTTTCCCTCATCTATTTTTCTAATATTTACCAATTCAGAAAATTTAGGAAAGATCAAGTATATTTTCTCTTTATAAGACAAACTGAATTTTTATGTCTTCAAGAAATGAAGGCAAGTTTTACCACTTGGAGACTGAGAGAATACCTTCAACCCTGTTGAGCAGACAGCCACCAGCATTTTATTGGACTTCTAATAAGTTATTTTCTTCACTGAATTTTTCATTTCTTATCTATAGCAGAGGAGGAAAGGGCTAAAAATTTATAAGTCTTTATCATCCTTTATAATGACATGAATCTTAATTATTAAGACAAAGTCTTCAGGAAAGCATCACAATTAAACATATTTAGAAGATACTTTATTGCTGAAGGCCACACAATGAAATTTAGGTTCAACGAGAAACTTCAGAGCAGCCATTGTGAGAGGGTAACATTGATGTTCATTCACAAGCTACTGGTGTACTTTTGGAATTCAATGACATGTGTTCCAGGTGTTTCCATGGGATCAGTATTATATTCAGATGTTTCTACATTCAATAACAGCAAGTTATAGCACAAGAAGTTGTGGGAGCCTGGTGAGTCAAATGTTCAGGTGAAAGACCTTACCCCACTGTCCCATGAATGTTGTGTCAGATGGAATTCTAGACTCAAAATTTAATTTTGAAGCCTGCATTCTGCAGCAATGTATTTTTTTTCTATTTCAGCAATATATACTAGCAAATGACAGTAAACAACAGTTTCAAATGGTTTATAATATAATGTTAAATTCATCTTGGAATGAGAGGTTAATAGAACGATAGCAAGTACCAAATGGAAGTCAAACTCCATGTAGAACATAAATAAGTTCATAATTCCAGACATTTGTTTCTTCTCTTAATGAAAAGATAAACCACACAGAAACTTTTATGCTGACTTCAGACGTATTTTCCTATCTTTGAACTTTTCTTCTAATCTGTTTATGTCCCAGACTATTTTGATGACTAAACATGTAAAATTTTATTGTGGTTCTTCTGCCTTTCCAGTGAATCACCACTTGGAACTTTGTTGTTGGAATTTATCTTTCCACTTGACTATCTCACAGGAATATTAGCAACGCCAAGGTTTGTTATAAGTGAGGACATAGATGAAGAATCATACAGCAGAAATAATTTTGGAAATAAATACATGTATTCAAACTATTTTGCTTGTCAATTTTTGTGTGACTTTAATCAACCTTCTTGATCTTATCAACTATGTTTTTTCATTTTAAAAGGATAAAATAATACTTGTTTCATAAGGTAGTTATGTTGTACAATCGTCCCTCACTATACCACAGTTCACTCATTGCGGGTTTTTAATAAAATATATGTCTAATTCTGTATCGAGGAATTTTCACTGTACCATGGGATTTTGTGGTATACGTATACTTCACTAGTGAGTACCCACATAGAATTTTATATGTTGTTAAAATTACATGGGTTTAAGACTGTAAAATTGTTTAAGAGTATATGAAGTGTTTTTAAGAGTGTGGGAAAGGTTAATAAGAGTGTGGGAAAGGTTTATAGGAGAGTAGGAAGGGTTTATAAAGCCTTAAAATATATATAAATAATAAAATAAATTATAACACTGCTACTTCATGGATTTTCTCCTATTGCGTGGGTCTCTGGAATGTAACTCCCACAATAGGTGAGGGATTACTCCATACATATGAAACACATATGACAATTATATGAAAAGTATACTTACACAATTAATGGCATCTGACTTATAAAGACAGTTAAGCAGATTGCATTAATCACCTGCAATCTGGATCCAGGAACTTGAAAATAAAAGCTTTGTTTTTCTCACCTTAAAATGTATTTATCTATTATTATATGTAGCAAACTATATAGGCAAATACATATACCAATAAACACAGGTAGAATACCTGGTTAATCAGTGGTGTTTAATAATCACCATTGCATAGGAAAATATTGATAACTAGGAAATAAAAGAAACAAATAATTGTGATGAGAGAGAAAGGTAGAAAGTAGGAAGAATGAAAAGACGATAGTGAAGAAAAAAAAGAAAATAAGCTTTAGATATTCCTGTACAAGAGCAAGTAAAAGAACAGAAGATCAACGATAAACATAGTGTGTGTGTGTGTATATATACCTGGTAGTGATAGGACTCATTTCATGGGAAGATTTGCGGGAAACAGCGACACCGAAGATGATAGCAGAGGCCTGGAGGGGAAAAGATCACATTGTAGGGATCCTGATTATTTATTCTATTGGATATACCAAGGGACATATTTGCTGTAATTCAAAATCCAGGATGCAAGAAATTTGATGTGAGCATTAGATGAGAAGATAAATTGAATTTATTATAGACACGGTGTCAGAAGTAAAAAGGACCAGTATCATTCAGAGAACTTTGTGATGATTCCACTGAACAGGCCAAGGCTAAAGATCCTGTTCACTCACTTGAGGATGACGCAGTGCCTGTGGGCATTTTTTGTTTAAGAACTAGGATAAGTTATAGCTGCACAGAGGACATCTAAAGATCAGCTACTGATGAAGCTCAGGAAATCATTTAAGAAAAGGTACAATCAGGTAAAAGGTTTTAGGTCAAGAGAAAAGTGCTATTTGAAAAGAGAACTGTGCATGGCTTCTGGGGACAAAAAGGACTCATCTATACAAACTGCACGAGAAAATAAAATAATAAAAGAGAACCAAGGACAACAGAGAGACTAGCATTCCTGATGAGTGGGGAACAAAAGCTATGGAGTTGGCACCACCTGTTGATATTAATGAAGGGAAATATCTCAAAGTCTTATCATCATATTCACTCTCTTTTTCCTTCCTTTTATGGGCATTATTAAGTTAAGTTAATAAGGAAGAAAACCATTCCACCTACAAAACAGTAAGTAGAGTTCCTATATTTTAAGACCTCACAGTTCACTAATAATATGCTACCAGAAAAAGCCAATGAGAGTTTCAGAAAATAAAGATGAAGTACAAGTTGTAAAGAGAGAGAAAGGGAAAAAGGCAGAATGGTCAGTGATAAATATTTAGGAAACTAGAGAGTTGGTGATGGAGAGGATCCCCTTCCTTTCCTTTCAAAGAGGCAGTTGGTTTGAAGTTTAAGGATAAGGAAATAAGGAAAAATAGCCATAGAAATGTATAGTAGAGACAAAGAAAATGAAAATAGTTGTACTAAAGTAGATGAATCCAAGTACTAGAAAGACAAAGTGTAGGGAAATAGACAAATATCAGACAGTACATATACAGGAGGAAATAGGGATATGGAATTTAAGATAGTTAATTTATACATTCTTCACAGTCAACATTAGGGAATATGATTACATAAATGAACCAAATAGGATGCACCCTGGTGGTCTGATGGTATAGTACACCCTGGGAATAGTCCTACATATCACAAGGTCCCAGGTTTGACTCTGGATCAGGAAGAAAACCAAATTTGAATAACTAAATAAAAATAAATAAACTGCTTCTTCCTCCTCTCTCTTCCTGCTTGCCTACTCGCCTTCATTCATGACTGCACCTTTGCTTTAAAAAAATGAATTAAATAAAGTGAGTAGATAAGGAGAATAGATATCTACAATGGATAGAAAAATAATTGTATTAAAGAACTATCACTTCAAAATAGGAGAATGTTTGGTGACAGTGTTAGCTCAGAGAGTTATCTCATATACCACAAAGTCTGAAGCATGTGACCTCTGGAATGATGAGAAAAATATAACTCAATGATAACAGTATAAATGGATGGAAACAGCCTGTCAAATTCTAGCTGTGCGACTGACTAGTTGTATGATCAAAGGAAAACTACATAGCCCTTTTGTTCATTCATTTTCTCAGATGCAAAATGTGGAAAACAGTTCATAAAAACTCTTAGGATTATGTAGTGTATTAGATAATAGACATACAGAATATAAAACGCTTGGCATTTAGCAAACCTGTCCAAAATATGGGCCACTGTTATTAGTATCTAGGTATTGTCATCAATCATTGGTTCAGAGACATAGCAATATCACTAAGGACCTAGTTTATCACACTAACTTATCTTGCTTGTCTGAAGTATTGAGAAAATCTTCCTTCCTTGTATCCAGAAGGCTTTGGTTCCAAACTTCAGTTTTCCATACTTAATAACCAAGTCAAAATAGTGACAATGAGAAGGATTTCCTCAAAATCTCTCTCATTGTTTGAGAAGTTGGTTTTTTCTGTAAACTTCTCAGATGACTCTTGCATATATTTTGTTGGCTAGGAATGACTTAGGAAGCATCCTTGGCTGCTAGAATGATTGGGACAGAGAGAGGTGGTCAGGATGGCAACCTAGTATGATGTGTTGGATCTCCTCTCCATACAACTAGAAATCACCTATTCTTCAGACACACAGGGTGTGGAAGGGCTGGCCTGGGGGCTGCAGACATAACAGCAGTGATCACCAGCACAAGGGTTGGCAAAGGCATCATGGTTCAGAGCTGCATTGCTGATTTAGGACTCCCAGCCTTTGGGGGAAAAAAGCAGAAGAGGGGATAGAATTGCTAAAAGAACATAGCTTCCCAGGAGTTGCTCTGAGAGTAATTGGGATCTGGCAGGAGGGGGATATTCATTCAAGGCAGAAGGAGGACCAATGTCCTGGTGTCCTGAGGAGGAACCCCTGAAGGAAAATTACATAGGGTGCTACCATAACCACAAGGCAGAGAGGAGAGTCCTCTATTTCCACTCCTTCCCACCATATTGTTCCAGAGTCACAGGACCCTTATAAGGGAAATCCTACCCCCAGGGTTAAAGGAAGGAGAGAGTCCCAGAAGGGGACTTCTGGCTACCCACAGTGTCACCTTGTGGATGGAGGCAGACCTACACCCTGATTGCTGACTGGGCTGGTGACCATTTAAGAGCTGGGACACTGCAGGAAGGCTTTACATTCCTCCACATAAACTCTAAACCTATAAGTTGAACTCTCAGGTCCCAACATAGGAGCCACCTAAGAATGTCAACAAATTCAGCCAGTGGTGATCCCAACAACTCAAGAATTCCCAGTGTTCAAACCAAGAGCTGTAGTTCTCTGGGGCAAGTTGATACACTACACAAGACCATTACTGCAGGGAAGTCTAACCCATAGAAACATAGCAGAATACCAAACATAACGAAGTCCCAGAGAAATATACACAAAATGATGGATCCAATTAAAACTCCAGGGGAAAATCTGAATATGACAGACACGTGCAAATTACCCAAAGATGAATTTATGGCAACACTGATAAAAATACACATGGAAATCAAGGAAACGATAGAGGAAGAGAAAAAAAACACCCAAAGGAATGACATTTGGAAAGAGAGGAGACAGAAAAGAGGGCAGAAACTGTATTTGAAGAAATAATAACTGAGAACTTCCCTAACCTGAGGAATGAAGCAAGTCTCCAGATCCAGGAAGCTTAAAGAGTTCCTAATAAAAGAAACCCAGACAGACCTACACTTAGACACAATGTCATCAAAATGTCAAAAACAGGAGATAAAGAAAAAATCTTAAAAGCAGATAGAGAAAAATGAGTCACATATAAAGGAGTCCCCAGACAATTATCAGCATATTTCTTAACTGAAACTTTACAGGTCAGAAGGGAACCACAAGATATAATCAAAGTATGAAAGAGAGAATTTTCAACCTAGGATACTACACCCTCCAAGATCATCATTCAGAGCTGAAGGAATGATAAAAAGCTTTTCAGATAAGCAAAAGTTAAAGGAATTCATCACAACAAAACCAGCTCTTCAAAATGTACTAAAGGATACTCTATAAAAAGTGTAATCAAATAATCTCACTTAAAAACAGTAAGGCAGCAAGTATAAAAAGTGGGGAGTAGGAGAGGAGAATAAAAATGTGTATGGTTAGAATGAATGTAAGACTAATCGTTTTTTCAAATAAAAATAGGAAATAAGCATAGATTCTTAAGGCTAACCTCAGGGAAACCTCAAAATACATTTTCAGGGATAAAACACAGAAGGAAGCAAAAAGGAAACCAATCATAACATAACTACACCCAATCCAACTAGGAAGAGAAAGAGAATAATAACAGACATTAGAACGCTTGTGAGGTGTGAACTAGTTGCAGACTGAGATACAATTTCAATAACCTAAAATGAATATAGTGTTGTAAACAAAAGAAATCATAAAATTTTTATATAGAAATTTAATTAATTAACAAAAGAACCATTGCCCAAACTCTACCATGTGAAAGCACAAGATTGTTTTAATCTATTATTATAATACATAAAACTTATGCTTATAAATAAGCAATAATTTATTGAGAATGCCAAAAACTATAACATCAATTTTGGTGGTGTGTAGAATTATGTACATGGTTTACATTTTGTTTTTAATTAATTAAACATTTTGCAATATAAAAATATATATATATACACATATATACACACACACACATATAGAATGATTAGGACAGCAAGCATTTGAAAACAGTGTGGAAGACAGAACTTACACTAAGGAGGAAAGGAAGAGGAGAATATTTTTAATGAATCAACAGCAACCTCTATAGTATTTTACAGTATAAAATAAAAGTCATGATATTTGATCATAGCTTTTATTATATTTAAAGACTTTGACAGAATGTTTAAATAAATTTGTGCTGCATTTGAAAGTAACCTGCAAAGGTGAGAGATTAAAAACAGATTGTACTGAATAAAGGATACAAGATATAAAAATATTACACAAGGGCATAGAGCAAACATAGACGGGATGGAAAAAAATGAAGAATGAACAAAGTTAGTACTTATAAAATTACAATTAAAAAAGAAAAAAAGCCAGACACCATCATTGAATAATTTAGAAAATGCGTTCTTAATAGAACAAAAGATTGTTTGATTTAAGGTAAGAAATAGCAGGCAAAAAATTGACTAAAATTATTTATAATTATAAAAACTACATGAGAAGTATAAAATTACAGATTCATACTAGAAAAATTTAGCTTAGATATTTTAATTATCACTATCAAAAATTAAGTATTACATTGTCAATGAAGGCAAAGTGTTGTTAACTTGATGACTTTATACAAATCTAAAAGAACATAAAGACTGATTTTGATTGCTTCTTTAATGTTGCATATGAAGAAAATGGAATCACTAGAACAATGAAATAAATATATTGACAATTATATTATGGTAGTCAGGAGTGTGTTAGAGATTAGAGGCAATAAATACTGACAAAAATTCTGGAAATTCTGGAAAGGGTCAACAATCAGTTAAAAAGAAAGTTTCTATTGGTCTCCAAATAAATTCAGGAAGACTATAAAAGAGAGAAGTAATGCGAGCATTCCTTTGGAAAATGCAAGCTTTTATATGAATAGATCGTTTTCTTTTTAAAACCTTGTAAATATATCTGGAACACCAGGTGAGCTAGTGTGAGTGTCACAAACCATTCGCAAGTAATTGTTACCTGGGATGGTATGAACTCACAAGAAGAATGAGCCAAAGATGATCATTGTTGTATGCTACTTAAAATATGTTTATTCAGAATTATTATTGTGAAGCTATTGTGTACCTATATTAGGTACAGGGCTAGAGAATCAAAAGATAAAAAAAATCTGGGCCTTGACACAGTCTAATATTCAGACAGTTTTATGTACAAATATCACCAGCAAGTAAACTCTCACAACCCAGGGTTGCTAAGCATAGATTGTCTAAACTCTCAACTTTACTTTGACATAATTATTTTATGATGTGCTGTCCCTACCAACGACCTGATGACCACGGTACTGGGTAATATCAGGACGACAGACATGTTATGTAAAAATAAGACCTGTATCCCAAACTGAACATTTCAATATTGTAGCTTTTACTTCATGAGTGAACTGTAGGCTTTTAATCAAAAGATACACATTTGAGAAAATTCCAGAAAACAATGATGAAAATGGAAGAGGAGGTATTAGCTAGAACTAGCTGTGGTTCAAACACAGGGCAACAGAAAAGTGACAGCAGTAGAGCTCTATTTTTCAGCCCTGGCACTACAAACATTATGAATTTGTAATTCTTTGTTGTGAGGGCTCTTGGGTCTTTATACAGTCGATTCTGGCAGCATTTCCCTCTCTGTTTTGACAACCAAATGTCTCCAAACATTACCTAGATGATTTGGGGGCAAAATTGCTCCCACTTGAGAATCGCTGAAGTAAAGGGAAAGAAATTATCATGTAACAATGGAAAAGCGATGAATAAAGGTGAAGGAAAATTGCATAGCAATATTAGCAGAAAACAGAGAAATGAAGAAGAGAAAGGAAAGAATAAGAAGAACAAAGGAGAAAATGGAACAGAGAAGGAAGCAGAATATAGTCGTTTCAGAGGAAATGCAGGACATAAGGTAAAGCATAGCATGTGTAGTAAATGAGAAATTCTGGGATGCATCTTAAAGCAAAATTGTAAAGAAAAATTGAGATATTAGACAATGAATAAAGCATGCAAAGAAAACCATGCAGGAATATTGTATCAGTGCATATAATAATCATGTACATTGAATTTTTTAAAGTATTTTATGATTCCTAACATTCCGTTTCATTCAGGTAACAAATAGGTCATTTAATATATATGAACCTGTGGAACAGTGGACTACATTTGAAAAATGTTAGATGGATCACCTATAGGAGACATAAACATAAAATTATATGTTATTTAATATTTCGTGTTTTAACCTGAAGAAGAGAGTCATATTGAGGATAGCCTTCAGCCCTGATAGAGTGAACATATTTTTCTCAGGAGAAAAGAAATTGATATGCAAGTGTTTAAGAAAGCCGAAGAAACTGAACAAAGCAGAGACCATATCAGACACAATAAGTCCCATGGCAGAGAAGACTAACTATCCATTCAAAGATTAACCCATACTTAGTCTCTGAAAGTTCTTTAATTAAAAAAAATATAAACTCAACCACCAAAAATTAAAAGAGAAAGTGATTAAGTTCTATGTGGGAAGAAACACTTGTATTACTCTCTAACAGAGGAGAGGGAGAAGCACCATCTTTGGGACATACTATCTGGGAAACACTAATGTATATACACACAGAAGAGGAAGAGAAAGAGGACAAAAAGATCGACTATTATTGTCAAACTGTAGGTGAGATGGGTGAGAAGGAATGGTTTTGACAGTATTGGGTTATAAGAAATTGATATGCAATGTCTGTGGAGTTTTGGTTGGCTTCATTTGATGAGAGAAGAACTGTAAATATGTATAATACGTCAATATACTTTATGACAAAAATAAACTTATGAGGACCAAATGAGAGAAAGGATTTGTAAGTATGTTGAATAAGTTAAATGTGTAATTCCAAAAAGAGATGCACAATGATCTGTAACCCTAAACTGTCTCGGGAATGACTGAGACCATCTTATGTAATAAATACATGTATGTACTCCAAGAAGCAGGGAGGGAAAAGTAGAACATGGCCTAGATATGTCCAGCAATTCTCTCTCCACAACGTCACACAGGTAGATTCAAAAGAAACAAAATATGTGAAATTATCTCTTCATCCATAAACCCCTCACACATATATAAAGAAGCATTGTTATCATTAATGATAGAACTCACAAGAGTTCCTTAATTTCATGATCACAGGTTGACTTCTTGACATTTCTGTCCTGATTTGTGTCTGAGCACAGTTCTTCACCCTACCTGAGTAGAGAGAATATTCCAGGGAACCCAGATTGTAAGCTCCCAGTGAATAGAAATCAGATATTTTGCTTCATCAACACTATTGCAGCCTATCACTAGCATTCAGTGGTATTGAATTAAAAGACTGAAGTGAAATAATGGAACTAAACAGATGAGAAACAAACAGACATAATGGAAGTTGAAACTGTGTATTGAGCCACAAAAGTACATTTGCATTGGCAATGTGTTTAAAATAATTAAGCATAACTCTCAATATTCACAGTAATATAGAGAAAGGTACAAAGGAAGTAACTATAGCAAGACAGTTCTGCTTATCACATTTCCCTATCATTTAGTGCTCTTAGGATGAGGCTCCAAATTTTCGCTTCTGTATGGTCTGTTTCACAGCTGGTGTAGTCCCTTTCAACCCAAGTTCAAACACTCCTCAAACATGCTTTGCATGAGTTTTTACTCAAACCATGTCAGCTCTTTCATGTAGTGTCTTCATGAGCATTAGTACAAAACATTGTTTTTCTACAGTAGTCACTAACTCCACTATCTTCACCCAGGTTTTTTGTTTGTTTGTTTTCCTCTAGATGTTAAGTGTCTGTAGCATAAAGGCACATTTTCATCAAATGCTGTGTTACCCTCTAGTATTTGATATGTTTCAGTGTAGCCTTCTGTCCTTGTTGTAAGGTTTTTGAGTATAAGGTCATTTTCATTATAGGACAAGATTGCTAACTGCTTAATAAATATGAATTTTTTTGTTAATTATAAATTGATTGCCAAATTTTAAAAAGTACAATTAATTATAGCACCTTAGTCTTCAAATTACTTTTTCTTCATTTGCACCAATAATTTAATCTCAGCATGTGTATTTGTAAAAATTTTAACACATATATTTTGGCATAAATATTTTTGAAATTGTCTGGTTTTCTAACATAAAATAATAGAACATGGGCAAGCAGGTGATGATTTAAGTCATCATACATCTACTCATGTGTTAATAGTTGGCTGACTATACTTAGGTACTTGTTCTGACTATGTTGTGAAGCCAATCTAAAGTCCATCTGAAGGACTTTTATGTTAAAATAAAAATAATTAAAAAATAAAAGCAAAACATCTACTGTGATTTTATAGACTTCTGTTGTCTCTCAGGGGAGCTTGCCACAGTACTTGATTAGAGAGCGTTATTAGTCCCAGAGTGAATGTTGGAGATTGAAACAGGGTGCAAAAACCTAAGGCCAGTAGAATTGGATTTGAATGCATTAGAGTTGCTGAAACTGGCTTAGGCATTCTTGTGATTGATACACAACCAATTGTTACTTTCTCTTGGTCTATCTCTCTGCCTGTTTGCCTGTCTATATTTATCCATCAATCTATTCATCCACCTGTCTAATGTGTATTAATTTGGAGGTAGTATTTTGAATAATACAGTGAAGACAGTTCACATTTCAACATCAAAATATAATTTCTTTCCTGTGAAGAATTAGGCATTTGAGTGTATTTAACTAAATTATTGTATTAATGGGAAAAGGCAAAAAGGGAAGTATCCATTCACTTCTGTTTTTCCTGTCTCTTATCTCAATTTACCACATCTTCACTTTTCTTTGCATTTCTGTTATTGTATATACTAGGCTTAACATTCTGTGTCCCTCTTTCTTGGGAAAAGACAAAGAAAAACTCATCCTAGATGAGGAGTGTTACACCTGTCATGTTGTTACCTCTTAGTCTGTATTTTGCTCCAAAATATGTGGCTCCAACCGCATAGCAAGAACTTTCCAGTTCACTTATCTCTACTTGCAGAGGATGGGACATATTGTTTGTGATCAATGGAAGTTTTATTTGTTGCATTATTGGTAATTTTGAAGCATGCTTTGGACAGAGCAGAGCATCCCTGACTGTCTTCAACATACTGGGTTATCACACCATGGCTCAGTAGGCTAAATTATTTTAAGACTTTCAAAAAATAGCTTCTCTCCTTTCTGCAGATTTTCCTAGGAACAATCTCCATGAAAACGACTCCTAATTTAAAGAAAACTAAGGCATTCCTCACTACTGACAAGGAAAATGGCTCTTTTTGGCCAAATCATAGAAATGAGCTTCCTTAAGTACATTGCACCTTTAAAAGCTGACATTATTGCCTCGAAGCCTGAATGGTACCTTGTCAGCATGGAATAACCAGACTGGGCCAAGTTGTCATTTCTGACAGGTCAGTGTAATGAGCAAAAGAACGCTGAGTTTGTCTAAAAGTTTTCACTCGAATCAGCAGGGTAGAGCTGTTTGGGGCGATAACAGCTCTATGTATGTGACTCATTAAATGTGTCACATTATCAAACCTTGTGGCCCATACTATCACAGCCACCACATTTATGCTTTGTTTCCTCCCCTCAAACCCCCCTCCCAAAGTCTTCATATTTCTAATTTGAAAAGAATATGTATCACAGAGCTTCGAGGTATTGGACATTAGCTGTGTGTGATTAGTTGAATGTCACATATTCATTGCTTCTTTCAAAATGCTACACAGAAATAAATACTAATCTAAATCTATGTGAACTTCTCCCTGGGTATCTCCTTCTTCATTCTCTGGATTTCTCTGGTAACTTCTCTGCCATCATGAAAACAGAGACATAAGAGAAATAAGAGACACATACAAGAATTGGGTAAAATCGACATCAGAGGATCGAGCTGAATGAGCAGGTGACAGTTAATGTCCAAGGACCACCCTTACCCATGCTGAGAAACCTGTGCACAGATGAGTCATTTGAATGTGAAACACAGATGCAATGTTAGCTCACCAGAACTCAGAATTCATAGTAAATAGAAAGCAAAGTTGGGAGGTTCCACCCCTTTCAGCTTACCAGCCATCTGTGGTGCCCTCTCTTCAATCAGATGCACCAAACAACAGAAAACATTCCCTGCCTGCCCCCTCACTTCAGAAAAATTCACTTAACGTTCGTGACTAATTAAATTCTCACTCTAGTCATGATTAATGTAACAAATAATTACAGCTTAGATCTAATATAGATACAACTAATTGTTCTGCCCACAGAGCATCGTGACTAACAATTAAACAAAGCTTTTGAAGCAAAAGTAAGTTCTGAGGAGTGACCTTCGCCTGGCTCTGCTCTCTACCACGGAAGGAAATGCCCTGGAATAGTTTGTTTTCCTCTTCCCTTCTTTGCTAGTGACAAGTTTTGCTTGTTTGTTTGCATTTTCTCTTTCATTAAGTGTTAGATAAGCTCCATTTCTTTACAATTCTCCGCGTTCCAACTTGTGGAGAGCACTAGAGAGACATGAGGGAGTTTGTAACAACCAAATTTTCTCCAAGGATCAGGAACAGACGCTTTCTCCACATTGCCTAATGAAATATAATGCAGGCTTGGTAGCATTTCTGATGTGACTTCAGGGTAAGAGGTCTGGCCCATTGTTGGCTCTTATTCATGAAAACTCCATCCCAAGAGAAGATATTCTTTCACTCTGAAACTCTGATGTGGGAGGGAATGATGAAGAGTTGAGGGAGACATGCTGGAGTAGTCTCTGGAAATACATTCCCAACCTGTGCAAACTTTCACAAACCCCTTGGGGATTCTCACAGCTGTGAATGAAAAATGTTACTAGTTTTACTAAATACTTCATGAGACAGGAAATTGATTACTTACCCATCGGTCTTTGCTGCCTTTGCAAACAGGAAGCACATTGAATTTTCTGCTGAAGAATTTGCTTACATAATTAGTACATGGAGTCATATCTCTATCAACAAATTTGCCTTCCCCCATAGTAACAAAATATTCCCTTTTTATCTGGGTATAGTTAAGCATAAGTTATCCATCTGAACTAAAATTCCGATATTTGAATGTCCAGGGAATGAGACTTCTGCTTATTTTAACATTAAAATACAACCAAGCCTCAAATCAGGAATTTTTTTCTTTGCTCTTCTATATATTTCTAAAATATTCAAGGCCATTTTCCTGACAGTAGAATCCAGTAGACAAATAGAATATTATTTCGCTTCTGGAGAAGTTTAAAGGATATTGAATAGATTTTGGGGACAGAATGGGAACATTTTGTTGATATAGTTTACATATTTAATCTGGTATAATTCTGCTAAACGCAGTCACAACTATTGTGATAATAATTTACATTTATTGAATGTCTAGTAAGTGACAAGATTTAGACTAGTGATAGTGATTTAATCTTTGATACTTCTTCTACAATTACTGAAAAAAGCACAAGAAATTCTAGAGAGTTTTAGTTAAACTAAATTCACCCATAGCATAAAGCTAAGTTCTCTCTCCTCAGTCATTCTATCCCTTGTGTTCTGTCTATTATATCAAATTTTGTGATGAAATTTAGTTTGTTTATTGTTATTGTTTACCCAATAATTTTAAGTCTTTTTCCATTCCAGAGTCTATAAAAATTCTGTTCCCAATAAGGATTAATTTTGGAGAAACACAAAAGTTCAAATTCTAAGCAGATCTAGAGGTATTGCTAGTCAGATAGAGATCATACGTGATTTCTAGGATCTGGAATTTCCTGGTTCATTCTAATGAATCCAGTATTTTTAGACTCCATGTATGAATTTCTGTTCCAATTAGATCCCTAGTCTCTCACTTCCTTTAGGACACAAATTCCCATTTACTCTAGCTGAACTTCCCATTCTCAAACTCCAGTAACTCATATCAATAAGATTTAACAAGCATGATATGTGAACTACATGATTAATATAAAAACATTCAATTGAAACACAGAAAGACAATCTAAATTTATTATTTGTACACAAAATTATAAAATTCCAGCCTAAACAAAAGTAGCAAAAATGTGCTCATTTTGTATAGTTTTATTATAATTTGATTTCTGTTGGACTTTTGAAATCTCAGAGGGCACTAAATAATAGTTTCCATACCCATTTTAGTGGAAATATCTTAAAGGGTTCAAGGTCTGTCCTCTGGAAAAGAGCACATAAGTGCACTGAACAATTTGAATGAAATTTTAGTGTCAAACATATTATTTCATTTCATTCTGCAAAAACTCTTGTAGATTATGGAAATAAACCCATGACAAAGAAAAATTAGCTTTATTCTAATTTTAGAAATTACTGAAGAAATTCTGTAATATTCACCTCATTTAAAGGAAAAATAATACTTATATCTTGACATCTTTATCAGTTATATGCTCCTTTCAGGCCAGTTTTCTGGGAGAGTTTAATTTATAGCTCTTATTATTTTGTTTTTTTCTTTTTCAGTCTCAAAATGAATGTCATTCCCATGAAAAGCACCAGACAGGAAACTAAAGTCCTGTGTTTATTCCAAGTTCTTAAATCACCATGGGACTAAAGGAAAGTCATCTACAGGCTCCTGACTCTGTCAAAAACATTGGGAGAAAATGGAAATTAGAGGTTCCACTGACAGAATCGTTGTTCCATAAGCATTTCGTAGCACAGGCTTATCAAGACAGTAATATTAAAACTGCTATCTAATTTTTTTTTAGTAGCACACTTTTCTGCCATTTAAAGCCTGTTTCTTCCCTGTACTATCACTCTCTCATAATTAGACCTACTGGCTTCATTCTTTAATGTGAGTTTCTCCTCTTTCCTTTCTCTCTTACACAACATCTGCTGCTGCACAACAAAGTCCCTCTATACTTAATCAAAGGTACCACACAAAATATGTACCAATTTAAATGGGACAGTATCTTTTTTTCATGTCTCCTGACTGTCCCATAATTTTAATATGTCAATTTTGTTTCATTTTTAATAAACCAGTACCTTTTTTAATGCAGGGTAAAAGGGGAAGTTGAGTTTCCCCAGAACCAGTCTGTTTAGTTGCCCATTTTGCCCGCTTTAAAGATGGCCCTTGACAGTGCACTGTGGAGGCCCTGCAGCATTTACTGCTGTTCTTGTTCCCTGTGAAGAACAGAAGCCACAAGAAGAGAGTTCCCACCCACCCCATGTGTGTCTGTTTCTTCAAAGGGAGCAGAGCACCGCAGTGTGGTTCAGCTACAGAAAAGTGCTGTGGGGGTTATCTCTGGCACTGTGGGGATTATTGGACATTTCTGGCACTGGGATGGTTAAAGAGTCATGTGTTTTATAAAGGACATTTAGAGCAGGGCTTATAGGGGTGCACAGTTTGGTCTTCGCCAAAGTTAACAAAATTCCTTGCACCAGCCTGGCCATTTGAAGGAAGTCCTGCCAAACCACATGCCATGACTCTGTGATCACTGATCAGCATCACTTAGTACTTACTTGTTACTGTCCTGGCTGCTCTGCTCTTGCTCAGACTGCTCCACCTCCTCCCCTCCCAATAGTCACCATTGCAAAACCCTAACCCATTTTTGCCATCCTAGTGTCCCATTTTGCCTCAGAGAAATATGGTCAGCCTAGAACAATAATATCTATATCCAATTATCTATGAAAGCCTTTCCCCCTTTGAAAACCTGTGATTTACTTACAGGTCTATATTGTGATTGCCAGGTACTGAAAGATTTTAAACCCATAATTAGACAAAACAATGCTTGAGAGCTGTGCCTCTTCCCATCAAGACCAGTTTATCTGATCCTTTCTAGTAACTTCACAGCGCTTGCTCTGTGTCCACTTTCAAATCTCACCCAGGAGACCCTTTGAGAAGGAAATACAAGATTTAACTCCAAGTGTTAGAACAAAAAGCCAGAAAATACTTTAAATAGTCAGTAATAGCTCTGATTCAAATGTCATTTATAAAATTTTACAGAAATAAGTGAAAAGTCCTTCACAACTGTAACTGATTAATCATACTATTCCTTGCTTGATTAATCAGTCTAAGCTAGTAGATCTCAACTCTGTATATTGGAAGCACTTTTATAATTAAAAACAAATGAAAAAAGAAAATAACTTTATAACCCCACATCTTGCTTAAAATACAGAATCTCACATTTTGCTCTACAATTACTGGATTTGAATTTATACTTTAAAAAGATGCCTAGATATTGCTATACACATCAAA
Organism: Solenodon paradoxus; assembly: GCA_004363575.1. Taxonomy (NCBI): domain Eukaryota; kingdom Metazoa; phylum Chordata; class Mammalia; order Eulipotyphla; family Solenodontidae; genus Solenodon; species Solenodon paradoxus. Next base: position 2,158,408 of record RJWH01000009.1, read on the forward strand.
GATCAAGAAAGCTAGACTCATGAGTAACTAGAAGTTCTCAAACTTGAGGATAATCAGAATCATATAAAATACTATTAAAACACCAATTTGCTTGATATTTCCTCTAAACTTTCAAGTCACTGGGCCATGAGGAGGAGCCTGAGAGTGTGGATTTCTGGTAAGTTCCCTGGTGATGTCATGGTTCTGCTGTAAATGTTCCAGAATCACCAGTCCAAACCATTTATTTCCAAACACAAATAATATGAGATTCAAAAAAAAAAGCAAAAACACATACCGATCTCTGAGTACAAATCTAGAGATTCCGATTTCATTGGTCCTGGCTATAAATAGGCCATTGACATTTTTAAAAGATTCCTAGGTGATTCTAATATGCAGCAATACTAGAGAATCATTGTACTGTTAGTTTTGTAGTTTTCATTGTATAAGTCTTTCACTTCCTTGGCTAAGATTATTCTTAGATATTCAATTTATTTATTTTTCTTTCTTTCTTCCAGTCGACCCAGGTCACAAACCCAGGCCCCTGGGCTTTATGTGGCATATACCTTAGCCGCTGATACACAGGGGTACAGCTTGTGAATGCTATTATAAATAAAATGATTTTATTAAATTCTTTTTCAAATTGCTCACTGCTGGTGTATAGATACATAACTAGTTTTATTATGTTGATCTTGTGTCTGGAAACTGCTGAATTTGTTGATTAGCTCTAGGAGTTCATGTATGTTTTCTTTGGGATTTTCTATATATGGGATCATGGCTTCTGGGAATAGAGATAGTTTTGTTTTTTCCTTTCTAATCTGGATATCTTTGATTTCTTTACATTGCCTGATTTCTTTGGCTAGAACTTTCAGTACAATGTTGAACAGCAGTGATGAAATGAGACTTACTTTCCTTTTACACCATTGAGAATGATGTTAATTGTGGATGTTTCATAAATGTGCTTTATCATGTCACGAGATTTACCCTGGTTTTTACATTTTTAAGTGATTGAAAAAATCAAAAGAAAAATGTTTTGCAACCCTTGAACATTAGATGAAATTGAAATTCAATGCTCATTAACTACCTTTTATTAGAACCCAGTAAATCTCATTTTAGCCATATTATTTCCTGCACTACAAGTGCAGAGTTGAGTTGCTGCAGTGAAGCCAAAAAAATTCCTATCTGACCCTTTCCAGAGTTTGCCAATTCCTGGTCCAGCTCTACTAGACCATAAATTCTATGAGGACAAGTATTTTTTCTTTTATTTAATCACTGAACCTTTAGCACTTACCACTATTTATTGCTAATAAATAACACACACTTAGAAACTGTTAAGTAATTAAGTAATTCTCAAATAAACCAACTCAGAAATCTTTAATCATTTGTATAACTATTCATTCAGATGGCTATCCAAGGAAACAACAGCAATGAAAACTCTAAATATCTATTTCCACTCAGTACAAAGTTTAAGATGGGAAGATGATTAGCTTTGTATATATTAAATGAAAAAGTAGACAAGGGTGCCTGCATATAAAGAGATAGGCTCACACATACAGAGTGATTTCATCACTTCCTTTGCCTTCTTGGATTTAGATGAACTGATTCATATCAAGTGGCTTGATCTTTTTTGGTGCTTGGTTATTTCTTTTTGTTTTCAATGATCATACGCATAACTCTCATAGGGCTTTTGAGGATTACTTGAATATAAATGTGCACACCTATCATTAAACTTGGAAAAAGTAGCAAACTTGGGAAAAAAGGCAATTTGCAATAATGTTACAGTAAATAAATATAATAGAAACTCAAACTTCAGAACAGAATTCTTGACCTTTCTATTGGTTAACATTAGCTTATGAAATAATCTTGAATTGTAGACAAGATAAATTCACCAACAGCACAAAATATCTTGGAATTTCTTTTGCAAGCTTTTAAGTACAACTGCCCAATAGGGTTCCCAGGAGACTAGAACTGAAATTTATCATGTATACTATGGTAGAAAGAGTGGTAGATGCTTTTATTGAGACCAGGCTTGTGAGAATTTTCAACCAGTAAGTGTAAAGAGTCTCTAAGATGTGTGTGTGTGTGTGTGTGTGTGTGTGTGTGTGTGTGTGTGTATGTTGGGAGGATAAGAAGAGAGTTAAAGAGAAGAGAAAGAACTACTTGGTTGTTGAATAAAAGTGGGCAAGTGGAACAGTGCTCTTGGCACTACATGTCCAATGTGAAAATAATATACATTTTCTCTCCATTTGGATTGCACTACCAGGTAGAGGTTGTGCTCAATGAGAATCAAGTTAAAAATGTTTCTCTGGTCCCATTTAAAAGGTTATACATAATGAGATTTCTGCCACGGTGGGAAAGTTAAGAATTCTGGGTGACTTGCCAAATCTTTTGATTGCAAAGAGTGCTTTTAATACACATTGCAAAGCATTTGTCTTTGCAAGGTGTAAAATGCCAGAGCTCAGCTTCCTTTTTCAGGGTCTGTTACTCTCCATAGTATAATTTATCTTAAATTTCCCAGCAGTGTTAACTCTTTACATGGAGCAGCATGGGAGTGGTGTATTGATATGTATGGCTACATAAATTCACTGAGAATTTAGGGGTCCGTATTGTCAGCTCTACTATCTTACACATACTTAGGATTCCAGAACTCTGACAAACACTGAAAAAAAACTGCCTTTCCAGTGTATCAAGACATACTTATTGAGCATCATATATATGCTTGAATCCTTTTTAAATAATATAACACATGATCTATACTCTGAAGAAAAGCTTCAAAGTTTACAATAGTCATAGACTTTCTCTGGAGGGGCACATAGCTTATTGTCAATAGTACATATCTCTGAGAAGGCAATGGCGAGCAAGGGAAGGAATATTCTTCACTATCTTTTGATAACCATTTGAGCTTGTACAATGTGTTTGGTTTGCAAACTTAAAAATAAAATTTACAATTAAATTAAATCACAATTTTAAAAGACAGGAAACAACTGGGGAAGGATCTCAAAGAATGTGTCAAATGTTAGTGATTCATTTTATTCAATCCTCTTTCGCTGCCTGTGGATTATGATTCAGGTCAGGTATATATGGCCAACCTCAGTCAAAAGAACCTCAGTTATTTGGTGGAGTCTTCGTAGATGACTCAAACACAATCACAAACTTCCCTCTCAAATATCTATCTTTGTCTCTTAAGCACACATATGCCTGCCAGCACTGGGGGCAGTGCCTCAGCTAGGTTGCCTCTGCCCATTTTGTTGCCATTGGGATATATCTCTGTCCCCAGTACTCTAAGGTGCCCAAACAAAGTCAGCATTGGTACAATTCATTCACTAAACATCCTGTGAACATCACATCACAGAACAGGGGCAGCATAGCTTCTAGTTCTATGCCAGTTGTCATTTGGTGTCTCCCTGGTCTCACAAGACCCGTCATGAAAGCAATTCTTTCATCTGCTACTTCTAATGATCAACCTGCTCTTTACATAAGTCTGGTCTTGAAGTGGATACCAGGTAACCCTCACTATGGCTCATACCTTTCTGGCTTTTTCCTCATAATCTTGCATATAATTTAGTTCTGTAGATATGGTCTCATACATGTAAAGATATGACTGGGAAGACAACACCATCATTTATGCATAATACACTTATATTTGTATCTGCACTGTATGCATGCAATATGTAGCAAAGATATGCATATATTTTATTCACATAGAAAAGTTATTGCAACATGCAATATTAGATGCTTGTTACATTTCTATGGGATATATTTTATTTTGAAATATTTGTAATAAGTATAGTTCTAGAGGGTCACACTGGAGCAATGGCATAGCCCATGAGGTTTATCAAATGTATTTAATTCTTGCAAAATAATAAGGGCATGCAAATTAATCTCGAGAAGATTGGATAGCAGAGTTTAGTATACATACTCAATTTATTAGAACATCCTTTGCTTTGAAAATTCTGATTGAAATGAACCCTTGAGTCTTACATCTCATACTCGGATGATGGAAGAAATATTTATTTTCTAGCTTGCAGAAATTCCTAGGTGGGACTATGTCCTAAACAGCTTTGCAAATTATATAGTAAATGCTCATCACTGAATTCTTTGCAAGAACTGAGTCAGGAAGTGTTGGGTATGAATGGGTGGAAGTTGCCATGAGAGATGTAAGCAGAAGATTTACAGAGAGAATGAAAATTTACATCCCTAGCAGGTATTTTGTTGATGGCTTGTAATAGTCTCCTAGGAGGTTTACCTTGCATGTCTGGTATCTGCAGAACAAATAGCCTCAGCTTTCACTGACCTTGATATCATTATGAATTATTTTAACAGGGAGAAACTTGGGAAAACATCTCTAATGTATTAGATACCACCCTGCTAAATGCAGCATCTGGAAGAAAGGTCTTCTCTATCTGTCTGTTTAGAGTGTGCTGGAGACATGCCAGGCTATCAAAGCCAGCATGAATATGTAGATGGTTTTGCTTTCGAACAAGCTGGTACCCAAGTTTGAAATTCTTTTCCATTAATATTTGCAACAACCTGTAAATTTGAGAAGGATAAGGCACAGAAAGGTATTCAAATATTTGAAGGAATGTTATATATGGAATCATTAAATCCAACTTGTTAAAGAAAACTTATTTCAAAAAAATATGGTATCAAGTAATTACACTGAACCTAGCGTTCTATCTATTAATTTACATCCTCATTTTGTTCTTTAACAGATGACCTTGAAATGAGTCACTTATCGTGTATGCGCCACTATTTATGAAAGGATAAAGTCAAACTGAATGATCCATAAGTTCATTCCAGCTTTAAAAATCCATGGGTCAGTGAATGCAAATGGAAGTTATACATGAAACACTAAAGTGACAAAAATTAGAACTCATTGTTCATTTAAAAAGCAGTAAGTCAGGAATGTATCAGTAGAAGCTTTCACTAAAGAATACAGAGTAGACTCTTGGTGTACTTAGAGAGGGAAAGGGTCCTTCCCCTTTCCTTCTAGCAACCACTGATTTGATTCTATCTATAGACCAAAAGGCTATTTTTGTTGGATTTGATATATTTGCGTGTTTCATTTCTTCATATGCCACATATGAGTGAAATCATACCATGTTTGTTTTACTCCTTCTGACATGTCTCACTAGCATAATTCCCTCTAGATCCATCCATGTTGTAGCAAATGGCAGGATTTCATCATTTTTAATAGCTGAGTAGTATTCCTTGTGTATAAACATAATGCATTGTATACAGATGTTGATTTATGATGATGCATAGCTTAAGTCTATATAATGTTCTGATGAAATGATCCTTTAAAAGTTTTTACAATAAGAAAACAATGAACATACAAGTGAAAAAAAGACTTGCAAAAAAGTAATAAAATTGTTTTTTTCTCTACACATACGAGAATGTTGTGTGTCACTACAGCTATAACACTAAGACTATAGCTCCTGTGCCGCTCACCTAGATTATGTCTGAGCTCTAGTTCCTCTTTTATTCTATTCCCAACAGCACAAATCCGTGGATTGTGTGATACAGCGAGACTTAAGGACAAGGAGAATTAACTCCTTTCCCCCAAATGTTTCTTTCTGAATTCCACTTATATGTAAATGCATTGAAGTTTCCCACGATACATTGCATGTTTCATTGCACTAATATAGCAGCGGCATTTGCAGGAATGTTTTTCATATCATCTTGCTAAGGATACAGGAGATCTGGGACACAAGGAAGAGACATAATAATTGTTGAGAAGGATATAAAAATGTTTCAACTCGGAGATACTTATGAGAAGATGCCTACTTAAGTTTCTAAACTGCCAGCTCATCGAAAGTGGTGAGACTAATAGAGCAGGACACAGGGGCAGTATGGACTGGGCTGACCTGGACAAAAAGAACAGGCAAAGCAAGTATCAAATAACACAAAATTCATGAACTAAATGCTCCTACTTCTCTCAGAGAAGAAAGAAGTACATGTATCTTCACTTCATGTCTTAAAATCCTCATTTACTCATATTTTGCTCATTAAAAACAGCTGATTGTCTAATGCTAAGGTTAAAGACGCAGATTACTATTAGACAATCAGACTACTAGTAGACATTTGAAGAAAAAAACTATAACAAAATTGCTAAGAACAAATGCAAAGCTTGGAAAATAAAATGGCCTGGGTCATCATAAGGCTAAAGAAAAATGAGCCACCTTAGAGATGTACCATATACTTTTTTGTTTATTTGTTTTTCCCTTTTAGATAATGTGTTGTGAAAGAGGACTGTGTCTGTTGTAATAGATCTGAAGTGATCATTTTGCTCACTATTCCCATAGGTTTAGAGCACAATGAGGCCTATGGAAAGGAAGACGTTGTACTTTCTCCTGGAGAAGAATCTGAATAGAACCAACTCTAAATTTACAATGTCTGCTTACCCGTGAGAACCTAAACGTATAGTGAGGACATAACAAACATAAACTAATTAACAAGAGACTTGGCATGATCAAATCTTTATAGTACCCCAAAGTGTTAAATTGTTTGAAAAGACCTAGGACATTGAATTAGCAAAACATTTTTCATTCATTAGACAAAAATTCATCTCCTAATTTGCTTCTATATGGACAGGCAACAAATATTTATTGAAAGCCTATTGCAGGCATATAAAAATTCTTGGGAATATAAAAATTTTAATATATTTTATACTAATGTTTCTAAGAAAAGAGCATAGCCTGACTGGATAAGCAGTGCACTTAAAAGTCATATGAGTAATGAACACACAGATATGATTGGATTTTGAGATGGTAGTAGTCATTTCCAGGTGAGTCAAATAGAAAATCCTTCCTGAATATGATATCATTTGAACTCAACCTGGAAGAATGGGTTGTTATGGGGATGAGGTTATACCATATTTTTCAGTTTTAACATGTAACTTATTGGGTTTTTGACATTGAATTATTCCAATCTAAATGTGAATATTGAAAGTGTACATTGAATGTGGTAAATGTATTTCCATTTCACATTTGTCTCAAAAATCTATATTTAAATTAATTAAGCATTTAAGCTTCAACAATGTAGAATTGAGGAAACCTGGTACATTTCATTGAATCACAGAGCAGGGGAATTCTGGGGTGAAGATAGTAGTAAAAGGGAGATACATGATGGAGGAATGAATGACAAAGCGGATTTTCTTTGCTGTGTGTCTTGAACTCAGTCACCAAACTTCTCTGTGATTTGGGTTAACTACCCTTGAGACAGAGGGGGGAAAAAGGGGGAAAAAAAGAAAATATAATTATAAACAGTTTTGTTGATATAAAATCCTACATAAATTAATAACAAGTATAAGGAGATATGTTTAATTAGATATTGATTAAGTTATAGAGCCTTTATCAGACCTTATAGAATCTGTGTATTTCTATTTGCAGTTGACTCCAATTTGCCTTGTGAACAGACACATAGTTGTCCCAGTAAATAAAAGTAAGAGTCTTACCAGGAAGGTGAAGAATGGATTAGCTGGAAGGCCGAGGTAAAAGGCATCAGGGCTCAGCCAAATGACAAAGTAAATAATAACAGATTCAAGTCTCCTTGAAATAGAGATAGTTGCACAATGAATATGATGGCTATTTTATCCTGGAAACTGGCAGGAGTTGGCAGAGCCACATTTTGATAAAGTGTCTGTAGATATCCCTTGATAATGAGTCTATCTTGGTTCCTTTGAGATAGGAGATAGCAGTGTGCGGTCTGAGATGAATGGGTCATTACAGCTTACTCCAGCATGGATATCAATGGGTGCACTTGTGAATGACTGGAAGGAAATGGCACACTAGGATCAGGTAAGGTGTGAATTGATATGGGCTCGATCCCTTCCTTCCAGAAGCCAGCCTGATCCCTCACAATTTTTACTCTACCATCCACCAATCTAAATTACATGTGTATTCCTTCCTTCAATTGAATCCAGCCATGCATCTAGGTAGATGATATAGAATGCATGCTGGTTTGTCTCACATTGTAATATTCTCTTTATTTGCTTCAACAAAATCATACCTATTTCCTATACCCTTATTTTATTTATTATCTTGTGGCATTTTAATGTTATTTTCTTATGTTGATATAAAAATCATTAACACTCCAGGAGCTTATAATTATATAGAGTAGGTTAAAGACCCTTACAGGGAAGAATATCCATTATATTCATTTTTATCTCTTCCACTAGTCGCAAGGGAAAGGGAGTGTTACATTATAGTTCTTCAAAGAATGAAATAATGAATAAAGAAATGAATGCATTTTAATCATCAGAATGTAGCAGTGTGGTAAACTTGTGGGCATGTGGTTGATTCCTGAGATGCGTTGCATAAATACAGTGAGGGGATGACTGCTCCACAATTCTGTCTGGAGCCCATTTTTCTGGACACTAGGAAATTCACGCTGCAGCTCTTTTAGTTATATCTTCATAAATGACTGAGAAACATTTAAACAGTATCCCTATCAACTACTAATTGAGATTCACCTTTGAGACTGGTGATTGGCTCTTGCAATGCCCAATATATGTATAGAAACAAAGACATCTGCTTTGTTTTGTTCTTGTCTTTTCTATATAACATATCATATAAATATGTGCATTTATCGCAAGCACTAATACATACATAGACAATATTATATGTATTTTTATAAGCCTTGTGATAGTGGGCATCAGGAAAGGATTAAGAATAGCCTTATCCTTTTGTGTTTTAGAGAAATGGCTTTCTCTTATTACTTGATAATATTAATGGTTGCTCCCCACATTGTTGACCTCTGACCAAGAGGAATACAAACACTCCAAATTCCCAATCCTTATCTTCTAAAAGATTAGCTGATCTGCTGTTGTGCTAACTAGTCAAACTAAGCACAACTGAACAAACTAATATTTTCTCCTCCCTCCAGTTCCCTGAACACTAACTCCCTCATCCTGAGCACAAATCCACCTGGGTGGACTCAGGGTAAAACATTCTCTAATATGTTGACAACCACTCCATACTTATATCCACTTTCCCAGGTCCAGTTCTTTCTACCATTGTTTATTCCTCTAGGGAAAACAAAACAAAACTGATTTTGCCTAATCTTTGAGGCACTTTGTAATCATAGTTCTGATCACCACTGTAATCATCCCCAGTAATCCTTTTGAATAAAATCTCTCCGTAAATTCAGATATTCATTTTGTCTGAAAATATATACACACACCCATATATGCATGCACACACAATATATATACACACACAATTGTAAAATTCAAATATAAAATGAGCAATTAAACAAACCAACAGAAAAGTGCTAAAAATAACCACCTTTTTTAAGAAATGATAGAAGGTGGAAAGTAGTGGGGAGGGGCAGGAGGAGGCAAAAGAGAGCCAAAGAGACAGAGAGAAAAAAATGGATAAGAATTACTGATTTCATGAATCTGGGTCCGTATTAATGAATACATATTTGCATGAAATATATTCAATCATACTTTACATAAATTTAGCAGAAGAAAAATAACGTGTGTTTGAAATGGTAAGCATGCTGAATTTTTTTAAGTGTTTCACAAATGATATTTTTTTCTTAAAGTCTGTTGTTAGTTAAGGTTAAGAAAACAGATTTGTTACCTCCATGTTTCAGTTGATAGTGGTATTGGTTTGCTCCATGCCAGGAAAGAAAAAGACCTATGCTAGCTCACTCCTCACACTCACCTTTTTTTGCATATGAATGTGATTATTTTAATTTTAATTATTTTGTATGCATTAATATTTGGAGTAGGATAGTTTTTTTTTTACTACTTGAATTCAGAAACCTGTGAGTATTATTCTCATATTTAAATAACTTTAATGAAACCAAGATACCTTTTCAAAATCATGACTTCTGTAATTACTGAACTCTTTTGCTTTCATTCATCTCTAACTAGCTGGAATTCAAATTTAGGACAGTTTGCTATTGCTGTCATTGTTTTTGTTTTCAAGACCGAAGTGAGTATTAAAACCCCTGAATTCCTCCATGTTTGAAGAACTGCCTGTTGAGTTCCTACACGAACTAAATCATAGCATATACTATGACTTTCTTTCCTTCAGAATTTGACAGCTTTTTTTGCAGGCTTCTCATCTCAAATGTTTGACGGTGGAAAAGAGGCCAGCCCAACATTGCCTTCTTTGCCTGTAATTTGCTTCTCCTCTCTGGAGAACTAAAATATTTTCACCTTTATCCTTGAATTTGAAAAAAATATTATTAATTCAAGATATTTCATGGTCTTGAGTATTGTTTTATTGCTGCCTAAAATTCAGCGCACATATTGATTTAAAGCTTTATTTCTTTATTATAAGGAACTTATTTTCTATTACCTTTGAGTTCCTTTTCTTATGCTACGGCACACCCTACTTCAGTGATACACAATGCCATTATCTCTCTCATCTGTGTATCAGGTACCTTCTCTGTATCTGCTTTAATTTCCTTGTTTTTCATCTTTCTTACTTGCCATCACTGTGGATTTCTTAAGTATTCTTTCCATGTCTATGATTTGAAATTTTTAAAGGTATTCTTGCTCCTCAATGCTTTTATATTACTTCTTAATTCTACTCCACTTCTTCCTTTCTGAAAAAATAATCTCTTACTTAGACAGCTTGCCTAAACTTTCTACTTTCTCTCATATGGTATGTGCATATTTTGTGTGTGAGAGACAGAAGGAGACTTCTTACTCCTTCTCATGAGATCTGAGACTTAGTTATTTTCCCCTCCGAGCTATCATTTGAAATTTAGATACTTATTTTCTTACTATCTATTTAGATATTTTTTTCAAACTTGAGGACACGTTTGGGGATCAGATGAGTTCAGATAGATGATGTTCAATGTGCTTTTCAAGATACAAAGACCTGATCTCTGTAGGTGGAAAAAATCTAACTACCAGCAAGAATGAGGTACCTTAATAGAGTTTTTGTTGCAGCAAGGGCACATTCTAGACTTATGTTCCAGTAGTTTTACCATACTTTTCCCATTTGACTCTGTACTTTTGAGATGCTATTATTTTTGGCTGGATTTATATGTTCTATTAATAGATCAATCCATTTACTTAGTAGGTGCCACCATTTCTGTTGACTTTAAGTTGCTTTTTCCATTGAATGCCTGGAACCAGAGCATTCATTTACATCAGAAAAATAAAACTATCTTTCATACTCTTCATTTTACCCAGTAGTTGTTTGCACATATCGGTTAAGAGGAAAAAAATAAGCATATAGTCAGTTTTCTCCATATTTGAAGATATTCGTGATAATTCTCAGAGACGTTATGTCAACTTGATTCCAAAATCTATTGCTTTCCTGTCCTCAACTTATAAATCGTATGACATTCAGCTGTGCTTTTAAATTGAAGTTGCTGTGAGAGAATGTCTTTGTTGATTTTGGTCAATATTTTCTTACTACCATTTCCTGCAAGAATCTTCCAATTGTCTCTGAATTCCCTGTTTGTGCCATGCATGTCCATTTGGAAAGGTCCTCCATGTTTTCATTTCAGCTCAGGTGTTTCCTGTTTCTTGATGGCTGTATGGGGATCATGTCTCATTGTTGCCATTGCTACTAGTCCTTCCTTGTACACACGGCCCCCTTTTTCTGAAAGGCTGTCTTTCCCTTGAGTTCTTTAACATTTTGAAGATCTTAAACTGTGTAAAAGCATCACTATGTTGTATCCAATTCAGACAGCCATTCTAAATGCTTACTGAACTTTGTCTCTAGGGACCCAAAACCGTGTAGTTTGCAGTTAGGGTCTTATAAAACTCCCCTTTAAATCAATGTCTAGACATTTTGTGGAAATCTGCTTTCTCTCAGCACTCCAACCAGGTCCATGAGGTCATATTTTCCAATTCCCTCTCTCTTTATGTTCTTAAAAAATCTGCAAAGAAGACAAAACAGATTAGAAGTAGATGTCACCCCCAATTTCCTAGAAAATAACTAAGTCTCAGTTTAGGCTTCTTTGAAACCCTGATACCTAGGTGTGAATGGTTTATATGTCAGCGTGTATTTGTGTGCATAAATAAAAATAATTAAATAATTAAATATTGGTATAGGTCCTTAATAGTTTATACAATAAATTTCTTGAAATAGTTAATATAGATATGTAATTCTAAACCTTTGTTCCCCTAAAAAATCTTAAATCATCTTACTGTCAGAATGGGTACTGTATCATCACAGTCTTTGTGTGGCCCAGTGTCTTCTTTATTGTTTTAACATCCACCCATTTAATGGATTAACAATTGGTATAGATGATCTAGAGTTTCCTTAATCACTAGTCAGGTTGAATATTGTTACACATGCTCACTGGATAGTTATATGACTAAACCTGTACTTTGCAAATTAACTTTTTTGATGTGCTTGTTGATTTATGACAATCTATCTAACGATCTAACTATACCTATCAATCTTTTGCTATAGAATATTTTAGGAAAAATGAAAGTGCATATTGGGTAACTTTTTAAATATAGACTAATCTTTATTTCTCCCCTTTACATCAAATATCTTCCCATTGTTTTGACTTCCTGCTTTTTTTTTCCTTGATCTCTGCTCTTAAATCCGGAACCTATGATTTTAAAACCTGACTTTGCCATTTGTCTGTTACATTCCTGAACAGCTACCCATATTCCCATATTCTTGTCAGAGGTCTTCATATTCGTCTTAATATCTCTATTTTAATAATGAGTTTTTTTTTTTTCTATTAGTCATCTATCTCTGGGGAGATAACCTCTCTGTTCTTTATCCTCCTCAACCTATGAAATTTCATCCAATATTAAACCCCACCCCACAGTTTATTCCTCTCTTCATTTTCTTATTTTCTAGACTAAAATCTGACATATAGCATTTACATAAGCAGATGAATTGGTTTAATGTATTGTGCTCCCTTCCTATATATATTAAGATTACAGAAACAGAAAGAATGCATTCTTTAAGCAGTTTCAGAAATTATAGAATAATGGATGTATGTGAGACAATGCTTATAGACCTATGATACAGCAATTTTGAACAAATGAATGAAAAGTTTTTTAAAAATAATTGGCATTTTCTCCACCATGGCCACTCCTGATAATTTGAGCATGCTGGGAAGCCAAGAGTCACCCCTTAAAAATATTAGTCATAGGAGACACACTTTCTTTTATTGCATGTAATTACAATGAATTATTTCATATAATAACATTGGAAAATGATAAAAATGTTGTATGGCCTCTGTCCCCAGTGTACTGCCCTATCCACATCCATATTGCCTTATAATAAAATGGCAAATGGCTTATTTGCTTTTTGGTTTGTGTAGGTGCTGGCTGAGTTGACACACTCTTGAATTTCATCTATTTTCAATCAAATGCTCTACATAAACTTGGCTTCTCTCAGCTGCCTGAGCCCATTACTAAGTTATGTATTCGCTTTTCATTGCTCCATCACAGTGCTATAGATTTGAATGACATGAGTCATCTGTGGTTTCGCTTATGAAAGGCTCCATAGCAACTTAAGATATTGTTTTCAGATTGGACTATATTGTGCAACTCATATCCTAGTTCTGCCTTGACTCCCAACAGGACTTTTGACATAGATAATGATATATTTGAATAGGAAACATCTAATCCAAAATATTTGCACACACAGTAATTGAATGACTGCAAGTAGAAGATAATTTTCTTATTATTAATCCTGAACAGTTTAGCTCTACAGAATACCTGTACATTTCCAATATGCATCCAGTTTCATTGAATTTTTTTCCTCCCTGACATCTGGTTGTTTAATCTTCTGCCAACATTGTGTCTGTGAAGCATATTTTTTCCAGCTATGCCCACTCAGCTTTTAGACTATTGATGTTTTCACAGAGAATAGTGCATGTGTGTCAAATTATAGCTATTGATCTATGTTTGTTTGTTAATGCATACAGTTGTTTAGATAGTGTTATGGCTTGTCTGATTGTTCATATATAAATAAAAGGAGGAAGAGAGAAAAATGCACTTCTTCTTTATATGAATTTCATTGTTGAGTGAAGACTGTTTATTTGAATTGAAAAGGCATTGGAATCAATGTTTCTTTAGATATGAGCTATCTTTTTCCATTTTTCAGTATGAAATGGAAGTAATAGGATGTAGAGCTATAATAGAGAATTTTATTTTTCAACAAAAATAAATCTTTTTTAAACTATATTGTGTCATATTTCCTTTGTCTTTAAAAAATGACTATTCTATATACACTAATATATTCCTCCCTATTAAATGAATAATGCCAAAACAAGACTTAATTTTTTCTGCTCAGACCTATCAAAGATTCTTTGTTAAAGTTTTTGAATAAAATATCTTGCCTGACTAATTTTGTTTCTTGCTATTTTTCTAATATTGATTGCTTCTTACTCTGTAAAAGATTTAGAATGGAGATGTAATTTAAATGGCTTTACTAATATTAGTCTTTATTTTCATCAAATCTGTCAAAAAGTAATAATGCCCAAACGTAACATTATCTTTGTGGAATTTCACTGTTTGACAGGCTAGGAGACAGATGTGGAAAGATGTAAAACATGAATCATTTGGGAGAAAGTAAGCATGAAGGTTCATATTTAAGAAAATCCATTTCCAAGCATAAGGCAGGTTATGATTAAAACCTACCAGCTCCTGTCTTTGTGTTTTGTATGCTTCAAAGTTTCTGCATCCATTAACTTAGTAGTATATCAATGATAAGACATGAGTACCTACCTATATGGAGAAATGTGATACAAAGGTCCAGGTATGAGATTTATGAAGTAGAAGAAAGGTAATTTGCTGAAGATTGCACAGCTGTCTCATATCACTTAAGAACTGAGGTATACCACCAAATATCACAGACAGCTTTGGTGAAGGTTCGATATTTGAGCATCCCATGTATCCCTCAGTAGAAAAAATCTTTAGGGTCCTAAGACCTAGGTTTGAATCTTGCTTTTACCGCTTCTAAAAGGCATAATCTAAAGCAAGTTATTTATTCTTTTTTCCCGTGATAAAGAATCCCCCTTCTTGACAGTGTTTTGGAGATTAAACAAGAAACTATTAAGAGTTTAAGGATTATGCTCGAACAGAGATTATATTAGAATAATGAATTTATGGTTCTCACATGCCAGTAGTTCTCATTCTTTGGAAGAGGAAGAAAGTAAACTAATATCAACTGAGTGCTAGTCTACAAAAGAAGGAAGTGCATGTTATTATGAAAGCAGAAGTCTAGACCAGTGTTACCCAATGAAGCTGAGGGTGAGAGATGCCTTCTTAAGGAAATGGATCTTTAGTTGGTCTTGACAGATACACAGATGCCATTCATAAAATGGAAATGCTCAAGGTAGAGGGCTAAGCAAGTGAAAAGGAAAGAGGTAGAAACATCACATTGATTTTCAGGAATTGCAAATGATTCCATACAAAGGATAGTTTCTGGTTGACCAATGGGAATAAAAATGAATCATGAAACTTAGAAAGTTTGTTTATTTTTTAAAGGAAAGTACAGGCAAGATTGAAGGCAAACAGGCAAGCTGGTTGGAAGAGAGAACAGGAAGAAACACTTTATTTTATTTAGTTTTCTTGGTTGTTACCCCTAGTCCTGGATCTTAATACAGAGATCTGGGAATGTATGTGAACTAGAACCAGTGCACCAAAACACTAGGTCATCAGGGTGCACCCCATAAAGTGATTTTGTTTTGTTTTTATACAAATCATGTTGATGAGTTTAGATATATCCCCAAAGAATATATCAAGGTATTTTTCTTTGAAAGATCAATTGCGCGGTAACAGGCTTACAACATTAAAACATGCTTAGATCTAAGATGTGTATTACAGGATAAATACATATTCCTTCTACTACAATTTTTGATTGTTCTTTATTTTGATTGAGCCAAGACCCCATTTGTCTCTTAGGAAAGAGAATATGGGAAATAAATCATCTGAGATCCTTAACATCTGAATCTTCATTCAACCCTCACTTTTTCTGATTACTTTGCCAGAAGTAAATTTCAGTTGTAAATTATTTTCCCTCAGACTTTTGAAAGCATGTCTCCTTTTTTCTAAGATCTGACATCGCAAACTTGAAATCTCATGCCTTCTATTCCCTGATCCTTGAAATACAACAGAGTCTCACTTGCTGATAACTTAAGGGATAGTCCCTTTAACCCCAAGGTTCAGAAAACTCACTAATATCTGCTGTAGTTTGAGTTTCATGACCCCTTTCAATTTTCAAACCGATGTTCCCTTTTAGTTGATCACCACTCCTTGCCCACACTGTTCAGTTTCTCTTTTCCCTTTTTCTGTATTCCCCATTGAATACCAGGTCTTCTGGTTTGACTCTTAATTGCCATTTATTTTCTTCCCACTTTCTGTATCTTGATAATTTTATTCAAGTGTCTAAGAGATGTTCTTAATTTAAATCCAAACTCCTATTCTTCTTTTATCATATATTTTATAAATATTTCTGTTTTTAATGATCTGTTCTTGTTTTAATGGGTATAATATTATCTCTCATCCACTAATTATCAGGTCCACTTTGTCATGGATTGCTCATACTCTGTACTGGCCTATGTGTTGAAAGTCCTGCTTAGTATTTGCCAAATGACTGCAGAAATTATGTTCCCTGAAACATACATTATAGTTTTACTGCAGATGTCTTCTGATTCCTCCTTTATGTCTATTTGTTTTAGTTGGTTGGATCTGTTTTCTCTTTTTGCCTTTGTCTTTCATGCATAAAATTTCATTGAAAAGCAAAATAAAATACATGGCAAACCTTGGATATTGTTTATACTTAAGAATGAGGGCTAATCAACTGACCAGAAATAATCTGTGGTATGGACAGGGCCTGAGGAGTAAACTTTATCACATATGATACTCTCTTTGTTTTTGTCCATATCTGTGTATCTTTTTTCTTGGGTTGGGCAGATTCTCTATGGAATGATATTCCCATTTTCTGCCTGCTGACTATAGCCTGGTTTTCATAATTTGGGAAGCTTGTCAAGGGAAGAGACCCATCTATGTGGGAAATATCAGCCTATATCTGGGATTTACTTTAATCCTCCCATTTCCATAATAGCATGCTACTCCATTCTTCAGTTTTTCCTGCTGTCTCTGAGTAAAGCACATTACAATGCACATTTTCTCATGGACAAGTTTCATTTCTCTGTATGGAGGAGAGAAATTCTCTTGACAATATGAATTTTAAAATGGTCTTTTATGAATTCCAAATAAAAATCCACTCGATGTTCAAACACAATCTGAAATCTCAACTTCGAAGTATCTGGTACCTTGAATTTCTAAATAGGTTTTGCAGAGTGAATAATATTTCTTTCTGTACTTTTCTGTTCTATAAGTAATTAGGGTTTATAATTCTCCAATTTATTAAATCAGTTGCTACTTGTCTATTTATTGAAACTTTGTGGAGAGCTCAATTCTGAAGCCTCCTCCTGTTTAATTTTTTTTTGTTTTGTGGAAATATTCGTTAATTTGAAGTTGTCATTTTAATGCAGTTTCAAGAAATATGAGAGATAATTAGCTACCAAGTTTACACAGATAGTCTTATGAAGAGAAACTGAGAATATGAAATATCACAATTTCTTAGAACACTCTATTGTGAGCAACGACTATACCTATAAATGATTTTTCTGTAGAAAAGCAATTTTCCTTCACAGCCTATCTCAGGTGACTTCTTCAGAACTCTGAATGGAACCCTGTGAGTTGAAAGAGTGACAGCAGCACCCAAAGGGAATTATTTTCTCTTTGTAAAACTTTGCATGAGTGGTGTCCACTTGAAAATGTCTTGCCTTGTCTTAACTTGAGATATTCTCTTCTGTACCTTGTGTCTTAAAAACCTCATTATATTAGACAGACAAAACATTGACAGAATTGTTTAGGTAACATGGAATGCCTACATTTAACTCCACAACTCTAAGCAACAAATCCAAACCAAGTCATTTTCTCTCCTCCAATTCACTTTCAAACCAACTCACTAATTCTTCTACTTGAATTTCTGTACATTTCAGAAATATTTAACTCTTCTTGCTAAATATGTTGTTTATTTATGAATGCTGAGTGATGAAAGACTAAAGTTAGACAGACTTAGATTTGAATTTAACCTCCCCTGCTTGCCACGTGGCCTTGAACTAGTTGCTTTATCTCTCTGAGCTTCAGTTCTGCAATCCTTAAAAGGAGAAAAAAAAAAGCACTTGTATCATTTGGAAGCTATAAAATAGTTGATGAACTAAAAATGCAGTCAATTTTCTCTGCATTAATTCTCAAGGATAGCTAGAAAGATAAATATAAATGACAAATAGATAAATAGATAAGCTATCCAGAAGTAGGAAAGATATCTGTGTTTTTATGAACCTTTGGGGTTCAGGATAGATTTTTTTTCTTTAATGACTTTGCTTATACACTAGACAAAGAAGTTGCTGTGGAGAAAGACAAGATAGTTCACAAAGAAACAGAGTGGAAAGGAAATCTAGATTTGTTATACCTGGTAGGAAAAGAACCACTTAACAAGGATCCCTCCAGACCCCATCTTTGTTTTATTTATTTCCACCTTCGGATCAGACATGTAATTTGAATCAAGATGCTACTCTTAATTATATCTGGTCCCTCTAAGAGGTTCAACAATTTTGTTAATCCTATAATCCCTTAATATGTCATGTATCCCTTAGATTCACAGAGGAAAAGCATAAGTACAGATATAAAGGAATAGCATCATGTGGCCTGTTGGACTTGACCATTAGAGCTAACATGTTTCTCTAGGACTTCAGAAGATGACAGAAAATACAAATTGAAAAGGATGATGAAGCTGCAGGTGGGATGTGGCATTGAGTTAGACCTGGAAAATCATCTAAGTTTTGATCGAATGAAGGGGACAGAAAACCATGAAGAAGAAGAATCATTTGAAGGAACACCCCAACAGTGGCATAAACATGAAAATTCAAGAAGAGATTGACTGGTTACTATGAGTTGAAGTAAATCACTAGCTAGAACAACTAGAATGAGCCTACATATTTCTAAAGGATTTGAGAATATGAAAGTTCAAAGAACTTTTGACTATTCAAGGTCACCGAATCAATGAGTAGTAAATCTTAAAGGCATCCTTTAGCCAAAGCATCTTTCTAATTCTTTATGCTACTGGTATCTTCAAGACCCCCACAAGGTTTGATTCTGCATCCAGGGTATCAGGACAGATGCGCAGAAGTGCTCAGATTTAATCAAGAGGAGCAGACAATGTAGAAACCCAGGCATTGTGAACACTGATAACTAGCACTTCACCTTGATATAACAGAGAGGGTCATTGCTACAGATGAAGATGAGCCTGCTATAGCCCTAGAGTCTTCCTTTCACATACCTTATGTGTTTCACCTCTGACACACCCCCTACAACGTGTTAATAGTTGTCTTTTTTTTTTTTTTTTTTTGTATTTGATACTAATTCTGACACTTCTCATTCAGGTCCAGTGCTCAAAAACAGAGTGCTGGGCACGTTTTAGTTACACAGCTGCTCCTTGCTCTAGACTATGTTCTGTCCTTTCTAGTCATAATATGGTGAAATACACCAGTGCATTTGGTATTCTTCTTATTTCTGTTCCTGAAATTCATTTCTCAGTTATAATCCCCAATAAGATGAGGTCTGAAAAAAGAATGTATCCCCAAATAATGAGTAGGAGCTTGACATTAGGGGTAAATACTCTTCACTCAATTGGGCACAAATCACAGATCATCTACATTTAGTTTTCCTGAGAAGAATAATTGTTTTCCATATTTCTGCAAACTTTATGCATAGGGGCTCCGGTTTATGCCAGTTTCTACTGATTCCCATGTAAACACAGAGTGTCTGAACTAGAACTCGAGACTCAGAGGCTCTAAGAACTGTAATTGTTGAATGGAGCTGTTGAAAGAAAAAACTGCATTACTGACCAAGTCATTCTGTTGACGGATAACGGGAAAGAAAATAAAACTCATGAATGTAAACATGATGCTAACCATCTCTGTAACAAATCCCTCATTCTGTGCATGCCCGCCTCCTCTGGACTGTGTGGCTTGGTCATCCAAGAGAGACTTCACCATGCCTTCCTGCCCCGAGTGCAAACTCTCGACCCTCATCCCTCCGCGGGTACCTCCTGTGTCTTCTCCAGGTTTGAATTCTTAAGAGAGCTTGTAAACACCCTCCTGCAGCCGCTGCCTGCCAGAGCCAAAGGCCCTGTCAGCGACGAGCCCGCAGCAGCAGCGCAGTGCTGGGCTGTGTTTTTGCAAGTACAAGACAGAAAATCCATGTAATTACCTCTGAAGCCTGAGAAGCTGTGCCGCCTGACAGCACAGCACGTGTAGGAAGCACTATGTCAGGCCTCTGCTGACTAATTCCCCACTCCGCCCGGGGTGGTGTGTGCGAGCGTGTGTGGGTGTGAGTGTGTGTGCGCACGCTTGTGTCGGGAAGTCCCACCAGCAGCTCAACAATATTTAACTCCAAGACGCCAACAGCCCTCTGATTTACTGACAATCCCAGGGCGGCTTCACCCCGATTCAGAAGACAGGTGGGCTTTGGCAGGCACTGGAGATAGCCTTGCCGTGGCAGGAGTGGTCTTGCCTTTCCCTGGTCTGGCAGTCACGTGGCTGGAGACAGCACCACTGTCAGAGAGGAAATGTCATCCCTGCAGCAAATCCTCCCTAAAAATGGACAAGGCTTGGACAACCCTTCATGTGTGGAGACCAGATTCTCCCAGAGTAGAGGCCCTGCTTCATCCCAAGAAACTGTGGGACCTGGAACATGGCAACACAACTTTTGACCTTGCAGCCCCTTCATTCCAGACTTGTAAGTCAGCCTGAATGTCCAGAGCCATCTCTAGAGAAAATGTAGACTGAAAGACCTTTAGAGAAAGCAGACAGATGTTATGCTTTCGTGTCCTGCTCTCCGACAATTATGAACTTTTTTGCAGCAGAATGGCTCCAAGCATACCTCTGCCACAGGTTATAATTGGTGACTTTGTCCCTATTGTAAATTCCTCAAGGCAGAGGATTTAATCTTTTTTTTTTTTTTTTTTTTTTTCATCAGTGTATCCCTGGCATATATAACAATGCTTGCCACATAATAAGGGCACAATAAATATTTGTCACATAAATGAATCAAGGCAGTACGTTTTCTGGGTCTCTGCTTCTTCGCATGGGGATCAGCATATGCTAGCTCAAAATTAGGTGCCTTAGCGTACTGAAGGAAGAAGTTTGAGAAAACAGTAGAAGCAGTAAGGTCACGACAATCTTTCCCTGATACCTCACTCTTGATTCCTATGCTCTTCCTCCTTGAGACATCATAAATCCCTCAAGGGAGAGGTGTGCTTCCTATACCTGGAAGAAAGGAGCAACCTTATCTCTGAAAACAGAGGGACCCCAGGATCCAACAGCAAATGTGCTTGGTGTCCCCCAGTTTATTACACTTTCCTCACACTTGTTAACTCATCATATTGCCCCATGACGCTGTTCTCTTTATCAAACCTGGCATCAAATACTCAGGCCTCACTTTCTCCTCGTAAAGACTCTCACATCACATACAACTTAAATAAGTGTGTTTGGTTTTCCCATATTAATCTCTTTTTGTCATTTTAACTTGCAGATTCAGTGAGAGACCTTGAGAGGGTCCAAGAAAATATTTGCCTCTCCTACAATTCATATATAAAATGAAGTGAATAATATTCACTTAAGCAGGCTGTTATATAGTTGAAAAGATAAAACAAGAGTGGAGCTCTATAAATAACTATCTCCTTTCCCCATCTTCTAAAACGAAAGGCCCAAGGAACGTTTTTTCCAATGACTAGTACCCTGGCAATGGAACTTGCGAGAGTTTAGGCATGGACTGATAGTAGAGAAAATAACAGCCATAAGGTCCAACTTACTTAATTGTGTGGAAACTCCCTGAAGTCTGAGAGATTTGGCCCAAAATCTATCACGAATCCCAGTGGTATTCTAGGAGACTGACATACAGAGCACGTGGGCTGACAGCCTCAGACATGAGGGCTGGCCAGCTCTTCCATGTCCCTTCACTGTCAACTACTCTCTCCCCAAGCAGAAAGGTTATGATATCAATGCATTCCCTTTCCAATCAGCTTGGAGAGAATATCTGATGAATGGACTTATAATAAAGGGCCAAGGAGTGAGATGTGACTCCTAACTTGGATAATTGCATTTTATACATGGGTAGCCTGAAATTCAAAGAATAGGCCAGTATTAGTGACGTATCAGTGAAAGTGATGATTTTACACCACACACCTCAGACTACCTGAGAGGTCACAAGAAAAAAGAAATGATCTCCCTTACTGTTGTCCGTTTACCACCCATCAGTGCTGCTCGACAGGCTATGGATGGATAGCGGGTATTATTGTTAGTCATGAAGTTGGTCTTGCTCAGACATCACAGGCTCTCAGTGAGAACATTCGCTGGCTCCAAGCTATTGCTTTGAAACACTTCACTGTTTTGGAAACTTTGCATGTGAAAATTGCAAGCAAAGTTATGCATACACAAAATCATTAGAGGTAGAAGTGGAGGCAACTGTAATCAGCCAAACCAGCCCCCAACAATTCCCCATGGTCTGCCTGCTAATGTTTTGTCAGCTGAGTTTTATATGACTTAAGCAAAAAGACAGAGCCACATGAGCAGCGTGGCTGGAATTATGAGAGCTAATAATGATAATGATGAATAATTCATAAACGATAAATCCGTGTTGATTCTTTCATAAAGCTTTCTCTAAAAGACTTGGGCTAAGAGACTTGAGCAGCAGAGTGCAGTTCCTAGTGTGCAAGGGTTAATGAAGGATTCCTGAGGCTCAAGGGAGCGTTCCCCTTTGCTGGACCAGGAGGAATGCTGTGAGGAAGGGCTTTTGATTGCCCACTTTGACCCTGCCCACAGGTGAATGCCTTGATTAGCAAACCCCATCATTCTATCATGCATGCTCTTTTCAGGCTACCAACTACCCATTTTGAAAATCTAACCTGAACAAAATATTTTATTTATTTTGGAACAAATTCCCAAATTCCCAAGAAAATGGAAGCTCTGTAACCCAAGGGTCAATACTGAGTGACCACATTTTCCATTGTTTTTTTTTTTTTTTTAATTCACATTAATCTCTACAAACTTAACTGATTTTAGACTTGTTCCATTAGAAGAATTGGTCAATATATGAATTGCCTTTTCATCCCTTTCTAATAGATGGCAGCTTAGCTTTCTTTTAAGAAATTATTTATCTTTCTCGTTTGCATGAGGTTTTTTAAAAAATGGAGTGTGAGTGGAGTGTGAGATAAAAATTAAGGCTACAAGAGAAAATATTAATAATTTTTGTGTGGAGAGGAAGTAGTAGCTTGGGAATTCGTTGAAAGAGAATGAGATAAGGGGAAGCTTAAGACTACAGCAGTTGTTCAGGAAATATCTGCACGGAAACTGGATAAGAGAGTGCTCACACAAACAAAAATCATTTGCCCATATATTGCAAGTAAAACACTGTGTTGGAGTCCATGGAAGCATTTTACAAAGAAGCAACACAGCATATTCACTGCTCCTGTCTTTCAGTAGTGTAAAACTGGAAGTTGATTATGTAGGACATTAAAAAACAAACAAAAGGAGTTACATAACCATACAAGTGGCACTATAAAACTCTGAGAAGGTCTGAGGAAACTCAAAACAGACGCCATCTCTGTTTACAAACACTAAATAACTGACTTGATAAAAAAAGTAGAAAAATGTGCTGCAGACCAAGTCTATGAAAGGTAGGTATCATTGATATTCGGAGGTCACTGTAAAAAGCTAGTCGGTGTTTTTAAATTGGATAAGAAGATGGATGTGAGAAATGATCATTAACACCAGCTTAGCAGACTGGTTTTTCATAGGACACTTCAGTCCCAAACTGTGTTGGTCACATGGAGTTACCCGGGTGTAGAGGTGAGAATGGGAACATTTTTCTTTGTCACCTACAGGCTGTGTGATCCTGGTCAAATAATACCCGTTTAATCTGTTTCCTCTTCTGAAAGGCCAGAATAATAATAACCGTTGTAAAAGCTAACAAAGTTTAATAGAATAATTAAATGAGATGGTCTTTATGAAAACAATTGTGAAGTATTACTTTAAAAACCTTTAATGAATTACAGTTGACATTAAATAAACTGCACATATTTAAAGAGTACAATTGTATAAGTCTTGACGTATATTCCTGAATCAACTCAATCAAGATAGTGAGCTACTTATCATATCTAAAGGTATCCTTGTGCCCTGTGTATTTCCTCCTTCCTGCTCTTTTCCACGCACTTCTCCAGGTAATCATTAATCTGTTTTCTGTCACCAGAGATGAGTCTGCCTTTTCCAAAGCTTTTGTATGTGAAATCACCTAGCATGAATTTTTGCTTTATTGTCAAGTTGTTTCACTCATCTTAATTATTTTTAATATTCTTCCATGTAATTGTCTGTCCATTCATTTTTATTGTTGAGTAGAATTCTAGGTACTCCACAAATTATCCTTTCATCTAATCAAAAAATTTTGAGTTGTTTCCAGGTTTTAATTTTAGCTATGGGAAAATTAAAGTGTACAAATGTTAGTGTATAAGTTAGCGCCCAAAGCTGTTCTCTTAGGTAAGTACTTAGGAGTGAAATGGTGGCATAATATAAGAGACAAAGCTGAGCTTTTAATGAAACTTCAAAGATTTTCTTTTTACCTTTTTTGAATTTTTTTTTTTATTTACTGATTGAACAATACATCTTAACTGTATAAGGTATACATCATTGTAAATCAACATCTGTCTATAATATAGAAAATTTACCAACATCTGTGCAATTCTATATTCAAAGGCTGTGCCAATTTACATTCCCACTACTAATTTTGATAATTTCACTTCCTCCAAGTCCTGACCAAAACTGGATGTGGACAATCTTTTAATTCTAGTCATTCTTTATGTATATAGTATTAGCTCATTGTAGTTCCAGTGTGCACCCATTAAGAATAAATGATGCTGACCATCTCTTATTTCTCAACACTTTGATGAAGTTTCTTTTCAAATCTTTTGTGCATTTGCATTGCATTTATTTTCTAATTGTGGAATTGTGAAATTTCTGAATACAGTGCTTCCTCATAAACAGGATTTATAAATATTTACTCCTTATCTGTAACTCATCTTTAAACTTTTAACAGTGTCTTTTGATGAAAGGACTCTAATTTTAATTTTCTTTTATGGAATATACTTTGATGTCTTACCTAAAAAATTTCTTCCCTAATCCTAAATCACAAAGATTTTCTCATCTATTACTAGAAATTTAACAGTTGTAAGTTTTACATTTAAATCTATAATCTACTTTAATTAATCTTTGCATATGTGTACAGTGTAGATTGAAGTTAATTGTTAACTGGCTGAAAAAACTATCTTTTCTCTACTGAACTACCTTTGCACCTTTGTAATAATTATCCCTAAAGTTGTGTCTTGTAATGTCATTATAATGATAGCTTTTTTCTATTTATAATTCACTATGGATTGATATACAATCGATTTTTATATGATTCTGCGACTTTCCGCAGCTCACATTCTAACTAAAGTCACTTAAAATTACCAGTAGAACTTTTTTGGACGTTCTATCAGATTTTCTACAAAGATTTTTCTACATCTCTATATCTACCTTTATAATGTGAATGCATTATTTATTTATTTCTTATATTTGCCTGTTTTCATAGGTCAGGACCTCTAATCTAATGTTGACTAGAAGTGACATATCATGTTTATATTATTGGGAGCAATTCAGTTTTATTATAGTGTATGGTGCTAGCTCTAGGTTTTATGATAGATGCCCTGTCTTGGGGAGATAATTCCTTCCATTATTAGTTAACTGAGAATCTTTATCCAAGTGAATATAGGATTTTATCACATTTGTCCCCTAGTTCTACTGAGTTGAGCATAAATGATTTTTCTTCTTCTCATTTAAAAAGATGGCTAAAGGCATTGGTTTTAAAAGGTGGACTATGTTTTTGAGCTCACTGTAATAGAGATGTACTAGTTGTCTTACATATTATTGAATCATATTTGGTAAAATTGTGTCTGTGTTCATAAAAATGTATTGGTCTATAGTAATATCTTTTTATGATTTTGTGAAGTGATAATTTTGGCCTTAATGTTTAAGTTCCTGTAAAATTGGCATTTTTATTTAAATGTCCAGTGTCTGAAAGTTTTGAATTAATAAGCATAAAGTTATTCTTAATATTTTGTTATTACTGTAGCATTCTGTATCTATAGAATCTGTAGTGATGCCACATTTCTTATTTGTTATTGATAGATTCCTCTCTCTCTCTCACTCTTTCTCTCTCTCTCCTGGTCAATCTGACCATAAGTTTATCAATTTAATTTATTTCAAAAACCTAACCATAGTTTTAATTGATTCATCTTTGTAGTTATATTTTGCTTATCATTATTTATTTCAATATTTCATTAATTTGTATGTTGATTCTTATTATTCACTTTCTTCTCCTCGCTTTGGATTTTATTTTCTCTTTTTTCTCTGGTTTCTTAATATGAAAGTTGAAGTCATTTATTTCAGAACTCCCTTTTTCTTTTCAAAAAAGATGTTTAGTTCTATAAATTCTACTACTGCATATATTTAATGACATTTCTCAGCTTGAAAAAAAAATGTTCTTTTTCACTTTAATTCAGTCTTAAATACAATCTAAATTCCATTTGGACTTCCTTTTTGACCCAGGTGTTTTGAATTGTATTATTTAGTTTTCAAGTATTTAGGTATTTTCCAGAGATCTTTCTATTATTGATTTCTAATTTAATGTGTACAGAATATAACTTGAATCCTTTGAAGTTAACTGAGATTTATTCTATAACCCAGTATATTGTCTATATTGGTAAATGTTTCATAGATATTTAAAAGAATGTGCAATCTGTCAGTGTTTGGTGAAGGATTCTATCGATATCAATTAGGTAAGGCTGATTGATAGCCATTTAAGTCATCTATATCTTAGTGATTTTCTGTCTGCTATTCTGTCATTAGTAAGAGAAGGATATTGAAATCTACTCTAATTGTGGATTTGTTCATTTCTTCCTATTGTTTTTCAGTTTTAGCTTCCTGTGTTTGGAAGCGCTGCTCTGTTCTTAGGTATACAAATGTTCAGGATTATTCTTCCTGGTGAACTGAATCCCATATTGCTAAGAAATAACTTTGCTTTTCCCTAACATTATGCTTCTTGCTTTGAAATCTGTTTTGTCTGATTAATACACACCTTCCAATTTTCTTTTGATTATTATTAACATGAGGTATACTTTTCTATCCTTTTGTTTTTCACATATTCTTGTCATTATAATAAATTATTTCTTGTATGCAGCTCCTACTTGGTACTTGTCACTTTGACCAGTTTAGTACTTTGTACTTCCAAATTTACATTTATGGTGATCATTGATATGACTATTTGAAATCTATTATTTTACTATTTATTTTCTATTTTTCTAATTTGTTTCTAATTCTCACACCTGGCATCTTTTAAATTAAGTATTTTTTATCATTTTACTTTTTCCTCCTTTATAGGTTTATTAGCATTAACTTTTCACATTGCTACTTTATTGGCTGCTTACAAAAATATATGTATATATTTCACAAATCACAACCTAACATTAAATGATGACTTCAACAATAATAGCTTTAAATAGCATATTTCAATTTCCCTTGACAGCTTTTGAGCTGTTATTGTCCCATCTTTCACTTTTATGTATGCTTTAAACCACATACTGCAGTTTTAATTTTTTAATTAGTCAATAATTTTACACAGATTTACTAACAGGAAATATTTTGCTAATATACAGTTATTATTAATACAATCTTCATATCTGGTATATTTCTTTGCATTATTATTTTTTTTTTAACAAAACATAAAAATAGGCCTTCAGCTGATGAATTGTTTAAACATTTATATTTCTCAAAATATATTTAAGTTATGTTCAGCTTTTGAAAGGTAGTTTACTCTTGGTATAGAATTCAAGGTTGAGCTCCTTTTTCTTTTAATTATTGGTGATTTTTCTCCAATATCCTTTCATTTGCAATTTTTTAAATGGTATCTTGATCATATTGTTATCCTTACCATATTCTCTATGTATCATCTTCTTTTATGGCTAAATATTTTTTATCCCTGTTTTTAAGCATCTTGATTATGACGTTCTTCGGCATGTTTTCTTCATGCTTGTCTTCCCTGGATTTATTGAATTTCTTGGAGCTCTAGCTCTATAATTTTATCAGTTCAGAATTACTTTCATAAAAACTGTAAAAAATTCTGTTCCTCTGTTCTCCATTTTTTGGACTTATATTAGATCTACAATAAGCTATCAGTTTTTTTTAAGTTTAATTATTAATTTTGGATATGTTTCCATTGCTATGTCTTCAAATTCACTAACTGCTGCATGTGCAATGTCTAATAGACTGTAAGAAGCATACAATGCATTTTTCATCTTAGATACTGAAGTTTTCATCTCTTGAAGTTTGATTAGAGATATTTTGTAATATACCTGTGTAATTAACTTTTGAATGTAAATCTTTTTAAGTTTTTGTTTACTAGTCATTTGTTATTAGTGTCACTTTGGGGTTGATTTCAGTTGATTATTCCCATCATGTTTTCTATATTGATGCTCTTGTGCAGGCTTGGATATTTTTTATTGACTTTCAGACATTGTCGATTTCACCTATATAATTATTGGACATTTATGTTTTTCTATAAATATACTCAACTTTTGATCTGAGATGTAGTTATGTTACTCAAAAGCAGTTTGATCCTTTCATGTCTTGCTTGTATGATTTGTTAGGCAGGTCTAGAGCAGTGCCCACGTAGAACAAATTATTCTCTAAAAATGAGGCAAGACCTTTAGGAATATTTTCTCTAAGGCCCCATGAATCATGAATTTTTCTAGTCTACCTAATGAAAACAGACCATCATCCCCTGACCTGTGTGAGTGCTAGCCCCTCTGATTCTTTCTGACGATTCTTTTCCTTGACTCAAGTAGTTTCCAAACATGAATTTACTGACTTGTGCTCATTGAATACTTATGAGCAAATCTTTGCATATATCCAGGATTCTCCTCCTACAAGTTTGTCCTTTTAAGTATTTTATTCTATGAACTTTTGCTTCAACTCTCCAGATTCTAATTCTATCAATACAACTCAGGAAGTTTTTCTGGGACCTGCTCATTTCTCTTTCCCTGGTCTTCTATCCTGAAAATTCTCTTTAGACAGCAAGATAGGACAACCGTAGGACTAACCATTTAGATTCCAATCTTTCAGGAATCACTAGTTTTGGCTGCCTATTCTTCTGTGGCTTGAGAATTATTGTTGCATATATTTCATTTTTCTGAGTCTTTCCTTACTTTTGGTTTTAGTTTTGGTGACTTCGTGCATTATGCAGAATCCAGTCCCTGTTACTCCAGATGTACAGAAGGATAAGTTCCCAAAGTGTAGCTTTATTATTAGGAATTTATTGTTGTATTTTAATGTAAGACTTTTTTAAAAACTATATTAGAAAGGTTAATAGATAGAAAGTTATATAAATGGATACATATTGCATTTCTATTATTTTTTAAACATGCTAGTACATCTAAAGCTATCATGAGATGGGGCAATGAGGAAGAGTAAAGAAAGTGCTTCTATTTTTAATATCCCTCCAACCTAAACTGCTATTTTTCCTGTTATCTATTTTATTCACTAGAGCTCATCCAATAATTGCTTTGACAAAAAAATTCCAATATCTGAAATGGTTTCAAAATAATTTACCATTCTAGTGTGATACTAACGGCCTTTAATTATGCCTCTACTTACTCTGCAAGTTTGATCATATCGTATGTTGCAGGCATCCTGAACACTTGTGCTGCTACCGATATATTTGTCTACTTTAGGATTCTTTGTTTCAGCTAGTATTGCATCCTTATGTGAGGTATAAATCTCAGTCCTTTCCTCCCACAGACTCCCTTTCTATTGAAACCCTCTTCATTTGATCACCCTATAGTTTCTATGATCTATCTTGTCCTCAACCTCCTGTAAGTCATAGGATGTATAATTTCAGTTTTGTTTTGTGCTCTCTCTGTATCCCTATACCATAATATGCATAGATCCAAACAATGTATTTCGTTTGTAATTTCCTTACTATGCAGTGACTCTGCAAAATTTATTTTTATATTCTAAATATATTTGGCACATTATCTGATGCACAGGAGATATTCAATAAAATGTTCTTGAATGAAAGAAATGACTTATGCGTGGGTAAATAGAAGAAAATGTGTGAGAGTTTGTATGCATTGCAACCTCTCAGACACAGAGCCATGCTCCTTCCTTTTTCCAATATGGATTCTATTTACACCTGTAATTAAAACCTAGAAAATAATAATGAGGATGGTTGTGATTTCACAGTCCACCACATGGTTTCTATTCTTTTGTCTTTATAGTGTTTGTTTCATTATTTGCTCTTGGATTCAAGATTTCAGTGGTATCCTGACATCTCTTTTACATTGCGTTTTTATTTTCTTCCTCTGATAGTGTATACAGTTCAAGGAAACAGTAATTGATTTTGACAACTGGTAGAATTGGGTAGGTGGATCAAGGAGAAAGATTATACCCTGAGATTAGTTAAGGCAGTAATGCCACCTTCCAAAGTTTCTGCATGTTTTTGCCTGAGGGCTTTTAAAATCTAAGACTGCCAGGCACTTGTAAGTGGGTTTAATTAATTGAAATTTCTGAAGCTAAAAATCAATTTCTTTTTTTAAAATTCACATTAAGGATCAAGATTATTTTATTATTACATAAAATGATTTCAGCAAATAGAAACCTGTTCACTCATTCAGCACAAGGACTTGAGGTGAGAGTAAGGAGAAATAATGGAGATATGATTTAACTATGGCAGTGCCCTCAGTCAAAAGTAGGCGGTACACATCCATACATGCTTTCCTGCCAGTTTGAGTTTCCTTTCCTCTCCTCTTTGTGAAAATAAATCCCACCCATTTTTCATGGAATTTCTTCATCCAGAAAGTCTTCCATTTTTGTACCTTTGTGACTTCCAAACTACTTTAGTATTTTAAATCTGAAGCACTCAACCCAAATCAAAATTAAAATATCATGTAGGAGCATCTTATCATGTACTGTGATATCTCTTCTTGGGAAAGGAGTTCGTATTTTTCCTCAATGACATACACAGTGACTGTAGAGAATGAAGTAAACAACAAGAGTGTTGGTGAAGAATTATTAATGTTTGAAACCCCAATTGATTGAACACGGACATCTGTGGACTTACTATTTTTAACATCATTCTCTTTACTTTGACTCCCAAAGGGCACACATTCAGAAGCTATAGAAGGAAACTTTGAAAAAAAAAATTCTCTAATTTTAAAGATTTGACAAATAATCCATTAGGGAGAATATGGGAGTATATCCTCACACTTACCTCACCAAGAGATTCCATATTGAGCTTCTTAGCTTGCACCTAGCCAGTTTCTCAAAACAGCAAGCATTCAAGCTTGTTTGGTAGGTTAATACAAGAGCTTTTATTTTAATGTGAAATATTAGGTCATCAAATGGAATTTTGAGAAAATACTTAATCACCTCTGGTACCCTTTATATGTCCATAAATTTTATTGAGCTATTTTTAAGAGAATGAAATGTATTTTTTACCAGAACTGCTGAAGGACAGTTTACCCACAAGGAAGCTATTTTGCAGAATATTAAGCTAAAACAAAAAAAATGTAGAAAACAGTAAGTCAACTAATTGGGGATGGGAGAATAAATGAGTAAGCAATTCGTATCAGGAAATAATGACAGCTCAATGCTGTATTGTAAATGAAAATCATCATCATCAATAACAACAATCTAATTCCAAGGGGGGGGAAATTGCTCATTAAAGACAGGAAAGTTTATTGGTAACATTTTCCCTCTCTTAGTCATGCTCATGATTTAGACATGGGAATCATTCCACATTTAGAGTCAGAAAACCTTATGTTGGAAACTCTTATGGAGAAATTTGTTAGATTTATAGATTTTTTTTTCTGTCTTTAGAAAGTGAAGTAAATTGTTCTATTGTATCTGTGGTAATCCTTTATGACATTTCAAATGGACCATACAAGCAAAATTTTGGTTTTTGGTCATTCTGTATCGATAACTGACTAACAGTTCAAGTCTGATTTTTTTGCCCAGGTTACAGACCCTAATAACACTGGACTCCATACTGCTGGTTTTCTCAGTCCTTATCTTCATATTCCAATCTCTGCCCTAATGCTACCACCACCCCAACACACAAAAATTGTTATAACACACCAACTTGGGAAACAAAGAACATGGCCACAGAAAAAATGTTATGGGTGAGCGCTATTACAATATTCACACTTATACTTTAGGATATGGAGACTCATGGAAACACGATCTTGATAGTAAAGATGATAAAGTGACCATCCCATCATAAGATGAGCTTTTCAAAGCTTCCTTCCTTGTTTTGATGAAGAATTTACACATATTCACCCATAATCTTCTTCTTTCTTGTCTTTGTGAGCTTTCCCAAAAGAATTAGGATGAGAAAAGAGGTGTGAACCTCAAGTTGAAACACTTTACAAAGCAGAGACCACAGTATCTCCTCCACAAACTGGGTGAAAATGACAATCCATGCTGTTAGTCTATTAACTGAGAGGCTCTTTTGGAGTCACATTTGGAATTTTACCCCATTAGTGTAGTGCTGCCACATTAGGCTCCTAAAAGTATTCATTGAGGTCTGATGCTGTCAACTCACAGTTCTAGGATGAAAGACAAGCTCTCAAATCACCCCTGATAGACATGCCAATAAACCGGACTGCAGTTTGATAAGGTGTGATTAAAGGAAATGTTCTCTGTCCTTTTGCTCAGTGTGTTGTTTCATTCAGAAGCCAGTGACTGGGGAATTGAGTGTCTCATTCATAGCTTAGTGAGTTGGGTCTGGGGAACAACCCTTTCGCCTCCAACTCATCAGCAGATGCTTTGCCCCAATTCCCTTAGATAGACAAACAGATTGAAACATATTAGAAGGAGATCTCCTATGTCCAAGTGTTGTAAAAAAGCTGAAGACTAGGATAGTCAACCTTAAATTCTAAATTTATTTTCCTTTTACTTGCTAGCTCCTCTAGTTCAACTCTTTTTACCTTTTAATCACATTTGGGTCTGATTTTGTTCTCTTGTCTTCTAATTTTTGGTGTTATATGAATGAAGATAAGTAGTTATCAATACGACAGAATTTCATATTACCAAGCAAGCCCTTTCCCAAACACTGCTTTCTAAAATCTGGTGTTCTGTACCTAAACTTTTTACTTGAGAGTCCACTTAGATTTGAAATTCACTAGAAATTATTTGAAATCATTTGAAAAGGATATGCAGCATGATAGAGAAATTATCTATTGTTCAGATTTGAAAAGACCTGTATTATTTAAGTAGACCAATTTTGGTTGAGTGAATGTAAGATTTTTCTATAGTGACAGATGTAAACAAATGGAATGGTCAGTGGTCTAAAGCAGTTGTAAAAAGCAGATTTAGTGAAGGCAGAGGTTTCCCTGAGATGTTTTCTAGACTACTGGCAGATGGGAATATGGGGTAATCTATTGAGTGTCCTGATTAATTCCATCTCAAATGAGCAATCAGGACTTTCTCGCTTAAAATTTTGCCTTTCATCTACATTTTCTCTTGAAAAAAATGACTCTAGAGCTAAATACTATTTGGGAAACACAATTTTATTTTACTATCTCCCTATGAAGAGAATGTTTAATTATAGTCTATGGTTAATTATCTGATAAATTATTACTAAAGCCAAGTCAGTTTAGTAGTGTTTCTACTTGTTACCTAGATTTTGTTATTAGGTTCAAATATTGTTAAAAATCATTTATGGAAAAACTATGTGAGGAATCCAATTATTCCTGTTCTCTTACCAAATTCATATTACAAAATAAATCTTTCACTTATTCAAGATCTTGACAAAGAGAGGCATGGAGCAGAATGTCACTGCTTCAAAGAGACCCATTTATATTATTTGTAGATACTCAATCTTAACAGAATATTATTTGACTGAGAGTAATAAAAAATCTTGGAGAAAGTGAAATGTGAATGGTTTCAGCAAGAGTATATTATTATAGAAATTCTGTCCATGGATACCACCAGCTTAAGTTCCTAAATGTCTTAGCCACCTGGAGAGCCCAATACTGGGCAGGCTAGCAGGTTTTTAGCATACATCAATTGTATACACGTGGACTGAATGAATAATTATTCAGCTGTGGCACTGATTTCTAGTACTGATTGGGTATTCTGTGGACACACAGAGGACGAGCAACATGAATATTTTTTCATCTGGAACTTTGCTCTCAATAATGGTCTTTTTATGAAAGATGGTTTCAAAACCACCTTCCCCAAATAATAATAGGAATATTGTACTAAACCACTGTGACACTAGACACATGGAAGTTCATATTATCATTCTTTTCCAAGCACATATATCATTATATAAACTCTTTTATAGAAATATAACTCATAATCATACACACACAAACACACACACTTATAAACACCTACACACATACAGTTTCTCCACTTTCTAAAACAAAAGTGAGTTATTATATATGTGTTAACTGGAGACAAAAATTTTGTCTCAAATAAGATGACTAAGTGTCCTTGTGTTACAACTGTCATTTTGTTTACATTTACTTGGCAGTCATAGGTGTAGGTTAAATAGAAAGGAGAAAAGGGATGAAGCCCCTGACTTGAATACTTTCTGCAAGTGTTTCTGCTCATCCCTTTGCGATAACCTATTGGGAGAACCTGATCAAAGACAAACATTTGCCCATAGTAGAGTTCTCCAATGCCCTTTTTTGCCATCATACTTAGCATAATTTTTTTCTAGCAATTCCAAACCGTCTCTTCTTCAATCATGGTATCTTCCCTCTGTTCTCAACATAGCATTTCCTCCTTTGTAATTTCCTTTTTCAACCTTTCACTTATAAAAACACTGTTATTCCTAGAACCAGTCCCAAGAGTCTGGGAAGCTTTCTTTGACTTCCCCATGTAGCTTTAACTCTGGTTCCTCCTGGAGCCACTACAGCTCTCATCACAAGGTGCTTTCAGATAGTCTGAGGCCATCTTCCACCTCTACATCTCCACTGGACTGTTGTTTTCTCATGGGTAAAGCCTGGAATCTTCTCATTTTGTAGCCACAGTGGCTATTCTCATATAACACTTTGTTCAGAATGGCTGATATATGTTTGCAGAAGGGAGGAAACAAACAAAAGCAGAAGAAAGAAAGAAAGAAGAAATGAAACTAGAAATTAAGGGAGACAGGGATAGAAGAATAAAAAAACAGGAGGAAAGGAAGATGGAATCTTACATGCAAGTCTATACTTAGCTGTAACCATTGTGTTATAAGGGAATCTTACAGATGCACATTTCCAAATATCTCAGAGAACTGTGAGTTTTTCCTGATGCTCAAGGCAGTAAAGTGAGATATTCAAAATAATGTACGTTGTCAGAGGAATGATATTGATTGACTAGGGACAGTCTGATTGGTAGTGAGGATGTGGTGAGTTTATAAACATTAAAAATGGAGCACAGGCCATTGGAAAGTGAGGCTATGCTAGAGTAGATAATGGCCATCCCCTACATGCTGTTCAAAGTTGCCAAAGTTGTAAAGAATGTGATTATTTACCCCTTTTACCTTATCTTTCTCTGAATTCAACATTTAACTTGAAGTGAGTGGAGAATTTCTTAACTTTAGTAGCAGTGTAGAAAATGGGACAGAGGAAAGAAATGTCTACAACCGGTAAACAATCCGATATTTTGATAGTCATAACTTCAAATGATAAAGACATTAAT
The DNA here is from genome assembly GCA_004363575.1 of Solenodon paradoxus. Lineage (NCBI taxonomy): Eukaryota > Metazoa > Chordata > Mammalia > Eulipotyphla > Solenodontidae > Solenodon > Solenodon paradoxus. The sequence continues at coordinate 2,194,186 of RJWH01000009.1, forward strand.
AACAATGTCATTTCCAGTAGATTTTTCCATTTTTTAATATTTGGAATGTCAAATAGATATTGCCACAAGCCACCTGGATTGGTAGTGTGACTCTACTCAAATTTTATGAGCATATAAGCGTGGAGTATTGTCAGGGGACGGTAAAATAGACCCCTCACACAGAATGACAACCTCATATAAGTGCTTCTATCAGATTTCTTATATTCAGAGTTATCATAATATGCTTTTTGCCTTTTTATTTCTTATGACATTGAGAAAGTAAAATATAGGGCAAAGGAGCATGATACGGTACCCAAGATTGATCTGAAGTGGGATTATTGGTGTTACATACTTTGCTGTATCCAAATACTGGTGTCAGGTCCCCATATTCACTACATGGGGAGAGACAAGTGACTAACTAAAGGATGAAACTATAGACCAGAAGCAGAAAATGTCAAATTCAGGAATCAAAGCTCAGCAGTATTTCTGACACTTAAACCATTGTTTAAACTCAGTGAATTGGGATGAAATCATAATTATGGCTCTGAAGAGTTCCATATCCAAAGCTCTTCTTTGCACAGTTAGGGACTCTGAACCTAGAAAAGTAATGTGGAATTGTTTGCCCTGGTGACCTGTGATTGGAAATCCTGAAAACTAGACTCCTTGATTTTTGATTCTGAGTCTATTGCTCTTTGCTTTCATTATGATTGAATCTTTAAAATTATTCATGATCTAGAGTTGAATTTTAGATGATGAATACAAAAGTTCTAGAAATTCTTTTATTATTGTTTTATTCATTTAAAGTTAATGAAAAATATTTCATGAGATTGCATATGAGATACAGATACTGAATTATAGGTACTTTTAATTTGCAAGCAACATTGAACTGATGACCCACAAGCAGGAGGAAAAAAATACAAGAGAAAAATTTCACAAGATCAGCTAAGAACTGAAGAGAAGTTTACGCAATCTTTTTGGTGTTTTACTGTTTCTGGGTCAGGTTGCCTGATTTAGAAGTCTCTCTGCTATCCTAGCACAAGACCTTGCTGCTTAATCCTGTTTTCTTTTTCATAGGAGGAATGAATGGGTAGAGGCAGGAAGCGAGAGTTTAAAAGCATGACTTGATCTTAGAAGACCTGCAAAGAATTTAAGATTATCTCCATTCAACAAGCTACACAGGCCAGAAAGACATGCATTTGCACCTGATAGAGCCAACTGAAAAACTTAATCAGAAATCAATTCTACAAACAGGAAGAGACATTTCTTTTTATCTGACTCAATTACATGGGAGGGAAAAGACAAAATGTGGGAGTGGGTTAGGGATAATAAATCACTGCAGATTCAGAGATTAAAAACAGTGTTTCATTAGTATCACATGATTTACTTCTTCTAGAGTCCGCACATACAGAAAAATGAAGTTTAGAGATGAAAAATTTTTATAAACTGTGTAAATCAAGTCTTTCTTTAATAAAGAAATTAGAAACCTAGTCAAGTAAATGAATCAGTCTAGGGAACATCCCACATCCAGTTGGTACGTAGAGATTGTGTTGACTCAATGAGCCAATTTGGACTCAAATTCCTAGAAAAGACAAAAAGCCAAAAAAATAAACAAAAAAAAAACCAAAAAACAACCCAATGTGCCATAGAGCAAATTAAGTATGACCTCTATGATATAATTACTGGCTCCACTTTGAGCACAAATCAATCAATCAATCAATCGATCAATAGTAAACGTTTCCAACTCTGTTGAAGGTGATATTTGTGATTTATCCTACAAATCTCAATTTCCAACTTCTTACATTGATCAGTTCTACTCACATGTATTGCTTTTATAAGGACGAGGATGATCTGCAACATTTGGTGTTATTTTAAATAGTCCTCATCTTAGAAGGACCCAAGAATCAGAAGCAGTGCCCTTCAAATGGAATAATTATTTGCTGTATCTAAAAAGGCTCCAAGTAGCTTCTCTGCCAAGGAGAGAGATATTGGCAATAGAAAAATGCTAGATGTGATGAAAAATCCTTAGCAATAAATTAATGAACAGTCATAGGCTCTAACAGATGCTCTATAGGTTTTAGATGGAATGGTAAATGGGGGTATGATTGAATCATTAAAAATTCTTCCAATAACTATGATCCTTCCTTGCTCTTTGTTTTCCCATTGGCCATTGTACAACAGAACACAATAGAGACTATCTTTTCAGGTTTCTGCCAAACAAAATCACATGAAAAAAATTGAGCTTGTGAAAGTATTTTGTAAATGTTAAATGTTTAATCAAATATTTATTATTACTTCATGTTTTATGAGGGAGTTAAATCAGCATATTCCATAGAGATTTGGATGTTATGTTAAAGAGCTAGAGGTGCAGACTCTTACATCTTCTTTGCCAACATGGCTTGCAAAAGACCACCTATGATTTAATTTATTTCACTGGGAGATTCATCAAAACAAAGAACTCTTGTTGAACGCCTACCACCATTGATTGGGTAAAAATTATCACAGGATTTACTGTGTATTAATTGGCTTTTGAAGCATAAACACATAGCTTGTTAATGTAAATAATGCATAATAAGGAAATGTACCTTTTGTACACATCTCCATTATACTCACCTCTCCCTGAAAGCTATATCTTACTCTGATCATTTAATGGTAATATAACACTCATGCACTATAATGTAATTTAATAAATCCTGTAAAAAGGGTACTAAAATATCACTATGATTTCAACAAAACTTGTTGTGGGAGAGAAAAACAAGAAAAATCTCAGCCTCTGTTACAAGGAATTTACAGTCTATGCCCCCAAACAGCTAATGAGAAAGTGAAATAATAACTGATATCAGTGTTAACATGATTCAGAAGAGAACACTAGGAGTGGATACAATGAGAAGTTAATCTGGATATAGGAAACACAAAATATGAGATGAAAATTGGTCCCTGAAGCATGGATATGCGGCTCCTGTCAGCGAGAGAAAGAGCCAAGAATGATGCTGCGGAGGAGTATTGTGAACAAAGGAAGGAGGACAGGAAGGGCGGTCACCAAAAGTATTTGGCAGAAAATGAATCAAGACATAAGCCAGAGCAGAGCACAGATGTACTGGAGTCAGTTCATGAAGACTCTGCATGCCACACTGGCTCTTCAGGAAGTAGACTCTGAGAAGGAAACTTGCAGACCAACAAGGTATGCAGTTTTCAGAACGTTTCAGATGGAATGAAGGAAGCTGGGTAGGTGAGAGCTGAGGGATGATGTCATGTTAGCAATCATTTAAACTTGATTTGTGTTTATTGATATAAGGGCATATATCAACGTGATCACACACACATGCATACACACACACACACACACACACACACACACACACACACACACACACACACCCCAGTACCTAAATAAAAAGAAGCTATAACGTTTTACCAGGAGAAATAATTTCTGTTCCCCAACATGAGGGAAGAAAACGTATTTTGTCCTCGTTAAAAATATCTCAAATTCTTTAAATGCTCATGCAGGGATTAAAAAAAATAATGCATTAAAAAAAAAGCCCAACTTTAAAAACATCCTTGACTGCACCAAGTCATAACGAGGCATACCGGCAAACGCTGCACAGTTAATGTTGCTCATGGACCCCTGTGGAGCGGAAGGATTTTACTAGAACTGTATGAAGTGCCTTGAAATTAATTTTCCTATAATAGAAACTACTTAAAAGAATTATCTTGCTGTGCAGCAAATCAGTTCATGTGGCAGATTTATGCTTTCATCTGGAATTTTCTTAAAGGGGGCAAAGGCAACAAAGAGATGGTTTGGATGAACTTAAAATCAGTCTGTCCAAGTCCTGAGCTTTGTTCTTGGGTTAAAAAGACTTCAGAAACTGTTAAGACCTGAAAAATGCAAGACTGTTTGGGAAAAGCATCAGACAATTTCCAAAGAAATTTTAAGCTGAAGGAACTTCTAACCCACCCCACCAGGATCTTAGTGAGGAAGCTGCTAAGGCTGTGGGGAGGGGTCAAAAGAGTCAGTCAGTGGCGTGTAGGCACACACACCTGCATGTGAAATACAGATCTATTTATCAAAACACAGACAATGTCTCATGTTTAAGAATGTTTCCCAGGTCCCGGTTTGAATTCTGTATTAGTCAAACTGGATCAGACTTTGCTGCATTGACAGACCAACACACACATCATAAATGCTCATTTCTCACTTGCTTCCCAGGTAGATGAAGGTTGGAAGCCTGCCTCTCCTCCAAATAATGACTCTGAAAAGCAGCCTGAGGTTCTACTGTCTCAGAGCCCCAAGCTTTCACTTTCAGTCAGTATACCCATGGGCAAGAGAAACTGTCCTTTTCCATTCTTTTCTTCGTGGGGCATGCGGGGAAGGCAGCAGCAAATGCTTCCAGAACCCCACCTGACTTTCCAAATAGAGAAGAAATTAGACTACCAACATCAAGCTCTGGGAATGGTTCTTGTATGCTCAGACTTTTTGAATGGCAGTCACCATGGTCTCATCCTAGAGAGTCCAGATAAGTTCTAGGGTGATTAACACCGGCAGCAACCATTTGTTAGGTACTTGCAATGTTCATGGTCTAAATTTCTCACTGGATTAAAGTCATAATAATCTTAGAGAATTTGAAAAGGGTCTTAATAATTAGGGAGACTAAATCCAAGAACAGAATGTGTCCAACCATGGAATATGGGAATCTGGAAAAGAGAAAATCTGAAAGAATATATAAAAATCAAGAGTAAGTCAATGTTGGGAAACAAATATCAAAAGAAAAAGACATGGAGATTTCCAAAGAATATCTTTGAGATAAGGAATAAAAATGATGGAAAACAAAATCTTCTAAACTTTCAGACTATGGTTTATGAGACTATATGAATAATGATGCTCAGGACTTGTAAGAAAGCAGGTTTGGAGCCAATGGAACACCAGGGGAAAGTCAAGGATTAATAGAGATCAGGCTTTCTTTGTCCCAATAGACCAACAGAGACACTACTTATTCAGGGCACCGCCTGCAATCATGATGGAAATGAAGTTCTTATGTGCCCGTTATGAGGAATATTTTTCAGGGCCTGACAAAGTGCCATATCTGAGAAGCAAGTGGATAAACAGCTTGTTTCTCTCCTTTAAATTGATTTCTTCTTCTTCTTTTTTTTTTTAATAATTCTTAAATCAAAATCTTGAAGATGTTTTGCTGGTAAAAGTGCAAACAAAGTTGAGCTAACATTTCAGAAAAGAGTGAAATCTTTTTGTCTCTGCTTAACAGATCCAAGAGAATAAAAAGCACCAGAAGAGAAACATTTCTGAGTTTAGCTCAATTTCTATCATTCATCTTTATCCCCTTAACTCTTTCTTGGTTAAGACTCTACTGCTTTGAGTTTTGTTCTCTAGATTATTTTCTTCTCTATAATATATCAGTTCCTGAGACTTTTTAAGAAAATATTCAATAATTAAAATACATAATAATGTTTCTGCTTCCTTTGTTTTCATTGCAGGCCTCACAATGTGGGATTAGTCAGTATCAGGTTTCTATATATCAAGACTGTAACTATTAATGGTTAAATTTTGTCTGTAACGCCAACTGTCTTTTGCTGAAAGCAGTAGTCTTTATTCTTATTCAGCTTTTTCTAGGCATATCCCCTCTCTTTGGTTTATATAAATAGGATATTTTAGCTCATTCTGGAATCTAATCCTGGAAAATTCATCTCAATCTCCTGATTAGGAATAAAATACATCTTGCTAGTTCTGGCTGTCAGTTTCTTCTGAACTCTGTAGAAAAATATGCTCCAAGGGACTGAGTAGCTAGCCTTTAATGGCTGTGTGTCTGAATTCTAAGCCAGAATCCCTTTGTGTTGTCTATGCTCTTTAAAATATGTCCGTAATCTCTTATACTAATAAACTCTCTATTCTAAATCTGCATTTTCAACTTGCAAATACATTGTCAAAAATAAATTTTAACATTAGTCCTTCATGTTCAAAATAAAGGGGTGGTACACTGACAATAATTATCTATGATTTGTTAAGAAGAATCAAAGAAATTAGAGATGGTATTTTCATAAAATGTCCCCTCCTACAAGAAAGTGATATGCATAGTTTATGATCAGCAAACCAAGGCTGTCCTTATAAATTCTAGTAAAGAACAATTATAAAGTCTATTACTTAGTTGCTGTTCAAATCTCTATTCTCTAAGCTTATTGTATTTCTAGTCAACTAAAACCTTCTGCCTGATTTGAGAAGTTAGCATGTGAAAATATTTGCTGAACCTGATTCCCTGGTGGGAAATACAATCCACTAGAATCAAACGTATTTGGGAAACACAAACACATTTTCATTATCTGTAGCTTATAATCAAAGCAAAGTTTCTTGCTTTGACAAACATCCTATTCACATTGGAAATAGAAGTGAAGCACAATTTTTGCATTTATTAATTGTGCATCCCTGATGTAAACATTAGCTAACCATTTGCTGCTGAATCTTAAGTAAATCTCTAGCCCTAAAAGACACTGCTCAGCTTCCAAACTCCGAGGCTCCACATTCTGAGTGGGCTATAATCTTGGCAAGATGCATTTTTTCCATCAACATCCATAATGTCTCCCCAGGGAGAAATTTGTCAAAGGAGGAATTTGTAAAGTCACCATCTTCACAGAGGCCCTGGAGAACGAATTTAGCTGATGTGTGTAAAGACCTCCAGAGGTGAAAAATGGGGCAGGAGAGTCACTGGTGCCAGAGGGACTTACTTGGCAGCGTTGGGGAATCTTCCATGAATTAAACAGGAGCAAGTCTTACATACCAAGAAAGGAGAAGCTTTTCTAAAAGAATCACATGGGGTGGTATGTGACGTTCAAACAGTTGTTCAGGTACCTTTGTAATGACCCATATTACCTGTTTGAAATTTCAAAATGTTTTAAAGCTAGAGGAAGATTGGAAATTTTACAACAAATTCAGGTTATTAAAAAGCCCAATGAAAGATACAGCAGTCTTTGAAAAGATGTGTATACTGACCCTCAATTATGGAGAGAAGGAAGGATTGTTATAGTTCCTGCGACTAGATGACCTCGTCTTCGCTCTACCGACAACTTGTTAAGCCCTTGAAACCTTACTCTATTACATGAATTACTTTATAAAATTGGAAAAAAGAAAGTTCTCTCCAACATAACTCAGATTTTTTTTTAATCTTATCTGTCTAATGCCTAGACAGTGAGTAAACAGAGAACACTTTTCTTTCTGTGAAATATATTCAAAGTAGAGATTCAGTAGGGAAATAATATTCACATATTTTTCTCATATATTGTCACCCTGACATTCTAATGCGAAAAATCATGTCAATAAGTTAGTAATAAATAAATACATTAATTAATGAATCAATTAAATATGGTCTGATTCTTTTTCTTTGAATGCAATCTGGGAACTTAAACGCCTTGAACTGACAAATGGCGTTGAGTCTCCAAGCCCAGTTGTTTCGTCTTTCCTGTCCTGCAAACAGCTCTTCTCTGGCACTGCTCTGTTCATCCCACTCAGTGCTGTAGCAGTAGTCCCCCCAGCTCCTTTCCTCGAGTCTCTTCCTTATCAAATTAATTATATCTGCAGTAAGCTAAGTCTTTTGAATATAACACTTTAATTCTAGTTGCAGAATTCTGTTTCTTTTCATTCCTAGAGGATAAACTCTTAAATTCCTAGTATGCTATTCAAACCTTCTACAATCCAACCAATCCATCTTCCCTTTTACTCTCCCAATGCCCTTTGCAGCTAGCAAGTCAATCTAGATTTGGTGCTCCAACAATCACTGCATTATCTTACTTCCCTTCCTTTCTTTATACTTCTCTTGCCTAAATGCATTTGCTCTCATTTCAAACAATTCTTCAAGGCCCTGATAAAGAGCTTCCTTTTCTGAGCAGCTCTTTCAATTCACTCCTGATAACTGTAATCTCTCCCTCCTATGAAACTATAGGAGTCATTGTTCCCACAATGGAATATACCTTGCCTTGTGACTTCTTATACAGATATCTTCTATTATTTTTTAATTAAGTTTATATGTGTAGCTTGTCTCCCCAATATAATAGTGATTAGCTTACAGCTAAGAATTATGGTTTGCCTTCTTTTCCGCTTTTTTCTCCTTTTTCTTCACTCACAACTACAAAGGACTTTGCACATAATCAATGCACATATCTGACAATTAATTAAGTAGTGTTATATGTTCAAGTTTCCACTATGCTTTCATTGGGGTCATTCCAGATGAAGCCTAGGGAGAATCAGTGTTTTTGAGTGATTTCAATTTGATCATCTGTTTGCTGCTGTGGTTGTTTTTGCTTGTGTGATCATTTTAAGTTCCATCTTTGAAAATGGCAACTCTTCCACAGTGTGGCCAGAAGGTAAGTTTAAATAAAGAAAATTCTCTACGGTCATTGTGTTCCCATAAACAAAGCATAATGTAAATGCAAAATTTGTTTATCAAGATAAATTTGAAGGATTCGACTGTAATGTGTGTTATCTCTCTTCATACTAGAACAGTTACCTTATAACATTCAGCCACGATTTAATAGATCTTACCTGATGACAATTTCTTTTGATGTTCTAATTACTTTTTATTTGGTTTCATGTTATTCAGGTAGACCTCTCCATGTACTTTTCTTTTTTTGGTACTTAGCTTCTTCACCTGCCAGTAATACAAGTCTTCAGGATTATGGTCCCACAGACCCTCCTGTGAAACTTCTGCCTGTGTCATGAGTACGATTTAGGAACTTAGAAGCCTTGACCTGCCAGATCGCTCTGAGTCTCCAAGCCCAGTTGTTCCCTCTTTCCTGTCCTGCAAACAGTTTTTTTCTGGCACGGCCACAAATTTACTTCAGGCTCTGTTCATCCCGTTCAATGATATAGCAATAGTCCCCCCATCTCCTTTCCTTGAGTCTCTTCCTTATCAAATCCATGCATCCATGGAGCATTTTTTCATTCTCATCAGGGGAACATGTGTAGTTACATTTTGTTAGGTTTTCAGCTTATTGGTGCAACGTCAGTGAAATAAGAACCCTGAGGGAGACAGGATTTTGCTCCAGCTGAGTTCCTTCCAAACCTTAATTTTACAGGTTGAAGACACATAACTACTAGATGTGCAGTACCTCACCACATTGACCTAATAGTAAACAAGTGTAATACAACACATAAATGTTTGATATTCAGTCCTAAATGAAAAAATATGTATTCTATAATGAATACTTAATTAGGACTGCAAACTGAATATAAGGAATGGAGCCCCTACTGCTTCTGAGACAAAGCAGAGTAAAATGAATTACCATCATGCAGGGAATGATATTAATAGTGTCCAGCTTTATAAATGAATCCAATTTTAAGCCACTTTAGTTGCTATCATACTGAGAAAGAGTGCAGCATGTCTAACATATCATTTCCTTTCTGGCAAATGACAAGACTTAAGCAGAAAACAATTTTAACTTGCTGATGTTTGCCTGCATTAAATATTTCTAATTATTGAGCACTCACAGTCAAACATCATTTGGAAAACAAACGTTAGTGCTCTTTTCAGCATCAGCATCTTTTTTGCACCCCCTCTTACAAAAGGAATAAAGTAGTTGAAGGATTATTTGAGGGACTTTAGAGCATCAGTAATTGTAGGTTCACTCCCTCGAGTCTATCCTGCAGAAAACAGTTGGTATTTTATTGTATGTGGTAGCTTAGGCTTATATGTTATGTTTGTTATTCAGAATGTTTGTAAGTAGATGAAGTCACCAGGAAGTGATGTAGCTAGCAATCACATGGATGCTGGCAGATGAGCCTTCAACACACTTCCACATGCTTGGAGAAGCTTTTGTTGTGACTATTATGGTGATTAGAATGATAATCAGACCATAAAAATTGGGCCTAGTGGCATATCCAGGTGGCCTAGTGGTTTAAGCACAGAATAGTGCACATACATCCTAAGGTTCCCAATTCAAAGTTTGGGGCTGGGGAGGCAACCAATAAACAACTAAATAAAACAATAAGTGTTGCTTCAAAAAATTGAAACTAAGCTAAAGAATCAGCAGACTCTCTTGATTTTTCAAACTGCTGATTATAGTATTGATCTAGTCACCCATTATTGAGTAATTCTGTTATAAACTGAGACCATGCTAGTCACTCTTTTACACAGAAAACTGGGAAGAAGAGGTATTCTGGTGGGAAAGATATTTTCATCACAAAGAGAGATTCTTTTTTCATTTACACAGGTAAATGTCTTTCAAGATGGCAGTTTCTACCCACTTAGAGTCCTATCAGTTTTCGTTGTTGTTGTTTTTGCAAATAGACATATTTTGCAGTGGTGGCAGATTTTTGCTCCTTACACCAACTTTGGAATTTACAGCACATACATACGGAGACAATGAACATGCATGAAGAGCACTGCTCAGTTCAGACTGGGAATTCAGAACAAATGTAAGAAAAGTAGGATGAGGGTCTGTTAAGAAGCATCTGTTCCCTTGCTTAGAAGAAAGGTGACAGCTCATGTTTGAAGACCTTCCTAAGTAGTCTTACATGGTCATTTCTAGCCAACAGTTGCATTGTCAAAGGTTCTATTTGAGAAGGGGACAATGAAGAGGGGTCAGGGTCAAGCTCTCTGAATTCTGTGTGGAATCTAAACTTAGAGTAGTACTCAGGGTTTTCCTCCTGTAAGCACAGCTAGAGAAGTGATGTCCTACTGCTCTTTATTAGCCTCATAATTATCAATTATATTCTTCCTGAGTGAAGCCATGATCCATATCCATATGTGTGTGTGTGTGTGTGTGTGTGTGTATGTGTATCAAAGCGATGATAAAAACAAGACACAAGTTCAGAACAGAAGTTTTTTGGGGATTGCATATTCATAAGCTTTTCCTTTGGAACAAGCCAGTCTCTCATCTCTCATCTTTTAAGTTTTGATAATGAAACAGCTCTGTCATTAGACCAAAGAAACAGAAAGACCTTAGCACATGAAATTAGACCACCACACTCCAAAGCAGTAGGACAGTTGGTAGGTAGATGGATCAATGCATGGGTGGATAGATGAATGGATAAGTGAGAAAAAGGACTAAGTGGATTAAATTATTCCTGGATTGTCACTTTAGGACTTTCTATTCTCCAGTTAATATGAGAGGTCAGTCCTGAATACTTTGGTTTATAAAGCTCTTTAAAACAATTGTTTGACCTTATTGCTATACCTAGGATATTTTAGACTAAGGCCTAGGTAATAAAAGATATACTTACAACAAATACCATGTATTGAAGATAGTGTAACTACCAAACTCTAGACTAAGGGTTTTATTTGTACATATTTATTTAGTCTTCATAATAATTCCATGAAATAAGTATTTATTCTATATAATACTAATTTTTACAGTAAGAGAACTATAACAAAGTAGTATACAATAGCTTGCCCGTCATACAATTAGCAAGTGGTTGATCAGAAATTTGAACTCAGAAAAGGATAGCTTTTCAGGACTGCCTCTTAATTGCCTCATTTAAGGTATTAGTTCCTTTGAGATGCTAACAAGAAGCTGAAAACAATGCAGATAGTGAAGCTTACATATGCTCAGTTTTATATCTCTGTCATTGTTTCTCAAAGCATGACCCTCAAACTTGTCTCCACAAAGTGCTGCCTGACTCCCCTCACAGCAGATGAGCTCTGGAGGGAGCAAGCCAGCCTGGATAAGATTATAATCGTACAGATATGTCTTGTTTCGGGAAAAGGCACAGTGTCAGGACAGGAGAATGGATGCTCTCCGTCCATGGGCGACACCCCTTCCACTCCATGATATACGGACACCAAAGACACCGTACATCATGGTGACATGCACTTAAACTTAAAGCTGGTCCAAGCGCTTCTGTGTTCCCTGGGGGAGCTGCCATAAGCTGTGATCTATGGAGAAGGCCCAGGGCTGCTCTCTGCTTGGGTTTGTTCTGTTTAGAGTAATCCTCCAAATACAATTATTGCCTTCACTGCAAAGAGGCATTTCTTGGGAAAAAGTAAGTGATATGCATCAGAAGAGCAAGAGACAGAAAAACAAGGAATCTGGTCTTTGAAGACGTAATTGTCTAAAATAAAACAAGTGACTGTAAGAAAGTTAGATTGGGGATCAAAGCACATGGCTTCCAAGATTGGCTTGTCCCAAAGCAGGCTCTGTGACCCTGAACAAGTCATGTTATACTTTGGATCTCTGTTCTTTCACACATAAAACATGATGATAAAATTAGATATGTTCTTTCTGGTGCCTTAAAGTTGTTTGGGAATTGAAATTGTTATTAAAATTTAGATTCCTTAACTTACCCATCTTGAGTCTTTCCCTTCTAGTACAGGAGAAGCAGAGAGGCGTTCCAGACAGATCTGTTGAAGAAGGGGACCGAAAAGTTGGCTTATAAAGTTACACAAAAAATAGATGCCCTATAATCTTGACCGTCAGTCTGAAACATTTATTTGATGAATCTGCCTCGATTTTTCATTAAGCTTACTGGAGTTATTTCTATGAAAAGCTGACAAACAAACAAAATCCCCTATATTGTGTTTAAGCATAGTTATAAAAATGAGGTTCTTGCCAGTCCCCAGTGATGGCCTGGAGCCATTGTTATATTCATCAGGGATTGATCATTATTGCTTTGCCCAAGATATTCCTGCAAAAAGCCAAAATATCATTTTTCACTAGTCAGACCAATAAAAATGCTAGAGCTATAGCTTTTAAAAAATATATATTTTTTAAGTCCTACTTTTCACTGGAGCAGAATGCAATTAAAATAGCTGTTTATCTTACCAGTTCTATTTTATAAAGTAAAAATAACGATGCAATTTAAATATAATTTTGACTTTTATTATAAAAAAGACTAGCTGAATTCTCCAAGGCAGGAACACTTATTTTTTATAAAATTTGAAATTTCATTCAATATATAAAAGTGTCCCACATCATACTATATCTCATGAGAAACTGGCTTTTTGAAATGGTTCTTTTGGAAGTTTTACATAGTTTCTGTTTACTACTAAACTATCTTTATTCTGCAGTCCCCAGTTCTGCCTATAATGCTCTTAAATCAGCTGGTTATGTGGAGTCACATTCCTGACCTTTGCATCTTCCTGTAAGAAGACTTAGATTACCTCTTCTCAATAGAAATATAATGTCAGACATATGTAACTTCAGTTTTTCATTCATTACCATATTTAAAAGGTAAAATAAGCTAACTTTAATACATGCATATATGTTTTTTTAAAGAAAAGTTGCAGACAGGAAGGAAGAGAAAGGAGAAGCATTTTGCCACTATTTTATTTAGTTGTTCATCTTAGTTATTCCTTACAATCCCAGAACACGAACCTGGGACCTTGAGATGTATGTAGACTGCACCCAATCTCTACTCCACCAGCATGTGCCAATTTTAATATATATTTTACTTGAAATATATAATTAAAATATTATCATTTCAGCATCTAATGAATATAAGAATATCAACGAAATACGTCACATTCTTTTTTTCATGAGACTTAAAGATCAAAAATCTGTTTTACACTTACACTTATAGCATCTCAGTTTGCACCTCATTCCTCTCATGCCTAGGGTTTGGCTACCACATTGGACAGCATGTTCTCATTGATAGCTTCTAATGAAAAAATGTTCATCTGGTTTTCGCTTGATTTTTTCCATTTGTTTGATTTGGCCTACTTGTTTTACATTGAACCAATTCTGAAATTTCACCAGTACATCACAGGTTTCAGTTATTTTTCCTTTAGTGTAAATAGCTCTGTAACTGTCCCTTTGACATGCTTTCCCAACCCTAATTTAACCAAGGATTCCTAACAATTGTAGATGCTGAATGATGTTTTCAAGTTAGGAAAAAGCAAAAGACACAGTGTTTGTACTAAACTCTATGATAAACCTTTCTGTTGCTGCTATTCATTCTCTTGCACCATCTGTCTCTTTACACACACACACACACACACCACACACACATCCCTCTCTAATCCTCCCATGAATGAAGTACCCAGAATCCATGGACTCCTTTCAGTTGAAGATACCATGGAGTATGAAAATAGTAGAGCGCCTACTACAAGCGTGGCCATTGTGTAGGCAGCAAGCAATAGTAAGAAAGGGGCATTAAGATGCTTTTAGTGGTCCATTGGGAGATTTTTTTTTTTTTTTTTTTTTTGCTACATCTTTGGTGATAAAATAAATTCAGTGCTATAAACAGAGACTGCATTTTCATTGGAAATTGGGGAATTTCAGATGCTAAAAAGACTGATCTAATAATTGTTGCCTGATCAATGATTTGATGGATTCTGCTAGCATTCCTTTTTGTAAACATTGTGGAACCATGTTTAAATACAGAGAAATGAAGATACTAGAGTTCAAAGAATTTTAGTGACTTGTGAGACTAGGACACTGAGGTTCTTGTTTCTAGATTATTTTTTGTTTTTAATATAGTATGTTTGCAACCATAATTGAATTTTTTTTGAATGAGGCAAGTGTTTAGAAATTTAATAGGATTTAATGAATCAATATATAAGATAATTTATTTTATCTGCCTTTTTCCAAACTGGACAGACCCTCTTCCATGGAAAATATTTAGTCATTGATAGACCTTTTTACTAATCCCTTTTCCATTAGATAGGTTTTAATAATAATTTTACTGGACACCCATGCATGCGTTTTCCGCCCAAGTCAGCTAGCAGTGATCTTCTCTCTCCTCCACTGGACTGATGCTGAGAACAAGTCCTTTCGCTCCAACAACCACATTCAAAGTGCTCCTCACACAGTCAAGTTCAATCCCAGCTTGGTTTGACTGACACTGATTTGGAGTCTGGGGAAATGAGACTTCCACTTTCAGTGACCTTCCAGTGAACTCAGTATGACTCCCTTGTTGATGGCCAGTCGATCCTATGTCCCAATATGCTTGTGTTTGGGTCCCGGAAGGACATTTCATGGAACTCCCTGCTTCTCCTATTTTCAGTACAACAGGAGCATGTACATCACACTTGACTTCAGCTTCAGGCCTATGCATTCCTCTCCAAGTCTCTTTTTGCTATGCCTTTTCCATGAGAATCCTTCTTCAGCATCTATGATACTATGTCGGACAGAGGTACTAGACAGGAAGTCAAAAGAGGGATAGGATGGATGCCCTAAACAAACAGTGCCTGGATCTCAACTCAGGATTTGAGCACACTCCTTTGATTATTTTGTATGAATATGAACTGAGTTGTAGTTAGATGTTCACACACAAGGGCTGCTAACTGACGGATTAGCATTAACCTAAAGACAGGGCTATAGAGGCCTGACAATCTGCCCTTGCCTTGACCTATTCAACATTCTCATCACTTTATCATCTGCAAGTTGAAGTGTGCTTTAAAAGGGTCAGTCCCAGAGAACCAGCATTTCTTCAAGTTGTTTAGTAGCAGTTATGAGCAGAAATGGCATCAGAAGAGCTTTTTCTGAATACGAAAATGAAAATTTCAGTGATTACCAGCTGAATGAGACTAACCCTGCTGAGGCTACCTGCTTCGACATGAGAAAGTAAACAGGCTGCCTAGCAGGCAGGTGTTTCTGGACATCCTTTATGTGGACAGTACCGAACCCTTTTATACACAGGCCCTGAAGCTGACTTCTTCCTCAGTTCTTCATATTTCAGAAAATGGTGTTAATTGTAATATAATCCCTAAATAAGACATATAGTACCATCCTCCTCTCTCTCTCTTTTCCTTACAGTCCACCTTTCCTAGTGATCTGACCTTCTCAATGCCTTGCTCATCTTTTTTTTCTACTACAAACAAAGAGAAATGACAGAATTAGGGCAAGAAATAAAGTTTGAAAAAGCTCCATGTATGATTTTGCTCACTCACCCAACCCTCTCTGCTGGATTCAGAAACATCATGTTAATCTGCAGGGACCGCTCCTGTGTGAGTGATCCAGACTTCACACACATCAAAGTTTTGTAAAACACAAATAAAACAGAAACTGGAGGATCAACTTAAAATCTAACACGTATTTCTATTACCACTGAGATTTGTAAAAATGTTTGTAAACAGGAAATTATATAAGGGATTTTGAACCCTCAACCCAATTAAAGGTTAGTGCGAACCCCTGGCATCTCAGAGGTGAGAGGGCTTGGGAGTTCATATCGTAGTAAAAAGCACCACAAGGAGCTTTTTCTCTTTGGTTATTATTCGCTTGTTGAGTTCCAATGTAGCACTTGGGGCTGAGGAAAATACACAACAATGCAGATAGCCCTTGAGGACAACAACAACTGAATTGCACAGACTTTGCAACAACACAAATATCCAAAGACAGGAATAGAGAATGGCCTAAAGAGGTGATGTTAGAAATCCTGAGCTCTGGTGTCCAGAGACAGTGCAGTGGGTCCTCGAATAATGTTGTTTCATTATAACATTAAAGGAAAGATATTTGAGAAACTAATTTCACTATATATCTTTTTGCTTTAAAATGCAGTTTCCAAGCACGTAGGGATAACATGAAATTGAAGTCATGATGTAGAAAGCTATTTTATATGCATCCTCCCAGAGTTTAGGTTTCTGGGCCTTCACTTATGTCACCTACCCTGTGGCTTTGGAAGAGGTAGCAACCATGTGCCATGTCATACAATGAGTGCTGTGGACTGAGAGGCAGCGAGCAGGGTGGAGACAGGAGCTTTGATTGTGTATCTGAAAAGACACACTAGACTTAGACTCTACCTTGAATCTGCTGTTCTGACTCCTGAAAAACACATGAACTTTGAAACACACTTAGTTACACAGTAAGACCTGGGCCCATAGTCTACGGAAGAGACTTCTTCTAAAAGGAAATGAGATGACAGTCTCTTGAAGTCAGCGAGGTTAAGCACAACAAGACTCCATTTTATTTATGGGAAGTAACACTTAACAGAGTTATAACTGACTCCTGGACATCTCAGATCACAGATCACAGTTCTGCGTACCAAGATATTTCCAATGTGGAGACTCACCTGGTTCATGTAGACAGCTGCAACTATGCCCTGCAGTCATGGCTTTATGCAGACACTTCCATGGAAAAGCTGACAGACAGGCCCCAAACTAGGATGATCTAGCCAGAGAGTTTCAACATTCATCCCTCTGGCATCTGTGACCGCTTCTCAAAATAATGCTTCCAAATACCTGAAAATGCACAGAATTACCAAAGAAATGTATTATTTTTGAAATGCATTTTACTTATGAACACCTTCATTGCTTCAAAACTTTTGGAGATTTATTGGCAATAAAAAAAAAATTGTGGTGGGTGTGTACTGGTAGAGTAATAGTTAGATCAGCCACCTCCAAAGGAATGCAGTCCACATACATCCCTAGGACCTGATTTCATATCCCAGGTCCACTGGGACCAACCAATGTGAACAACTAAATACAATTAAATAAAGTGCTTCTTCCTCTTCTCTCTTCCTGCCTGCCTGCCCACTCACCTACTTTCCTTCCTGTACATTTCCTTTACAAACTGATTAATTAATTAATTAAAATAATGACTACAGTGGCTGAGATTTCCTGCTTATGATGTGAAAAACCTATGTATTCAATAAGAAGCACAGGTTAAGACTCATCTGCACTTGAGGTGACCACAGATAACCCTGAAAGGTGGGGTTAGGGGAAGGAATCCATTCAGCTCCCTATACTTCTGCATTCTAAGGTCACCAAGAGTTACAATGGGTAGATCATCCTTCCTCTAGGTGACTAGTTGAGTTATTTTAAGAGTAGAGTCTCCATCTGTAAGACTGACCATTATGGAAGCACTTGGCTAACAAGTGCAATGAAAGACAAAGGACAACTAGATCCTACCATTGATCTACAGTCCTTAATATACACAGCAACTATGCCACAAATAACATAAGGGGAAGTTTGGGCAGAAAGAATAAGCCCCCTGGCTAATCTTAATCACCACACAGCAATTTGGAATAAATCACGAGTTAGAAGATCTAGCTCCGCAGACAATTTTGTGGATCCATGTGTGCATAGCCATTGAACCTGGAAGAAGCCAATAACCAACAATATCACCCGACTTGAATTTTGTTCAGAGGACCATATCAAATTGTCGGTAGTGTCTATTACTTTGCACATGCTGAAACAGGGTCTTTAATTTCCAGTTCTGGGGACCTGTGATTTTGCAATTGCTTGTAAATTCATATATTTCTCTTCAAAACTCCACTGCTAACTCTCTTCTTTTTCTTGTATTTTATTTTAAAAAATTTCATGTTTCCTGATGTGGTGGTAAAGTCATTCAAAGTCAATAGAAATCATAAAATCTTCTTTTATCTTTCAGGAGAGGTAACTTCATTTCCCTAAAATAACAGGCAGTCCCTTTACAATGAAGCCCCACATACACGTATTCCTGAATTCGGGCTCTGCTATGTGCCGGAAAGCTCTAAGGGAACACTCATCTACAAAGCCATAAAGAAACTCGCTGAACACTGAGGATATGCTTTTTGTTATTCTCCTTTATTTTTTTTTTCTGTGGGTTTGGCTATTGAATTGCAATGACCACTGTTTCTTTTTTAATGCACTTTATGCTGCTTCCCATCACAGCTCATTTTTATCATCTCCTTTCATTGACAGAAGCTTCCGAAGTCACTGCATTTGGTCCTTCCCTTGATTCTCTTTCCCACAGCAAAGCGTGGTGATTTCTCACACTACCTGTTCCGAGATTTGGAATAAGGAGCTATTATATCTTCAATTGGAAACTGTGAAAAAATCAGAAGAAGTCATTCTCAGATAGTTAACGGCATTTGGTCTGAGATTAAACTGCATGAAATGGAACATTTGGGTCATTGGATAGATGCGGCAAATAGCAAAATATAATAAACAGACTCCAGTCTCCCATCCAAGACCTTCCAAACAAAAGAAGCGCTTTGCATGATTGCTGCAGACACCCAGATAGGCTTTTCATTTCTAAATATCCTGATTAATCTTTCAGACGCCCAGGGCTTGGGGAAGCCCCAAAACATCGCTGCCCAGTGAACGTCTATAAACTCAGGTCTGTTAGGGGCGATATAATCTATACATTGTAGATTCATTTACTCTTAAACCATCAAATTATTGCTTGCTGGGAGCTGTTTAGGGTCCCTGAAGCTCTGAGCTATCTTAATGAGTCATTTCAAACTTGTTTCTCTGTGTAAACAAAAGGATGCATTTGACTACAGGTTACTCTCTTAACTATCAGCTAATCTGGGTTATGTTTAGAGGCAGATACCATATATGTCAGGTCATAGACAGACTTTTTTCTCCTCTTTATGCATTTCTCCATAATGAGCAAGTAACAGTAAGATAGCACATCCTCCAAACTCTACTAAGTAGTGGAAGGTGACAGGAGGTTTGCTTTCAGCACAGAATCTAGATCATATCTATATTCTGGATCAGTCCCTAGATGAGGGAGTTTGAATGCACAGAGCTCTCTGATGTTTGGATTCTATACCTCACCCTGTCCCTGTGAGGTCATTTATTTAATGCAATGTCTTCCTTTTTGCTCTCTCTCTAGTTATAAAGAATTCTGTTTGTTCCATTGAGGAATTTCTTAGAATAACTTGAGTCATGCCCAAACCTCTTTATAAACTGGTCAAATTCTTAGAAAATCTAGACATTCCACACACCCTCCACCCAAATTAGTTGCATTTAATGGGTGAACCTTGTTGTCAAGTCTTGGCTTACTTGACCATATGTTGTAGACTCTCAGGAAAGACCAGTTGAGCAATGCACTGGTACCAGAAATGGGTTTGTGGGTCTTGCACAGGTTCATCTGGGGGACAGCCATCAGCCTTTTCCCTGCAGATCCCCACCACCACCCATCCTTTGTTCACTGCTTTTCTAAAATTTCTATAAATCTGTGCACCAATTTGGCTGTATCACAATCCCCTTTATAGGTCATTCCCTAGTCCAGATGAGCTGAGGTGTTCACCATGCTTATAGTATATAGGAAAAACAGAGGAAAGAAAAGAGGCAGTTTCCCATGGAAGAGCACCCCATGTTATCCAGGTTCAGAGCGAAGAGCTCCAGAGGGAATTCTGAGTCCTTAAGGAGAAGGAGGATAACAAATGTGGAGTCTAGTGCAGACGAGCTGTGCCTTCTGGAAATTCTGGTGAACCAGTAAGTCTGTGTTGGAATATAATGGTACAAACTGCTAAATCCTTGTTTGGTATCCTGTCTTTTCCATTTCTGGATCTAGAACTTTCCAGAGTCTCCCATCTATGTTCCATTTCTTGGCTGCACCCTCTCTTTAGGCCCTGTTGCCAAAATTGACCCATGTTACTTGGCAAGAGCAAGATAAGAGGGCTCACTATTTTGTTCCAAAGTGTAACCAATTACTTGTTATATCAACCTAGACATTTAAGTGAGAAATGTCAGGACAGAGTCTTTATCACATGTAAGCTGCTACACTGGACAGTTACTTAAACACATGAAGAAAATCCCTGTTTCCTTATCTGTAAAATAGGACAGGAATACCTACTTCAAGGGCTGTTTGTAAGAATTAAAGGAGGTAATACTGTAGAGTTTCTTGCACATGTTAAGCCTTCAAAACATGTTACCATCATTATTTTATGAAATTATTATATCTGATATGTGAAACCACCAAAAGGAATTGTAAAATACAGATTCTTTAGCCCCAAAGTGTTGAATTTTAGTGGTAGAAATATAAACATTTTTTATGAATTTATTAGAGCTAGAAATTGAGAGCTTTTTGAAGTTCCCGTATTATCACCCATTGTCTCCATGGTTATGTTTACTGACTGATGGATCCTGTATCTGAGATTGATTTATTTTCTAATCCCATCTTTAAAGATAGATTCTAATTTTCAATGTGACTTGATAATGTGGAAGCTCATAAGACATAGCCTCCTTCCAGCTTTGAGCAACATTGGACTATAAACAAATGCACTGAGGCATGTTATGGAAGGCAGGCTCCGCATCTCAGGAAGGGGCACTAAATTCATTCTTATGCAAGGAAGTCTTTTTTCCATTATTAATGAATATTTTTTAATCCTGAAAATATCACTCAGACTTAGTCACACATCACTGCACCCATTTTGTTTCAAAATTTAAAGAAATCATTTGACTGAGGTTAATTCTTGCTTTTTGATTTTCTTCTGGAAAAAAGAAAATATAGTGTTTTTAAGAGACAGCTACCAAATTTTGCTCCAAAAATCTTAAAAATAATGATAGATAAGTGTCAGTGTTCTAGTTTTATTCCATACATCTACATTGTTGCCCTAAAATGCTTTCATTCATTCATTTATCAATTAATTTATTCTCAGTACATTTTCAGTCTAGTAAGTCCTACTAAAAGAGGCAAAATACTAATAATTGGATAAGGAAAGACTCAAGAAATCTTTAAAAATTTAAACAATTCTAAATGCAAATAAGAAAAGAGCCTTTTGAAAGGAAATATCCAGATATATTAAAGCCATTTTTGACAGAAAAAGAGAGTCCCTAAAATGTAAGGAGGAAGAAAAACACATTGGACTACATGCAAATTAAACATTTTTGTTC
This sequence comes from Solenodon paradoxus, assembly GCA_004363575.1. Lineage (NCBI taxonomy): Eukaryota > Metazoa > Chordata > Mammalia > Eulipotyphla > Solenodontidae > Solenodon > Solenodon paradoxus. The sequence continues at coordinate 2,215,641 of RJWH01000009.1, forward strand.
GAAGATACCAGAAATGACAGCAACTCATCAATAATGGATTAAGAAAAATGAAAATGGCAGATAGGTTAGTATTTTCAATTTTCATGGAGTTCCTATAAATCTTTAAGAAAAAAACCTTTTTGCCTATAGGATAAGATGTTTCTGTTATTTTTAGTCATTGGCCAGAGTATTTACAATGACAAAGTTAGATGGGATGAGATGGAGCAAAGAAAATATGATCAGTCTGTTTTCAAGAGCCTTTTTTATTTATTTTCAAAACGGCTGATTTTTCCATTTTAAAGAAAATATTTCTTGTGTCTTTAATCTCCACATTTAGGAATTTCATCCATTGAGACAATTCATGATTTTTTTATATAGATGTCATTACATTGCTACCTGTCACAAAGTCAGGTTTCACACAGTATGAAGTAGGTTCCCGCCTTCATTATGTTAAATATACTTCCTCATGTTAAAGATCCCCTCTTGCTAAAAGTGCACATTTCACTTTTTCTACCAGCATGAAATATGATTTTGAGATGCATTTGTTTTACTAGACTCATTTTGAAATCATTAACCCTTGTATGTTGATACAAGGGCCTCCATTAGTCATGCTAATCAAACTGGGAATTCACCTGGTCACCCTCTTTTTAATGACCATGGAGGAAATTGGTCTGTTTCTAGTGAAATTGGAGAGGAGACATAACTTTAAAGTCTATGACACCTTTGCATACCACCCAGGCATGCCAGGGTGAGGTATCATGGAGGAAGTCTTGAGGGCCAATTAAATTTAGCATCAGAGAATGAAAGGTGAGAGAGGAACATAATGCATACAAAAGAGCATTAAAAGTGAGATCAAGTTGTGCTAAAGCAAAGTGCATAACTTTGATCTGGGCTATGAGACCTGCCCTTCCCAAGCCTGACTTCTCTTACCCCTATCACAAAGTTCTAATAGCTCTCTGAGGAATGGTGACTTATAGCCAAGGAGAAACTAACTGTCAATGCCATCTGGGTTTTGGAAAACATAAAAATTCTCCTTGTATTTGTGTAGTCATCATTTTCCAATTTCCTCAGATCCAAGTTATTTATGAGTTTTTTAGTGTGGCTGGCGCGGGGCTGAGTGCAGCCCCTAGAAAAATGTGGTTATAGACCTTGATGCCTGCTGGTTAAAAATACACGGGACTCTTATAAATACACAGACACTGCCTCTGGTCACTCACAGGGCTATTATCCAGACATGTCCCTGCCTTACCTTGAGGATGTTGTTCTCAGATTACAGACTTTACTGTCCTTTCTCTGACTGCAGAGAAAATATAAGAAAAAGACAGAAGAAAATGAAAAGCAGAAGCCCGATTATTAGCCTCACACAGTTCATGACTGGCAATGGAAGAATCATGTTCAGGAGGAGTAGGAGGTGGGCCAGGAGGGCGGATGTGGGGAAGTCAGTGGCAGAGGAGGAGAGAACAAAGCTGAATGCATAGCTCTGGAGATATAATCATGAAAATATAAGACTATTTGGGGAGCAGAAGAGAGTGAGCTGATCATAGTAAATGTGACTATGTGTAAAATACCTCCCACTCTACTCTCAAGTGCCTTTGAATTGTTTCTTTTCCATTTTATACTCACAGTCATCTTAAAAAGAGTCAAATTTAAAGTGTATTAATAGAAAATTGATTTTCATCAGGGTTGCGGAGATTAAAGTTTTAACATTTATAGGAAGTGGCAGCCCCAGGTCTGGCCTTATTTATGCAGGAGACAATCACCTACACAGCGCATGGAGTTCTAGAACACTGAACTTGCCCGGCACAGTCAAAACTACTGAGCATGAGTTAGTCCCCACCGGAGTTATTATTTTTAGTGTAAGCATTGACAAAATGGAGTTCCTCTTAAACAGGGAAAATTTACAAGGGAGTAAATAGTGTTTGTGGAAGGGGAAAGCCATACTTAATTAGGAACTTTCTATATTCTGAGATGCTGAGGATGATCTGCCATGAACAACCAGAAGACACCAAATGGCTGGCACGTGGCATAGACCCCAGTAATCTTGAAAACTGATGAAAGTAGATAATTGCTATAAAGCTTTGAACAGAAAGCTGAGTAAAATAGGGTGAAGACATTCAGTACTCAAAAGAACATGCAAACCGGACTTTTCTTCCCATTCAGCTTCATTCAAAATAAGTTAAGCGCAGGCGTCATCCTAGCAGGAAGGATGTGTCACCCTTAAAGGGCAGACAAAACTGGTTTAACAAAGGTTGTAGAAATGATTCAGGATAACCAATAAGGAGCTGTCAGAGGAGTGGCAAAAGCAAAAGGCCACACCACCCTTACCTAGGTCTGCAGGGTCTAGGAAAGGAGAGCAGTTATCAGAGCGGGACAAAAAAGAGGATTACGGGATGGGACCTGTGCCTTCAGTACAGGAATTAATTACTGCCAAAGAGTAAGGACTCTAACAGAAAGAGAATAGGGCCTTTCTTTGTCCTCTGATCTTATGTTCCTATCTCCCTTTGGTCTAAACCAAACGGAAACCAGTAGGCAAAGAAACCCTGGATGGAGAACAAAGGTGACAGAGTAGGTAAGGGCAAATGAAAAAATTCCAGTAAAAACAAGGAATAAAGAATAGAGGATGAAAAATACCACCTCTGATATTGATAATGCTGTTAGGTGTTCTCATGGAGAGGAGGAGAGAATCTAAACTCCCTGGGAAGAAGAGAACTAGTGCTGAAAATGAGTGTCAAGAAGCAATACAGAAAGAATTGAAAGAGAAACCAAGAGCCAACCTCACTTTCTCTGCTCACAATGTTTTCTACAGCTGGATAGAGACCACAACACTATAAGCTGTGTTATTTCCAGCTGCCTCTGAAGCCTTGGGTTTTATCTCTGATCGGCAGCGTGCTGTCATGTTCAGCGATTGTAATAATAGCAGCAGAGATAAGCACTTTGAAAGAGATCGCTGTGGAGATGAATAGATTGGATGGCTTCATAGCGCTTTTTCCAGTTACAACTTTCATGTTAACGGCTTTTTCTAGTGCAAAATTTCCTTTACTTAAAACACATTGAGATATCAAAAATAGAGAAAAATGTTCTTATGTGAATTTTGATTAAAGTAGCAAGTACATGTAATCTATTTCCACTGGTTAGAACAATTAAATTTAAAAAAGAAACTTAGTTACCTCAAATTAAATGACTGCCTGTAATCAAAGCATATGGACACCGTTCACGTCAACCCCATGGTAATGATCTCAAACAGAACTCTTATTCCTTGACAGACATAAAAATGCTGTCATATAAGTACAAATATATTGGAACTTACCTAGGAATGTAAGTGTTTTCGTAAATAAATACTCATCCATATGACTCAGTCAGGCCCCAGACATTCACTTTGCCAGATGGAATATTGAGCCAATTCTAGGCATTTTTCAGATGTTTACATGAATCAAGAGAAGAAAGTTAAGCTCAAGGAATAACTCACACTCAAAAGCAACCAGTGACAGAACTTGGAGACTCTACTTCAGAGCCTCATATTCTACTCATTGCACCAACACAGTTCTGGATTTCACAGTTCACATCCATTCCTGTACACATTGATAGAAATAGACATTTGCCCCAAGAGACCAGCAAGTCTATAGAATGCTATCTCTCAAAGAACAAGCAGTAGCAAAGAAGGAGACTGTGGCAAACTGAAGAGTGAAAGTCTTACATTATATTATGCACATTCATTTAAAGATGCAAAACAAATTTAAAAAATTACTTTGTTGATCATCACATGTCTATGTACTGGAGTTAGCCTGGTCTCCGCGGAAATAGTTTTCCTTCCTGACGACTGTGTATGATCCTTGCTGAAAACTTCCTGTTTCCTCCCTCTCTATTTCTTGTACTCTTTTTCCCTTGGTTATTTAAATAACTTTGTTTCTCATGATTAAAACTTTTTGCTGCTACTAGTCACTTTTAAAGATAACGCATTTTTTAAATGTGTGCCAACATACTACCAGAAAAGAAAGGTAGAATTGATGACAAATATTTAAATGGGGATACTAAGTGTTTTTGAAGTTTACAGTAAATTTGAATATGTAGAAGGGTGGAGCCCAAGATAAAATGTGTTACTTAGTGTCCCTTCTTAAGCTTAAAATTCAACAAAGTACAAGAGTGCAGCCAAGTGCTGAATATGCAGGTTGATATCATAAACAGGAAGTAGTAGCCATTTCCAGAAGAAAATGAAGCCAAACCATACAGACAGGCAGAGACACGAACCCTAATGATTTCATAACTTTGTACTTGTTATCTTCACAAGAGTGCTATGTCAGAGAATTATAAAATATGTTATGACTAAATTAATTCTGAGATAATCAAATCTGTATACACATATAACTAAAGCTAACTTTGTAGAAGTTGTGGCCACTTCATGTTTAATGGAGTGATTACCACATGGAAAGATTCAAATATTCCTTAGACATCTCCTATCACAAAAACTAATTGAAGGAATGAGAAACAGACATACAGATGATGTCTAAGGGACTAGTCTTCAAGTCATGCATAAGCATATATATGTATACATACATATATATGTTTATATGTGTGTGTGTATTCCTCAATTCTCTTTGAAATATTTGGCCTTCATACCAACTGATAATTGAAGAAAGCAATAGAAAAGAAAAGTAATAATGTATGACATTCTATCCTTGAACATTTTTAGACGTTTTCTAATGAAAATGCCATAATGCCTCAAACCAACATCTGCATTTTCCTATTTTGATGAATTAAAATTTGTTACTTGCTGTCTGTTTTGAAGACAGGAGCGATGGTTTTTCATATGTTTTGTTTCAAAGCATTTATGATTACTTTAAGAAATGGGCATAATAAAATTACTCAAAGTATATGTTTAATTGTTAAACAAACAGTATAAAAAATAAGTGCTATATGCATTCCAAGATACCAGACATCTATGCATTAGGTCTTTTTTCATCTATTTGAGAAGAATATGTCAGTCTTCTAGGTGTAGTAAGCACTGGCATGGTAGCAATAAATAGAGATGTCGTATAATCTTCAAAAATGAAGAATAGACTAGATTGGGTCTTTTAAGATAGTTATCACTTGGTTGACTACATAGGAGCTAAGGAAGAAGTTGCAGGTGAATGAAATTGTGGAAACAGGTCAAGCATGTTTAAATTAGTGAGTGAAATAGACATGGAGACTTGCCTGGCCAGAGAATTAATTGTTGAGACAGGCAAAACTTATGTTTATGAGATCTCAGAGTCATATTTCAGAAGTATTCCTTAGATTTGATACTTCCTCCACTGAAGTTTACCATTTATTTGATCAGATCTTAGTTTGAGGTCCATTTCTTGCTCATTTTGCCTTCCCCTAGGTGATCTGAAGTAAAATGATGCTATTGATTATGATTATTGATTATATATAGCATATACAGCAACTTTACCATCTCAAAAGGTACTTTATGCAATAATTGTCTCCTCTTGATATCTAAATAAGCCTTAGGATGGTGTATATTCTGTCTGAATTGGAAAAGAAAAAGAAATAAAGACTAGCCTTTGGTTACACAGACTTAGGGCAAGTACATATGACCGAACTCTGGATTTAATATTCAATTTGTAGAGGAAAGCATAAAGCGCAGGAGCTGGAAAGAAAGTATAAAAAACATATGCTTACATAATAATTACTGATTTAAAAAAATTCAAACCTAAATCCTTCATTTATACGTTTTTTCATTCTCTCTCCTTTTTCTGTAATTACTAAACATTGGAAAATTTGAGTATTACTCCATCCAAGCAACAGACCAATTCTAGCTTAGCAGCATGTACAAATGAGTCCTTCATTCTAAAAACCTCCACTTCCATCCCGCGATTCCACATCATGAGTTGATTAGTCTGTCTCCTTAGGTTGATACACAATGTGTATGTATAGGGGAGAAAGGATTGACAACCTGAAAAATTCTTTAATCTTTGTCCTAGTTCTATCTGCCCTTGAATCTAATGCAACATTTTCTAAAACAATCCAACTAAGATTATGAGAGATGGGGTCCATATAACAACAAAAACTAGCCAGGTCCAAACTGTGTTACAGGGTTGGAGTAAGGATTTATTGAGGTATGTTTGTGAAATGACGTTATAAATTTCAATATAGAAAGAATAATGGGATGTGTTAGGAATGCTTATTCTCAGCTCTCTTCAAGGAAATGAGAGGATTTTGATTTCCAAATAACATAATGTAATCAAAATCTCTATATGATGGAGTTCTTTTTTTCTTTCTTTCTTTTCTTATAGAAAGGGGCGATGTAGGTAACTACATTTTAATCTAAGGTGATGTATTCTGAGAAAAAACAATGTTAGCAACTCGAGTGAGTAAAAATCAGTCATTGCTTTCTCTAATGTAATGATGGAATTGAAATTATAACACCTAACTCACCATCATGCATAGTATATAGAACCTAATTTTACCATCATCCAGTTTTCTCCATGAGTATTTGGCAAAAATTTGAGAACAGGTTTTTAACAAACAAAAAGAATCTTTATGGACCAGGAAAATGAGAGAGGGAGAAATAAATTGAAAGAGAAGAAGGAGAGTCCAAAGAAGAGTAAACCCACGTGAATGTAAGCAATCAGAGATAACTGCTCAAAGGCTATTTGAGGAAGATTTGACTTCTTGAGTCCACCAGCAATCCCCAAGATATCAAACAGTTCCCTCTGAGATAGAGAGGAAGGAGACCCCTACCACAATGAGGTCATACACTTAAAGACAAGGTATTAATGCTATTTTTATTAAAAAACACTGAAACTAAGTTTTAATGTGAGATCAATAATAAAAATTCTATTGGAAGCTAAGTCATGGGTTTTTAATGGTAATGATATGGTATTCATGTTCCATGTTCAGTAGATCCCAAATCTGGATATAGTCAGAGAATATCAAACTGTCAGGAACAGACTGTTGTCAACTTTTTTTGTTAAAAAAAAAAATGGAAGTCAGAATTCCTTATGATATAGTTTCAAGACAACATATGAGTCTAGTGGAATACATGAAAATATACATCTAGTCTCAAAGGACATATATTCTTGATCCTCTAAAAGTCAAAACAACTGGTTTTAAATAAATTCCTGATACATTCAAATATGCTGAAGCACTACAAAATTAAACCTACTAATAGTGATAACAATATTACCTAACACTGAGTGTGACAGACATTGATCTAAGGTCTTTCTGGTTAACTGGTCTCTCATAAACATCCTATCTGGGGGCTTAGCTGTTACCCCATCTTACACACGAATAGATGAAATACAAAAGATGACTTTATTTGCAGAAAGAAATATCTAAATACAGAATACACCTGGGTTTAACACAGCTAGTCGAGCTATCTAACATTCTTTCTGAACAATTATCTTTCTACTAATTGAAAAATAGACCCCACCTGACAAAATGAAGCCAGGAACTCCACAGCTTAACATATTTCCCAGGTGGGTCTTGCGAAGCCAACATGATGTGTGTATTGATGTCCATTGGACCTATGCCCATCAACCATTGTTGGTCAATAGAACAGAAAACTGGTTCTTTTGATGCTTTTGTTTTCTTATCACCTAGTACAGGTTTGTCTTAACTATTTGTAATTTCTAGAGTAGATGGATCAGTAATGCTACTGATTGGACCAGACCTTTAGGCAGTTAGAGTGTATTTAAAGCTATTTCTTTCAGTTGCAACAGAAAAGGGCTTTGAAAACTCTTCAATCACCCAATAAATTCCTGTGAAATAACATAAAGAAAGAAAACTTTCCATATTCTTTTTCTCTTTATTTTTTCTAAATGTTCTGGAATGATCTTATTGTCACAATATCACTCTGCACAAGAAAGCCACAGAGTTCTCATGATTGTTTTGTTTTTCTTTAGACTGTAATAAGCTTATTGACTTGTAGACTAGCTAGATTTCCATAGGTAATCTTTTGCAAGAGTTGCATTTGCATGTCATCCACACAGGGATCCATTTAAAATCATCATGAATCGATTTGCTGGAGCTTATGTTTTTTCAGACTTTGGAATTATATCCTAGGAAAACAGAAAACATAGTCTCTCCTGCTGTATGAAATATGCAGGAGACTACTTTAGGTTACAATGCTCTTTTGCAATAGCACAGATGCTGAAAAGCAAATTCTCAGCTGGTCGGTCTCACTCAGAAGGTGTACTACACTAATAACTGTGTACGGGGGCACATTGCCGACTCACAATATAACAAGTTAAACTGCGTGTTGTATTAGCATTATTTTTAATGCTAATGTAATGTCTATCCACGAAGGCAGCATTGTTAGATTGTTAGTACTGTAGATTGTAATGACAAAAGGAATTAGATGGGTTTTCTATGTTAAATCAATCATTAAGCAGTGCTATAATTATTTGCTGTTGGGAACACTCTTTTTTTCTATTGTAAAATTGACACAGTCTATGAACGTAATTGCTGTGTTTTCATCCTAGGGCCCTTTAAGATTAGAGTCTGGGAGGAAGATGTGGCACTACTAATCCTTCTGACATTTCAGAAGGACTATCCTGGCAGGAATAATATCACATCACCGTGTAATTAATCAGTGCATTTTCCTGTGGTCTGTGAAGCCCATGTTTCCCTCTGCATTTGAGAGACAGAGAAGCGGCATGTACAGACCTTCTGCAGCTTTAATTACAATGTGATGTTGGGTCCAATTATATTCTTGGGCAATTTGACCTTTTCAGGTTGCATATTCAGACCATTTCACTGATTCCAGGGTAGAAAATTTTAAGCATCAATGTATGTGAGTTTGAGATCATTGGATACCTGTTTCCCTCATTTCCCTGTGAATAAGAATATCTTAAACTGTATAAGCTGGTAATGATGACATTCAATTAAAAAAGAAAAACCTTTATTCGTTGAAATGGCATTCCTTCATCACAGATGATAAGGCCAGCACTGCAGGAGTTTTTGTTAAGATTTAAACTCTCTCTCTCTCTCTCTCTCTCTCTCTCTCTCTCTCTCTCTCTCTCTCTCTCTCTCTCTTTCTCTTTCTCTTTCTCTTTTTCTCTCTCCTCTCCCTCCCTCCCTCCATATGTATATAATATAATATAGAATAAAATAACATGCTACTTAGATATAATAGATGGTGATCCCCCATCCCAACTCCCGTTCTCTGAAATAAATATAAATAACCCATGAACCTACATTTGGAAGTAAGAGAAAATAAGCTGTGTTTGATCTGTGAATTATTTACTTAAATGACTCAGCACTATCGTAGGATTAATTATACTTCTGAGACAGACCACAGAACTATGTGTAGCTTTGCTCTTGTATGGAGCTATTGTTAATATGCACAACAATACAAATAAGAGAAGAGTTTTCATTTGTAAGAAAATAGAGTGGGCACTGTGGGAGATACAGGAGCAAAAGAGATACCTCTGCACCCCTTCAATTTCCCAAGAAAAATGATTTACTATGATGCATACCTTAAACCTACATAATGTAATGATGCAGTGCTCCTTCAATAAAATGAATAAATAAATAGTAACACATCACTAGAGTAGACTGTAAAACGTGATAGGGTCCAAGGAGTTACACAAATAGGAATCCAGAGTAGAACAAAATAGTATGCATTTTTAACAGGTATTTAGAGTTGCTATCTTATTAGGAATGAGATAGTTATTGAAATTTATGTGTAAAAAATAAAGAACTTATGCAAGTGTTTATGCAGAGGTATACTATATTAGAAGTGGTGACTTGGTGAGATTAACTCAAAATAGAGTTTGAGTACTGGGGGCATTAGGGGGAATAAATGGAGACTTTTCTAAAGCTGTCCTACTAGTAGTACAAGTCTATACAGTCTCCTTTTCCTCTTGGGACTAGTTGAGTCTGAAACACTAAAATTTAGTGCTGATGGAGCACTGAGGGAGAGCATTCCAAGCAGATGTAGGGGGCACTCTGAGTGCCTACCATTAGAAAATTCATGGAAACATTGAACGACACGTGGTATACAAATGTAAGTTATACATGAATGTTATATAGAACCTTGTGTATGTATGGCTGTATACCAGATATTTGAGAGCTTTTATGTATTTTATTATATTCCTGCAATTCTGAGAAATGGTTAACATAATTCCATTTTATAGATGTGGATAATGAGACCCAATTGCTCAAATTAAAGCAAAACAAAACAAGTCGAGCAGTCCAGCAAAGATAGCACAGAGACCCAGGTCTTCGAATTTCATGAGTCATATTATTCTGACACACAATTTTCAATATCCAAACCGGAAAAGTAAATGTATTAAGTATCTATATGCAAATGTGAAAGCTTTTTTTTCGTTATTTTTCAAATCTGTGTTAATGAGATAGATTGGGAAGCAAAACAAATGAGCTTAATTGCAGTTTACAGGATAAAAATGCACTGCGTCTGCAAAGGGTTCTTGTCTGTGACAGGTGCTACTTAACGATTCATCATCTATTAAGGCAAGGCCATGGAAAAATACAATAAGGCTGTGATTTTCAAGAGTCATAACTCAATTTTTCAAGGAAACAGAATAGATAGTGTGGAGACTATGAGAAATTCAGAAAATATTTATGACTCTTTATTTGGTTGACTTTTATTTATCTGGTTGTTTTTCATTTTGCTGTCCCCTCCCTTAACCTTCTCATATTAATGGATTTTCCGTGTGCATTTATTCATATGCCCACCAGAAGGGCCCAACTTTGCCTTCCCAAGAACAGGACTATGATATCCTTATATCCTAGTCATCCTTAGCACTCTTTTATTAAAGTTCTTGATCTCCTCTGCAACATTTCCCACTGAATCACTAAGCCTGCATCTCCCTGACTGTGGTCTCAAGCCCCCTGGGGCAAGAATGAGGAGTAACAAGACTGCTGTTGTGTGGTCTTCAAGGTAGTGCCATCATCACTGTAACAATTAGTAGACAAAGACTTAACCCCTGAACTCCAGCATTATTTCTCAGATCCACTTAAATATTGACTCTGTAGAGTCCTGGATCTGAAAATGGAAATCCTGACCCAAGGCTCCAAGTCTGATGTTCTCTGAAGTCTTCATTCTTGGACTGATCTGCTTCAGCTCCAGTCTGTGGATCATACTGTAGTAGAGAGCTATATTCTTTATTCTTTTCCTATTCTTTTCAAGGGAGATGGAAAACATTCTCACGAAAGTCCTCATTGGAAAAAATGCAAGAGGTAACAGCCCTGAGACATATGGTTTTATGCAGTCCACCAAGTACAAAAGAAAAAGTAAGATTATACCTGCATCTATATCTATCTATTCCACAATAATATTAACATGATTTCAAATTTCATGCAATAAAAACCCAGTGCGAGACTAATTATAAATAAAATAACGGCCATTAACTGCAATGGAATTATTGCTTCTGGTGGAAGTAGAGAAAGAAGTGAAACAGATTATTGGTTATGACTATCAATCGAGTCACCTCTTGTGGCCCAGTGATCATAAAGTCCCTTATCTGAGCAGTATGACTAAGTAGAGACCCTGATATCTGAATAGCAAAAGGGAGTAAAAATGAATGTCATTGGTTGATTATTGTATTTTCTATTAAATTTCAATTTACCTTTCAATACTAATTCACCATTTAAAGCAGGTAAATTCATTCTGCAAATATAATTAAAGGATGTTCATATCGCATTAATAGATTGCTGTAGTTTTGTACTTCTCACAACTTAATTATTTAGGACCCAATTCCCTTATTCAACATTAGCATATTAAGTTAAAATCTAATTTGCAGTAAGCAGCTTGAGGCCACAGAAACACAGGAAAAAACGTAAATGGAGACAGGTGAATATGCTGAATTTTTTATCTCATCAGTGTATCCAGTAGCTGATGGATAGATTCTTTACTTGCATCTTTTTAATATTTTAGTTTAGTAAAGTAATTTGAGTATTTTGGCAAGTATGCTGCATCTTACAAATCGCTATTATTATTCTTTCTAAAAAGGGGGCGATATCTGTCATTGGGCTAAAAATAAACAAGAGGAAAACGATTCAAAATGAGAAAGTAAAGCAGATATGTAAAAAGGGTGAGCAAAATTTTGTTCTATGTAAAATGACTGGTAACTTCTTAATTGTTTGACACATCTAGACTGTTTATTACCTAGTAGGATTGAAAGGTCAAACTCCACTATTACCACCTCCTTGCGCAAATTAATGCATCTCCTCAGTATGTATTCAAAAAGCAGAATAGGGGCTGCTGAATTAAATAAAAGATAAATTCAACAAAATTATAGAATACGTGGATAGAACATCTACTCATGGTCCAGTTATTTGCCAGTCATATAGTTGACAGCTGCTGGAGAGCAGCATCAACCCATCTCTCTCCTCCCGTTTTCAGGTTTAGGTAACACTCTCTAACACTATCTTCCACACCATAAGCAGTCATACAGCAATGCCTGCATGTAGAATCAAGAACTGACATGTCTTTACACAAAATTCTGAAATTGTTGGAGGACTTAGAGATAGAAGTAGTCAGAAGGCAACATTCTGGGAAAGTTGTTCTCAACTCCTAAGTAAGTAGAAAGCATAGCTCAGGGCAGGGTAGGCAGAAATAATGGGATAATCCAAGCATTTGGATTGGAAGGAAGGGGTATGACAGCAAGAGTAGTCTGAAACTCTCTCAAACACTTTATAAGTCATATGAATTTGTCATTGAAAAGATAACAACCACATATAAAGTGATTGTCTCCTCTTAAGATGAGATCTGAGCTTCAGTTTGAAGTTCCAGTGGTGGGTAATTCACTGGAAGCTGCCTTTGGCAATTTTTAAAGAATTGTCTGAGGATACAGAGTTGCTATTCCTTAATGATAACATTTGTCTTTAAGGAGAAGAAATGAGTCATGGACATATTTCACAAGTTCATGTATTAGATTGATTGAATCATCCACTATGTCCAGTTTCCAGCCTTATCTAATTGACAAAGAAATCCAGATTTTGAGTGACCCCGAAACAGATCATTAGTGGGAAGGCTGAGATAGAGACTTGAAAGCAGCTTTTATATTCCCATTACAAGACAGTTTACAATCAGTAAATACTATGTTTTGATAAGCCTATTACATGTTTCGAAAGTGGCCATGGTGGCTCTAGCAACTGAATTCAGGAAACACATCTCTCTTTAAGCTTCTGGACTTCAGAAGTGAATGCTGTTTCATAGTCTTCATTATGGAGCACCAGAAAAAGTAGCACCTTTGGAGACAGTCACTGCTTTAAATGTCTACTCTCTTCTTTGTCATTTATTGTCTGTGTAGTGTTGGATATATTTATTCAGTTATTTGAGATTCAGTATACTAATCTGTCACAGAATTTATATGCTTATTAAATATGGTAATACACTTAACTATTCAGCACCATGCCGCTAACAATCACCCAACAAATTCGTTACTACTTTTGCCATTACGCCTTTCTTCCTTAGAGGAAAAAAAAAATGATTTTTTCTGGAGAATCCAATCCTTCCAAGTTTGACTAAGATAAATCTGATAGTTAAAGCAGTTTGTGATAGACTCAATGATTGTTTACCAGAGACTGACTTAGCATTTGCATCTTGTCAATGAAAAACTGAGGAAAGGTCTATAGGGGCTTCTTTAGAAGGTTCTTTTACTTCTACAAAGCCACATGAAGAAATGATCTTCTTGCATGCCGACCATTGCATAAGATACCTGAGATTAAGATAGCAATATATGATAACAAAAGGCATAGAAAAGGACATGGGACAAAGATAAAGGCAACACACAGAGAAAGAAACATGAAATAAAAGTAAACACGTTAAAATAAACATCTAAAAACAGAAGAAACTGGATTCACATGTCAACATGGAATCACTGAATTGACCAAGTAATGAATCTGAATATTTACTGCTATTTAGAAACTTAATTGGCATTATTTTAAATGCCAATTTAAAGTACATTTTATGCTTTCTACATACTCATCCTGCGTAATTCTATGTTTAATAAATTAAATTTTCTCCTGGCCCATTCCTTCCACATATAAATACTCGTATGGACATAGATACACACAAATATTTGAAACAAGACTGACATAGAGGATGGTCAGTCCCACATCTGACACTATTGACGGATAGACTATTCTGTACAAATTCAATTTTATTTTACTTTTTGTGTAATTAAGAGTTTGGTATGGTAGAAAATCATTGGTTATACAATGATAAATAAGGCAGTTTGTTCTCACAACTGACTTAGAATTTAACACAGAAGACCAAATACATAAGCAACTGTTATGTAAGTTTGGTTATAATATGTATCTTAGAAGAAATATATGATTGAGAAAAGAGACAGAGCAGAAGGTAGTTATGATTTCTGACAGTGGAAGCATTCGTTTGTATTACCAATAATGCGCGTTGATGCCCCACTCTTTTGGCATTATAACTAGCACTTTTAGTCTAATAGGAATATCGTACCTTCTTAGGGACAGTCACCAACATGTAATTCTACTTTCCTTTAGATATACATCTTTCCCCAAACACTTAATATTTATCAAACACAGAACAAAAATACTGGCTCCCTATATCTACATCTGTTGTTTATGTGAGGTGGCATGAGAACATGACCCATTCTATCGACTTGAAAGTGCGCTCAGTGTGTGGACAATACTGAACACAGATGGACCTGAATGTAACAGCATGGACATTGCGGGATGATAACTGCCTTTGCCTACACTGACTGTATCCAAGATGTTCTGCCTTGGAATTTTTCTGTCCTTGCCCACTTGACTGCTCTTGTCTGCTCACTATCCTCTCTTTGTTGATATCCTCCCTTGTTGATGGTGTGGTAACTTTCCAAAACCATGCCTGACCTGCCACCATTGGGGAAGTAGAAATATGTCCAACCCACCACCATCAGAACCCCCGATGTGATGAGTACAATCTTTCTGTGTCTTGTCGTTTCCTCAGACTATCTACCAGGCATTACTCTGCCAGAATGTGAAGACCTGCATAACAATGGTATAGCCTAAGTGTTGAGATTCAAAACCTCTTCTTTTGACTTTGAGTTTTGAAAATATTTTTAAAACTTAGAAGTGAGAATCGACATTCTTATCCTCCATTTTCCTTCTGTGACCTCCCACATTGAGGCAGAAAACTTAGACTGCCCTGAATACTGCAAGACATGGAAGAGGAATGGGAAAGAATTATGAGGATGAAATTCATGTAATAAAGAACATGTAAAATAATATAAATTCTATATCTCTTCAAATGAAAAGACACCGGGGGATATGAACTAAAGACAGAGGGAAGTTTCCTGGAGGAATTATAGTGACACATTCTTCAATAAAATCTGGTGAAAAGTAAGACAGAAATCATTCTCAGAAGAATGGGTGCAACATAAATGGGTGAGTTTCCTGTGACAATCAGGGAAGCATCAGAGGTGAACAGGATCTCTCCAGGTAACTTTCTCTGAATTATTCAGTGAAATATAAACTTACTGTGATTATTCAATGAAACCTCCAGGTAAAAATATTGGGAAATCAACATGGCAGGAACTGGACTAGATTCAACTATACAAAGAAGGATCAGATCAAGCCTTCCGAAAGCCTTAAGTAGAATGTCCTCATTGAATTAATTCAAGAGGGTGAGAATAAGGGACAGACTTGGATAGGTATACAGAATATCTAAGAAGATGAATTAAGGCTGAGTTTCTTTTATTCGAACCAATAATTAATCAGTCTATGAATTTATCTACATGTATATATTATTTTCTCAGATCCATCTCGTCTGTTGTCTGAGCCAACTTTCTCAGTGTTTTTAATGCAGTTGTTTTTTCCCTCCTTTTTCTTCACTTCAAGATAGAGACTCCCTCAGAACACATTCCAGTTCTCTCTCTCTGGCCGCCACAGCTCTTTAAGCAGACATTTGAAGAACTGTCAGAAGCAAGGGACAGAGAGCAGAAAGGGCAGACAAGTGAAGCAGAAGGCAGTGCAAAAAAAAATGGAAAGTGCTGCGGTGGCTGGCCATTGTGCCAATTTCATGCTTTCACACCTTTGAATGAGTGTTCAAAGTGTTTCATTTTGGGAGCCTCAGACAGTGGAGCACTGATTGCAATGGCTTCAGGCATTTCAGGACACAGCTGGTCACTCGGCCACCCCTGTGTCCATGGCAGTTTTCTAAAAATAAGGGAAACAAAATATAGGTTATTTTCAGCTCTGATGGGTGAACCTCACTGTGAACAACTGCAGGATCAGTGTTGTAGGGTTTTTTTGGTGGTTGTTGTTGTTTTCTATTTTTTTATTTCTTTCATTTTCTTTTTTTTAAAACAGTGCCCAAGCCACATCATCTTGGAGGAGTATGATTCTTCTTTCATACGGTGTGGAAAAACAGAAGAAAGAGAGATGTTGTTTAAGGTAAAAAATAACAAATTTTGTGCCTGGGTTATCTTAGTCTAGTCAGTTCCAAATTCTGTCTGAAAAACAGAAGGAAAAGAAAAATTCGGAGGAAGGAAAGAAAAAATCGGAGGAGGGAAAGAAAATATCGGAAGAGGGAAAGAAAAATTCCGAAGAGGGAAAGAGGACAGACACTGTAAGTGCTGGTAAGTTACACTTACTAAAATAAACATGTCAACAAAAACATTGAAATAGTTTACCTAAAAATTGCTTGTTTAACATATAATTAAATTATTAAACCTAGTTTAATCATAGAAACTTTTAAAATAGTGAATGTGGTAAATAATGTCCCCTAACCTGTCTCTTCTTCTGTAGACGTCTTCTGAGAAAGAGATGTCAAAAGACCTGAATTCTTGACCCAGTTCTGCTGCTTACTGGTTGTTAAGTATTAATTTCTCCAGGACCTCAATTTCTTCATTAAGTGACAAATTTTTTCTTTAATAACATAAAGTTACAGATTTTGTTAAGACAAAGAATTTTGGAGATGATTTACTTAATGTATTTTATTTTACAAATGAAAGAATTATCAGGTCACACTTTTGGTAGGATGATTATACAGCTGTCCTAATTGCTGAAGCTTATCTTACACGTTGATGCTATCATTTCTTATTCATATTAATATTTCTATCCTATAAATCGAGTATACTCACCTCTATTTCAACCACCAATGTCAAAATGCTTCTAGTATATTTTCCCACAATGTTCTGAAATAATTCATATATCTCACTCACATCTACTTATTTTCCTGATAAAACTTAGAGCTTCCTCATCCCTGCAGCCTTCTCTGATTGCCCTTGCAATCTTCTCCTTCAGAATTACTTAAACTGAAGAGCCCCACACTTTGATTGCTGGCAAAGTCAATGAATAATATATGTAGTCTAGATATGACTGGATTCTGACTCACACCTATTGTTTATGTCCTCAGAACTAGAAATACATCTTCAGTAATAATTTCCCTATATGCAAAAGAGAATAAAATAGTGCCTATTTCATATGACTTTTATGAAGATTAAATTTCATGTGTATATTTATAATTTATAAAAACAAATATATCAACTTAGAGCATTATTTAAACATAGTGAACTCCATATTAATCTTGGTAATTAGTATGCTACTATTTATATTCATATAATTATTTATATTTATTTTTGTTAGCATTTGTTGTTGATGACAATGATGATGCTCTGGGGAAGATAAAAATTATCTTCCAGAGAAATGCTGGCCATATCCTCAAATAGTTTTCTTATAAGGACATTCTAGAAAGTAAAAAGAATTAAAAATAAAAAAAATTAATCTGTGCTTCTTCATTCTTCTTTAAAAGAATTCCATTTCTCAATTCCTTGAATGCTCAAGATTGTCTGAATTTCTTAGAGCCAAATTGAAAATACAATAGGACATATATTTTAGAGCAATTAAACTTTCACTGCTTTGCCTTAGGGTTCTAATTTTTTTTATACGTTTGCTTCACAGGTAAGGAGAGGTGCAGATCAGTGACATTTCTGGATCTTTTTAAAAAGTACTTGATCCCATAAATTTTAAATATTTCTACTTTCATAGATATAGGGAGCATATAGTTTCCTTTTTCATCTATGAAAACACTGGTATTAGAAATATATTTCCTTACAACCAAAGTTGCTGGAAATTTTAGACACTAAATTATCAGTCACAAGTCATATGTATCCACTAATGAGAGGCAGTGTTCTCAACTGGGACTTAAGGACATCAGAGTTTCTGAGTATGTGACAAATTATTTCTTTCTCTGAACTAAAGTTTACTCATCAGCATTCTTCAGGACACCCACTTAGATTTTTTAAATTTAAAAATTTTTTAAATCTTTCAATGATATTTAATAAACCAGTTTCATGCCCAATTTTAGTCAACTCTGTGCTGCTTAATACAAAAGATGCTTCCCTTAATGGACCAATGTTTGTGTAGCATCAACCCCATTCTTAGAACTATAAGCTCTATGATACTAAACTTCACAAAAATCAAGGAGAAAAGATATATCATCTGACGAACTTCGTTAAATAACTGCAGAGCATGACAAAGCAATCTATTGCTCCTATTATGCTAAACAATTAATTCATCATATAATGTGACAGAGTATGTACAGAGAACCTGAAAATTGTTTACTGCGCATAAGAGTGACAGAAGAAAGGAGTCTTTTTCTCATAAAGTGTCTTATTTGACAGAAAAGATTTCAAATATATGAACATATAAACGGTCCTTAAATCCCTTCTCTTTATTCATATTGCAAGTTGATCTTAAAGCCACGAGTCATTTTTGGCCAGTGATTCAAAATAATGTTTTCATATCATATTATAGCTATGATTTGAAGTACTAACCTATTAGTATATGGTTAAAATGTTTGCCTTCTTTGAAAATGCACTCATCCCTCTATAGATACTTTAAATAGTGATAGCACTGAATCCATAATTCTCTGAAAAATATGTAATTTTATAGCTATAACCTTATATAAACTATCTTTGAACAATTCTTTTTTAATTATAAGAAAAAGAAATAATTCTTCTTTATATGTGTGTCCTTTAAAATCTACCACAATATCTGATACGTAATATGATCATATGTCAGTAATGGATTAAAAGCTCAATCTTATCATAATTTATATCCAGCATTCCTCCATCACAGATAAAAGAGTTATTGATAGATGATTATCATCTGCTCAAACTACTTATACATTTATGCTTCCCATAAATATTTATAAATGACGATTCCCCAGAATGAGATCCTGCCCTTAACTGAGTCTTGTGACAATGCTAATTTCTACCTCACCAGATAATCATGGAATTCCAAAGAGCAGAGGGTTTGGAATGTGAACAACCAAGGGAATTTATTAAGGACATATAAAGATATAAAGTTCAATGTCAATTTGGAAATAATTTGCTATTCAAAGCAAATCTTCTGCAGAATTTCCCAAAGTGACCTTTTATGCTTGGTGCCTTTATGACTTCAATACATTCACATGTGTTTACATGTGTTTACCAGACTTTGTTCTAGGTGCTGAAACACAAAGGTGACTAGAGCAGATTATGTTTTTTTTCATTCATGAAGCATAGAACTTAGTGGAAGAGGCAGAGTACACAAAAATATTAAGCATATAAATGTAGTAGAATTAACGATACTTGCTAGGAAAGTGTCAAGGTGCTATGAGATGAAATGTTTAGGTACTAATGTAGATGGAAGTGATAAGGAGTCAGTGCAGATGTCTCAGGGGAAGCAGCACACATGTTTGAACTTGAGTGATCAATAGGACAAGGTTTGCAAAGAGTGTGGAGGAAGAGTGTTCCCCAGTGAAGAAACAGCATATAGTAATAATAATCTAAAGTAGGAAAGAGCTTTGAGATTTTGAGACATTGATGGATAACTAACAAAATCTAGTGGAAGCTAGTGATATTGGCCAAACATGTATACATGGGACAACAACTGTTTCTGATAATAGTCCATTCTCTTAATTTTGCCTCAACTCTGGTCAAGTTAAAATAAACTATGCCAGAGGAACAATGCCTATATTTATAGTTAACTGTTTTCTCCATTTTTAGTGTTTTCTTAACATTGAATGAATGTTCATTCACTGAAGTGGGGCAGGGACCTGGGGGTAAGAGAGGAAAGTGAAGAGGAAGATCAGTTTCATTATTTCAAAGCAAACAACTCCAATCACTGAAACTATCTACTCATCCTTTGCTTTTCTTCCTTTTTTTTTAATTAAAAAGGGCATTTACATGCTAATTGGATCTTTATTCCTTGAGAGTCCCTCTGCTCTTGTAAAGTCTTCCTCTTCTGAAGCATTTAATCCTCAGCTTGAAACATCACTGCTGATTGCAGTGGAAAGGCTGTGATGTCACAAATGGGGGATTATGACTTCACAGGGGAAATAAGAGAGCAAGACAGACAGTTTCAAGAGACCAGATCTTTTATTTATAAGAATGTCTCTATTAATCAAAAAGGCAAAGAATACCAAACATATAGAAAATGACAGCAGAATTGTAGTTAAATAAAATGTTCTTCGAAATTATCCTGGCAATGTCACTTTCTCTTTAGAGGATTCCTGAGAAATGCTATTGCAGAAAATAGGTTTCAGAGTCCAAATCTCTGTATGTTCAGCACTTGAGAAATACTTAGCCCTCGGGTAATCGACAGTATAATCAGGCCACAGAGAAAGCTCTATGTTCTGCCTACACTATAGAGTGTAATGCTGCCCATGGCCTCTTTGTGCTGTTCCACAGTTGGGTTCCCAGATGAACTCCTCTGCAGTCCATTTTCCCAGTAAAATCATGTAGAGCTGAGATGCTACTCTTCTGGAAAAAAAGATTTTTAACTACAAAATCAATAGCTTTAATAGAAGTCATTCAAGTCATATTTTTCTTTTTAAGTAAATTTGGGTGGTTGTGACATTCAGCGAAGTGGTCCATTTCATCTAAAGTTCTTGAATTTGTGAACATAGAATTATTCATAGCATTCTTTTACTATCCTTTAATATCTGTATGATCAGAAGGGATATACTTGATTTTATTCTTGATATTGGTAACACATTTCCTCTATTTTTTCTTGATCATACTGGCTAAAGATTAATCAATTGTATTCTTTTCAAATGAATGGCTATCATCTTTGTTAGTTTGTTTTTTTTTTTTCTTTACTATTACAGTTATTTCTTAAGTAAACAGTTAACTCTTATGGAATTTCCTTTTTGTCCTTTGTGTTAGATTTAATGTGTGCTTCTTTGGTTTCTCTATGTGGGAGTTTATATTACTAACTCTAGACTTTTTTCATTCCTCACCTGTGGTCTTGATGTCATAAGTTCTTTGCTAATGAATTTTGATGATATTTAGACTAACATGTTTTTATTTAATTCAAAGTATTTTTCTTTTTGATATGTCCTCTGTGTGCTATTTGTGGTTATTTAGTATTGTTTAACTTACAAATAATGTGGAGGTTTGGTAGATGTATTTCTGTTACTGATTTCTAATTTAATTATACATGTTTTGAGATTATACCTTGCATTATTTTAATTTTTAAATTTTTTTAAGTTTATCTTAATGGATTTTTCATGATCATTTGAGAAGAATATATATTCTGATGATAATATTTGAGTGGTCAAGATGTATCAGTCAGTTTTATTAATAGTATTCTTAAGGAAATATAGCCTTTGTAATGTTTCTATTTATTCTATCAAATCTAGATAAAGGAATGTTGAAGTTCTCAGCTATATTTATGAATTTATTCATTTCATCTTTCAGATCAGCACATAGTTTTGCTCCATGTACATTTGTTTATATACATTTTGGATTGATACTCATTTCTAAAGAAATTTCTCATTATATTTATATGTCCTCAATCTCTGAGATTATTCCATGTTCTGAAGTCTAATTTGTCAGAATAAATCATCTCACCATCTAAATTTGGGCTTTAAAATGAGGAAATAAGTTTTATTTTATTTTCATGTATGTCTTCTTTAATATACTTCCTCACTTATGTAAATCTGAGTTTCTGATCTATTCTTTTCCTTCTTTTAAGAACTTACTTTAACATGTCTTGCAATGTAGGTGCACTGGAAACAAATTCCCTCAACTCTTGTTTGAGAATCTATTTCTCTTTCACTTCTGATAATTTTGAAGCTTACAGAATTCTAGGTTGTGGTCTTTTTCTCTTAATACTTTGTATTTCACTCTACTTTCCTCTTGCTCATATCATTTCTGAGAGGTTGAATGCAATTCGTATAGCTTTGTTTTTCTAAAAGTTAAGATATTTTTTTCCACTAGTTGCTTTCAGGATCTTTTCCTTTATTTTTGATTTTCTGTAGCTTATAAATGATAAGCATTGGTATAGCTTTCATTGTTCTGTTCTGTTCTATTTTTGACATTTACTCATCTTGGTATTCCTTGAGCTTCTTGGATCTGTGACAGTGATTGGCTGCAATATAACAAAAATTTTCTGGTCATAATAATTTCAAATATTTCTTTTATTTATTTCTTCTTCTGATAACCTAGTTATGCACATAATACTTTTTGTTGTTGTTCCTCAGTGCATAGATATTCTGTTCTATTGTTTTCAGTTTTTGTTCTTTTTACTTTTCAGTTGTTGAATATTTTATTGAAATATGAATATTCTTCATGTTAGTGTTTTGGTTGTTGTTTTGGGTGGATTTTCTTTCGTTTGTTTGGGGCTCTCTTTTCAATTTTGACATTGGTTTTTGTTTTTTAAGATTTCCATTTCTCTGCTGACATTGAACATCTTTTCATCCATGTCTTCTACTTTATCCATTAGAACACTTACCATATAAATCATAGCTCTTCTCAATTTCCAATCTACTAATTCTAAAATCTTTGTCATTTCTCGTTATGTTCTTGCTCTCTTCCAGTTTTGAGGGTTTTTTATTTTTTATTTTTTGCCTTTTCATTTGGTATGCCTTGTGCTTTCTTCTTGCGAATTGTACATGGTGTTTCAGATAAAAATATACCCTTTTAATGTGTTCTTGTTAATGTGGTGTGGTGTGCTCTGGAGGAGGGAAAGCATATAGGTCTATGATTAGGTTTCAGTTTTTTAATGAACCAGTGTTCCTCAGTTTTCTGTCCCTTTAGATGGGACAAGATGGCTAGAGTGGGCTGGAGTGGGGCATTTTTCTTCTCCTGTGTGTCTCAGTATCTAATAATAATGCAGCCCTTTAGGCTCTGGTTAATCAATGTTCTCTGAGTAGGCCTTGGTAAAAAAAGAGAGTTTTGTGTGTTTTCCCCTCCATCTGTTAAAACCACGAGGGGATTTTTCTCTAATATTTATGGTAGGAATCTAATCAAGCTCCTAGAGATAAGTCTCACAATATCATAGGGGTTCTCTATGTCTAGGTTCCCCTTCAGTTTTTAGCCAATGTGTTTGTCCACAATGTACACCCAGTAATTCTTCAACTGGAATTCAGAGTTTCCTATGATGACACTTCTTTCACAATAGTTTTGCTCCCGAATCGCTGATCCAGTTAGTTATGATTCCTGTCTTTAACTGTCTCTCTAATATTGGAGTCAAGGGTTTGACTTGTCCTCTGCTCTTACAAAACTAAGAAATGTCACTGATTTTTAAGTTTAAGCTTTTTATTTTTTAGGATGAAGTGATGACTCCTAAGCTCCTTACATGAAGAACTTAAAAAAAATGATAGGCCTATTAACAGTTTTTGTTGTTGTTATTGTTTACAAGAAAGGTGCAGGAAAGAATAAAGTGACTAAGCAGGCAGGTAGAGAGAGGTAGAAGGAATATTTGCATTTATTTTATTTAGATATGTATCTTGGTTATTCCCAGTTGGGCCTGTATCATGAATCCTGGTCCCGAGAATGTATGTGAACTACACCAACAAGAAGTGGCTGATCATACCAATGTTCAACCATGATGCATATGATCTCTTATCTTTTAACTAGTTCAGGATATAATTTTATTTTTCAGACTTACTTTTAGATTAGCTATTTCTTTGTGCTTAAGGTGACTGTTTTTAGACAAGCAGATGGCTCCAAATTTGACCATTAGAAACTACTAAATCACTCCTTTAATATATCTTCATCCTACCTACTTCCTAATCATATCCTAGAGTCAGTCATTGGTTATGGTTTCTTTCATAAAAGACTGGTATTAGAAAGCAAGAAAAGGGTGGTTGTGCTATAGTCTATTAAAATTTATAAGCCTTACATCTGAGGGGTACATGTTACCCAGAATACTATATTTATAAAAATGCCATTTGCCATTGTTCTTATGGAGTCCACTGATTTCCAAAGTTAAATATGCCAGCATTTCCCCCCAACTATCTTCTGTGGCATTGTTTCATGATTTTTATTAAGTGTCTTTGAAGATTTTTTTTTTTTTTACCAAAGGAAGAATTTTCCTTACATTCTTAGCTTTATAACTTCTATTCATAAGAGACTTCTATTCATAAAAGTGTTGGAACTTATCAAGTACTTTTTCTGTGACAATAGATAAGACACGATTTTTCTTTATCAGTCTGTTTTGACAAATTCCAGCAACTGTTTTTCAAATGTTGACTCTGTCTTGCATACTTAATTATATTGTATAATTGTTTTTATAAATTACTGGATTTAATTTGAAAGTTTTTTTCCGTGAGGTATAGAATTCTAGATTGACATTTTCTTTCAACACCCTAAAGATACTATTTCATTTTATCTTGCTTGTAGGCTTTCTAATATTGAGTTTTCTATACATATTATACTTTTTCTTCTGTAGGTAATGTGTGGCGCCAACCCAACCTACCTCTTACGTTGAAGGCTGCCTTCAGGATTTTCTTCCTGTGTTTGCTTTTCTGTAGTTTGAAGGAGATAGGCTTAAATATGACCTTTTGCTTACTATTATTTTGGTGTTCTATAAATCTTCTTGAAATGGTTTAGTGTATACCATTATTTTTGATAAAATTCTCAGCTATTTTTTCCTCAACTTTGAAAAATAATTATTCTACCTTCTCCTTTAGGGATCCTAATTACACATATATTACACAGTTTGATGTCTTATAGTTTCTAGAGATTTTGTTATGCATTTTTTAATTTGTATTTGAATTGATAATTTATTTTAGTTTATCTTCATGATCTCTGATTCACAGATGTCAAATCTAATGAACCTATTAAATTCTTCACTTATCTTTTTGTGAATTTTAATTTCTAACTTTTGTCTTTAATGTTTTCTTATTGATTCCATCTCTCTTCTGAAATTACTTATGTAGGTTCTCATGTTGCCTGCATTTTCTCTAGGAATATTTAACCCTTTAATCAGTTATTGTAGCATCTGATTTTGGTAGCTTTATCTTTTCATATATGGCATTAGTCTTGCTCTAATGTTTGTTTTATCTTTTAAGTTTTTTCTTTCTTGCTTTTTTCACATAACTGGATATATTATTTAGAAGAGTATATACTTAAGTAGTTTTATGTTTGCAGGTAAGTGCATCTCTTTTTTTGATAGGTTTGTTACTTATGGGACATACATGAGAAGGATCTTGGTAAGACTTTTATAATAACTGTTCTACTCTTCCACTATGGTACATGAGGGAGAGTTCTCAAGATTATCTTACATACTTTATATAAATACCTTTAAGGGTTTTTGGAACAAAATTCTATAGGACTGTGGATTCTCCTTAAGTCTGTGACCTTCACAGTCTCCATATTGTTACTATAGTTCACACTCTAGCCTTTCGAAATTTCTGTTTAAGTTGATTAGCAGAAATATACATTATTAGATGAAATGTGACCCTGGTAAAGAGATGCTTGGTTTTTCCTTCTTCCTTTAGTTGACTGATTCTCTATTTTATGTTAGTTATTTGCCTAAGCTCTTTGAAAGTTTCAGTGAAAATAACTAGTTTGTGAATTGTCCAATTTTTCCTTTTAAAAGTAGGAATAGAATTAATGGTAGTATTCACAACTCTTTATTTTTTCCAACCTGAAACCAGAAGCTCCCAAGACATTTATACTTTACTTAATGAAATGAAAATTTCTATTTATAACCACCAAAAATTACATTTAAGGTTTATGAATATAATCATATACCAACCACATAATCATGTTTCAGTCAACGAGAGACCACATATATGATGGTGGTCCTCACATTCCTATTGCCTAGTGACAAAGCTTTCATAATCTCATGGACTTTTACACATGCAGAAATCTTAAATCTTCATATTTATCCTGATTTTTGATAGCATCATTTTTCCTTGTGCTTGACTGAATCTGTTATTTTGTTCATTGTGGTCCCTAAGTATAAAAAATTCACTTCTAATGTTGCCTTCACAAGAAATCACCTAATAACGCATTTCTCAGAGTGAATCCTTGTCATTAAGCAACACATAACTGTATATGACTAATGCTGAATGTCAGTTTTTAAAGGAACAGGCATGTCTCTTTTCTCATTCTTTCTAGTTCTCTTTCTTTGAAACTATTTTTCAAATACATTCAAATACATACATAATAGTATGAGCTCTTGGCTTGAATGAACTTTGACAGATGGATAAGGCAGCAGGACAAAGAAAATGAAAGCTTAAAATAGTTCCCATTTTGTGAGAAACTAGTTGAAAAAGCAATTTTTAATAGGAATATTCATCATGTATACTTCCCTACCCCCAAATAAAAGGCCATTCCACAGAAGAACTATTACAAAATGGCTGATAGTAAGATATAAAAATAACTTTAAAGTAAATGTGGGGCAAATCATAAAGTTAGAAACCACTCAGGACTGGATCAATTAAAATGCTGATCAAGTATAGTCTTAGAATAATGACATTTAAATGTAGTTGATCAGACAACTGTAGAAAAGCAGCAGCAACAGTAACAATAACCTCAAGAAAAATATTATTTGATCTTCAACTCAAATTTATTAGTTTATTCCAGCAAACTCTTTCAAAAAAGCCTCTCTACTCTTAACCAAAAAGAAATTGCTTTCATATCTAGAGCACTTATCTACTTTATTGAGCTTAATCCTGATCTGAATCTTTCAACGTTGTGACTCTAACTGCACTGTGAATCAAAAGTTTGGAAATAAACAAAGGAAAAAAGCAAAGCCTACTTATTCAAAGTTGAACCAAAGCAAGAGTCAACCACATATTACTTGAATTTGGCAGACTTGAAGACAGTCAGATGAGTGGCAAAAATTATAGTAGAAAAAAGTTTCAGGTATGCTTATTAAAACCTATTGGCATGGAGAAGCTTCATTGGGCTACCTAGAAATGAGATAGAAGCTATGTGATTGTTTCGGGGGTGCATATCTGTTGTCTCTGGTTGATCCTACCCTAGAAGTGGGAAGAAAATAATGAATTCTGTCAGTTATTCATCAAGTCCTGACCACTCTGAGTCAATTGTGAGAGTTTTTTTTTTTTTTTTGACTTCCTAGATTGTTGCTAGAGTTAATGGTCTGACTTTCTACAAGTCTGACTTCTAGATAGAAGGTTGTTTAATGAAGTTTATGGGTTGGTCTTCTGGGCTATTTGCTGTAGGTTATGGGTTGGAGTTCTAGTTTTACATATGGTCTCGTGATTGTTTGTATATTAAGTTTCTTTGGCCAAAGAAATAAGGTCTAAGTTTGACTTGCTCAAATCACCTATTTCTGTGCTTCCTCCTATACAACCATGGTTCCATGCATCAAAATTAAATTTGAACTGGAGTCATCCTCACTAAGCCTTTCACCATGATGAGGCTATGGTGTGCAGGGAGAGGTTTCAAGAAATCCTAGCAAAGTGAGAAGATACACACACCTATGTCAACAACAATGTTATGTTAGAAAGCCCTTAACAATTTTTGTTATAGAATATATTACTTAAATGAGGTATGTGTATAACTCCTTTAATCCCAGATTTTGGAATTTGTAAATGAAGTGAGAGATCAGTTGTTTTGTATTCAGATGATAAAAATCATATTTTAATGGTAATGGAAGTTCATCATTTTTAGTAGTTCACAAAGCTTAACAGAAATAAATAAATACTGAAATGAGATTCACAAGCTAATAAAATATTACAGATACTATCATTTTTCTTAATACATGAATATTAATTGTTCATGATTATATGAGTCCTTGAATATTAGTAAGTTAGGTAGATAATTTTTCACAATAAATATGGAATATGCAAACAATTTTAAATAAGGGGTCCCTAGAGTATAAAGGACACACTTGCCACATTATAGTAAAATAGTGAAATGCCTCTGAACAATGAACTCAAGGGTCTCTTCTGCTTTCTACAATTTTAGGCATATAACAGATTTGTGGTTCCAATATTTTTTGTTAATGATGACATGCAGAGGATCAGCTTTCATAGAATTTATTTAATACAATTAGAAAATGCAGTTATAACTGTAAAGAAATTTAATCAAGCCAAAATCATAAATTCCAGCATAAATTTGTAAAATTTTAATTTGTAATGAATATAAATTCAAAATGTAGTTATTACTAGAAAAGAGGTTATGAGTAGGCAAAAGAGCGCATGTTACTTTTTTTTTTCAAGTAACTTTCATCTAGGAAATTAATGAACTATTTTGATTTGCCGTTAGTTTTTGGAATAATAAAACTGTTGCTTTGGAATCCTTATAAATTGTCACTCCCTGATACTTAAACATTCCTTTAGATTTGATCTGTAATCATCGGTATTCTAATTAAACATTTTTAATTAGAATATTAAAGTGGAAACGAAGTATTTGTAATTATTCAATAGTAGAGTCTGGAACGATAAGCCTCAAAACACATGTTTCTTTTTGTTAAAAGTGACTTTATTTCTCCATTAACTTTATTTGATTAAAATGTTGAAGAATAATATATACCCCTCCCTTCATTCTAGCAGTCCTCTCAAGGAGGAGTACTTGCATATGACCATGGACAAAGGAGATTGTCTTTACTCTCCTGGAATACAGAGGTGAAAGAACTTTAGAGACATGCTTAACAAGATGTTCAAGTTTTATGCTATTGTCTTCTGCGATAGTCCCAATCAAGTAACAAAAATACACTAAACATTAACTTTTGAAAATTTGGAGAATGCTAAATACAAATTGCAAATTCTCACATCTCAACATTTAAAAAAAGTTGTCTACAACACTGAAACCATAATCAGGAAAATTTCAAGTACTGAAAGAATTAATTTCACAAATCTGTGCTCTTTTTTCCTGTGTAAGATCCAATAAAATATCTTCGTAGAATAAAAAGACACATTTCCAGACATCAATTGCATGATCAAATCCTGTTTTATTTTGTCTTAATGCTTCTGCAATCAACTTATTAACAAAATTAAAAGTGCCCAAGTAAACAAAATTTTCAAATATGATTGATAAAGTTACCATGCACAGAAAGATTTCTTTGAATCTGTTAATTGTGAAGATATTTTTAATGAAACTTGTAATTTGGTGCACAAACTGCAGTTCCAGATGACTTTTCACAAATTATTTCAAAATATAATAATTCAAGGTGATCTTGCCATTGATTCATTATAGGAAACAAGGAGTTATTAAGTGGTATAACTTGTTGGTGTGTATTTTACTCTGTTCATATAAACCAGTGAAGCAAGATCAATTTGTTTCTCGGTTGAATTAGTTTTCTTGTGGGCACCTCAAGCATACATTCAAGAACAGCTTCCAAGAAACAAATTTATTTTCCTGAAATGATGGTCTTTATTGGCAACATCTAGTTCTTTTAATTTTACAGTTGGTTTCCCAGTTATGATCTCTGTTTTCATGAAGCATGAGAAAAATCCTAGAACAGTTAAATGTGCTCACCATGTAGTTTATGAATTAGTTGCTTCTTCAAATTGGCAAATGACATAGAATAAAACTGTACTCTCAGTAGTTCCGTATTCCTTTTTCTGAGTCTCTGTGAGCAGCAAAATTATTTGTCCTATGTGCATCATAACTTGGTCATTACAGGTGTTTTTTTCCTGGTCTATACTATTGTATGCTATGATATATATATATATATATATATATATATGTATGTATGTATATGCAGTATATACACATGTAAATAAAATAGAGAGTAAATGAAGAGCAGGAAAACCTCAGTTTTGTTCCTACTTCAGTAATTTATCCATTGTGTAACTTATAAATATGATACAAATCCCCTGAGCGTTGGGTTCCTAATTAAAACAAGAAAATCAAGTAAACAACTTATTGGGGGGGCCAAAGATGATGTGAGACGTGGAAACCTCAAAAATAGAAGTATGGTTTGAAAAGATATAGTAAACATGGCACAACTAAGGCAATATAATCATCTCTAGGATATTACATCATCAGGCAGCTCTAATTAAACTAAGACACATGTGATTTGTATTTGGTATTTCTAATGAAGAAAAAGAGTATCTTTTTAGTTTGTTTCTGTTGCATTTGAGGAAAGGAAGGAGCACAGGTATCTTTTAAATGACTCTTCCAGCTCTGCCCAGAAGGCTTTCTCAGCCCAGAAGGGACTGCCATTACTGAGTAAGTGAGAAGTGACATGTTCTATCTCTCAAAGGGTTTCGTCGTGTCCACTTTGGTAGCTCTCATTACATTGCCTGAATCCATTAAGACAGAAACAAGGTTACCCCATAAAATGTTTTTGTGACTAAAGAGGACATGCAGCTCTTTAATCAGTGACAGAACATCTCCTCTGACAAGACTGAGTGATACAGTGCACTCTGGTCTCCTTTGTCGCCAGGAGGAAATATTCCTTACAAGGACAGACAATATTCTCATAAAATTGCCACTAGTTGATCTCTCAATGCCTCATTAAAATTATTATTCTGAATATTTTAATGTAAATATCTATGTTAAATGCAATCTCATCTTAGATTGTATGGATAATTTAGCGAATGTTCTGATGTTAGGAGTTAAACAGGATGGTTTAAAATATTTCAGGAGTCAGGCTGACACTACAGTATTAGCAAGGGAGTTAGGACTTTGTCTATTCCCAAGGTAAAAGCTGAAGTTGCTGTGTGAAGATCGTCTGATGCCTGCGACCTCCTTTCTTAGCAACAGCCTCAAATGGAATCTAAAGTGATTCTGTAACTGAGACCTGAGAGGAAGAGTGATCTGCAGTGCGTGGCAGAGCACAGTATATTTTAAAAGATATCTGTATAGGTGAGTATCAGTCCATAGGATATAGGACATGGATAAAGAATTAAAGAAGGATCTAATTAGCAGGAAAATTTCTCATTAGCTGATAATGTTGGGATTTGCATATATATACATATATAAATTTATAGATATATATAATTAGAAGAAATAAAACTTGGTGAATACAAAAATGAGTTGGAGTTTACAATTTATTTAATTATTTATTTGGTTGGTTACTAGATAAGAAGCAGGATGTTTATAAAACTAAATGACTATCCCAGAGTTATACCAAGAGTTATTATTCTATGTCTAAAATCCAGATCTCTCTCTTGTTTAAGTACTCTACAAATTTTACCACTGTATCTCTACGTATTAGGTTAACGTTTCCAAGATCAAAGCTTGGACAAAGGGCAAATATTACCACATATCTTCCATTTTCATTTCTCTGCTCTCCACTTTCAGACAACAAGCAAAACTTTTCATGTAAATATGGCATGCACATGGAAATCTGAATAGATCAATCATTCCCACAGACAGAAAGATTTTGACTCTGCCATGACTCAGCTAGAGCTCCTAGTGATTCAGTGACAGCGCCTACCTGTGATGACAAGTGAAAAGTATCTTCAAGTTATCCTCTCCCTGTGTAGGACCCTCACTACTCAACTTGACTCAGTTACCTGTTAAAATTTTATTGAAAATTTATTTTTCTCACATGAACAAGGAGTACATTTGAAAGTTTCTTTAGAATTGACATTGGGAAAACCACATATCTACAGGCAAAAAAATGAAATTAAATGCTAATACCAAAGGCAAAAATATCAACTCAAAATGGATTAAAGATGTAAAACTTGCAAAACTAGTAGACTAAGTAATGAGCAATAAAGCTTTATGATTTTAGTTTTGGTAATGATCTCATGGGTATGACACCAAAAACACAGACAACAAAACTAAAAATAAGCAATGGAAACAATCAACCAAGTGAAAGGTCAACCATAGAATGAAAGAAAATGTTTTCAACTCATATATTTGAGGAATCAAAATCCTATATGCATATATACAAACATATATATATATATATGTACACAAACACACATACCACCAACCTTAAAAAATAAAGAAATGTTGCCAATATTACACTATGAGTATGACTTTAGGACATTATGATAAGTGAAATAAACAAGTCACAGAAAGGCAAATACTCAAAATCAATCCATCAAAAGTAGAATAGTAGTTGTCAGGGACTGGGGCTTGAGGAAAATGATTCACCAAAAATAGGCATACATTTTTAGCTAGATAAGATGAATACACTAGAACTCTGAAGCATAACATTGCAACTCTATTCAGCAATAATGTCTATTTACATTTTAAGATGATAGAGTTCATGTTAAGTAATCTTACATAACAAAATACAATTAAAATTATTCATATAGTTGAACAAGAAGAGCATGGATTTTGAGTTTCTGTGTACTTTGCACAGATAAGTAAGAGTTAAACTAGTCTCCTCTGCTATAATCGATTTATTTAGGACTGTGTTCAGAATACAGTTTAATAGGATTTGCTTGTTCAGTATATGTTTACTTGTAAGTCAAAATGTGGTTCATGCCAAGAGCTGTGGTGTCACCAGTGTCTGTGCTGTGTTTCCTTAGTCAACCTTGGGCCCTCTCAAAGCATCCTGGAGGGAAGACTAGAAAATGCTGGTATTCCCCAACTTACTAATCAACTTCAGTCCCTGTTTTTGTTTTGTTTTTTCTCTCATTAGTGTTAATATGACTTGTTTTTGTTTTTTTTTTTTAATTAGGTATAGTGATACTTGACTTTGTAGAAAGGAGTCTTGCTTAGTGTACAAGACGGAGAAATGAAAAAATAACCTATATTTTAGTATAGACTCACTCATGTCACAACCTCAACTTCCTCTTCTGACCCCAGGCTATGAACTTTCCTTTGGGGAGATACGCCCTTCAAATGAGTTCTACATTATACTATTGTTATTTAAATTTCTTCCTCCTCTCTATGCAGTTCACTTTACTTTGCTTTTATTGTGTGTGGACTCTTCAAAAAATGACACCTCTAAAACATAATGCTGTTTTCTCAAAATTGTGATATCTCAAATGCGCAGGGCCATAAATAAGCTCTGTGGTTAAACTTCTGTGTTTCAAAATTCTGCGTTTTTATTTCTGTCACTGCAAAAGGCTTACCTGTTCTGTCCTCTTTTGTCTATGATAAAATGCATATGTGGTAGTAATCAGTCTTGTATACTCCCCCCCCTCCATCAGTTATTTTTAATTTCCTAGTTTCAGGCAACAATTACTTTGGGGATTTTGATATGCCCATCTTTCGAGGGTTCCTATGGTCTCAGGGAATTGGAGTTGAAGAAACACTGTGCTGAGGTAGTCTGTCCTAGGTCTGCCTCTTTTAGAGGGCTCCGATGAGCCCACAAATTTCTGATATAACCTATGTACAGGATGAATATAATGTTACAATCCTTCTTCTGAACACTTTACTGCTGTACCCAGTGAATGTACCAAATAGTTTATGATTATTTTTTTCTTCCCATTTCTGGTCTTGAACAGAGTCAGTAGGTTTAACATGGTCTGCACTTTAGCTGCCTTCACCACCAGAGCCACATGGGTACACTTATCAGTTTAATCTATTTTCATCTCCATCATTCCCATTGCTTCTTGATTTTTCTCATATTCTACTTTTTCAACACAGTTTATGAGTACTCATTTCTTACAAACTGCTCTGGCTCTAATATCTCTGTCACTTTCAATATTTACTTGCAATTTACCTTTGTCTTGTTTTAACACATTAGTCAGTGTCTAATATTGCAAAAGTAAATGAAAAATAGATGTAATATTTTAACCTTTACCTTTCAACACTACGTAAAGTATTTATACAGGGCCTGCTTCCCTATAAACAGGTCATTACTGGTCATTCCTGCACTATTTTATACAAGAAAAAGAGAAAAAAGTATCTAGATTCAGATAGCTAACATTTCTTTTAAGCTACAAAATAGCCAAGTATTCTTGGAGTATTATAAGAACTGCAGTCAATTCCATTTTTTTTTTAAATGAGAGCATCCTTTGATAATAAAGCATTTCCTAAGTATCACTTTGTTTTATACCACATCATCACAATGTCCTAAATGTGAAAATAGGCAAGATTTTGAATCTAAAGAATAAAAAGCAGCAATAACAGATGTCAAATATCTATTGGCACTATAAAAATAACAGTTAAGATATCCTACTTTCTTATAAAAAAGCTTGTGTATTCCATAAACAGAGTAGAAAAACAATAGATATACTTAATATAGAATAGAACGCATAAGACAAGTAGCTAGATTTTGATCAATTGATTGATGACTAGTTAATCCTGTGATATTTTCATAGAAAGTTGAAGGCTGATAATCTATTTTCTTCAAATCTCTACTATTTCTCTTCTCTTTAACCCCCAAAATATCCATAACTGTGAAGTATATTTAAACATATGTACTTAGTTAATTAGTAGAAAATGTTATTTACAAATATTCTCCATGAGTTTTCAAAAAAGAGAACATGTCTTTCCATTTATATGATGCTATAGAACATGTAAACCTAATTGATATTAATAGAAATCAGAATAGTACTTACTTAGGGGTTATGTTGTATGGATATTGATGGAAAAGGACAGGAGAGAATTTTTTAGGACAACGTAAATCTTTTTCATTTTCATAGGGCTGTTGGTTATAAAGATCTATTTAATTATTTTTAAAAAGAAGGAAGCAGGCACAAATGAAAACAAGTAGGCAGACAGACAGGGGAAAAGAGATAAGAGGAAGGATCCTTTATTTAGTTAGTTAGTTAATTAGTTGTTTATTTTGATTGCTCCCCCAGCCCTGAGTTATGAACTCGGGTGCTTAGGTTTTGCACGGATTACACTGCGGCTGTAGATTTAGCGTCTGAGCCACCAGAAGTCTTTTTATTTGCCAAATCTCATCCAACTGTATAATACAACCCCTTGCATTTTTCTGTATGTAGGTTGTAATTAAATTAAATAAAATGTGATAAGCGATCTGCTCGTCCTTTAAGATATACGGAATCTTTAGAAAAACTTCTAAAAGGAAAAATAACATATATACTTTGCCAAGTCAATTTAAGTATCGCTAGTTTTGTAATTCAACAGAGAAAACAAAATAATTAAATAAACCCAAGCTAATGAATAGGAGAAATTCAGGTATTTTAATTTTCCTTCAAAGTAATGCAAAACCATAGTGTAGAATGGATTTACAGTGAATTCGCTTTTGGCGTGATTCATTGACATCGCTAGTGGTTGAAAGTCCAGTTTCTCACCACATAACCTCTCCATGGTACTATTTGCATGTCCTCATGACATGACAGTCAGCTTTCCCCTGAGCAAGTGATCCAAGAGAAAGGAGGAAGTCACATGCTTGCTATGACCTTGCCTCAGAAATCTCACATGGTTAGTTCTGCCACATCCTATTTATCAGCAGTCAGTCACAAGTACAGTCCACTCTCATGGAGAGAGATACGAGGTTCCAACTTTTGAAAAATAATCTTTTTGACATATTTTAAAACCAGCGCATACAGCGAGAGACCTCATTTTTCCAGATAATTCTGACCCTTGCAAAAAACAAAAGGAATTTATCCTGTAGACCTTCAGTAGTTGAGCACAGCTTGCAACAGTAAGTCACTGGCATTTGCAGGAATTAACCAAAGGCCATAAAAGAAGAGAAAAGCTATTTTCAGAACCAATACCAGATTGAGGTAAGTGAGGTAAGAGATGAATGAGGAACGTGCCTCAGATACAAATTAAGGGGGTATAAGATTAATGTAAAAGGATCGTTTTGCATTCATCTTGGCTTTTTGAAAATACTATATTGACATATTTTTTATCTTGATTACTGATTTTTTCAACTCTCCTTAAAGTTTATATCTGAGGAAAACATATCTCATATCATGTTTGCCTAATCCTATTTGCCTAATCCTAGGTTTGGTCCTACTGATGTTTTCCCCTCTCTTTTCACTTTATGTATGTACATATATAAATGTGTATATATATGTGTATATATGTGTGTATATATGTGTGTATGTACATGTAAATGTACATATAAATGTATACGTATATATAGTTATGACTTAAGACCACTTATTTCTATTAGACTGAAAACAGTAGCACCTAAGGAAGTTGGAAACAAAGTAGGAGTAGTCCAGCATAGCAGGAAAACTGTGGACTTAATATTAGAAGTTGGGTCCTGGTCAAGCCCTGTTCTAACTAGCCATGGGATACTCAAGAAGTCATTTCACCTCTCAGTGTGTCATTTCCTTGTGAAAAATTTGAAAAAAAAAAAAAAAAGCAACTAGGTATTTTCTCAGGCCCAGTAAAGGACTGACATTTTGACAGCAGAAAATCTTAGAGTCCTGGATGATATTTTTCCTTCCCTTGAATTCATCTTCTGTAGCTAGAGACCTGAAATCCATTACTCTTCAGGGTAAAGCTAATGACTTTCCTATGTGATTGTTGTTTTTAATTTTAATTTGGAATCATTCTTTTTGCAATCATTTGGCAGGTTTGCCCAATCTTGCTCTGGGGTAGTAATCAGGGCATGATGCAGTATTGGTATCATTTTCTATTTTCATTAAGGTGCCCTGAGGACTTCCAGCATTTGATGCCAACAAATTTAAATTATTAATTTTATTACAACAAGAATTCTATAATGGCAGAGTTACCGAAATGCTTTTTAAATTGGTTTTTAACTAGAAAAATAAAGAGATAGAATTTGGACACTTGGGAAGTAATGAAAGAGTGAGACAGTGCTGCTATTGATTTAAAGTCAGGTAAGGGGCTATTTTTTTAAAGTTCAATATTCACGAATCATTGGCCTTAGATGAGATACTAATGAGAGTGCTCAACAATCTCATAGGTATGCAATAACAAAGGAGAAACTAACTGAAAATAAATAAAAACTATGCCACTGACATGTAAGAAAGAAAAAAACTGAGCTCACTAATTAATATTCTTTTAATTAATTCTACTCCTTAATTTTAAAAAGCTATATTTTCGACATGCCTAGTTAAAAACCTACTATAAACAGGAAATATATAACCAGAGACAAGGGATGGACTCACAGATCCATTTCTGAGTGTTCTTGGGTAAATCACAAAAACCAATTTGAAACTGTCTTCACCTGAAAAATGGGGATATTAAAACCTTCACACAGGGACTTTGTGTGGCTCAAAGAGGGTGTTGTGCATGAAAGTTATTTTCAAACTGTAAAATACTCTGCACATAGAAAGAATTTATGAATGTGTACACGTTTCTTATTTTCAATTAATATTATTGGGAGTCCTTTGAAAGTGGTAAGGAATAGATTAGTGCATTCTAATGAGACTTCATCCATCAGATGAACCAAAGCCAACCATGAAAAATCTAAGTGCAAAGATTTCACATTCATTCAGAATGATGTGAGGGACACTGGAATAAACAATGATATAATAGAAATTTAGAAAAAAAAAGTCATTATTTGTATTTATGAGGTGCTTATGCAAGATGAACTTCAGCTAGCAGACACAATAATAAATCAATCAGCAAAACTCCTTAGGATTACCCTGTGCTTCATTTCCACAATCAGTCATACTTATGCTCCCTATATAGTTTTGTTTTATCAACACTTCAAAATCCAAACGGATTACTCTGAGAGTGGAAAGATGTTCAGCTGAAGGGAAGATCTAGATTAAGACTGGAGCTGTATCTTTGGTGTAGATTCAAGAAATCTAGGTTGGCTATAGATGAGGAAGTAGAGACATTTCTAGGAAATATCCAGAAGCCTAATTACTCATGTGAGAAGAGTTACCACTGGTGTAGAAGATTGTTGAGGTATAATGTGAAAGTTAACCCATCATACCATTTGATGAAAATATTCACATTTAATTGATGATGCAAAGACCTTAAAGACTCAAAGACTAGAAGATGAGGTGGTTTGTGAAGTGATTAAAACTGGAAAAGGGGTCATGGAAACCCAATCATATGGCTAATGTTGGTTTACGTTCTTTTTCATCGCAAGAAAATCATGAATAAAAAGTAACCAGTGAGAGCCACAGTCATACCTTAGAAACAAATAAAGACCTGTTCAATATTGAAGTGATGTTCTGATAGTGTGTTTAGTTTTTTTGGTTATTTTTAAAATTGATATTGTTACTTCAGATCTCTGCTATGCAAACAAACACAAAGGCATTCTATTCATTGTTTCTATAGAACAAGAGCAGGGGCTATTAACATGAAAATTCATTGCTCTAATAAACTTTTGCATGGAGCATATCACTAAGAGGAAAAGTCATGTTTGGGTATTAGTTTGCTTAACAGGTCATTATATAAGAACAACAGTGGTCCATATATCTGTGAGCTAAAATCTGATAGCCATTTATATATCCAACTTCCCTGTGCTCTTAGAATACCCTAGAATTCCTTAGCCAGGCAAGGAATATTGGGGAACTGGTTGGAATAATATAATAACTATGATCTATTAAGTGTTAACTTTGTGTCAGTCTCTGTATTATTTTCCATTTATGATTTAATTTAAGCCTCGTATCAACCATTTGCAATTAAACGTATAGTTTACCAAAATGGAAACTGAGATCTCAATTAGCAACTTAAACAAGATTTGAACAGTTTCACTATAAATTCCCACTTTATAACAACATATTCTACTGTTATGTTCTTAGACTGAGAGAGGAAAATGGATCGGCATGTTCCCCCGTGTGGTAGGTAAAGGTTTCTGGAAGTCAGAGGGGAGAGGAGGGACAGTTCTTGCAGAAGGACTGGCAGGTGTTGTGGCTCATGTGAGCTAATCTTTCAATTAAGATAAGAGTAACATATCAGCAATAAAAGGAGTACACAAAACCCACCTACTTTCCAAAACGTTAAACCTTGAAATACTTTTCTTGAGAAAGACTAAGGAAAAGTCTAAGGTAACTAGATTTAAAAATTTTGTTCTTCTGATACTGTAATTCTCTTCTGCACTTTGGGCCATTAGTAAAGATATACCTTACAGATTGATAGGTTGGGCAAATAGAAGCTAAAGAGATAACACATGCAAAAGAGCATTGGATCTTGGATCAACTGGTCATATTTCCTGGAGAGATGGGAATGCTAAACTCCTGGTGGGCCATAAGAAAGAACCCCAGGAGGTCTTCCATTTCTACAGAAAAATCCAGAATATGTTAACACAAGAGATATCCAATAGCAAGAAAAAATAAAATCAGACTTCCAGGTTAATATGACCCCCCTAGGATAAGGTTTAGAATTACATTCCAGCAGTTCACAAGGTTATTCTAAGCAGTTTGCTATAGATTTTCTGTTGACTTTTGATATACATCCTCTGTTCTTAAAGGAGAAAGGGGCAACAGCAGCTGACTACTTCATTTATAACCCTCTAGATTTTGTTTCAGATTTATTTTTTCTAATGACTGCTGAAAGATTTTTCCAAGCTTCCTACTCATGGGAATGCCCATCTGCCTGCACTCCATCACTTCCAGGTGGATTTGACACAAGTTTGTCACTAATAGCAAGTTCTTTTCCCTTACTTTCCCCAATTCTAGACTGAACATCTGCCTTGTACATTGGCAAGATTAATATATCCTACTTGCGCAAATGCAATATGGTCTCTTAGTGTGACTCTCAGAGACAGGATTTAGCTTGCCAATTGTGATCATTGTTCCATCTTATGCCAAGGAAACATGAAAATTCCATACTGGCCTAGGATATGTATAGTCCTTCAAAGCTAATGTCCCTGGATACTATCAATAAGAAGTTAGGAGAAACATGGGTGTTCACCCTATGTAAAACAAGAAAATCATTCATATGTGCGTTCCTGTGATATAGAAAATATCAACTCCCTTACTTCCCTTGCTTCAATCTAGCTGTACTTAAAATATTTGATTTTTGTAATCAGAATTATACCTGGTATATATTGTACACCAATATTTAAGGTAGTTTCGGTGATATTGTAGAACCTCAATGACTTTGTCTGAGAATTCTTAAATTTTAAACAGACTGTAGTTATGGAAACTTTCACATACCCCTTATTTGCAAACATATTTTTCTTCTCCAAATATTTGTAATGTTACTTGATTTATCATCAATGGGTATAAAAAATGTGAATTTAAATCTATACACTTGTAGGTATTGTCAAAGTCCATGAAGAATGGAAAGTCTTCCCAAAGTGAAGGTCAGACACTCAGTATTATGAGAGGCATTCAGAAGGTGATTTTAAAATTCAAGTAAATTTATTCTTTTTAATGACTTACAACTTCCTTTAAGTGGAAAAAGAATGTCTAACATAACAATAAACTTTATATGTTCAAAGCGTCTCCTGCAGATAATTCTGCCATGATAGGCTTTTCTTCCCTATGGAGATATTAAGGTTCTCTAACTTCAAAATTCTAGATTGATAAAAAGTTAAATTGAATTTTAAAATTTACATTATAAAAATATAAACAATATTTGAGATGATAATCTAAAATATGACCATTTTCCAAAGCTCCTGATTTAATCTATTTTAGAAAGAAATGAGTTCTGGGAGAAACACAAGTTACACACAATTGCTTGTCACACATAAGACCCCCTCACTACTGACGTGCCCTGAATCCCAATGTCTGGCCAACTCTATCACTAGTAATCAACCATTATCCTAAGAAGTGAACATAATCAAAAACTAAATCAAATAAATATGTCTTACTCTCTGTTCTGACATCGGCCAAGTTCCATTTCTGGTGGGAGGCCAAGGGGAGTGGATGCCAAAGGCATATGGCTGTGAGCACCCTCGTGCCAGAAAGATGTCAACACATTGGAAAAGTTTCAGAAAAGAGTAGCAGAGGTGATTAAGGGGCTGAGGAATTTACTTATGAAAGAGATTAAGAAAGCTAAGTGTATATACATTGGCTAAGCAATATTCATGAGG
Source organism: Solenodon paradoxus (assembly GCA_004363575.1). Lineage (NCBI taxonomy): Eukaryota > Metazoa > Chordata > Mammalia > Eulipotyphla > Solenodontidae > Solenodon > Solenodon paradoxus. The sequence continues at coordinate 2,256,525 of RJWH01000009.1, forward strand.
TAACAGAGATGCAGATAATTTGAAGTGGCTATAAGTCTGCACAAGGAATTAGTGCGTGGAAGTCAGTGGAAATTGGAAGGTTTGGTTAAGAGAAGCAAATAAGGACAAAACCAGAGACTAGTTGTCATCAACATTTCCTAAGAGTATGGAAGTATATTAAATAATCAATTGTAAAACTAATCAGTAAAAGGAGATCAAAGAAGAACATAAAAAATAAGCTGGCTTTATCTGGGACAAAAGGCTTAGCAAACAAAACATGTATCTCCATTCCACCTCCAATGGAGTGTCTTGATTAAGAATATGTCGACTGTCCACTGTTCAGCATTCGGCAGTCATACCCACAAGGAAAAGTAGCCCAGAGTTCAATTCTGCAGTTGCTCTACGTATCATGACTGACATTCCTGAATCCTGTAGGGTGCTTGCTGCATCATGAGCACTCAGTACAGGATAGTTACATGTTTTTAACATCATTAGTGAATTATAATTCAGTAATATGAAATTCAGGCATATAAAGTATATAATTAAATAGTTTTTAGTCTACTTATAAAGTCGAATATCCATCAACATGGTCAATAGTATAATATTTGCATTACCCTAAAAGAAACCTCACATCTCTTAGCCATCATTCCCAAATGCTTACAATATGTAAGTCTAACTTCACAAACTTAAAGATGTTGTCAAAACTCAGTAATAAATGGAAATATTCCCACACATGTGATGGCTATAAACTAATTCCTTTGATGGTGATCTAAGAGGCACCTTCTAAATATGGGTAAATTGTTTTTTCTTCTTCTTTGAATATTTCACAATTTTCAACATATGGAGTGAATAGTTTATAACCTCACATCTTTCCTTTCTCTCTTTCCTCTCTCCTAGGCAAACAGTAGCTTATTTTCAATATCTACAGGTTTGCCTAATCTGGTCATTTCATATGAATGGAATAATACAACAACTGGTCCTTTGTGATTGAATACTTTAAATTAGCATAACAGTTAGAAGGCTTATTCATATTATGGAATAAAGTAGTACTTTGTTTCTTTTATGACTGAATAATATTCTATTGCATGTATAGGATCTTATTGTTTATCTATTCATTAGTTGATTAATTTATACCATTAATATAGAACATTACATACATTTTCTCCTTTGAAATGTCCTGACACCTAATTTAATCACTTGATTGAATCCAGGACTCTATGAGTTGACCCCATCATCTCTCCTGGGAAAGAGGTAGACTGTCTGCAATCAGACAAATTAATGGTGTTGAACTTTGATGTTCCTGTCAGGTTTTGCTGAAGTTACCTTTAGTTAGTTAGCCCAATGTCTACTGGTTTGGAAATATTATACCTCTAATTGCTTAGCTTCAGAGGAATATTTAGACACATATTTCTCTTAAAGGACTTACTTGTCAATCTTTCCCAAGAAGAATAAGCAATAGATTATAGCATAAGTTAATGTAGCTTTTTCACATTTCTAGCAGCATTTAAGTGAACTATCACGAGTCTTCTCTGGATGCAGATAAAGTAGTGGAATAAGAAGTTTTGCAATATTCTAGAAATGAGCTCAAAACCATACTCCAATTGATAACAAGGGTGTGATATTAAGAATGGTACTTAAAAAAATCCCTGAGACCCACTTTACTTGCATGACTAAGAATCTTAGAGGACTGTATGGAGCAAATCAAATAATAAACAAAAATACTTGGCACACAGTAGGTTCACAATGATTTTAGTTAATTTCAACGAGATGTCAAAACCCTACAAGTAGGGGAGAAATGGACACATATGAAGGCAGAAAATGTCTTCAGATATTTCACAACAATATCCGTTAATGCCTCCTATATATAAAAAGAAAATAACAATGACAGATCTCACTTTATAGTACTTCCTGTATCTGCTACTATTCTCAGCTCGTTTCACATATTACCTTTTGTAACAATTTGTGAATTAGCTATTATTGTGCTCATTTTGCCCAAAGTTGCCTACATTATCAGAAATGGAATTTGCATTCAGGTAGCTAGTTTGGGGGCTCAATTTCTAACCTCCACATTCTTTATGAGCAAGTAGATCTTGGATGCAAGACACATCTTCATCAATAATCAGTTTCCTAAAGGTCAGCATTTTAGTTTTCAATGATAATTATAAACATGTTGTGTTAAGTTATTATTCTTTTTTTCCCTGTGACAACTTCAACTTTTACAACTCTCTCTTTCACTGTGTTGAAGTCCAAGCAAAGATCTTGGTAAAGACTGAGCTATTAATCTCTTTCAGACTTGTCCTTTGCATGTCATCTTTCACGGCTATAAACTCAGAAAGAAAAGCAAGTGGTGAGGATAAAAACGTTAGTATTCATATTTCTAGCCAAAAGTCACCCACATTTTGTTTGAGATGAATAGGAAATAAGCAAAAATACTTCCCTTTCAAATCCAATCCTATCTATTCCTAACAGCTTAGTCATACCTTGACTTTCCATTTCTGAATTATTGCCAAATATTCTTCCTTCCCACAGACTCTGCTACTTTAAATCCTTCTTGCACAGGGCAGCCAGAAGAGCCTTGTATAAGTCATCCCCCAGTACACACTGCCTTCAAGAACCTTCAAAGAACCACTTCTGATGCACAGATCCAATTTCAGACCCGTGTACTTCACTCTGGTCTCCTCCATCCCTCCCAACATCACTTTCTACCTGAGTCAGACAAAGTTCGTCTCTGTCCCCTCACATCTATTCTTAGACCATTAAATATATGCTCGTCCACACACTCATTTCACACACTCACTCACTCACTCACTCATACACAAGTGTGCAGTAGTGGAAAGAATGGTAAGTACTCAGTCATTATTAGTTCTTGTTATCTCTTCCTCTCCTCAGTTGTATGGATACGTTTCCCTAATTTCTACAGCCTGAGATACATTGGCTCTTTCTAAACCCCTTCCATAGCTGGTGTCACACTGCTTAGAGTTTGTTCTTTAATTACAAGTCACCTCTCCACTCATTTTTTGAGGGACTGGGTAAGGCTACATTTTCAAGACTAGACTAGATGTTGAAAAGGCATCCCGCAGCCTCTATTAATGGATTTAGCATCAAATGTATCAATGGCTGAGATCAAGTAACATATCACTTCTGTAGTCTTCATGGACATGAATCCAACACTTACTATCCTCAGGAATGAGTGATTTGTTCTTCTATATCCCCAGAATGTATCACTTCCATCACTGTAGCTCGTACTCTATACTCTGGTTATTATAAGTTTATTTCCTCTAAACAGGCTATTCTTGAAGGCAGGGGTCACACTCACTCACCTCTTATCTAACATGCTCTAGCCTTATGTTTAATAAGTTGCTAAATAAATCACCTGAACTTAATTTAAAGCCAAAAACTCTAAAAAGAAGAGGACTGAATATGTTGAAATGGGTTCAAGGGTAAAGAAGTTGGAGTTACTCATATGCACAGGGTGCTGCTTTTCATACAATGCATTAGATTTGCTCTTTATCCAGGACCCACTGTGCCAAATCAGGCTTGTGATTAAGATCAAGTCTACCGGGAAATCAGCAGAGAGCTGTAATGTTTGAAAAGGGCCTTGCTGTCCAAAGTTTGCAACTCTGGCAAACAGCTGTTATGGTTCTATTGTTTTATTTTTGCTTCCTTTAAAGGGCAAGATTTGAAAAATCAGGGAATTTGTTAAAAGAATTTGAGTTCAAAGAGAACATGCCAGGGATCATTTTCGCTTGAAATAAGGTGAGTTACCAACTGCAGAGAGTTCTGTGTGTGGTGATGGGCCGCTTCATGGGCCGCTTGGTCCACAATCACCCTTTTCAAGATGTAAAAGACCTATCTACCTTCAGGCAGGATTGAGAATATACTGACTCTATTTCTGAGAACCACTTTCGGATCCATTTAGAGCCTCTCAAAGAATGTGCACCCCATTCTGTAGGGAACTGAAAGTATGTCTTCATTGGATCAGAGAATATTAGAGCTGGAATAGACCTTTGAGGTCATCTACTTTAAATTTCTTTCATTTTGTTTTTCCTTCTTTGTTTTTCCCTCTTTTGCAGTGGAAACCAAGGGAAAGAAAGAGAAAACACACAAGCAGTTATCATAGAAGAAAGATTGTAATACCAAGTTAAGTTCATTCCCTGCCACACCTCAGAGACTCTGCTGGTGTTTATTTTTATACAAGTCCATACCAATGTGTTAAAGGCTCTATCCAGACAGTTAATTAAATAAGCTAGTAGCTTTTACAAAAGTAAAGTTCTACCTAATTTTATGTCTCATTTTTTTTTAGATTAGTGTTATTTAAACAGAGGTTCTGGAGTACTTTGTTGTACTAGAGGATAAAAACAAAATTTTGAGCTTTTATTTAAAATGATGTGTTTGTACATCCAGGACTTTGATTGTGTGTGTCTCTGTGTATGTGTGTGTATGTTTGTGTGTACATTTGCATATGCTTGTTTATATGGAACTATTAGGTTAAAGGTAAGAAAGAGAAATAGGATGGGCATTTGACCAAGAAGGCAACATATTTACCAAGTACCCAATTATTGCATACACCTAGGAAGAAAATAAAAGAAACCTAGAATTGACAGGGGCACAAAAAAAAAAAATCCTATAAAGTAATGTCCTTGGACTAAGGCTACCCTAAAACAAAAGGCAATTCTTCAGTGATGACCATGGATTCACATAGTGCAAAATTAATTTTGCTAAATTATAATTTCACTACAATCTTGGTTGCATTTATCTCTTTTATAATTACTTGCCCATGTGTGTACACTAAATGGAACCAATAACATTATAATTCTCCTGAAGCAATTGATGTAAGGAAGGAAAATCACTTTGTAAAGTACAAAGGGATAGTTAAATAAAAGGTGTCTTATTTTATTGAAAAAATAACATCTTCGTAAATGCAAGAGTATATCTCCATGTATATACTTGAAAAGGAATGGTCTAGATTGGTCTGAAAATACACCAAATAAATACAGGGAAAACACTGCAGCATGAAAAATAGAACAAATCAGGACATATACATATATTCAAATATGAACCATTAGTTGTGTTCAGACATATTTCAGTCACTGCTCACCTTGCTCCATTTGAATTTGGAGTGATCCTCTTTCTAATTAGACACAGACCCTGGAAGCTCTATCAAGAGGTCCAAGTCCATAACTGGATAGAAGCCTTTGTCTTTCACTCAAATCAATACTTTATTTTTGAACTTTAAGACGTTCCTTGAAATTCTGCCTTTCAACTATAAAATTAAGAATCATTTAATAATATTGCCAAAAATATTCATAAAGGAAGAACACATTTGGGGATTCCACTTGTGAGTATCTCAAGTGTCGGCAGTACTTGAAACACCTTTGGTTTAAACCAATCACATTGTGTCTTCAGCTCAGCCCACTTTATAACTTTAATTAAACAAAATTAAAATTAATTATTAATGGAAAAAATGAGATGAATTAGCTAAGGTGACCTGGAACGTTTATAGTCACTGTTCTTTGGAAAGTGTCACAAGTGTGGCCAGCATGAAAGAGTGGAGCTTGAACAGTGCTGCAGAACAGCAAAGTTCTCTCCCCGAGGAGTTTGCATTCTACAAAAAGTCAGAAAAAGACAGATCATAACTCAAGGTGTATCTGACAGAAGCTGCTATTTCCAAAATAAGAAAGTATCAATGGCAAGCTCACATCAAGGGAAAAAATTCAAATGTACTTCTTTAGAGAGTGTAAATAAGGGGATAGATTCAGGCAAGGACTCAAGTTTTATGAATATTTAGAGACACAAAGTGAAGTCCTTCCCTTAAGGTAGCACCTTCTGAATTCTGGGTCTAACATTGACCTATAAAGAAATCTCAGTCTATGCAGCTAATTAAACCTATTTTGGTCCTAGATAATCACAAGCTGATTCTTACTTCATGGGGTTTTTTTTCAGTTTTTCATCTTGCAAAACTCAGAAATTTCTTCTAAATCTTTGACAAATATTTCTTGAGAATTTGTTATGGGCTATAATGGCAAGTGAATAGGTATGAAGAAATAGATTTGTAGAGAGGATTTCACGATGCACTTCGAGGGAGTGGGTCAGTGATACTACATGAGCTATGGAGGTGAGTTTTATATAACGTGATGGCTACAGGCAGAACTCACTGGGAGGCAGAGCAAGTGGAAGATCAGGCTGAAAGGAGAACTCATGGGTTAAGTTTTAATCATGCTCCATTTGCCATGCTATAGAGATATCTAAAGGTGAGGTCTTGAGAGTAGTTCTGTGATATGTTCAACCTCTGTGCTTAAGTCTGAAAAGATCCTTTTTTCCTTTTTCATTGCCATGATAGGAAAGACAATAGCTACCTTCTACTAAGTTTGTTGTTTGGGAGATCATATGCACAAAATGTTTATCTGTGGGAATCCATGATCTTAACACACTTGATTCCACAGAGGATTCACTGTTGCTTCTGTTGGTTGATCTAAACACACTTGGCACCATTTTAACATAAAGTCTAATGAGATATTTTAGATGACGCAGACACATGATTTTTGGACCATGATTCACAGACTCACACAAGGGCGAACTTGACCTTAACAATGCTCAGGAAAGACTCTGTTTTTCCTCTTCAATCCAGTATTAAAGCAAAATTGAGAGGGTTTGCTTGCTGCATATTCAACGGAATGGATCTATTTCTAGGTCTTTGGGGCTCTGGTTCCCTGAAGAAAACATAGACGATCCATTTCTATGATTCTAAGTAAAGTCTCCTTTCCCTTGTTCTCCTCCCAAGATCACAAAAGAGGCTCTGGGTGCCACAGTCCACCAAATGTCCATTTGTAAGCAATTTTATGCCTGGAGTCATTTTCATTTTGGTTTTTGGCTTCTGAACTTGTCTTAATTTCTTACTAGCTTTGCAATTTATTCCTAAGTACATTTTTAAAGATTATATTTATCACTTATTTAGAATTTTTAGATGCTTTAGGAGGTATAGTTGTTCAAGCTACCTAAATTCTCCTGGGCTCAGAAAAGAAAGTTGTGAGATTTTGTTATTATTTCCTAAACAGCTGATAGGTTGTTTACATTTATTGTATTACTCAATCCTTAAAGGATCCACATGTAGTAGATGTTCTTAGTATAGTTCCAGAAGAGGGGATAAGTTTAGAAGAAATAAGTTCATTACCCAAGGCAAGAGAACCATCAGTGTCTTAGCATTTGCACTCACAGATGCTCAGCTTCAAAACTTTTCTTTGAAATGATCGCAAATGCCGGGACATTACAAGAAAAATTAGGTCATTTACCATCTACTGTTTCATGTGTCTCCCCTCCCCAAGTTTTCCTGTTTCCTTTCTTCCTCAAATCTTTTGCTTCATGAGGATTTTCTATCTCAACAAATCATACTGCACTTATTCCATTGCTTGGTCTAAAACAACCTATAAATGAATTTTCTTTCTTTCTGTTTTTTTCTCTTTCTCCAGTATCATATCTTTGATGCTGGTTATCATCATATATTGCCTAGACTCACTCGAGAACATCATTGCTTGAATATTTTCAGTCCATTTTTACCTAGCAGCCAAGCTGATCTTAAAAAGAAAATCATACTTCCTTTACTGAGAAACGAGATGACTTTTCTCCTTTAAATGATATTTCTGCTTCATCACAAACTTTTAGATCCTATATAGTCTGACCTTACCTATTTCTCCAGACTCATCTTATAAAACTCTATTCCTTAATTGTCATATTCCACCCTCATTGCCTTCCCTCTGTTATTCAAACATACCAAGCCTGTTCATGGTTTACAGTTTGACTATTTTTTGAACGTTATGGTTTTGTTTAGAACTTTGCAAATCTGCTTCTTGCTTGTCTTTTAATCTCAATTCAGCTATCATCTCCACATAAGTAACTTTTCTCCCTGAATATCACCATACTTAATTTTCATTTTGACAATTCTCTCTAAAATATTCTATTAATTATGAATATATTTTACTTTCTCTTTCCCTCACTAGAATGAAACTGCATGAGAGCTAGGGTTTTGTCTACATTATTCAAACCCTCATTAATAAGAGCCCAGAAACTTGTCACTCAACGAATTCATTGCTGAAAAACATAATCTGTGAAACTGAAACATTCCTGAACAGCATTATCGATGAACACACAATTCATTCATTAGGGGACTCCTAGAATGAGAGTAGGTAGGAGTTCACCATTGCCAGTCTATGAGCTTTGCCAGGAAGCAGGGTTGAATTTAGATAAATAAAGCAGACAGGAAGAGAGTAAATGGAACAATGGGTACTATAAAGTTCAAGGACATTTTTCCACAGAGACCATCAATGAGTCATAAAGTCAGAAAAAGGACGTCTCTCTCAAAGCCTGAAACTGATCATTGAACATCCAAATAATGATCACATAATACTACTAATGCAACAGTCTCTTAACATCTGTAATATTAGACACTTAATACTCAGATGCTTCTTTAGATCAATTCTGATTTTCCAGTTATGCTAGCTTAAAGGAGCTGCCAAAACAGCAAGACTTATCTAAGTGCATCTCATTAAGAAAAGCTAATTTTCTCTAGAAATTTAGCTTAAAGGAAATCTGGAATGTTTTTCCCCACAGGCTTTTGGAATATGCAGTATAGAAGTGTACATCAGAAAGAAAAAAGAATAGATGCTGAGTACAATAAACAACAAGGGAGTACTCACCCAATGTGCTTCATGAACCCCAGCATTCTTTGCGTAACTTCTTAAAGAAATGAACCTGAGTTCAAAAAGTCTCTCATTTACCAGATACGTATGCACAAGTCATTATGCTATGCTTTGATATGGTCAGAAGTTACAGTAAATCTTCATTTACTGTCTTTGATAGGTTCTTGAAAAAAGTGACTTCAAATAAAATGGCATATAAAAAAATTAATTTTACATTAGATCAACTGATATAAACAAAAGTTAAGTTCTTAGGCATTTTTCTGACCACATGCACATATACAAACACACACACACACACACACACACACACACACACACAAAGAAACAAAAAACTCATTAAACTTCTAAAATATCGAGATACTTCCAATTTGGGTGCTGTGTATTCATTCATTTTCCAAACTGTATATTTTGGTTCACAGTTGTGGGTGATTGGAGCCCATCCCAGAAGTTAAGGGCACAAGGCACAAAGGAGAGGACACTGAATTATACCCTCTATGAGACTAGTCACTTTTGCTCTACTCACTGGATTTTGCTTAGATCATTCACCAGCTCCACTTTCCGGGAGTCTAAAGACCTTGAGTCATCTTGTGAGGAAACTAAACATATGTACAAGAAACATAGACCATTACATCCTCCTTTCTGTGGAAAAGTTCAGTGCAGTTTCTTTCTATATAAAATAGGGAGACTTTAGGGAATTTATCTTTTACCTTCAAAATTTATTAAATAGTAATGAACTCCAACTGCCTTCCTTATAGGCAAGGGAAGTCAGGTTACGTTTCAGAGTAAACCTTCTGAAAACCCCTCCTCCACCTATATTTCTTCAAAGTCAATTAAAAAATAAAGAGAGAAGCTGTGAAGTTATCTCAAATCAGTAACTCTATTGTTTACTTCTTAATCCTCTGTTTCCATTTTCAATCTGTATTCTTTCCACTGCTGATTTATCAACCAGATGCATATACTCGACAATGATCTCACTAGTTTATACTTAGTCAAACCTTATATCACCTTCCCAGGTTTTGGGGATAAGAATAGAAACTAGATTGATGGAAATAAAGTGGAGATAGTAATTTGACCCTCGTTTAGACATTAACATATAAATATATTCAAGCTTTGACATATCCTGACATTTCTAAAATATATTCAAATGTCTGTGTCACCTATACAAAATGACACAAATAAAGGAGACCCTTTGTCTTCATTCTTTGACTTTTCTCCTTTTTCTTACTAGTTAAAGAAGTGCTTTTAAATTACAGCTACAGAAACTAAAACTCAGAGAAGTTGAAATCATTCTTAGTTTCCCACAGTAGGTTGGTGATGAAGCCAAGATTAAACCTTTAGTTACACTTTGGCTCCAAGGAAAGAGCTTATTGTTATTTCTACTCCATTTCATCTTCAAGGGTCATGCTACTCAAAGAAGCAATCCCTGTTATCCCGGAAATGATCATCTTCTCATTCATTTGTTCCTCAAAATTGGGATCTTTGTAGGTAGGGATTTCATACCTCAGTATTATGAACTGAATGATTGTGTGCTCTCAAAAACAAAATTATGTTCAAGTCTTAACCATCAATGTGAACTTCCTGGGAAATAGGACCAGTACAAGGTGATGAAGGTTAAATGCAGTCATAAAGGTGGCATGCTAATTGGAAACAGGTAGTACCCTCATGAGAAGATAACCCTCTGTGTGCCTTTCAAGAACACAGTGAGAAGGCAGCTATCTGCAAATCTGGAAAAGAGCTTTCACCAGAAATTGAAGTCAGTTGACACCTTCATCTTAGACTTCTTAACTTCCAGAACTGTCAGAAAATAAGTGTCTGTTGTTTAAATCACCCAGTCAGTGGTATTCTATAATAACAACCTGAGCAGGTAAGTCATGTCTCCTACTCCTAGGATATACAGAAAACATTAGACATTTATTTTCCAGGGCATGTTTTTAGAATGCTATTATCTGCTATCAGCTTTCTTTTGAGAAAGTGCTTAATGTTAATTTCATGAAAAATGGATCTGAGCTGTTCTCCCATTTGTGAAGCAAATAAATAATACAATGTATTTAAAGGAATTAACAGACTTTAATAGCATACTGTGATATTATTTTTTTATTTTGTAAACTTGTTTTTGTTTTGTCATTACTTTTTAAGTACTCTTGGCTTTAATCTCAAATGAGAATTATTTATTGGAATGAAATGTAATATTCTGCATGATAGTAATAAGGAAGTTGAATAGAGGACCAACCGTCTCCGACTCATCCAGGAAGACTCAGAAAAGATCATTCGTTTTACCATTTGTTTTACTTTTTCTACCCTATAAGAAATAGAACACTTACTTATGTCTTTGAAAGAATTAATCTGAGTGATTAAAAGCAGAGTAAAATTTTATGTCTCAAGGACATCCCCTTACTAGACATTTCTTATCAGATTTTGCATACGCACATATATTTTCCTTGTAAAGTGTATATGTATATGTCCATAAGGACATGAACCTCATAACTAAATGATCACACTTGATTTAATTCAATTGCTGAGTGGTCACCACAAGAAGAAAACCAGTCTTGTGCTGGAGGATTCAAAGCATCAGACATACCATCCATGCATAAGTGAGCTGATGAGCAAACCAACACTCAAGAGTGTTTAAATACAATATGAGGGCAGAACTGTTGGTATAGAGGACAAGCAAGTCCTGATTGGTGTAAGAACCTTTAGACAACAGGAGACTGGATATCCCTAAGAGGACTGATCAGATATACTTGGGCAATTCCCATCAGGTGATCTCAGTGATGGAACAGAGTAGAACAACCCAAAAGAATTTTGTAAAGAAGAGCCTCTTTGCTGCTTTCTCCCAATAAGTATGACAAACCTCTCAGATGAGTTTATCTACATCCTTTATTCACAAATTTTTGGATCTCTTTTCTGGCTGGTACTTTGTGCACTACCTTACCATCCCCACTTAATTTGTGCACCAAAATGTTATCTGACCCAAAAGGACATTAAGTCATTCCTACATCGATGTCTCAGTCCCAGGACCCTTTCACCCCTCAGCCTCTGAATCACATGTAAACAGGAGCAGTCTCTGGCAGAGATACTGAGTGGTTATCGGTAGCAGGGAAGCCTGGCTTCCCAGGTGGTATTTATTACACTGTTTAGTGGCAAAATCTTAAGAACCCCACATGAATTTTAAATATTTATTAGCCCTATTCATATATTAAAAAGTGATATTAATTTTAAAAACAAATATTTAACCCAATGTAACCAAAATAATATCATTTCAATGTGGTAAACATTTAAGATATTTTTACATTTATTTTCATATAAGTCATCAAAATCCAGAGTGCATTTATACTTATGGGACATTAATTGGGACCAGTCACACTTCAGTATGTCAGGATTACAGGCTCTTAGCAATGTTTGTTAAATCTAAGCAACACAAGGTCTACATTTAAAAGGAAAAATACATACATATTTTGGGCACTTGAGTTCGTGTACAATGATAAAATCAAAGCAAATTGTTTAAATAAACACAAAGCAAATAACATATAAAGATTAACATTTTTTCAACAGGATAGATGATATTTAGCTGAAGTTAAATTATGCCTGTGCAAAATAAAATGGTAATTTTAGGTTTGGCCTACTGCAAATCTTCCTTCCCACAGGGACATGCCTAGATTTCATTTGGCCTTTTCCCAAAATGAATGCCTTATTTAAAGCCCCTATTCTCTTCTCATTAACAGAAATCAAAGCACCAGTACTTAGCACCAACATTATTCAATTGTAGAGCCAGTGTGATCAAAATTACAAATGCTAAGGTAGACACTGAAGTCACTATACCCTACTAATCATATGCAAATACTGTTAAATATCTTCATATACCTCCCTACCTTCTATCTCACCCCTATCCTTAGTTCACACTTTTTAACAAGTGCACATACTTTGTTCATAGAGCATAATGTTATAAACAGATTTTGCATATTGTTTAATTTCCATGTAATTCATTTTAACAGCAATATAATATCTAGTCAAGGATATATCATCAATATTACTTCACTAATAGCCCCTCTGGCTCATTCTTGACTTCCCTAATGTATTAAATACTAATGAAGTACTGACTACTGCTCAGAGCTCATCTTCTCTGAAACTTTCTACTCTCTTTCCCTAACACCTTACTGTAACTGTGTCTTACGTACTTCCAGATAGCTAAGTGCCTACCTCCAGATTTAGGCATTCACAATGTCCCATCTCACTCCTTTTACTAGTCTCCTCCCCAAACTCAACTTCATCCAGGCTTTGACTAGTTCCTCTACACCCATTAAATAGCTCTTTTGCTTTCAGAGTTTAATTTGGCTTTTCCTATTCCCTATAAAACATATCCATCAAATAATTTTTTTCAGTAACACACAACAGCAAACTCTGTACATTCTTTCTGCTCTCCCCACCACAGAATCATCTGTCCTTCTTTTGTGTTAATGATAACCCCTTTTCTACTAGTAAACAAGGGTTGAAAATTTGGAATTCATACTTTTCTCATTTTCCTTTGTCTGTCATAGCAGAGTACTTGTCAAGACTCCTTGTGAGTGGCACTTTCTAGGTGTGATATTTTCACTGTCACTATTTCATTGTTTCTCACCTAAGAATTGCAAAGGTGCCTCACACACATCACACACACACACACACACACACACACACACACACACACACACACACACACACACACAAGCAAGTCCTTACCTCTGTCCTCAAGGCCAGTGCTGTAAGATTAATTTCCGTAAGGCAGTCACCTGATCCTGAAAGCCTGCTCTCAGGAAATGTTAGTGTTTGCACTTGCTAACTGAATCAAATGCTATTTAACTTACCATTGGAGATATTTCCGTTCTGATCTCAGAATATTTCTTTGCTCTCACTCAGTGTTTAGAATGTCTTTAGATTCAGTAGACATGAATGTGTTTTCTCTCCTCCATTGACATTTTTCAGCTCAAGTATCCTGTGTTGTTTTCACTGAATACCTATAATAGTTATAGAGTGAATACTCAAACAATAAGCAAATTTTTAAAAATACATTTCAGTAATTAGTCATATGATTTCTTCAGTCAATTGAAAAAAATATCATGATGTTAAGAATTGGTGGCAATTGAAAAAAAAAAGTATGAAAAGCCAATCAGTGCAGACTGGAAAATGGAAGCCCATGGATATTAAGACAGCGGTCCATGGGCATTGAAACACAGAGCTGAGAATGTAGGAGCCATTTAATTCACACACTGGAATTCTCATTAGACAGAGGAGAAAATTATCACAAATTGAAAAAACAGTCTCCTTTTAGTATTTCCATTATTCAGTGTCTCTTTACCAACCTAACTTCAAGCTGTACTTACTCTAAAATCATCTGTCTTGAGACATTACGGTTCTTATGTAAGTTTTCTAATCTTTAATTGATCAGACTGAATCTAAAACCAAGTTGCCAGTGCTTAAAGGCCTCCCAGAAAGAAAAACTTGCCTATGACCACAGATAAACTTTTGTAAAAGTAATTAACATCTGTTTAGTACTTTACTGTTTCTCATTTGAAAAGCATGGCAGTCTCTTGAGAAGGTCAAGCAATTATTATTATCTTATTTTACCAATGATAAAGTTTACGCCTAGATTGCTTTTGTGGCAAAATGTCATACTACTGACGTGGCAGGGCCAACAGTAAATCCAGTTCTTCAGACGCCTGGGCCAGGGTTCTTTCTGGTATTTATTGCTCACTCATGTACTGTTTTCCCAATGATTAGACCTGTTTGAAAATAACTGTAATATGCAACATTATAAGTATCAAATCCCTATCTCTTTTACTGCAATATATTCTCAAACCAATTGCTAGCTTGTGTTTTTCTTTAGGAAGTTTCCATTTGCATGTACATAGAAAATACTCCTGTCCTTTAACTTTAAGGTTACTTGGAAATAATGATCTTTTCAATAAAGTATTTATTTGCTCAATATGAATTCATCAAATTGCAATCCTTCATTATCTAATTTTCCTCTGACTTTTTCAGTTTCCATTGTGCATTCCTAAGCAGTTTACATACAACTCAAAGCTTCTATTATGAGGTCGTGGGTTTTCAGAGCTCTAAGAGCATTTCCTCTGGGCTTGGTTACAGCTTCAATCTGATCAATTAAAAGTAAGAAACCTACACTTATGGGACTGGCTTCCTAGAGGCAGACGATTTTGGAATAAATAAAACTTTGGAATTCTTATCTCAATGAAGAGACTCACAGATTTTGTTCCTGTTATTGTTGCAGATTTTCAGCTTTCTATTTTATAACATAAGGAGCAGCTGAAGTAAAACATGTTTTTATTTTCATTTTCAACTTGCATATATTAACAAATTAAAAGCAGATCAAGCTGCAAAGAGTAATTCAAGTTCTCTCTCCCTTCCCCCAACTGCATTTTAGGAATTTACAGTAGGGCTACCAGATTTTTTTCTCTAGCAAATCTAGGGACACATATTTGCATATCTGTTTGCATGTATTTGAATTTTAATTTACATAAATTTGCATGCTAAATGTAAAAACTTCAACTACAAGTATATAAAGTAAAATAAAACTGATTAATTAGTGCAAACTACTATAGTTGCACCCAATCCCATTAATCTGATTGTGCTGCAAGTCTTGTAGTCAATAGTGGTCTGAAGGCTAGGGAGTCAGCATTCCAGCTGTTCCTTAAACTGGGGCCAGTTCCATAAACAATGAATTGCAGAAAACAGGAAGATCAGAGTAAAAATTATTCTTGGAATGAAACAGGCATATACACAGACAAGTTATTGTTTTTTAGATTTGGGTTTTTGTTTTTGTTTTTTTGGTAAGACTCAAAGCATAGTATATAGCTAGATCATGACAATAGACTTTGTTAATACATATCAATTAACTGTGAGAAGAATAAACCTCTTCCAGACCCACAGATGTCATTGATCCCGAGTCAGTCCATTCACAGATATATGGCACCTCACCAGTGACACACCCACCATCATCTCACCCTCAGGCTCAATGATCTCAGCTATATTACTCCAATCTCACGTTTTACAACATGATGTCATCACTCTTAACCCTACCATTTTCTCCTTTTCTGTCCTTTCTTCCCAAGTTCCTTTTCTGAATTGTTCCTTTGCTCAGGTTCTCCATCCTACCATTCCTCTCTTCCTCACTCATCAAAGTGAGAACCTAGTTTAAGTCTACCCAGGTCCAAAAAGTTCAATAAGAACAGCAATAAAAATAATTGTGACTAAAACCTTCTCTATTGAAGGTTATACATCTTTTTTTTTTCCTGAACCTAGGAAATCTATTCTCAGTATGATTTACAGAGGCTTTAATGCATTTTATGATAGTATTTGTCGTGTATGTATAAGGCTATCTTCATACAAAGTTGCAAGGTTTAATGGAAGACAATTATCTAAAAGCAATTATCTAAAAGTCTTTCAAGCATCCATCAGAATTTTCTGGTCATCCTAGGGGATCACTGTATTTGTGTTGACTGACTACTCATTATTTAAACGAAGAACATTATACCACCTAGGAGGCACGGTGATGAGGAAGGAAGAGACTAAGATACAAAATTAGAACAGTGGATTCCTTAATGTGGGTGGGTGCTGTTTTAAGTTTGAATCTGGCTTTCATGATCTTAACAATCAAGACAAAAGGCTAAGATGTACCGACCATTTGCTATATGTTGTCTATGGAAGTAAGTGGATTACACACATTATTTTATTTAATCCTCACAACAACCTGAAAGCAGAGTGGACCATTTTAATCAACATTTGCAGATTAGAAACTGAGATATTAGGTGATTCATCACAGTTCACTCCTCTGGGTAATTTATTGTACTTGAGTCTTCTCTGTTGCAGCTGAGATAGGGCTCATACCTGATAGGTCTGGCATCAACTACTCTGCTTCAAAGCATCAGAGTAAACTGTTTCTGACTTAAATGTTTCTAGTTTCAGGTTCCTCATTTGAAAATGCATAAAATAATTTCTAACGCAACACGTAGAGTATGTGACTCAAATTATGCAAAGAAAAAATCTGTGACCTATAAGGAGACACTAGTTAAGTTTATAGTTGCTATAAAAACAGATATTTAACCCCTGGTCCACCACCTCACTTTTAATGTAAACTTAATAATTCTGGAAGTCTTGAAAATTATGGCTTAATTTTTACTTTGATTCAAAAGAAGTCTCCAAACAGCCACTTGTCAGACTGAAGAAAACGTATCTTGATAGCAATAGGACATATTGCCAGGGTCACTTCCCTCAATTTCTCCAATTACACAGCTTGCTGCTAGGAGATGAATCAACCATGAAAGTCATCCCATTCCACACCGGAGAGTGGAGTGCTCTCTCCCTAGCCCTTGGCATTTAACCATATTGAATTATGAATGTGTTTCCAATCATACTGTTTGCTTTGGAGCTAGTCAGGATGATGCAGAACCTTTTGGGGGAAATTAGATTTTTAAAGTCCACTGCAATTTTTAAAGCAAAGTTTATTCAGAAAGCTCTGGTTATCTCAAGATTTGCCAGATTATGGGAAATGGCAGTGAGTCCAGGATGAGCTCACAGAATGGTTCTCTAAGAAAACTGTGGCTTTATTTGATATTAAACAAAACTGCCTGGCCAGGCCAAAGCAGGTCCTGTAAAACCAAACAGCAGACAACTTGGTTTCTTTCTCCTGCTCTTCATGTAGATGCCTCCTGGGGAACTTGTGTTTTGTGTAAAATGAAACCTCTTCTCAGATGAGCATGAACCTTATTGTCTAATTAAGGAGGAAAATAGTCTGTTCTGCCAACAGGCAAAAATTAGTGGCAAATTCAAAAATAGGTATTGTAGGTTGTTCTCACTTTAGTGTACATGTCAGTTTCTGAGTTGGGAACAGAATGGTGATGGATAGAATTTCAGGTATGAGTTCTCTTACTCCTCTTATTCCATGCCTGAGAAGCCCAGAAAAGTCTCCAAAGTGGAGAGAGAGCTCATGCATTAGTAGAATTCTATGAAACATCTCCAGGCTGGTTATAGTTTTTTCCTTACCTTTAAGATGGAGGAGTTAGGTTCACCCCGTGACCTGGCAGTTAAAACAGGTGCACGACACATGTATCCCAAGGTCCCTGCTTAAGGATCCAGACCCTGGAAATAAGCAGTGATAAACAACTGAATAATGTAAAGTGCTTCTTCCTCCTCTGTCTTCCTGCCTGCCTGTGTACTCATGTTCATTCCTGCCTGTGCTTTTCCTTAGAAAAAAATTATATATATATGGAGGACTTAGAGGTACTTTCAGACAAAAGAATACTTTTCTGTCTCCCTTCCAATGGACCTATTAGTACTTCTACCTGTTCTTTTTAATAGTTCAACAGGTGGATTAAAAAGCTGAATAAGGCTGTTTTAGGTCAGAATGTATGGTGCTTTTTTATGAAAAGGAACTAATTAGAGAAAATCCTCTACTCACATTATCAAAAAAGATAGGTGAATGGGGCAAATAGCCACATGAAAAGATGCTTAACATGATTAATCATAAGGCAAAAAAAGGCAAATTAAAACTGCCACAAAATACCATTTTACATTTGTTAGAATAGCTATTGTCAATCGATAATAAACACCCGTGATGAGACTGTGGAGGAACAGGAATCCTCATATAAAAAGGGACAAAATGGGGCCTGAAGCTGACAAACAGGATTAACATCAGATAAAAATGCCTGTATAGGATCAGAAAGAAGACAAAACAGTTAATCACCAAATAGTTTCCCAACATCTGGTTTATATAAAGTTGGGGTCATCTGGCATCTTGCCTCCTCTTCTCTTTCTTCTTTTCAAGTGGAAGACCCACTGTCACCCCTGAGAGTACTTTTTCTTTTTCTTTTTTGTTTTCTTTTCAATAAAACTCTTCTTACTCATTAACACTTGGTGTGATACTGAAATTCTTTTCACAGACTTAACTCCAGAACCTCACCTGTGGGTCCAGGTAAGACCAGAAGTTGAGAAAAGGAAACAGGCAGGGACAGAAGGAGCACTAGCCTGTCTTTCAACCAGACTTCCTGGAACTTGGCAGAAACCAAGTCCAGGCTGGGTGGCCCACTAAACCTGAGGCCACACGACATTCCTCCCCACCTTCTGGCAGCCTTCAGCACTTCTGGAAAGGTCCTGTAAACTCTAATATCAATACCTTATCATGCCATTACTCTCAGAGCAGACGAGTTAGTGTCCTTCGCCTAGAAAAAAAAAAGTGCCAAAGAAGATTTACTATATGAATTATATTATAAAGGAGTCACCATTCCAAATATCTCCTTAAACTGAAAAATATCAAACAACTAAATAGTCAAACCTCTCTTCTGCCTTCAGAGACCACTCTTCCTATGAATCCTGTAACTCGAGGAGAACAGAGACTGAAACATAAACAAAATCTAAACTATTTCTATATAATGACTTTGAATAACTTTATACTTTAATTTCCAGAGAAGGGAACAAAATTATAGACCAGGCTGTTGCTAGACAAGTTTCAAAATAGTTACCCACTAAAATACTCTGAAAAATATAGAGTGATTTACAAATATATGCTAACATGAAATGGCTGAAATAACCCTACTGCATATATTTAACTTAATAACATAAATATAGAACACAGTATTGCAAGTTTTTATATATAGCCTAAATTGGTTTAATTTTCTTTTTGCTGTATTTAAAGGAAAAACTCTTGATTGCTTTAAAATTCTATAAGCTCTTGGTGGAATGTCATTAAAAGTTACCCTTAAGTTAAGTGGTTATAGAAAATGATATAAAAACCACTCTAACCTAATCAAGCCACTTCAACACTTAGAGTAGTTTTTCAAAAATGAAAACATTTTTGACATTTTTGATGAGTGTTTGGCCATTCAACATTTTTAATGTTGAGAAAAAAAATGATGAGTTTGAAACTCCGCAGCCAATTGAAATGTTACTACCCCCACAAACTGGTAATAAAATACAGGTGGTACTCCTATTTAGAAAAAGCTAGCATATGGAATTCCAGGTTTACAGAGCAGACACATAAGAATATGGTAATTTTCATTACAAAAAGATTCTTCACATAACAAAAGGATTCTCCTCAGGGTTCTCCTAAACATCAGCCTCTGTTAGTTCATTTAAATATGACTCAATTTGCACACCAATTTTCAGAAGCATATTCATTATGGAAAGATGAGCATACACTAAATAACATGTATCTAGCCAGATATTAAATCCCAGAGCCTAGCAACTTGGGCATGCAGCAAGCAATATGTAAATGCTTCATAGATAAATGAATGAATGAGTAAATAAATGAAGATTACAGAACTCGAGATTTCAAGTCAACAAATAAAAGTGATTTTAGTGACCAATACGGTCTTTGAACAGCATGTGGGGTAGCTGTGTTGAGTACACTAGGAAAGTTTAAATTTTTAAATTTTTTAAATTTATTATTTAAATTATTATTTATTAAATTATCATTAAATTAAATAATAATTATTAAAAATTTTAAATAAATTGTAGATTATTATGCTCTTTCATTATTGAGTGAACAAACTAATAAAACTAGCTACCAGGCACATTTCTACTCTCACATCTAAATTGGGAACAGATCATAACATAACGCGTGAAAAAAAAAAATCAACGAGACTGTCTTTCTACAACCAGGAGACCAGTGTTGGGGTCTTTCAGCTGCTTCCTTTGATGCAAAATCTTAAGTTTTTAGGCTGTTTCTTGGGGCATCTTTGTTCATTCTCTCATCCTAAGCTTTACACTGTTGCATGATTATTACCTCTGTAACAGAAGCCAGCTTTACATTCCTT
The DNA here is from genome assembly GCA_004363575.1 of Solenodon paradoxus. Classification (NCBI taxonomy): domain Eukaryota; kingdom Metazoa; phylum Chordata; class Mammalia; order Eulipotyphla; family Solenodontidae; genus Solenodon; species Solenodon paradoxus. Next base: position 2,276,998 of record RJWH01000009.1, read on the forward strand.
TCTTTTTCTTTACCACCCCTCAGACATAATCAAATAAAGCATTCCAAACTTCTCCTTTTCCTGTACAATATTCAACTCAGTTCTCTAGACCACTGACTTGAAGCCATAGATGTCTAAATCCTGGGTGAGGGAGCCCTTTGCTAACTCACACAGACATGGGAGCAGTTTAGCAAATGAGGGAGGTTCTCCAAGGGGTGGCCTCGACCATCACATCAATCCCCTAATTTCTCCTGTTGAGAGGTTTTGCTGCTTAAACATCCTCATGTTGTCCCATCTCTCCCCCATTCCCTTGGTCCTCCTTCTCTCCTTTCACCCTGGCTCCTTTCATAAAATCCTCCAATTTTCCTTTTTTTCTTAGTCAGCAATATCTTCCTTAACAACTGAAACCAGAGTCAACAACTTACTTGAAAATGGACTTTGAATTCAATGAGGGTGAGGTCAGAAGAGGAAGAATAATTGGGAAGAGAAAGACTTTTGCAAGGCAATGAATGGGCTGAGACACTGCTGAAGGAAAGCTGGATTAGGGAAAGGCACAGAAACCCAGGTTGGTGCTCCATTCTCAGACTGGAATAGAGAGGCTCCTCGTTGAAAATGTTCATTCCAGGGAGTAGGCCAACAGGAGACGTAGGTGGTGACAGGCCACTGCAGCAACATAGAAGTCAGTAGGGTTTGCAACTCTCCAGAGAAAGACAGATGTCCCAGCATAGAAGCCAAATGGCATTGACCTCCACCAGTACCCTCAGGAAGCGAAACCATCTATTCCTTAAAACTGACCTTGTGTTTCTGTATCCTATAATTTCCATAGAAGGTGGTCCTCTATAAAAAATGGACCCAGACCCCAGAAGCTTCCATCTCAGGACTGACACTGCTGCCTCTCGTGGTAGTGGTTGTGGTAACTGAAACAGTCAGCAGTGACTCCCTCTATTGAAATAGCAATGTCAGTGACTGCTCTGAGGGTCATGGTGTTGGGGTGGTAATAACACCAGGACACACTGAGGTCTCCACAGCCGGTGTGGTAGTGAAGGCGGTCATAATGTTCTCATCAACAGGCACATGTTCTGTGGATGGGAGGTCTCCATGCTGGACATGGGGGCAGTAGGATTTTAGGATGACTCTTGACTAAGGTCAGAGTGATCCTCCATAAGCCTGTATCTCCTCTGTTCAAAGAAGGATAGAAGTGGCCATCCCCAGGTTCCACTGCCAAAGAAGGAGCTCCACATGAAGGAGCTTGTGTTTCTAGCAGATTTAGTAATCAATGGATGGGCATGACATCTGGCATCTGTGTTACTGCAGTCCCACAATGGTAGAAGCCATTCTTTTTAGATAGTGAACTGATGGAACTAACAGATAATGGAACATTCTGGGGCATGTTTTGCATCTTTATTTTCCCCTTAATTTTAATATTAAGAGTCCCTAATCTTAATTTGCTATTAAGATTACTTCACAAACCCTAAGAATTTTCTTTAAAGTGTTCAATTCAGTAATTTAAAATATATTGATATATTTACAGAACAATGACCACTATCTAATTTCAAAAAAGTTTTGTCACTCTAGTAAGAAAACTCATATCTCATTAGAAATTATTCCCCAAATCACCTCTTCATCTTTGTCTCTTAGTGAATGTCACCATTAGGATAGTCAATTAGTCATTTGTACATCTGGATAGATAGATAGATGATAAATAGATGATAGATAAATAGAAAGACGGATGAATGGAAGGAAGGAAAGATGGATGAATGGATGGATAAAGGTATAGAGATAAAGAGACAGAGATAGAAATATAAAGAGATACATAATGAGTGAGAAAAGTGTGCAGTCATGTCTGTTCCTTCATTGGGTGCTAATACTGACACCTCCCAGGTTTGCTTTTGGTCACCGAGTCGCTCTCAGGGTGCTGGGCAGAGCATGCTTACAATAATAAGACCCTTCAAAAAATTATTCAACAGGAAGGCTCTTGAATGTCCTAATTCCATAGTACTTGTCAGTCTCATTGCCTTCCATGTACCTTTGTTATTCTTCCCCCTTACAAAGTCCTACCCACCTAACCTGTCTACTCTTTACTCCCAGCGAAATGTCAAAGTTTAGCTCAGGTAAGCTCTTGTTAAATAGCCCTCCATCTTCTCCCTTCCTTGTATCATATTGCTCTTGTTTACACTCATTTGAATTGATGGCTAAATGTAGTTTTTACCCAAATACAATTAAGCATTTATCAACATCATATGTAAGGTCCCTTTCAAAACTAAACTCAATTTCTTTTCTTGGAACCAAGCAATTCTTGAGAGTTGACTGTTCTCAAGGTTTAAAAAAGCATTGGGGGCTTGGAATATGTCAGCCTTCTGAAGCTCAGACTGATTAAAGGGGAAAATATTCACTTAGGTATAGAAGTTCTGTATTTATTAAAAACAAACACAACAAAATCAACAGTACAAAAAGTCCTATTACCATATGATTCAAATTCCTCTCTAAACTCTATATAGTTGAACAAAAAGGTCTAGATGCATAGGTTTTCTAGTGTTTGTTCAATGAATGAATAAGTGAAAGAATGCTACTTTTCAGTGATTTTTTTGTGTGTGCCAATCTCTCAATATATAAGCCTTCTTTTAATGTCAGGGATTTGTTTTTCTTCCTCTGCATTTTTTTTTCCTTTTTAAAAAATTATCTTTAGACCGTGAATAAAATATAGTATATCCAAATTGTTATTGACTTTAGAATGAGCTGGACTTTAGCCAGGATACAAGAGAAACAACTCCTTGGGGAGACTTTATTTGATCTGAAAAAGTTAAGTTGTTATTACTCTTACAAAAAACAATGCAAGGCAATTTAATTGAGGACATAACCATCCAGATGTGGAAGAAGAGAATAAGAAACCAATGTGAAAGAAAGTATCTACTGAGAAAATGCCCTGCAAACATAATATGCGATATGATTTTGAATTTTAAAAGACTAGAAACTGGAAAAGCTGAGAAGACTTTAAATCTATAATGTAGAGTATAATGTTCTTTCAATAATATCAATAACTTATCATTTCATTCTACCTTTAACTAGTTAGTTTTCAGTATCTTACATAAGCTCTATAGACAGGAACACATTTACAGTATTAACTAGTTATTTCAAGCTGCATAATAATATTAATGAATCAAAATAAAGCAAAATCCTGTATCTTTCAAATATTAAAAATTGGCCTATAATATAACAAAATTTCCTTTAATTTTGCTTCGTTGTGCAAAATGATATGTGGTTTAATTTGAAAGGTCACTATTACTTTATTTATCTTTCTAGTCATCACCAATCTTTGCAAAAAAATACTTTTTATTAAACCCCAGAATGAGATAATAGTGCAGAACACTATATAGTGTATACAGTTGCTTCCTTCTACTTTGGTGTTAGCTGAAAACTCATGGTAAAGGCAATCCAGTATCCATTGTCCCTTAGTATTTGATGGACATGTATCACTCTATTTAAAACTCACACAGTTCTTGAATTTGGCTTCCCCAGTAAGGAGGTAGGTGAGGTGTCTCATCAGATTTGCCTGTAGCATTGGTCCTCAGGGTATCTGAGATGTCATCAAATAAGGTCAGGGTGGTCACCGTAAGTGTCCACAAAGAAAAGGTGCAAATATAAAGAAGCAGCACCCCTTATTTAATTAGTGTAATTCTCTATTACGTTCTTTGAAAATTATTCATTTTAATTCTTTTATTCTCCTCCATCTCAGAAAAAATCTACTCCATTGAAACTCACCTGAAATAGACCCAGTCCATACAGAGTATCAAAATCATGTAAAGTTATGGGGAAAAGGGGATAAGCAATGTTTTAGTTTTCCCCTCTGTGACTTCCTTTTCTGTAATTTCTTCGTTATTCTCTAGTACTCTGGAAATTAAAAATTCTGTTCTGTGGCAATAATTTGTTAGTGATCTTCTTTTGTCTTTTGCTCCTGACCCAAATAACCTCTGTCCAAAATAGCTCTATTGTTTATGCCTAAGTAAAAATACTATTTCTTGTATATGTTTCAGTAATTGCAAGCTAAGTTCTTGAGGCTTTCTTGCCATTATGAGCCTTTGCATTTCAGTTATTCAAATGAACAAGAAATCTTATTTAAGCCAGTTATATTCAATATCTAGAAGTGGGAATATGGCCCAACTGTCCTACAGCTTTTCTTCCTTTTCATCATCCCTCACACCGTCATAAGTACTCCAATAATATTTTCCTTTCTAATCTCCTTCAATACTATACTACTTGTTTATTTTTGGTCTTATTTTTTTCCTGTAATTTCTTCAACTTAACTTTCCTCCTTTCTTGCTTCTTCATTTAACAATATCTGTCTTAGGGTATCCTGCTTACTGGGGAGAAAATCATTAGATTCATTTATTCAAGGTATCTGGTAGCTTTCCGTAATAGCTAAAGTTTCTTAGACTATATGATATAGTCAAAGAATCGGACACATATTGTAATAAAGAACCAAACACCTCTCAACGAGCACCAAAAATGTATAAGCATCCACCTGCCTTAATTCCCAATTTCAATTATGTCTCTTTAAATGAAATGACTTCAGGGATGTCTTCCTTGATGAGCAGCTTATCTCCAAGAGAAAACACAGTGACTTCTGCTCCATTCATTCACTTTTTATTTTCCTTCTTACCTTCACTAGAGGAATTATTCATTAGTAGTCTATCATTTTTTGTAAGAGTAATAAGAACATAACTTTTTCAGATCAAATAAAGTCTCCCCAAGGAGTTATTTCTCTTGTATCCTGGCTAAAGTCCAGCTCATTCTAAAGTCAATAATAATTTGGATATACTATATTTTATTCACAAGGCCTAAAGGTAGACATGTCTATCATGTCTCCCCACTTGAATTAAAATTTATTAATATCTGAGCTTTTAAAAAATAAAATTTATTTAACTATCGAGCACTGGACTCAGAATCTGGTTTATAACAGATGACTAATAAATACTTACTGAATTAAAATAGAATTTGTGATTTGCCTATAAATCTACGTGACCTTATCACTTCAAGTCTACAACCTAATCTATTCTGCCTTCTATCCACGGTTCTATCAGAATACTCCTTTGTTTAAAAGTTTTGATAACCACTTTATTTTATGATTAAAACAAAATTATGAACCCAAATATCTGAGACATTTTAGTATTGTCAAAATCAGCTTTTTAAAATTTAAACTCCCAACATTTTCTAATTGATTCCCTGAACTAGAATCATATTTGGTCACTTGGCAACCTGCTTTAACCTAAACTTATTTATTTTTTAATTCACTTATGTATTTGTAGCAATTTCTTCCTAGGGTTTGTGAAGTAATCTTAATAGCAAATTCTATAAGAATTATTTCTTGACTAAGTGTCTACAATTCTTGCTTTATTGTTTGCTCATTACCTAGTCTATTTTGAATACTTTTTTTTTAAGGAAAGGTACAAGCAGGAATGAAGGCAAGCAGAGGTAGGCAAGCAGGAGGAGAGAGGAGGAAGAAGCATTTTATCTTGTTTAATTTCTCATTCTGGTTGTTCCTCCCTACCCAGGGAAGTGAACCTGGGACCTTGGGATGTGTGTAGACTGAGTCCAATTGCTATTTCGCTTGGGCCCACCCATTTGACTATTTTTGTATAATTTACGTTATACCCCAGTAGTCATTTTGCTCATCTTTGTCTCTCTAAAGCATCTCAAAGAAATAATTCCTCCTAGCAGAGACTTTAGAAACTTAACCTAATAAAGTTGTTCTAAAGTGTGCTGTACTTCCTGTAATTATGGGAAGTGGCTTAACTAGCATCATGTAGGATGTGTCATATAAATTGCCTAAGAAGTAAGTATAACTATTGAATTGAAGAAGGGAGAAAGTGAGGGTGCCCCAGTAGACAACAGAAACCCTATAACTCAAGGCACAGATAGAACTCGCATTTTTATAGAAGGTAAAGAAGGTAAAATTACCTAAGTTAAGGTCCGAAATGGTGTCTCTTTATAAAGTTTCCTGGGAACACAGATTAAATAAAAAAAGCTTGATCATTTCATGGATTCTATCCCTATTCTTTTGGGTTTTGAAACTCGTCATTTTGTATTGTGTGAGCCCATTGGTTGTAAACATCAATATATGGGAAAGGTGATAAAAGCCATTGCATGCAGTTCTATCACATAAGACCTTGCAAAAATGAACAGAGGGGAAAAAAAAAAAAAAAAAAAAAAAACACCTCACAGCTATATAATTGAAAGGGAGGGAGGTGAATCAGACATTGTATGTCCTAAGGAATCACATATAGTGTAAGCAGTTCACTGATCTGTATCAACACATTAATGATTTATGTAGCTTTTAATTTACAACACAGACATATCTAAAATAATCAGGTAGAAGTAGGCATTAAAAATTCACTGCATGGGTCATAAAATGATTAGTTATTCAAGTGACTTCAGATTTGTATTTCATTAAGGAATAATTTTAATTTACTTTTAAACAGTTTATATACAGAGATTTAAGAACTCTTGCAAGACGATTATGCATACTCCAGCTTTTATGTATCCAATATATTTGAGACACTTGCATCTACTTTTTTTCCTCCTTGCAAGCAGTATTAATTTGTTTGAGAGCATACATCCAAAAAATATGGGCCAATAATTTAGTAAAAGCAACTTTAATTTACAGAAAATGTTTGGCATTTCTTTCATTATTATTTCTAGTATGTGTGGTTTATATGGATTTGGGATTGGTTGGGCGTGCAGAAATCTCTTTTTTGCTCTGTGAAATGAAATCATCTAGACAACTCTATGTTTACTGGTCACTCAAGGTAAATATTCAACATTTTATGTCAAAGTTATCATTAAAGAATCATACAAAGTTATTCTTAGAAGAAATCTCAGAAATTATGTGTCCCAACTTGCTAATTTATAGATGAAAATTTGGTCCTACAAGGTAAAGAGACTTGTTTCAGTGCTCATAGGTAGGAATCCTGCTTCTGAGCCTAATATATGTTCCTCTGTACCTTGAGGTTCATTAGTTCCATCTTAGCTGTTAAAGCTATTTCTATTGTTTAAAAAGCTAACTTGCTGGTTCACTGCGAGTGTTTATTTTCTGCCTCCTTCCTGATCAAATACTGCAGCAATCTGTAAAAACATAACCAGGCTAGGGGCAGTTTAACTTGAAATTAATCTTATCTAGGCTATTAAGCACCTAGTTTCTCTGGTTTCTGCAATTCCATCACAATAAACATTTTGAGATGCTACTCTCAACTCCAAAAACTAACACAATTATATTAAAAGCTTAGCCATTATCAAACTTATCTGGAAGGCAATGTAGCTCATCATGCCAGTAGCATCTCTGTCCTCAGCCTTTTTTTTTTTTTAAGTAGTTCTTTATTCACTCCCATGCTCTACCCTGGATCTCCTTAGCTCTTGCCTTCAATGGATGGCTGTCATGTGGAACTTTATTGAGGGCCTTCCGAAGCTCATGATAAATCTTGCTGCATGCACTGACACTGTCAACCTTGTCTATAACCTTCCCAAAGTCAAAGAAGTTTGGCAGATTTCTGCTCTTGCCTAGATGAGGTTTTTCTCTATGTCTCTGTGGAAGATGATAAGTCTTGTACCTTGCAAGCTGAACAAAGTTTCTATTTTTGACACAAGTTATAAATGCCAAGTTAAATGATCCAGTGAACATTTACTTAAAATATATAACTTGTGATCCATAAGTTATCCATGCCAGGCTAATATTCTCTTTCTTTGTCTGTCAACTCTACATATTACTTCTGAAGCACCCTGCTTTAGATTCCCATTTTGTCCTTAAAAATTAAGGAGAGCAAATGACAATTTAAACACTGAGTTATACATTAGCACATTCAGTGATGTGCCAAATATCCTAAAAGCAGACTGGAAAGTCTCACAGCAGTTATTGCTCTCTCTCCACTTTTGCCATCTGGAACTCATCATGCCGACTCCAGTGAGCATTCTGTGAAGAATTCCAAGACTCTATTCTAGTGAAAAAGAAGCTAAAACTAACTTTTGCACAACCTTTTGGAAATGGTCTTGTATTTTTAAAAATTCTAATTTCTGCAGTTTGCTTTCATGCACTTAAAATTTACTTGAGATATTTTTCATTCATTTCATTTCACAGAAAGATTTTTCCCCTTCCTTTGTAATCAAGGTTTTGTAACTCCAGAGTATTCCATTTTATGAAAGCACCATAAATTATTAAACCAGCCTGCCATTGGTGGGCGTGGAGGTTGTTTTCAGTTGGAAATAGTCTTATAACTCAGGTTAGGTTCTGCTTCTCACTTCTATGACTTTAAGGGTTTTTCTTTTCAAGGACAAAGAGTCTAATTTCTAGACTCTTCTGCAACATATAACCTGTCCTCCTTTTATATACCATAGTTCACCTGACACCACACTAAATCTGCTGCTGTAATCTTTATGCTATAAATCCTTATACTTTCTTATTTTAACTCCTTTGATTAGGCTGTTCTTCCCTTTGAAATATTTGATGTAACTGCCTTTTCATGTAATTGTCACTCATTTAAGGTCCAGCTACAGATTCCTGCCATTCACCTGCATTGACTTGCCACCTTGTCCTCATTCTGTAGCCTCTACATTCTTGTTGCCCTGTCATACATACACTGAACTCCTGAGATAAAATGGACTGAGTATCACCTCCAGGGTTCCCTAGAACACTGTCCTGTGTGTATTGCCCATCATAGGGATTGGAAAACCATAGAACTGACTCTGTCCTCACATTTATTTAGACAATACATCTATTGCTTCATGTCTTTTACTACATTGTGTGTATGTTGGTACACCCACACATGTGTGCATGTATTTATATTCACTGTTCCCTTTCTATTTGTACCTCGTGAAAATGCATTGCCAAGTCTTAAACTACTTTATATTCAGGTCTGAGACTAGCCAAGTATTCTATACTTGGTGATGTTTAATAAATACTTGCTGATTGGGGTGATATTCAAGATAATTAATAATCATAAGGGATGCTCAACCAACCAAAATGAATGTTGGCCATAAATATTCAATAAAGCCATATCTGCACACTGGCCCACTCTTAGTCCTGGTTATATCCTCTAAAGAAAAAAGATTCAAAATATGAATTCAGACAATAGAGCACTTTTAATATCCTGAGAAATGAGATAAATTCCACAAGTAGTTTGTTAAAATTATTTCATCATTGTGGTCTAGGAATAGGATACATTTTCCTGTCTTCCTCCAGTATGCATTTTATTTTGGCTCTCTATAAAAAAAGGCATTAATCATGGAAGGAAAAGACTCAAACTAAGGCAATATCAGTGAGATAACGGCCAAGTTCCCTGAGTTGCTGCAATTACCTAAATAGTTTTCCTGCTGTTTCTGATTTTGGAGTGCAATGGGAAGATGCTATTTTTTGAAGACTAAGGTTTCCAGTTAAGAAACTTTCTCAGTTTTCCAAAATTTCTTAGTGTTGGAATCCCCTCGTACTGGCTTACTAGGGTGGTCTTGTTGGTTTAGTTCCAAGCTGTACTTGAGACTTGTATTCTAACCAAAACAGCTCATCACAGATCAGCTAAATCCACATGGAAAAACTCAAAAGTAAGACTGGGAGACCAAATACTTGGTCTTACGCTGCGAAAACAAATACTTTTTTTTTTTAACAGTGATGGGCCAAAAAAAGGGTGGGAGAGGGAGACAGGTTTAAGACTGAGGAACTGACAAGAAAGACCAGGCAAAAAGCTAAGTTATATCCCTGGGGCATATTTCATTCCATCTTTATATTTAACGTGACGTATCTAGAGGTGACCTGTATTCAGGGAAGACAAGAGCCTTCAGTTACTTGAATTTCAATACAAATGAATTCATTTATCATTCACTTCAATCAACATTCTTCAGTTCTTACTATAAGCTAGCCCTGGTGCCAGATAGACAAGGGGAACTTAGTGACAACATATTAAATCATCTTTGCAGTCTGGGCTTTACTCATGGGGGAAACTGAGGGAAAAGAGATGTAAAATAAAGAATAAGGCAAATGAGTAATATCATTTTAGAGATGACAAAGAATATCAAGAAGAAAACAGAGTAAGGTAGAAAAACAGAGGAAGGGCTTAGAGAGCTATTTTATCTCAGGCTATTGAAGATGTGATTAGATGTAGACTGGCGTCATGAAAGCACATGGAGAGGAATGTCCCAGGAAGAGGCAGCAGCAAGTGTAAGAGTACGAGAATGGGGATGAGCTGGTCATGCTGATGGAATGACAATACGATCAAGAACAATATAGCAGTTCAGGGGCGGCTGGAACCAGGTATACAGGAAACAGTGCAGCTCTTACAGGACATTCCAAGGGGAATAAGAATCAATTGTAATGTTCAAGTGGGAAGTTAAGGAAATTGATGTAAGTTTAAAATGATTATTGGTTGCTATGTGAAGAGAAGAGAGATAGGATCATGAGTGAAAGCAGGAAGACCTTTTAGAAAGCTATTCTGATATACTGACTATAGATAATTTAAGCTCTAACTTGGGGTTGGGAACCTGTAAGGAGGAAGTGTGCAGAAATTTGATCAAATTCAGTGTAAGTTTTAAGGGCAGAGTTGAGTGTATTTGCTCTTGTGTTGAACAGGATGAGAGTTATTATTTGTTTTTAGGTCCAAAACAATTGAGTGAATAGTAGAATAAGAAGAAACTGGAGAGAGCCCATTTCAGGGAGAATGAAATCAATACTTAACTTAAGGACCAATTAAGTTAGAAGTGCCTGTTGATATGCATATAAGCAAGACTTGTAAATAGAGCGACATGTGAGACTGGAGCTCAGGAAAGAGGTTAGGGCAATAAGTATTTTCTGTAGGTATATTTAGCTCTATATACAAGTAGTACAGTTACTATGAAGAACATTTGACGTTAAAATTTCGTTTTGTACTTTCGTTTTGCTTGTGGATTTAATGTTTTCTTTCTTCTTAATATAATGTGCTCTGTTATTTTTCTCTCCTTAGACCTTATTTACTTGCCATGTGTATTCAACTTCTTAATAGTATTGAATACTTGTTTTGACAATGGCGAAGAGGTCCAATAAAATTCCATCTATCTTAATACATTTTCATGACTGAAATAATGATTCATGCTTGCTATTATTTTGATCTCCAGATTTTTAAAAGTCCTTAAAATTGTTGAGAAGTACTGAGAGGAGTCATTTGAGAGATCAAAGCATTAAAAATTAAACCTCTTTGGAAATTCACAGCCATCATTTTTAACACTGAATATGTATTAATATCACTAGGACTTTAAAAATAAATACTGATGCCTGGGTTCCACAAAAGACCAATAAATCAAGATCTAGAATCTGAGCGATTTTACCAGCGTGCAGTCAGAGATGACTACTAATTGAATGGAAGTAGATTATACATTACATAGAGAGACTTGTAATAGATCATAGCAGATAATACTAGAGATACATAATGTGCAGTCTTCATGGGAAAACTCAAATTCTAGTTGCTAAGATAGAAATTACCGAATTATTTTAGTACAGTTGAAGGTAAGACTGATATATAACATCTATACTTCTACTTACACATAAGCCAGGGGAAATACCCCAAGAAGTGTTACAGAAATGTAGATATAATTTTCAAAAATACTAATTCTGTGCAGAATATTTAGAGAAATTCATTTTAGAAAAATATGTCACATTTACTAGATTATCCTCTATACTAATAGAACTTCAATTGTAGGATGGATTTGTATTTTGAGAATTACTTCCAAAATCATTTTGAAGACAATTCTAGAGAATTTAAGAAAACCTTTTTTTTTTTTTTGTTTTTAAGAGAGTGGCTCTGGTGTGCTGGGAGAGCTGGATAGCTCTTCTGTGGATCACAACTCAGTTCTGAGTCCATTTTCACAGATGTGCTAAACATATTATAAGGATAGACACATCTTCATAATTAAATACATTCCTCTCAAAGTGGCTATTTTGAAAGATAGTGCTCATCTGAATCCATCAGGGCTGCTACGCATCTCTAAAATAATCAATAATTGTGCTGTCTGTATCCCATATTGGACAGTATTGACTATCATGTGGTTCAAGACATACTTCCAATTTTAGTTCAGGAATAGAAAAGCAATGCTAAAATTTTTTACCTAATTTACATATTTTACCTATGCTTCCATGATAATCAAATATCAATAATCATAGACTCTGTGGTCTGGAGTTTAACATCTATACTGCATGCTCCCTTCTGCCAATGTCCCCATAAACACAAGCTACATATGGGTTGGTTACTCCTGAGAGTACTACCAGTTGGAGAACTGAGTCTGTGTCCTTGTTTAGGATGAAGACTTAGCCATCTTCACACTCCTGAAGTGTGAATGGGGATCCCTGGTCTTTAACTCCTAGGGTTTTAAGTTTGTTGTAAGGGTCTGGACAACATGGATTAAAAGTTGAAACAAATGAGGTTCAGTCTTAGTTTATGGGGAGTCTGAAATGATTCGCCTAGAGAATTTCTGTGTTCTTTTAAAAAAGGACATCTTATACTTTAAGCATACATCTTGGGACTATTTCTTTGGAGAGTCTTACAAACAGTGATTCTCTTGCCCTGCCTCATTACCTGGTGAATATATAGCACTTAAACAGCAAGAGCACTTAAAGACTCATATTCTTATTTTAGAATGACACATTTCTTTCTCTGAATGGTTCAAATTCAAGTCTCTTCTCCATAAAGGATTATGAGTTATCTAAAAGGTGATGGCTTCAGTGAGTACTGTGTTGGCATTGAGAGTCTGTCAGGAGGATATAGATGTTTGCTTTGGTAAATTTACTAAACTTTGATAGCTTGCTCAATAGGTTTTTCTAGTGATCATTTTAGGGAGTTGACAATAAACATGAAATTTGTTAAAAGTTGCCTAAGTAACCAGGATAATTGTATTAGCCATTTATCATTAACATGAAATAAATGGTAAGATAAAGAGACACATTGGGTGACAACTATTATATCAGGGAACCTCTGCAGCACTACTGGTAGATATAAGATTTAATATAGGTGTAAAGTCTACTAGATGCTGAGATTATGAATTTTTCATTTTATCCTTAGAAAGAAAATTAGTTCTGTGAAGTCTACTTGTTTATTTTCCAGATGAATCAAGAGATCTGGAGACTTAGTTGCTTGGTGATGTTCCGCTAGATAAGAACCTCGTTGACCTGACTGTCTGCTCAGTGCACTTCCTACTTTACTTCTTTGGAAATTCACCCTGAGAGGTGCTCCCTCCTGTCTGACTTGGCTTCATAGTAACTGCCTGCTCAGATTCAATTTCCTTTTAAGCTTGACACAGAGAGAATCATGACTGCCCACCCTCCTAGTGAAAAGAGGCAGACAGATGCCATCTGAGGCGACATCCTGAGTTCTTCCACTCGTGGTACCAGACACCGACGGTGTGCATGCATGTGCTACTGGAGTCTCACTTTCCGTCTGCAAACTCAGAGGTCCATTCTAATAATAACCCGTGGTGAGCCATTTTCCCAAAGGCTTTGGTTTTCCTGTGTGGCAGTCAATTCTGAAACCTGCACTCTGCTCTGCTTTTCTTCAAGGAAAAGCTCTTGGGAAAATTCTTCTTAGAGGGACGTTCAAGAACAGCAAATAGCAAAAGCTTCTTCCTCTCAGAACAGAACCAACTTCAGTCTGAGCTAAACAGAAGAGTGTGGGCAACAAGAAAAGTTTTAAGCAAAACTTTGGGTTAGGAGTACTGTGGGCTTTCCACATACGAGAACTAAAGGCAGGCTGCTTTTGGATAGACACACAGGATTGTATCTAATAGTTAAGTATTTTCAGAAGGGTGTAGACTGTAACAGCTGATCAGGATATAGGTTTTCTGAATTTTCTTAATTAATACCAAATATAAGCTCCAGGGTTCAGTGTGATTGGTCAAAACACTGAACTAAATGCTAAAGACATAGACTTTGTCATTCTTCACCACTTTTCTGCCTTATATTCAACTGTTAACTAGCTTCATTAGTTTGTATATCAGTTATCTGTCAGTCCACATGATTATCCTGTTGGTAAAATAAAAAAGAGCCACCATAACCAATAATGATTGCTATCTTTGATTATGCACATTTTCTGTAATATGCTGTATATAACTAAAAACAAAAATATGACTGCTATTATCCACACACTATAAATGAGGATTCTAAACCTAGAGAGAGTAGATGACTTATCTAATCTCATGAAAGTAACTCATTATAGCAGTAGGATGAGATTCTAGAACTTCTAATAGCTAGACCTGTACACTCTTAAATACACTGATTGTCAAGATTCAGAGTCCTGTCACTGAGCACTTGCACTGTAGCACATCAGGATCCTACTTCACTGGCTGCCAAGAACACTGTGTGAGAGAGTGGGCATGAAGTTGTCCATTGAAAGGATTGATGGTACCCATGTTGAAATTAACTTTAAAATCCTGATTAGAAGTCATTCTCCCTTGCACTAAATTTGGCTTAGAAAATAGAGAAAAGAGAAGCTGTTTAGAGAAGGGTTTAAATCCCAGGTTTGCAGTCAAATTGCCTCTGTTTGAATCTTGGGTCTGGCATTTAGTAACCACATGATCTTGGGGAAGTCTTTTAGTGTTTATAGTTCTTCACTCTTGAAGTAGAGTTATCAATAACAGCTACTTCCTGATGCAGATACTTTAAGAGGCAGTACCTATAATCCATTTATCTCATAAAGAACGCTCAGTCAGAATTCTCCCTCCCTCCTTTGCCCCTCACCCTTTTTCTCTCCTTCACTCTCCTCAGGGACGGGAATATTGTCAGAGGGGATGCTGGCCATGTCACCATGACGTGAAATACTTGCATGATGTAAGTAAGAATCAAAGATGGTCTTTTATGACATTTTCAAAGCACTGGTTGGGGGCTGGGGTCAGAATTAAGATAATTGAAATGTCTATGAGATGCTGAACTTGGTAATGCAAGATGATTCTGAAAATGGATTCTCAATTCTAATGTGGTGTGCTCAGCCTAATCAGTCTGGATCTTACAATTTTGCTTTAAATCCATGCAAGGTATCTGTTTTAGCTATCTTTGTCAAAAGACATACACACTAAAGTTCATGCATGCTTACACATATGCAAATATACGCATCATATAGTTTCATTAATATGAATCTTCCCAAATTTCAAACAGGTGAATGGAGGTTTGCCCTTTTCTTAAAAACAGGACTGAAAAAGTTTGACGATATTATGTCCTCATTAAGATACATGACTCTCTTCATTTTGACATCCTGTCACTTAGAATAGAAAACTGGTAGGCAAACTTTAAGTTCTGGAAACCTAGATTAGGAAACAGGTTCATTGAGATTCAAGAAGAACATCCTCATCAGAAAGGAGTTTGGTGATGGCTAACTTCTTTGAATGACCTTTAAGAAACAGAGTCTAAGTTCTCTTGCTCCTGATTAGGGCACAAGTAATCCCACAGAGAGTCCAAACCTCTTCTTTTTCACATGGGGAGTTAGCATCATATTTGATAGTGTCATTAATTCTACAAATCACGTGATAATAGACTATATCATCATTAGAACCAAGAATATCCCATAACATCTACCGCTAATCCTGGTAGCAGTAGAATCACAGAATCACAGAATCTTTAGCAAATAAAACTTGAGGGACATTTTGCTCTAAAATCCTCACTGTAAAAAAAAGTGAAACTTCTCATTTTATATGAGACATAGAGATATTAAAATAAATTTGTACAAGAACAAATTCTCACTCATTGATTCTAATTGTTTCTATCATTTAATTTTCTTTATACATTTCCTCACAAGGAAGAAAATAAGGAATTACTTTCCTTTCATAAAGAGAGAGGGGGGAAAAAAAAGACAGAAGCAAAGCAACAGAATTTATCTTTATGAAAGCAAATTCTATAGATATTTTGCCAAAAAGGACACATAGTGAAAATGGATTAGTTCATTTGAGTGGTTTGTGGAAAATATATATTTCCCAAAGCAGGTGGTACTATCAAAGTGAATAGGGAGAAAAATGTCGTGTATGAAAAATATTTTTTTCAAAATGCTATTTTTCAAGTCGAAAGGAAAGTGACACAAAATCCTACCACTGACTCTGACAGCATATTCTAATGGGTTCTGGCTATATTTTAGAGAAACATACACCCACATACAAACAGAAACAAACATTTTCAAAAAGGATATGTATAGAAAACCCTGGAGGTTTTACATTTGTTAGATGGAAGAAAAAAAGAAAGACAAACGGCCTGCCAGATAATGAGATGAGTGAGCAAGTAAGTCATTGGAAACTCACAAAATGCACTTTTTTGAGACAGTTCTAGTACTGTTGCTATAAGCAGGACGTGGATAGCATAAGAAGTTTTACTGCTGTTACATGGTCATTCTAGCAAAATTCCAGAATTTATCATTATTAAACAGTAGCTCCATGGAAAATATAAATTAAGATGTTCCCATCTCATTAAATGTCTTAATTGGTTTCTATTTTTTTAAACAACAAAATTCAGCTCAATAGACTTTACTGAACTTTGGTCACAAAACATGATTCGAGCAACAGTGGATATTATAGAGCCTATGAGAAGATTAAAAATGGTGGAAAATAGGCTAAATTGTTAGGATAATTAACCTGTTCCTTTCAGTATTAAAATATATGGTGATCTGCAAATGTAGTCTTTGCTTTCTTGAGAGACCAAGCAATTTGTCATCCTCATTGGGATGCTTAATTTTTCCCATCTTGCTCGTGAATTATATTGCACATACTAAAAAGTGTATATATCATAATTGTACAATTATGCTTCTTTTTCCTCAGTGTTCACAGAAAAGATCAACATACCTCTTTCCTGTCAGGCGAGGGTGTTCTATGTAACAATTATAGTGACAGGACCACTGTCTAATTCTGTTTATAAAACTTCTGTTCACTACTGCACGAAACTACCGTGGACACCAGGGAACCCACATCCAGAGAGTAATGGCTGGATTTCAAGTCCAAAGATGCCCTGTTCTAATATTCTACTTTCTCTTCTATCAACAGCTGCCATTGTTTGTGAGTCCTACTTGACCTTGGAAGGCTACTCTCCACTTCTAAGTATATTGAGAGCTAACCCAGATCTTAGCTCTTGAGTGAAGTGCTTTCTGATTCTAGTACTATTCCAATGAATTTATCTACTTTTAGTTTTTACCATACAAATTGGTACCTAATTAATTAAATGCCTATGTTTTCTGGTCACTGTTGCTTTATAAGGAATTACATAATGCAGTCTCTAGAAAATAGTAGGTACTCACTGAATGAAATTTGTACTTGAACTTTTTTCCAGGGTTATACTAGCTTCCTCCTACTACTGAGAATTTTGTGTAGGCGTTTCTTCTTTTATTCCTTGTATAAATATTGATGCTTGTGCTGTGGTTCAAGTAAGAACACTCAGAAACACCACAAATTATTTCCTAAACCTCCTGTCCAGGACACATGCTACTTTTAAATATGTATTTTAAATCTATGCTGAATATATTTCTTCACCATCATCCTCAATACTCTTTCCAAGTTTAGTGCATCAGTTGTCTCCCAAAACATGACATTTCACCTATACAAGGTGCTCCTACATCCCCGTCCATTCTTTCTACCATGTTGTAGCAAGAAATGCCTTGTTGAAAAAAAGAGTGAAATCGATTTATGGCTCTACAAGAAACTTTGAATGGCTCCTATGGTGTCAATTCCACAATATGAAATTCAAGATCTTCTTTGATACCCTATCCAGAATAGGAATGCTCAAATGCAAAGGCATACCAGATTTTGCTCAGAAAAGAGAGCTAGCTAAACTTGCTGGTAAATTCTTCTTGAAGGAAGCAAAATTTCAGACTCAATGGCTTCTCTGCCAATTTTTACTTAGCAAGCAGAAACAGACTCAGTTATGGCAATAAAAGCATTAATTAAGCAGAGGATGGGGAAATGTCAATGAGAATTGACAGCTGTGACTTCTCACTTAAAATATTAACTAAAAGTTGCCTGCATCCCCTTCTCCTCCACCCTGTCTTCCTTCTTGCTCCTCCAGTATTTGATTAAATACACTAGAACGAAAACATCAATTCACTCTCGTTAGAGGGCAAGACATTGTGAATTAATGAAGTCAGAATCGTGGGCAGTTTGATTCAATTCTATTACTTGCAAGTACTTATGATAACTAGACCTTAATCTTCCTGACATAGAGATCATTAGTATCATTTAACACATGTGGTATTGATCAGCTCAAAGTCATCTGTAACCATCAAATAGAAGCATATATTCATTCACAGATACATACATACATACATTATGTATATACATATATATACACAAATACTTGTGTTTATAGTAAATCTATGATAATAATTTTTGCTAAAAGTCATTTGTAACTTTGTTCATCTTTGGCTTAGGTTTTCAGAGATTATTGAATTTTACATTTCTTCAAATACTTAGTTTCTTTGTGTCTTTAAGCATGCCCTCTATAATTATGTCACACTCCTCAATCTATCAATAAAGACTACATATATATATATATACATATATAGTATAAACAAAATATCAGTCCTACCTCTTTTCAATTTGGTGGGAACCTAAATTAAAGGATTTTTCTAGAAAGAACATCAAGTTAAAACAATGATGATATTTATTGCAAGAGACCTCTAATGTTAGTCAAATTACTTTCTAAGCTCTAAGATAAGAGTTTTGAAGCTGCATATTACTGGATGAAAATCTTGAGAGCAACAGTGATACAAGCTTCATTACCTGGTGTCATGCTTATAACAGTGAGCCTTTAGGTTTTAAACGGTATTTATTGAAAGCTAACCAGATTGTGAGCATTTAATTGAATATATCAATTTTCAGGAGACCAGAATTGTTGTGTTTGCTTAGACTTGTTCTAGAGAGTCACCCCCACCTCCCCAATGCTAGAAATATATAATAATTTCATGTCTGAAAAAAACCTTCAGGTAAAGCTGTAATTTGCTTCTGCAATCATATCAGTTACTCTGGCAAAATGCAACCTCAAATCTCACATGACAGTTTACAAATTAAAACCTGTAGAAATAATTAAAAACGGAGATATGTACAGGAGTGTTACGTGAAAATGTAAAGCTTCAGCAGCCAGCGCAGCTGAGTGATAACTAGACGTGAGGTACAAACTAATTGTACTTATCTATTTCTCGTAGCAAAAAACTGCAAGCATGGAGGTTCTGCTTTGAGAAAGAGAAAGGATGTGCACAGTCTTTTTCGCTTTGAAAGGTTGGTTCATATAATAAAATAGAACCAATGCCAGAAAAAAATATGAGAGAGAACTGGAGGGAATGTTGATGCTGTGGTATTAAATAATTTGTTGTGATTTTTTTTTTAAATCTTTGCAATTATTGCATCCTCCCTGTTTTTTTTACATTCTACCCAGTGCCTTATTCAACAAAGACTTTTAGAGCAACTATTTTGTTTGAGGCATTGCACCGTAATCAGTAACTTGTTTTCCAGCTGGACTAATTCCCTGGGACCTGCCTCAGTAACTTCTTATTTTTTACTTCTTTGCTTCTTTTATCCACACTAGAGCCACTAGCACACACCTGGGCAGATGTTATATATCTGATAATTATTTTAAATAAATGGAAAGGTAAAGAGAGACGTATGTTTCGAACCCTAAAGATATTCTCAGACATCATCACTAAATAGCCTTTTTATTTTCCCAGCAGCTCTTTCTGCATGTCCAGATACCTCTCTGAGGCATCCCAGGGAGAGTTTTCATCCCAGGGGCCTAGACTCAAACTGGAAGAACTGTCAGCAGCAACATTAATTGCCCCCTTTCTTGACAGCTGGGGTGTGAAAATTGCTGTAGAGAAAGAGACTGAAATTTCTGTTCATCCCCAGACGTAGTCGCTGGGGACCCGATGCAGCCCATTAGGGGGACAGTTGAGGAGGCCAGTTTCATATCTGTCTGAACAGTTCCTCCAGTCTGGGTAAATAAATACCTGAAATCCCCAGAGCCAGCACACTTCTTCAGGATTTTCTCCTAATCTGTTGCAGCCCAGTTGTGTCTGGGCCTAAGGCATTTTTTTTTTTTAATTGCGAGTAATTTATTTTCTAAAATTCAGTATGACCGCTCAAAGATTTCTAAATAGAATTGTTGATTCTCCACTTGATGCTTGTATATGGACCTCTTCCTGTTTCCTAGGCTCTCCCACCTTTCTTTAACAGAAGATAAACAATACCCATACTTTAAGGACAAAGACTGAGGCCTTTCTCAACTGCCTGCTTCCACTGATTACATCTTCTTCAGAGCTCCTTCAGCCTGATCACCCACTGACTGTTTCTTACATATTTTTGGTACTTTCCACTGTATTAGTAATATGTCTTTTCTGTCTCTCCACCTGCATTGTGATCATTTGAGTTCAGAATGAATGGTTTTGATAAAGATGCATAGATGATGCTAGTCTATAGCATGACTGATAATCTAGTCACTCTGCTCACTACAAGAACCAGGTGTGGGACCTCTGATCATTATGGCTCTCTTTCTTCTGTTAGTTATTTGCACATAATTGTGTATTTATAGCATTTCTCCTGAACAATGATTTCTAACTCTCTTTTACTGGAGTAAATTCCCTAAAGGAAGAGGTAGTCTTATTTGCCTGACCACAAGAGAGAGAATGCAGAGGGGATGGGGAACAATCAAGCCTGAAGAAGAACTTGATCAAATATATATAAATATGAAAGTGACTAGTGAGGATATGAACAAATAATTCAGTCTAAATTTCTAACGACAGAGAGGACCACCACGGGAAAGTAAAATATGAGATGTACATTCAGAATCTGAACTGTACTCATTCAAACTGGTGAGGAAGGGATACCTGTCTTGAGTTGGAGTTTCCACTGCATAATCTTTAAGTCCCTGTTCTGCAGGAGAACCTGATTATAGGGCAGTGAGATGGTTAATTCTGATGTGTCAACTTGAATGGGCCACCGGGTGCCTAGATGTTAGGCCAAATGTCATTCCAGGTGTGTCTGTTCCTGCATGAGATTAACATTTGAATCAGTAGATTGAGTAAAGCAGACTGCCCTCTGCAATGTAAATCTCATCCAGTGAAATGAACACCTGAATAGAACAAAAAGGTTGAATATGAGGGAATATTCCCTATCTGACAGCAGGAGCTGGTACATTAATCTTTTCTAGTCTTTGGACTCAAACACATTGGAACTTACTGGGTCTCTAGCCTGTGGGTTTTCAGACTAGAACTTCCATCATTGGCTCTGCTGGTTCTCAGACTTTCAGAAAACAAGCTAGAACTACACCATCACATCTCCTGGATCTTCACCTTGCACAAGATGGCTATTGAGGACTTGTCAGTTTCGGTGTGAGCCAGTTCCTTATGAAAAATCTCTCCACTCGTATATGTACATATATATACTTTTATAGATATGCATATGTGCATAAATTTATGTACACATATATATGCATACATGTGTATGCATATACACATATGCATGTATGTATGGTGCCAATATTTCTATTGCTACTCTTTCCCTGGAGAACTCTAACTATATAGTCAGTATCGTCTGTTTTTGTACATTCTGCTTTCTCTTTAAAGGGGTTCAGGACAGGGGAAAACTGGCTTGATCCCCAGTTGAGGCCATAAAAAATGCCTCCAGCCTTCCAATTGGACACTTTGCTTCATTTGTTCTAAGAAGGAAAATAAGTTTTGTCTTTTTCCCCTCTGTTCTTACCAATCTGTCCCTTGCTATTTGGCAAGAGCTGGTAGCTTTTCTTGTGGTCTGACTGGATCTGGAAATAACATGGTTATTTTTGTTTAAACATAATAGCAAAGAAGAACTTGAGCTTATATGCAATTTAGTCTTATCAAGCCCAGACATATTTGTTTGTGTACAATCAGTATGCCTGAATGATGTCAGAAGAGCTCTGAAAACAATATATTCTGAAGCCAGAGTTGTTAGTGGGTGGAACCCTCCCAAATAATAAGCATTGTACACATGATTGGAACTAGAATGAGTTATTTAGTCCAATACAACCTGCTTTAGTCCACATAGCATGTCATACGACTTAGAAACAAAACAGGAAAGGGAAGTAAACTAAAGGAAATGGACTAAACATGAAGGAAATTGTATATTTGTGGGCTCTTTTTAGGCATTAAGTCAAGACTTTTAGGATGAAATAATATTTATATATGTTATAGTGTGTATGAATAGATATGTACATAGACAGATGATATATCAGAAATATTATAAATGCATTCATATAAAGGGCTGGTGTTATTGGTTAATACTCCTACACTGAGTAACTCAGACACCAGAAGAACACTGTTATAATTGGTCTTGATCTCTCTTCATGTTGTCCTCCCTTTGCATTACCGAGGAGCTAAGTTCAACTCTTCAGTCTATACGTGCTCCATCTCATGCACTCTCAAACTACTTCCAGTCAAATGGGACACCTTTCATTTAGAATTGCTTCAATGTATTTCCTCTAGGGTACAGAATAGAAAGATATACCTGAAATTTTGTAACCAAAAGAACCTTGGAGTTATTTTGAGAGTCCTCTAGTATTTAGTCCTTGTTCTTCATTTGTTGACGCTTACTCTTGGAGAATCCTTTAACCAATTAATCTTAGGTTCCATATTTAATTCTAGGAAAATGATAGTACCTAGTTCTCCTAGTCCCACTTTATTTAGAGAAAACTTGTTTGAAGAGCTGGTATGGTATTTGTAAATTGCTGTATAAGAGTGGGGCATTGCTCACAACATTCATATGCACTCTAATAATTCAATAAAGAAGGATTCAGAATATTCCTGGTGATTATTACCTGGTCAGTTGGAACAACAGGAGGTGGATGGTAAAGAAGGAATAAAATGTTTCCCTGAGTATCTCTGAGTCCAAGAACAAGACACCTTAACAGTTATGAGATAATAAGAACAATAAATGACAGAGTACATCATTTTCTTAAGAATTTCTTAGAAGGGAGAAAATAATGAACTATGATAAAGAGTGGATTAATGAAAAGACATCATGAAGACAATGAACTATAAGGTAGGCCTTCAGAAAAGGGTGATTTGCTATTAGGTAGAAAGTATTGATGGAAATATGACAGGGAGAAGAAGTGTGAAAAGGTCCAGAAATCAAAACATTATGAAAACTTGAGAGAGAAAGAAAATGACAAGAGAGATGGTTTGAATCGTGAGAAATCAGAAAGTTTACCCCATTTAAATCTTTAATTTGAATAGAATTGAGCTGTACCCAAGTCCACAAAGCTCCCTTATTTGTTTGATCAACATGCTAAAAGTACCAATCAATAGGTATAAATCTCTTTAGTAGCAACATTTATAGCAATATAATACACCATCCAAGGAAATCCCCCCATAAAGACTGAGTTAACTACCACTCTATTAACATCATGGATTTATTGGCCTACTGATATGTTTAAAAGGTTTCTATTGTAACATTAGCGAATATGTAAATAGTACCAACATGAAGGAAGGGACTAATAGATTGAAAACAAAACCAAAACTGTCCAGTTAATGGATTCACATGCTTTTCCAACATGTCGTGTTTTTTTTCTGGTAATCTCTTTTCAAAATCTTTAAACATTTTGATATGTTCCTCCAAAAATAGGAAAAAACAAAGCAGCAACCAAAGCCCACTCAGAAATTCTAAACACCTTTTGTACTTTTCTGTACTTTACACAAAATCACAGAGGGATATTTTTCTCGACTTTGAGCATGATGATTTAATAGACTTTTTAAATAGAGTGTCAAAAACAAGAATAATTTGAGTACAATGGCATGAGAACTAAATGTATGGATTGATCCTCTGATAGGCTATTTACTCTCCATCTCCCCATCATGTACTTGTTAAGTGATTCATGTAAGTGGCCAGAGTGTTAGAGACCCAAGTTCCTTACTTATCAAACAGAACGTGCAAGAGGCTTTCAGCCCTGCTGCTTCAGCAATCCAAATGGGGACAGGTAAGAAAGCACATTGATGTCTATTTTGAAACCCCCTTTTTTTTTAAATTTCTCAAAAGAGAAAGTGAGTATTTATTGACTGCAAGGGGTAAGGCACTGGATTAATGAGGGTAGAGGACCTGCGAAAGAGCTAGAAAGCTTTAGGGACTTGGTACCTGCTTGCAAAATGCAAGGTGAACTCTGTTCCTAAATCACATGAAATCCCATTGAATAAAAGGGGTCTGAAAAGATGCTTGGTTAAGAGCAAAGACCTATAAGATGGTGTTAGGAAAGTGGGACTCATGTCTAACATCCTTGAATCCATCAAATTAAATTCCTCTGCTGTGTTTTCCACAGAGGTAAAGTGAAGCGCCTGTGTTGGGAGATCTCCAAGTTACTGTTCTATGAAGTGTCAGAGTACATTTAATTCTGGTACTGTGCATGTTATTAAGCTACTGTCTCTCGTCACTAACCCCTCCAACCTAGATGGTGCCCACAGGGAGATTTGAAGGCTGAAGGAGGAAGAGGCATTTGCTTGAACTTTGGTCCAGGGTGCTTCTTACTTGGCAGTATCGACTGACTCCAGTAGCTGTTGATTCCAATTTGAAAAAAAAATTAATCTCTACTCATGGCC
This sequence comes from Solenodon paradoxus, assembly GCA_004363575.1. NCBI lineage: Eukaryota > Metazoa > Chordata > Mammalia > Eulipotyphla > Solenodontidae > Solenodon > Solenodon paradoxus. Next base: position 2,301,546 of record RJWH01000009.1, read on the forward strand.
TAGCCATACATGGAGCCCTTGCTGCAGAGCTGGTGAGTGTTCCCTCTTCAGAAGCCTGGCTCCAACTATGAGGGCTCCTCGGGTTCTGACATCCCCAATCCTCTCTTGGGATTTCAAGTAGAAGTTACTTCCTACACTGTCCACTTCTGGGTTATCTCAGTCATCTCTTTTGTGTTTTCAGTCCTCCAACATTAATTTAATTAATTTTATAAATTGCAGTATAGAATTTGAAAAAATAAAGCAACAAAAATCTGTTGTGTTTTTGTTTTTTTAATGGAGACTGATAGATCCAGAGGGTACAAACTATTTGGAGCACTTATAATAATAAAGCACTAGCTATATTTCTTCTTTTCTAGGATTCTGAGACTCTATCCCCTTCTCCATGAATATTCTTTTCCTGTAAAATATGATCTGAGCAGAGGCCCTTTCTCTTTTATTATGGAAATGCCACATGGATCTTTGTCATTGAGGTCTGTTCATTGCTTCTTGAGTTCTAATAATACAAAATGCTACTTCTATCTGCACCACGGAAGCAAGTCAAATAGCTTTATTATGAAGACTTCTAGTAGGTGAAATAATAATTACTCTCAAATCAGATCCAACATAAGCCTTAATCTTTTTTTTTTCTTGATAGTGGTAGAGTTTGTGAATTGAAGTTATTTTCTGTGGGCTGACATTTACAGGCAAAAGTAAGCAGGTGTTCATTTCATCTGCAGCCAGGAATTAATGTGCAGCAGTCAGGGAACCCGCCTTACTGCAAAACAAAAGCCTTCTGAAATAATTGGCTTCTTGCTGCAGCACTGACAAAACAGGTAGACAGGAAGGCATAGGGGAATTGGTGAACTGGGAAAACAGACACTCCTCTACTAGTGTGGCATTATTCATACGCCCAGAACCATCTATTCTCAATGTTGGGTGATAGTTCAGGAAGATAATGGCCTCTGCCCAGGATCTAAATTCCTAGAGGACAAGAGGTGGCAGCACTGGGACTTCATTAGAAGCTGATCCTCTTGTAAATTGCTGAAGGATGGAATGGGAAAAACCTTCCACACAATTGGCAAGGAATTTAGTTCATAGCCTGTACCCATGTTGGAAATACATACCAACTTGACTCATTCATACGGTCTTTCTGGATATGAAGTGTAGACCATAGATGTCGAATTACCCTGATGTCAGTGTTATTTCCCGGTCACTAAATCAGCTATGATATATCCTATAAATGTAATTATGGTGATGCACTTTCAGGACCACCCCTTAGCAAAGTGAAGGGGCAGAAATCATTTCCTAGGTCACATGTTCAAATATGAAATTGAGGGAGCATGACTGAATTTGTTATGAGGCTGATTTTAAATCTTGAATATAAAAGTCCAGTTAGGGAAGCTATGCTCAAATGTTGAAAATTACATTATGACAAAAGTTGACTAAATATATGACATGGCTTAGACGTTACCAAGTGGGCTCAAATTTAGCCTCAAGTTTTTTTGTAAGAATTCTTGAAAAAGAAGGACTTTGGTTACATTTGAAAGAAAAGTCTCTAAAATGTCATATTCTATTACTGCTTTGAAATATGGTTTATTTTGTCTGTATTTTAAATGCTCTAGCAAACTATAAATTTCTTCATGGAAGTGGAGGAGAATTAAAGTAAAAGAATCAGAAGCGAATCCTTCTTACTCTCTGGTATGTATATTTGACCCTGCAGTTTACCTTCATTTAAGTATGTTAGGATCAGCTTGAATACTGTCTTATTGTGAAATTAACTAACCAATAAAGCAAAGCATCTCGTGTCTTAATTTTTGCCTTCAGAATGAGAGAATTTAATATCTGTTTATTACAGAATTTCACTTCATGCAACTATGATTATCCCTAGAAGGTTCTTTTTTTTTAGACTGAACATACAGCCTCTCTTGGGATTTTTAACATGTTGTATTTTTGAAGGTTCTTTACTATCCAGATCATCTTTATTCTGAGTAATTTCCAGTTGACCATTCTCTATATTTATCACCCTAAAGTTACTATAACCAGATGTTACTGTAAATAATGCTGGGACTTATTAAGAACTGATAATGTGTTGGCCATTGTTTACTCAAGTTTATCACATTAACCTTCTCCCAAGTGCCAAGAACTAAGGTGTTTGGATTTTTCTTTTGAGAGGTGAGGCACATCAAGTTCATTTACTGGCCAAAGAAAGGCTAAACCCGGACCCACATGACCCTAAAGTACATTCATGACATTTACCTCAACAAGTACGTCACTCATCTCTATTCCGTGACAGTACCGGGGTCAATGCCTTGAGCAGTGTGTCTTTGTGAATGAATGACTGATGGGTGTGTCATCACAGCAACTGCAAAGACTGTCTTTTGAAAAGCACCAACATGAAGAAAACATTTCAAAGGAGTTTAAACAAACAAAAGATGATCTTTATTACTGTTCTTCCTCCTGAATTTCATATTCAAGTGTAGAGTTTTCAACTCTACCTAAAGATAGGTAAATTAAAACTCATATTATTTCCCACAAATCTCTTTCAACTGTCCTCTCAGTCTTTACCTCTCCCTTTTGGTTCTTTACGAAAGGTTCAGTTATTCTCAGTGATTCCATCTCTTCACCAGCCACATCTAACACAACAAGCCAGTCCTGTCCCAGCTTCCTGTATTTTAGTCCTGGATTCATCATCTCTCTTGAATGGCAGCAATAATTCTAACTGCCTTTCTAATTACATTTCCCCCTCTACTGCCCAGGGTTCTCACAGGAGTGTTCATTTATACATGTAAATGTTATCATGCCACACCTGTTTCATACCTGCTCTATGACTCCAAACATTTTACCTAGACCTGTGGTCCTGTGTCTCCATTAAACTTTGCCTGAGGAAATTTCCCTCTCCCTGGCAATCCTTTAACACTCTGGCTCTTTCTATTCCTACCTGTCTGTCTCCTTCAGGATTCCAGAAGAGTTTTCTGCCTATGTTTACCATTCTTACCTTACCCATCACCTTCCTAATGAAATCTTGCTGAGAAATCCCATCTACAATAAATTTTCTAGTATTCTCTACCTCCTTTTTGTAACCTACAATTATTTTAACTATTTGAGATTTACTTGTGTTTTTCTGGTTTTTACCTGTCTCATCTATTAAACAAATGATGTTTTATTTTTCTTCCTGGGCTGGTAAGTACTAGACCTCTTTTCATTTTATTTCTATATGGAGAGCTCCAACTTGACATGATTGGTGAAAGTGCTAGTTCTGTTCATTATAGGTTCTCTGTGTTCCAGGAGAGATTTAAGAGTAGAGAAAAGCTTGACACCTTCTCCCCCTGCAACATTATTTAAGTTTTACACACACACTGTTGAAGGCTTCAATTCTATGAATTTTGTGTGATGATGCTTTTTTCCTCTAGTTTCTTGGCACTTCTCGATTCTAGTGTGTGTCCTTGTAGTCTCCATACTTAGGAAAGGCAGGTCCCACAGAGCAGCACTACTCCATTTCACCACAGCTGTGGAACCTACATTCAGGTAACTGTGCTCAAGGTCAGTACCTCTGGGAAGATGAAGCATCTTCAGTCCCTTGAAGAAAACAAGATGGTTCCCCTCTACTCTACCCATCGTCTCTCTCCATCACTCCAACCGTTTCTGTCTACCTCAAAATTGTCCTCTGTAGCCTAGTTGGCAGATTCTGGGTCTCTCGATAACCACTGTGGCATAGGCAAACTCAATTCCCTTCCTTTTTTCATTATGCTAGATAAATATCTGTATGTTTAAGATATCCACATTGATTTATGTATGCTAAAAGCAGTAGAACGTTAATTTATTGACGTGTTAATTATTGAGTAAAAATGCTGCATTTTAATAAGGTTTGTCTTCTCCAGACCGTGGCACAATCCAAAGTTTATAACATGCACTTTGGATATGAGTGAACAGAGAAATTTGGGGCAATAAGATCTTTGATATAAGACATCTCACCTCACAGTGGGGTATAATAATTTACCTATGTCCAGAATCACAAGTAGAACTTCATTTTTCACCTTTCTTTACATTAGAAAATTGAAATGTGTGCTTGATTGGCTTAACTTTAGGATCAGAAAGTCGCATGCAGAAAAGGAAAGTATTCTCCAAGAATATCAAATAATTTAATGCCTATCATAAATTAGTGTTTACTAGAACCAGTGTTGAGAAAGGATACTTTAGGAAATACCTCAGTGGAGAGTTCAAACTGAGGTATTTTAGTTGTAAAGAAGAGATTTATGATAATGGGATGAATTATCATTATCAAAGGGTGAATTTGCCCTGGAAAATGGTGTTAAGCATCTTATCCTCTTTTGAATCCATATAGGAGATTACTAATTTATTTATGGGTAGATGAAGAGACAAAGAGTCATTCTTGATTCAGTTCCCTCAAGTAAGCTCCTTATGATCTAGAACACTAAAATACATCCCTATCAAGGCCAAATAAGGATATAAGTAGTTTAGTTCATATGTAGTAAAAGCATATCACTAAAATGTTTGTGAGCAGGGAAGTAACTATATAAGGATTTGTATACAATTCAGTGCGTGTACATGTGCGGGCGTCCCTTCCTGCTTTTCTCTCCCCTCCGCCTTCCCTCTTTCTCCAGGTGACCTGAGTTAAGTGGCAAGTTATTCTGACATTTCACTTAACTTTCCACTCATTTTCTTTGCCAGAAAGGGATTTGCCACACTTGCAGGCAACAAAAGACAAAACCATCTTATCCTCTTGTTTCTTTCAACATCCCTGGGGGAAGTGTGTGAGTATGGTCAAATGTTTGAGCTTCTTGAGCTTGTGGGGAAAAGAAAGAAAGAAATTGTCTCCCTTTCAGATGCCAGAGATCGTATGAAACCTTTAATTATTACTATATTGCAGAGGATGATGGTGAAAGTGAGATGCATGGAAAGCCACATAGGCAGGAGAGACTTGACATGTACCAAGAAAAAATCAAAAGAACCGAGAACATTTATTAATTTTTAAGATGTCTGAAAGCCATTGCTTTTTTTTTCAACCTTAGCAAATTTTACCTTGCATGTCATTAGAAACTGTTAATGAAACTGATGTTTCTAATATTGTTTATTGGAGGAAAAAAAGACATAAAATGCATCTCACTTATCCATTTTCCTATTTCAAAATTTAAAATAAAAAAATGCAGAGGAGATTATAGCAGCATTACATCCATTAGAAAATTCAAATATTATTGAATCCATCTAATATTTCCATTTCATGCGCAGGTACAAGACTCAGGAAGAATACTGATACACTGACACATAGTCAAGATTTAAATTTTCGCTTACATATTATTATATCTTTGTTAGATACACTGAAATATGATCTGGCTCCACTTGTATCAGACCAAATTACTATTAGTGAAAAACTAATATAACCTCTTGACTCACGGCAATAATTAAATATTGTTTCTTTTCTCTCGTTTCATGTGTTTATGTTTTATTTCCACCTGATGTATAACTTCCTATTCTGTTAGAATTACTTACGGTGATAGTATAGTTCTCTGTTTGCCACCTTTTAAGCCCACTACAAATCTGTGTTTATGGTTTATTGATATATCCTGTGCTTTCGTGCCAGACTGAGAAATGTAAATGCAAACAGAATTAGAATTCACTACATATAAGGTTGTTAATTGTTTAGGATTCCTAGAAAGAGATATTAATAAGATTTGATTATTTATCCATGGCATATCTACAATGTGCTAATCATATGAAACATTAAAATGCAACCACTGTTTTAAAGATAATAAATTTAAATGGACACATTTTCACTGTTGGAGTTATCTACTTTAACTTTTTAGTAGAGTTATGGTTTTCACACATCACTTATCTGGTCTTTGACCAGGAATGAGTAGAAAATGGAGCAAGAAAATCAGACAAAAAATTGTTTGTGATTCCTATATGACAAATCTAGTGTCTAAAATTATAAATTATATTTTAAAAAAGTCTAAGGCAATTTCTAGACCAAAAAGAAAGAGAAGATGATTAACTTTGAGATGTTCTTTTTTTTCCTTTTTTTAAGAAAAAAACATGATAAAATTCAGTAACTTTTTAACTCCATAGTATAAAAGGATATGTCATCCTTTTTGGAACAATGTTTATTAGGAGATATAAAAGCGATGACATTACAATCAATATGGTAACAGCAACTTCAGGCATATCATCAGACACTTAGTAACAGAGTTCCTTGTAATTCTTCCAGTCATTTTAGTGGGCAGGTCCTGATTGCCAGTGTTAAAGTTCCTAAAGTCTAGCTTAATGCCAACTCAGAAGTTGGGAGAGTTTGAGTTTCTTTCTGTGCTACAAGAAAGTTTCAAGTCTAAAAGCAAACCATGATTTTAGATTTACTTGTAGCAATAAAATAAAGGGAATTAATCATTTTATTAGATGACTGCAGAGAGGTTAATCAATACAATATTTATCTCATGTGTTTCATTTTCCACAATGGAAATTATAATGAGTAAATAAATTGTAAATTTCACCTAATATTACTCAAATAACCATCCATCAATCACTATTTGCCCAGAAGTTCTTTGCAAGACCCCATGATAAAGCACCATGAGGGAAAGACATAGGCAGAAAAGGATTTAACCCAGGGCAAGGACAGGGAGTCCAGGGTGGAGTCTGTTTTCTTCCAGACACCGATGTGATTGCTGGAGACCCTGGGATTCCCTTACTATATGGTCCTCAGTCCATTTCTATGGAATGTATGAGCTTTTCTGCAGCTATATTGCTTCCAAGGTTTAATAGTATCTTGGAAAGTTTCCAAGATGTCAGGTATATAGATTGAGCAACTGTTTTAGCAGTGTGCAACTAAGAAGCAGGTGGAATGAGAACCCAGGCTGATAACCACTTTCCCAGCAACTCTATCTTCAGACAAAGTTCTGAGGAACCTGAGAACTTTAGATTCAACCTAAGTTTCCAGGTCTTTATGGAGGCACACTTGTTAGGTTAGATGGGACATCTGACTTAATATTTTGTTATCTGATTTACAACTTTTTAATACACAGTAGCTATCAAGTATGTGTCATTGATTGGGTCAATCAAATGTTTAGGGTGAGATAAAAGCATTATCATTACCTATCATACATTTACATTTAAAGAGATGAACTAAAGCATACAAAATATTCTTGCACTCCTGAAAAACCATAAAATCAGAGTTCTTTTAGCCTAGGTACGGAAGTTCTAACATGACATATGGCATCCTTCGATCCCAAAGAAATACTTTTTTCAGGGGGCTGGTTCCTCCTGTTTTCTTTTGAGGATATTCTAGGATTTGCACAACATGTTTTGGTTTGCATGAAGTTTACATATAGGTTTGTGTATGCATTAACATTAAAACTAAATTCTTTCAGTAGCTTGAAAAGTGATGACTGGAGAGATAGTTTATATACACGATAAATATCATGGCTGAACATATTAAGTATATAAAGTTCATATGTGTTATTAGGTTGTCTAGCTTTATTATGTCAAAAATGACTGAAGTAAACTGTTTAGGTGATATAAAAATGTATTCATTGGAGTCTCTTCAGATATTCCTTTCAAGTGCTCATCCAGTGCTCAGACTTTTTTCTTTAATAGTGGTGAATCCCTGATTACTTTTAATGGTCTGACTTTTGCCTACTTGGATTTTGATGGTCAAAAGATTTTTAATGTTTTGTCTTAACTTATATCCCCAAATCCTTCTGTGGTTTATGCTGGGGACTTACCTGGAGACATTGTGAGCCCCTGACACCTGTCATTCTTTGTGAACTCTCAGTATAACTGTTCTGGAACCATTCATACACCCAGAACTTCTTTTCCTAGTGGTGATGCAGTTAGATGGATAGAAAGATAAATAGATAGATAGACAGATAGATAGATAGTGATACAGAGATAGATAAAGAGATAGCTACTTCTATAGATATAGGTTGCATCTATCAAGATAGATACATCTAACAACATAGATCTACATCTATAAAAGAAAATTTGTTTGAATTGGAGAGCTGCATGCAAAAGATAGAGAATAGCTCAAATCTGAGAGTGACTGACTCACAGCTTTCAGTATCCAAAAAGGCGTAGTGAAGTCAGCTGGTTTCTCGATGTGTGGTTCTTTACCCCACAGAACTTCAGCAATTAACTTTTACTCCCTTTCCTCCTCTCTGAAAATTGTCTTTAAAATATGAGTAAAGAAGACATATCTAAGTAAAAGTTACAATCTCCTGTTTGGAAAATGGCAAAATGAAGCAGAAGGCTACAAGCTCTTTTAGTATAAAGAATAAGCAAGGAAGAGACAAATGAATTTCTCAGTGTCAATAGTGATGGTTGTTTTGGAGTGAGAAGTTCCAAGGTTTGTTTGGAGTTTGGGGGTTGGCAGACGAGATGTATGAAGTTTCTGGCTGGAGGAGCATTTATAGGAAAACACAAATCTTCCACCTTTGCTTTGCTGATATGGTATCAGGGCCAACCTGCTTCATATAAGGCCTAGAAAGTTCTTTCAACTCTCATTATGTCACAAACGAGTTAATATAATAAAGTCAGATAGTAGCGCCTCTAGGTTTGAAAAGACTCCACAATATGGTATAACTAAGTTTGATTTTAAAAGAGAAGGAGAAATATTAAAATATCTTGGAAATCTTACCCCTTGAATGTGGTCACTGGCCCACAGTATGAGCAAATGTGAATTTGTGCCAGGACTTGTTATAACAGACTTTGATATGCAAAGCATATGCCTACAATCTATGTTTATAGGATAGAGGAGGACAGAAATAAAGGTAAGAAATTTTGCCTTCATTTTTTTTTCATTATAAAAAATGTATTTAAATGAAATGGTTTTATCATTCAACTGTCTTCTAGTGCCTTTACCTAGTAGACCAGCTGTTCTGGCCTCTTAGGTAAATAACTAAATGTTTAAAAAAAAACACATACACACAAATACATATTTAACCAATAGACTGGAACAAATAGAGCCTCAATGGGCCATTTGGAGCTTGGGACAATTGGAAGATTATTGAGCTGGTAGCCCACTGTGGCTCATGTTAACATTTTAGAGCAGGTTAAAAAATGCAAACCTGAGCTCACTTTAATGAAAGTCTTTAATGTGTAAGATTAAAAAGTCATAATGGAACATTACTATAGAGGGGGCAACCTGGTTTAAAAGTAGTTCAGGTAATTTTTGTTAAACATGCCTTATCACGCATAAGGGAGAAAGAACTTAAGATTCATTTGAAAGCAAACTAGGGTATTTTAAAACATTTTTAAGCATGCAGTTCCAATATAAGCAGATTTGTTTGTATATATTTATTTATTCATTATATATATTTATTATTTACAAATACTTCAAAAGAAATTTTGTAAAGTAGTTTATTCAAAATATTACTGAAAATTTATAGAGGTTTGATTTCATGTTATAGATGATTCATTTCCATGGATGTTGATCATTTCTTAAATTCCCAAGGGAGATGATATATCTAGAGTAAGGTTCTTTGTTAATGATATTAGAAATAAATCCATATTTAAAATAATCATTGATAATTTGAAAATTTGTGTCCATTTCATTAAATCGCATTTAATTAGACTCTCCCTGTTATTACCAAGCATACCTCTGAAAAAAGACCATGAGTTAGGCATGAGGTTTTAGTTTGTATATTCATTCTGATACTGTTTCAGTCTGTAGCTATTTTTTCTAAAATACTTTAAGCCTTTTGTCCAATTGTGAAAATTAGTTTAATTAACATTAAAAGTAACATTCCTAAATTCACATAATTAGAGAGATGCAAAATACGATCTATCACAGTGTGATGAAAGGTAGTGATATACTAAGAAGTCTCTATCATCCCTGCTGAGTTTCAGAAGTTTTATTTTCCCTTGGGACACATGCCTACTCTAGATGACATGCGAACAAGTGCTCTATGGACAAACTGAGGAAATAATTTGTAGAGTAAATATTCGAAAAGTAATTTTTTACAAAAATTATATTGACTAAAAGGCTTGCAAAAGAGGGTCTTTTTTTTCTGTATATCTCTGGATGTGCACTTGCTACATACAAGTGCCTTATTTTGGAGACCATTGATCTATATTCCTACATAATGAAGGAACATCTTGAAAAGAAACCAGAAATCCTATACTTGAAAGAAAATAAATTTCAAAGATAATTTAGATAAAGAAAACAGGAAGTTGAGACTCTGGCATACTTTTCAGTAACTGAGTCCCTGGAGCATAAGGCTAGTCACAATGTAGAGTGAGTGGTAACTCCATGGAATGCCGCTCACCACATTGTCTTTGAGAATGGCTTAGAACTGAATAGGGAATGATCTACCTGCTAAATGAGACAGGCATTGAAGTCTCTTGAAGGTGGTCAAAGGCTGACTGAACATGGTAACTTTTATTAAATCACTTGTATTAAACAGTTACTGCAGGTAGAACTCAAACCAGAACATAACTCAACTCCATCATTTCCATATAATGGAAGACTAGGTAGAGAGTATGGAACCTTTGTACATTGAGTTTAATTTTTGCCCAGAATACACTGGATATTTATAATTTTGAAAATAAATATGCAAAACAGAGTCAAGCTATAAAGATAGATAAAATATGTTCTTCAGTGGCACATATGGAGAAGGTGACAAAGACTAAATTAATGCTATATGCAAACCTGTTTTCACCACTTATCAAAATAGCAGCCCCTGTGTTGTAGAGTTCAATGCTTTAACAATAGGATGGTTTTGAGATCTTAAACAGGAGAAATGAATGTTTTTACCCATGATGGAGCAACCACAAATATTTTATAAAGACTTTCATTATCTCTCTTCTCAGAGCTGCTCAATTGCTCCAGAATCTTGACTTTTTTCTAAAACATCCTCTATCTAAAAAATAAAATTAAGAAAAAAGTCCTTTCTTATGGAAACAAACTCCTCTGTTTAGTTTCTGCCCTGAACTGGCATATCTTACCCAATACAACAAGAGCCTGATGACACTGATAGAAAAGTGGTCTATGTTCTGGAACATAGAGCTGAGGCTGTCCCAAGAAGTTTTAATGTATATTTAGAAAGTTAAGTAGACTTTGGAAAAAAGGTAGGATTTGGTTTAAAAAGTCTGAAAAAGTCTCCACAAGCAGGCAAACATGCTTTACCTTAGACTTTGTTTCCATGAGAACAGAACCTACAGAGAAAGTCTTTAGTGTGATAATTATGCCCCAGAGGAGTGCACAGGCAGTGAGTGAAGGCCAAAAGGAATTGGACATTTGAGTAATTATGCAGAGAATTTCATCAAGGAAGGCATCCAAACTAGATCATGTGCCCATCCTCAGGTGTCGAATGCATTGGCAAATTAGGTGGAAAACAGAGAAGTAATTATACAGATAATTCAGATTAACAAATATTTTACACCAGTTATTTGTTTTAAAAAAAGACCAAAGTATCATTTGACCAAAATTACTTGTTTCTTATTGTTTGATTGTATTCTCTCTTCAGAGAATACAGACTTGACATCTTTATCTCCTTATATGATATCCTCATCACTCCATTATTTTTTTTTTCTTTTTTCACTGTAGAGGTGAAATCTAAGTTCTTATTTAGAAACCTGGAAAAGCTAAGTCTAGGAAAGAGGAGATTTTGTATTTTTAATGTTTATAATTGAGATGCAAATCCTACACCTTACTTGTGAGAGGCCAAGGACAGCTTTGATTGGCCAGTTGCCAGCTTATTTGCAAACAAGACAAAACATCTTCAGAATTTTCCCACCTAGTCAGCATTCAGCAAGCAGTTTGTTTGAGCTGGTATCCCCATCAGTGGTACTTCCTGTGCTTTGCTCTCATAGGAGACTCAGCTCTTCTCTGGAAATCCCAAGAGTGGAAAGCAAGGGCTAAATAGTTTGGGCTGGGGTTTAGTGCTTGATGATAGAGAGGTGCTAACCCATCTCTGAGCAGTCACCTCTCAAGAGGGAAGAAGCTTTGTCCCTGGTAAGCCTTGGAAAATGGGGGGCTTTTTCTGAAATGGTAATACCAATTGGTATTTCTACCAAAAGGAAGATATTCTGGAGCATACTCAACTTCCTTCAGTCTATCATTGCTCTTCTGTCTCTTCTGAGCATGAATGATGCTGGCACTGCCTTTAAAAAAAAAAAAGGAGTAAAATTGTGGTTCAGTCCATCACTGTGGGAAGACTTTGGTTCAGTTCTTGTTTCAATCAGCTATTAGTCATAGTGGTGAAACTGTGGTAGCAAAGAACAGAGGTGCATGAAGGACCATCAATAAAGACGTCTCCATGCTAAGACAAGGAGTTTTGTGACTCTGCGTAGCAATGTCATTGATAATGAAATAGACCAGCATTAAATAATCTTTAATAATATTTCTAACATATCCACTCATTAACATGAAATGTTCTATGGATGGTGATAACCTCGGGGCCTGAGAAATCTGTCAAACCTTTTAGAAATACTCTCCATAGTAGAATTTTGGCTACTTGAATTTCTTCAGTTAAAATGCATTGATTGAGAACTATAGTGACAGAAGCACTCAATTTAAATAAATGTTTTGAAACAAAGCAGTGCCGATTATTTTGTCTCAACCTTCACAATTCTACCATTTGCTTACATTCTCTAAAGTCAGCCTTGGAATAGGTAGAATCCATCAGATATATTGATATGTTTCTTGATTTTTCTTTCTGGTTAAAGATATTAATTGTCTATTTTTTTTTTTCTTATAAAGATGGCTACAAGAAAGAGGGATGCCTATGGATGACATGCATTAATTTGTTCACTCATTCAGTCCACACTGACTAAGGGCTTACCATGTGTCAGTCTTGTGAGGCAAAAAGATCTAATGTGAAATGATTGTAAGCTTATGATCTAAGAGGCAAATATACTACTTTCTGACATTAGTAATTGACTTATATGCAGAAATACTTACACTGACCTCCTACCATGTATCTGAAAATTCATTATATCACTGTTACAGTCATACATTACCTTTAAAGCTCTACTATTTGTTCAGCAAGCAAAGAACAGAAGGCCTGATCCCTGCCTGTAAATGGCGGACTACAGAGTACTGAGGACACAGACACTGGCAATATGAAAATATAGCTAATAAAATGTGTGCCAGATGCAGTGCAAGTCTGGAAGAAGCATCTGATTTAGTCTCAGAAAGAGAAATAATGAATAATAAGACCTACTATGTAATAAACCCTTATGAGGTGCTATGTCCTGTAATAAGCACTTGTCACACATTATCCCTTATTTAAGCTCCATTGCCTGAAGATAGATACTCATATTATACTAATTTTTGTAGGTATAGAAGATCATGGTAAGAAATGATAAATAACGTTCAAAATTCCATAAGTGGGGAGATTCTAATTTCTATCTAACGTTAAAATCAAGCTACCCGGAGGGATAAGGCTGGGTATACTGGTCACAATCTTGCTTCCTGGTATCTTAGGTGAATCAGTTAACCTCTCCTGATCTCTGTTTTCTCTTATATATAAGAAAAAAAATTGGTAAAGAATTTCCAAATATCTTTAGCAGCTTAAAAGCAGAGTACTGAGTGTATACCGAGCATCTCTCTTAAGTGAGACACCTGCATCTTTGCTAAATTCCTAGCATTAGTACATTATATTATAATTTTCCTATTGCTAATAAAGTCTCATGGTAATTTTGGTTCTGTTAAATAAAAATGTTAATTAATATTTATCAGATTCAGTAAATATGTTAAAAAATTTTCTTCCTTCACCTTGATAATAAGTGTTTACATATTTATAGTGTATATTTAAGTTACTTCTATTCGTTTTATTTACCAAATTAAATAAATTATTCTTGCCTGGTGTTTTTCTCTTTTAACTCCTGACAAGCCCTATTCATCTTCCCCACAAATTATTCAAATCAACCCTGTGTTGGTGAAGATCTCTTGTTGACTCTTTGCAATAAAGCAGTAATCTGTAAGTCATTTTGAAAATGAAATAGTGAATTGGCCAAATGTCTTTAAAATGATAAGCTATTGACTCAATATATTTTCTGGGAAGCAATCATGAAAAAATGAGCAAAACCAATAACCAGGATTATGTGATGATTAATGGTGGGGTGATGTGCCTCACAGTATGGGAATTGCGTCATAATGAAATCCAAGTTCTGATATTCTGAGAAAGAACAAACAGATAAAAATATACACTAACTCATGCTATGGAACTCTTGAATTGAAACCTTCCCCAAGTCATTTTTAATTAAAGAGTTCAGGAGGGAAGAAATATAATTATAGGAAGAGCATATTCATAAGAAAGAAACAATGTCTGTTTGGTAAAAAAAGAATGAGCTGTGTAGCAAGCACCAACCTTGAGGCAACATATCTGGAATTTATTTCTGTCTCTCTCACTAATTCTGGGGGAGGTTTTGGGCAAAACTTTGAATCTCTGAGTCATAGTTGTCCTAAAACAGAAACAAACAAATAAAAATGGAAATTCTGTAGGAACTGTGCTTATAGTAGTCCTTTTCAAAGACAATTAGATGTTAAATATCATTACTGTTTTTTCTTCAAGGAACATTTCTGGGAAGAATAAGAAGTTGCCATTCTACCCAAATTAGAAATGGGCAAGGACAATATTATCCCAACAGCATGTAGAGAAAAAGTGATAAAATCCTTCACAGTTTTTTTCTTAAATTTCTGATTCTAAGCCCAGTTTTTCTCATATTCTGACTTCTTCATAAAGTATAATGTATATAAATCAAAATGTTGCCATTTTGAAAAATGTCCTACTAGATGGCATAAATGTTTATTATTAATTAATCTTCCTATAAGACACCTTCTGTTTTAGTTGTTAGATTAAGATCTGAAACTTGTTCTAGTTTTTCTCTTTCAGGTTTCTAAAGTCCTAGAAAATTTCAGTTTGAGATCAAAATTACTGGAATAACCACATAGTATTTTAGATGACAAACTTTAAGGTATCTCATTTAGTCTAAGTGAGAATAGCCAAACTTCTGGGGCAGCTCAAGATACTTTGCTCATGTTTGGAGGGAATTTAACCATAAGATTATCCATAGAAGTGTTTGTATGTGTGGCTGGAGAGGAATGTCCAATACAATGATCTGTTGCTAATCAACTTTCATTTTAATAATGGTTGATTAACTGTATGTAATACTTGAGGCACATGATTTACTTCAAAGTAGTGAATGGAGTGTATTGACTGAATACTATTGTGGATGTTAAAAGTAAATGAAGCTACTAATATCCTAACATATAGTGACTTCTTATCCTCAAATACTACCTAGACCTCTTACACAGGCTTTAAATAACATTAAATAAGGACTAAACCTATTATTGTATTATAATAAAGAAGGAAATACATACCATAGAAAAACATGCATATATGTTTCAAACAGATATAGGTTGAACCCTGTCCCAGTCTCTTTCTTGCTGATTGATTTTGGACAGTTACTAAGCTTCAATTTGCTTATCTAGAAAGAGTAGATTTAGAACATATTAAATGATCAAGCTAATTCTATATGTGAACATAACTGACATATAATAGACATACAATATAACTCACTTTCCTTAGTTTTAAACTACACTGTTAAGGTTTTGCTTGGCATTTTTCTTTGGTGACAATATTAAAGCTCAGAGAGATAGAAAAAATTTCCAGGTCAAACAATTGATTGCCCACTAATTCAAAACCAATTCCTAGAATTCTTAAAATTCTCTGAATAATGTTCTATTAACCACATTATACCATCTACCTAATAACAAAAGAGATGGTATGATAATCAGTGACAAATAGTAAAGAGAAAGAAATCATGAAAGAAGAGGACTATGTGCTATGGACATTTAGTTGAATTTTTGGACAAAAGTAGTGGATTCAAGCAAGTTTAAATAAGAAATGCTTTTTCATTTATTTTGTGTATTATGTTTGTTTAATATAGAAAAACAACAATTGAATCATACCTTCACTCTGATAAAGGGTTTCCTTATAAAGAAAAGTAGGAACAAAGGGTAGGAGGAGGGTTTAAGGGAGGAAGGGAGGAAAGCAGGGGGAATAAAGGAAAGCAAGGAGAAAAAGGAAGATGTAATTTGAGTACAGAAAGATATAAAGTGAACAGAAATTATTATTCTTTCTAGCTACAGTCACAAATAAGATTGCTCTGAGTTCTTCACAATGAAGTGCTGATAAGCCTCACTTTGTATATACCTATGCAAAATATATGTACACACCTAAGAAGTCATATTATTTTCTGTTCTGCACTTTGCTTCTTCCTAACACTATATCTAGGAAATCTTTCCCTAACATAAATATATAGAGAGAGATGTATAGATATAGATGTATATGTGTGTGTGTGTGTGTATCTCTTATTTCTTTTGTGGAGCACAAAGCATTCCAAAAAAAAATTGCGATTAATTTGGTTTCATCTCAATTGACACTATGGTTTTGGGTGCCTTTCTTGAGTGTATTTGTAGAATGCACAGGCATTCTTATGTCAGAGGTCATGTGTATTTTACATTTGATCGTCTCTGCAAATTGCTTTCAAAAATAGATAAGCCAATTTGTCTTACTTCAAAGAATATAATAAAGTGTCACTTAAGGAGCATAATTAGGTAGGAAAATGACTATAGAATGTTGTATCAGACAACTTATACACAGAAATTTCTACATTGGGTGAATTTTGGTCAAAATAATGAGATGCTTAGATTGTCAATTGGATATTGCCTCTCCACCAGGAAATCAATGAAGTCAGTGTGTTTAACATAATATTTCACTTCATTTGAACCAGCTTTGAACAAATAAACCATTCTAAACTTTTTTTATTTAAAGTTTTAAAGTTTCTATTTCTTTATATTGTTTTATTATCTCTTATTTTTTTAAAAGTTGATTTCAAAGAGGTCTTGGGATCAAATTATTTTTAAAAATCTGAAAATCAAGAAATAATATAAAATTAAACTGAGAAGAATGTATTTCTAACTTATGGTGAGAAGGAAAATTGTGTAGGCATAGTCCATTAGTCAAGAGTGATGCTGAGAATTGTTCCCTAACAAACAACACTAAATCTATTTGGCTTACAACTTTGCTCTTGCTATTGAGTAGTTGATCTCAACCTGACCTGGCTCTCTTAGCTAAATTTACTAAAGCTTGTCTGTAAGCAGCAGCGTAAATAAAGAACTCCTACAAATGTCTCCTTCATCTCCTTGTACCAGTGGTGATCTAGGACATGTCACAGAGTGACCCTCAGAAGCATCAGAGACCAAAAGAACATCTTAAAAGCTCATTTAGTGTCTCTGCTTCTGTAAAATCTCAAATATAGCATAGGTCAAACTGAGTTGTGTTATCTAACGCATCATCAACAGGTGCCTACTTTTGAGAGGTACTCCCAAATCACATGACAAAGAAAATGGATATTAAATTCAACAACATGGAGATTGAGGATTTTGGAATAATTTATCACAGAGAATAAATTTCAAAATGGGCATTCTAGCCACATATCTTAAAATCAGACTGTATAATAGTTAGTGTTTTATTATTTATATAGTTCATAAAACTCAACATAGACATTTTTATATTTTTTTAGGCCCGGATACTAGTACATCACCATCCTGATGAAAGGAATATGTAACTATAATAATCCCACATGACAGTATATATTTCAAAACGCTCAATTATATATCTCTGCAAGAAGAAAATCTCATGGGGTGGGGAGAAAAACAATAAAATACTGGCAACCACTTAAAAAATATGATTTCGGGTCTAACCTGACCTATAAACAAATTAGAGGTCTGCCTGTGTGACTTAAATTGAAGGTAGAATTATGTAATGTTTGACCCTTTTTTCCCTTACCCATTAACTGTTCATAGCTGCTTGCAATTATGTTTTGCACAGGACAAAGCTTTGATTTCATTAATACCCAGATATCAAGGATACTGGGAGCAAATTATTTCTTAGTAATTGAAGTTTGTGTTTTTTTTTGTTGTTGTTTTTGTTTTGTTTTGTTTTGTTTATGCCATTAAGGGTAGCAGTGGTCTTTGAAATATTGTTTATCCACAAAGTTGAGCCAGAGAAACCTTTGTTAAATGAGACTGTATCAAACTTAAATATCAAATGTGCGTGAAAGATTTATTACAAGGAATTGGCTTTTGTGTTTATGAGGACTCTTCCAAACAATGTTCAAATCTAATGAGCAAGGGCATCAGGAAGGGCAGGAGGGAACTCTCAAGCATGAGCTCAATCTAAAACACTGGCAAAATTGCTCTTTATTTTTCTTTTATTAGAGAATTTCAAGTCTGTATGCAGAATCCACAACTGATAGAATCAGGCTTAGATTATCTAGGAGGAACTCTCCTGTTTAAAGTCAACTGATTAAGAACCTTAACCTGATCTTCAAAATTCTTAGACAGCCACAACTATAGGAGGGTTCCATTGTGTGACATTGTGTGACATGTCCTTACGCCGCTAAACTGATAGATAATATTGACACTGCCAACAATATAACCCTAGAGATAGAGAAAATAAACCCTCCTACGGAGAGGAGGACTGTGAAAAAAAAACTTTACTGACATTTCACCCTTACTCCAGCCTGACCAGATCTGATTTCCAGATTTGAACTGAAATGTGGAAGTCATTTTCTTGTGGCTTTTGTTACCACTTCTAAAGGCACTTTGTCATAATCAAACTGACAGCCTGCCTCCTAAGGAGCTTGTGGGTAGAGTTTCTTAGATATCTTCTTAATTGAAATCACACTTGGAGATTCTATCTCCACTTTATAGTTTAAGGATTTGCTTTGTTTTTCAACTGGAGCAGAAGAGAGGATGAATGGCTGGTATATTTGATGATACATAATCACATTAATACTTTATTGCCACATTTGTCAATATATTAGTGCAATATGTTATCATATACATTATTAACTGTTACTGTTAAATGTTTTATACTGATCTTTTACATTTTTTATTTCAATTGTGATAAATTTGGATCCATGGGATCTTTTTTATTTTTTTCTTTCAGAACAAGAAGGAGCAAAAGATAGTGCATGAAAATAGCTTAGGAAGAGAGAGCCCCATCTCCCAAAGAAAGAATGTCAGTGTTTTCTCCCACGGCCTTCTTACCTGCACTTTCTTTGCTCAGTGGCTGCAGGTATTAGAACTTAAAAGTGGCAGATAGACTGGCAGTACTCCGAAGAAACCCGATAATTCCCCATCTTTGGTAATATCTCTGCAGTTCATTGACAGAGACTCCCACGTTGTGTGATGGCTGTGGGGTGGCCTTCGATAAACCTGGATTTACAGCTCAGACAGCCTCTTCCAGTGCAGTATTATTTCTCAGTGTTATCTCTTGAAGTTGGGATTATGTTCTTAGCTGTAATTATAGAGTGGTGCCATCATTCCCAAGCAGAGGCCAAATATTAAGGCTGATTTGACACGTTCCACTATCATGTTTAGTGTTTTATTTCCATTTGGGGTGGTTAGAGGAGAATGGAAGTACTATAGAATTGGGATTTCTTTAAGTATGGTGACTTTCATACTTAAAAGATTAGCACGGGAGTGACAATTGTGTATCCAGAGTTTCTTCTTGTTTATCTCACAGAATATAAATTGCTTCCTACTTTCCTGAGCCCAGCTGAATGTTACGGAATTACCACATTCCTGCAAGGTTTTGTGCAATTAATATTTCTGGATGCATGACGTGAATTTGCTATTTAAAGAAATTGTCATGTAATGATTTGTAATACCAATGAAACAGTATCCTTTCATTTGCTTTTTAAATAATGTTATATATATATTAGTTTTGATTAATATTAGAAGGGCAGAGCTGCTATAAGAGGTGTGAAAACTTGGTCAGTATAAAGGAGAAGTGATTTAGAAATTCTGTCCACTACATATAGATATAAAGTAAGTACCATCTCTAAATCACACTGACACTATAGATCATCACTAACTTCAGTAGTAAGCTACTATGTTGTTTTAGCACTGAGCAAACTGAGACTTAGAGCTCCTCAGTGTTTTCTCTAATTCTGTAAGTGTACTCAGTTTTAAAATGGAGTAGTGAACTAGGTAACTTGTAACGTCTTTCCCAGTTTGTACTTCTTTTGATTATTCCTTCAAGGATATGTTCTAACCCTATTCTGGCATCAATTCTGTCTCAAGTTCATAGTCATCCCCATATATAATGATCAAGGTGATCAAATATATTTCATTTCAATCAAATTTACTATATTCCCTAATTCATTTAGAATCTTTCAAGGAAACTGTCTCTAGTGGATATATAAACAAGGCGCCACCCTATTATTCCTCAGTATAGAAATCCTCTAAAACTAGGTCAATGTACCATCTCAGAACTGGATTTTTGTTGATGATATTTGTTGTTAGTTACAAAAGTAAATAAAGGTTATGCTATGATATAAAGGTTCTGACATATTTCATATATATACATGTATTCTATTTGTATAAATGCATGCTACTTGCATTTTTTTAAACAAAATTTATTTACAGAGAGAAAAGTGGAAGATCACACTCCATATATTGGTGAAATGGATTGGATAATAAGAAAAAGATCCCTTCTTAAGGGCATCGGATGTGCTGACATGAGAAGGGTCAATCTACTCTTCATTAATTGTAGTTTGTTGTTTTTTTTAATAACTTGAAAGAAAAAAAAATCTGGATATGGTTTACTAAATTTGAAAGGTGACTGTACATTACCAAAATATTATTAAAATATATTTTATGAGCCCTATTGACTATTGTTTCCAAAATCATGTCAAGTAGTATGATTATAGTGTTATGATAGGACAAGACAAATTGTTTTTCTGAAGAACCTGTTCATTTGAATAATGCCAAAAAGTGATATTGATGTTTTGCCTGTCCTCCTGTCTGTCATTTAAACATCACATTTTATCAGATTTTTTTTCTAGCCAGACTTTTGCATATGAAATTCAAGTATCAAATTCTCGTGTCAAGGGTTAATATCATCCTTCTAATTTAATCCTATTGTAAGAATCAATCAAGATTCATGTCTGTTTGAGGCACGTCTCATACAACATAATTCATTTATTCCCATTAATAGATGGAAAAAATAAAAATGTCTTCTCAGGATAGTTAAATAACCTTGCTTAAGTTGTGAAGTAGTAGGAGGTACAGTTAGATTTCAAGTTCTGCCCCAGATATGTGAAAAATGACCAAGCTCTGCTTGGACACACTGTGATGCTGCCCTTGGGAAGTGGCACCTAAGACGGGGGTGGTTTTTCATGGCCAAGAGAAACAGTCATGTGACATCAGGGTGGAGAGGTGAGTGGAGAATTGTGTCAATCACTAATGACTAATAGTTAAATCAAACATGCTATGCAATAAAGCCTCTATAAACATGCAAAAGGAGAGGGTTGGAGATGTTGTGTTGATGAACTTGTTGGGATTCGGGGACTGTGGCAGTCAGCTTCAGAGTGTGTGGATCTCTATGTTTTCCCCATACCTTATCCTAAGTCTCAGTTCCATCTGACAATTTCTGATTATATCCCTTTTATAATAAACCAGTCATCTCAGAAAATATTTCTCTGAATTTTGTGAACTGCTTTAGCAATTAATCAAAAAGGAAGCAAGTTCATAGGAACTTCTGATGTATAGCAACCTGTACTTGCATCTGGCATTTGAAGTCTAGGAGAGGGAGTCATTGGAATCTCCATTTAATAGTTGGTTAGTCAGAAGACAAATGATAACCTGGGTGAGGGATTGGTATCTGAAGAAGGTAGAAGGTGTAGAACCCTGGAGCTGTAGGATCTGATGCCATTTCTGGGTAGATAATATGAGAACTGACCTACATTTTCCAACATCCTGCTGCTACCCCAGAGAATCAGTGGTGGTGTGCAGCAGCCTCTTTATACACCCAATTTCCAAATATGCACATCAGAATTGGTTCAGAACCTTTTTAATACTGTATACATCTCAGTCATTGTCAAACAACTTAATACTTTTCCTATGAAGATTCCCTCAAGCACACTCTTCATCACCTCCATGTCCTTTTCCTAAAAGGTCTCTAGTTCTGCTACATTTATTTTGCATCTGTGACTAGAACTGTTCAGTGCATGAAGGACAACTTCATCTTGACTTTGGGGTTTAGCTTTTCCAGGCCCCACCATAGGCAGAGGATATTTTAATCCAAGAGTCTTGACTACTTAAAAACAGTCACGCTATAATTAGCATAGACTGTAGTTAGTAAGAGAATAATGAGAAAGGAAATTGTAAAGAGTTGACTATTATTTTATAGCATTAACTCAAATTTTATAACATCTCAGAAAAGTAAGTATTTACTTTCCCCCATGCTATTCATTATTATTTTATAGTAACAGACAGGCAACTCAATCTAGTTCACAAATATTTATATATATATATATGTGTGTGTGTGTGTGTGTGTGTGTGTGTGTGTATGACTTGTGTATGTGTGCATGTGTATAGATACATGATTGTCCATGTAACTAGAATGTTCAAAGGTAAATCATCTTTTTGCATGACTGTTTCTAGATTGTGTTTTGAGCTATTTCTCCTTCCCACTTTGGTCTAATCTTCTTGTTTGCCTTACTCTCTTTGACTACATATGATGTCTACCAAGTGAATGATTGTGATCACAACTGAAAACTCCCCTAAGTATATGAATAGACACACTAGTGTCGTTTCTGAGCCAAAGCTTGTAAGAGGGTGTGACTCCTTTATACTCTTTGCTTCTAACTTTCCTCTGTCTAGAGAGTCCATAGAAGATGGAAATACTACAAGCTCTAAGGAGACTTGGTTAAGAATCATTGATGGAAGAATGACTAGCAATACCTACCTGATGACTAATACAGTAACACATAATATTTACTCTGAATTATTATATTTTTATTTTTAGTTTAAAGGAAAGGTGCAGGCAAAAATGAGGATGAGTAGGTACGCAAGCAGGAAGAGACAGAGAGAGGAAAAAGCACTTTATTTATTTTATTTAATTGTTCATCTTGGTTGTTTCCCCCATTCCAGGCTATGAACTGGGTCCTTGGGATATGTGTGAACTGTGCCAGCTAGAGGTAACAGACCCAACCACAACTTCAGCAAGGGGACACCTGTTTTTGATTTATTGCACATTATGGGGTCTCTTTGTATATCATCCAGCCTGATCCCCCCACCAGTATCAAATACTCTATAACATATGGCAATAAGTAACTCCAGCCTGAATTATTCATTAGGTCCATGATCTATAAAAATAGAGTATCTTTGGGAATATCTTAGACACTAATAGCCAAGATAAAGTAAAGTTAAACTTGGAAAAAAGAAAGCATCTCTAAGATACAAAAAGAGGTGTTTCCAGATTCTAAATTCATCAAATTGCAATATTTGGCATTTAACCAATGGTGCACTCCAAAAATGCAGACTCTTGGACCACATGTCACAGACACTGATCCACTTTTGAGACATAGCCTATGAATCTGTATTTTTAAATTTTCAGGGAGTATTCTAATTTAAAGTATCTCTGATAAAAATGTAAGAAAAAACTATTTTGGTCACAAAAGCAATTTTGGCTGGCATTTTGAGTTCTATGATCTCTATCTTCAGGCAACAGAGAGTGTACTTATTAATTACCATTTTTTTTAAATACCTGCAACTAAACTTAAGCACTGTTTTGTAATCTGTAGAAAACATTAATGCATGGCTTAGCCATAATAGATGCTAAATGGATTATGTTAACTAAAGAGTCTGGTACAAAGTCAATTCTCAGCCCTGCATACACATTTGCAGTCATTTGGGGAATTTTATAAGACGCAGGTTCCTGGGTTCCACACCTCAGATATTTACTTAATTGGATGGTGGCACTGTCTATACAACAGTTTTTTGTTTTGTGTTGTGTTTTTGCTTTTAATAAATAACCTAATATCCTGCCAGTGTTCAGAAACATCTCCAAATTTGGCCTTCAGTCCAGAAGTTGTAGATTTTTTTACTTGAGACTCAATTGGCATTCAAATGATCAAAACACCAAATTACTGAATTGCAAATGCTTGGGCTGGAGTCTAACAAGAGAGCAGAGTCATGTCAAAGTTTAAGAACCACTGGTGTAAGAAGTGATTTCCAAATGAGATCTTATCAGGGGAAATATTTGGAAATACGTATTCCTCAGTTTTACTGCTACTCCATTTCCAATCCAGAAAATCTGAGCAAGATCGAGAACACTTTTCATTTATTTATTTATTTTAAAGAGTTACACTAATTTGCCAGGTTTGGGAAACACCTTGAAAATACATCCTGAAGGAAGCACTGCCTTAGAACTTCTGCATTCTCGATCACCACTGTGGGTAACTAACATTTTACCTGTGGATCCAAGCTTCTCCCCACCCCTCCTTGAATCAAAGCTTCCTTATCACCTCTGTTGATTCCCAAGCTGCTAGGGAAGCTCTAATGAACATGAATGACGTTTGGAGCTTCCAGGCTCTTGCAAATGTGCAATATTAATAGCAAATGGTCTTAGAATGGAAAGGGCTGTTTCCTGCTCTACCTCTGCCTTTTGGGAGACTGTTACTCAAGGGCAGTTCCTTTTCCTTTCTTCTTTAATGGAAAACCTCCTGAAGGGCACCTTGGCTCTGTTATCTTCTTCATTTCCATAATTATCTAGAGCTAAGCTTTGCCCCAGGAAACTGTAACAATGCCTCTCAGCAGGCCTCCCCATCCACCCCTCCTCTGTAAGGCACCTCTCTCCTTTCTCTCCCTCTTTTTCTCACCTCTCTTTGTCTCTTCCTGTCCAAGATTGTGTCTGTCCATTTTATCCTTTCTCTTTTAATATTATTACCTAAGGATCATAAAGTGGAAGTCAGGTTGCTGAGCTTTCTGAGACAGATGAGGCCAAGCTGTCCAGGGGGAGCACTGGGCACCAGCGTCCTGCAGTATCCCAGCATATGGAGCTGAATCTCCAGGCACTGACATTAACACTCCTGCTTCAGGTAACTCATTTAGCTTTGGTGTCATTTTACAATAAATATACCATCCACCGACACAAATTAGACAGCTATTGAGATTAATTTTGAGGCACTATCAGCAACATCTTAAATCAAAAATCATTCTTTATTAACATGCTTGGCTGTGTAGTGTGCCTGCCCTCCCCCATCCTGATCCCTGCCACAAGAATAAATGAAGCCCCATGGTTGACATAGCACATCAAGTGTTTTATAATAGTCTAATTGTAGCTAATGGTTTGTGCAGCTAATTAAGGCCCTATGAATTACAGTAATCAGTCAGGCTCATCCTTTAAACCAGATAGTTCTATTCAACCGTTCCTTTAGTAAGAAACAAAATATATAACTATATATAACTATAACTATACACACACACATACACTTACACACAGGCTGTAATGATCAGCTAGGTTCATTTGAGCACAAAGAAGTTAATAGGACTGATTTTTTTCCCCTCTTACTTATAACCATGTATTTGTTTAAAGAGGTACATACAGGTTTTCGGCAACAACAATAACTGTGATCCAGGAAAAAGACTGGCGTCCTCAGTGTGTCATCTACCTGAAAACTGAGAATGTTGTTGATGCTAAATGTAACAACACCTCTCTTCTCAACCTTCCATGATTTATAAAGGTCACAGTCCAGCACTACCAAGTGGCATCTGGTAGGTTGTGGGAATTCAAATGCCTTGAATGGTTGAAATTTCAAAGTGGATGAAACTTCACAGGGTAATGACAAAAGGGGATAGTGATTAGGTTCTGTTGGCAGCTCATTAAAGACAGGGAACTTAATGAGCAATTCAAGGGAAACTGGTCAGAGGAACAGGATGGTTGTCTTTTGCAAAGATTTTGTTTTGAAGAACATCTTCTACACAGAAGATCTATTAGTTTGCAAAACAGCTCTCCAAAGATTCTGACGGGTATTTCATTTCTTGGTTTACTAATACTTGAATGGACAAAGTAAGAAAAAAATATGGACGCAAGCACAACCTCTGGGGAGCAGAGAAGGGAGCATTAGGTCTTCTCCAGGGCTTGTATCAGTGATATGTTGAAAAGGAAAAAAGAAATCTCTAGAAATGTCATCAGCATGACCTCTCTAAGAACGGAATGTCCCCTGGTTTCCCCAGGTCCCACTGCCAATGAAAAGTGGGAAAAGAAACAGGTCTTTTCACGAAGGTCATGTGTTTCCATTCATTCCGGCTCACAATTTCACAAAACTCGGCTGAACCTTGAGAGTTCAACCATTATTCTTCACTTTGCTCTTAGGTTAAGATTAAATTCCACTTTCTCAGACAGATTAGTGGAGAATCATATATATTATGTAAAATATATCTTTTGGCATATGTTTATTGCAGATTCTCACTCCCAGAAATCACTTCCTTTTATCTTCTAGCTTTTCAAAATTTTCTTACTGTAGCAGAGGATCATTTCTTTATGATTTTAAAGGAAATGAGTCAATAACCCTTACGAATTTTGCCACTCTTTTTCAATTTCCAAGTCAAATTATTCTTGTTTCATTAATTTTCCCCCATAGATCTTCTTAATCACCATTATAATACCATAGTAAGATCATTTGTTAAGTAAATGAAAAAAAAAGAACATACCAGTTGCCATTTAACTAGAGTTTTAAGCTTTTGATTTTGGGTTATTCATTACAACTGCCAGACATATACACATATAGGTGACCAATTACTCTGTATCCTTCTTCAAAAGGATTAATTTATTAGGAATAGATGTTTCTTTATTGCTGAAATGGTGACTCTGAAATGAAAATGCTTATAGTTATATATTTATATATATGATATATATGTACATGCTTAACAAAAGTCAGTGTAAATTATTTGTAAAAATGTTATCTGTCTGCTTGTTTTCTTATTTACCTTTTCGTTAATAGCTTTGTAATCTGTGAATATGTTTTTCATGGTCATCCATGCTGGCATTAAAAGTTTACTTTTTTTATCTACTAAATACACCTTGCAAAGCATTAACTGCATGTTGACATTTGATTGCACATACTTCAAGGATTTTTATGAAGGTTATTTTTTTTTTTTTCCCCCCTTGAAGGTGACCAGATGTTGGAAGAAATCAGAATGCTGGAGATTGGAGATGAAGAGTATGATTTGTCAGCTCTCATCACTGTTCCGCTCTCTCTCCTTGTTCAGCTCTTTCCACGCTCTTTATTTTCCCTGTGTAATAGAACTAATACACATGGTGGGGCTTAAAAATCAGTTTGTGTTGACCCAAGTAGTTTTGAAATAGATGTTTCTGATTAAGGCCAAAAGATGCCTGCTAATGCTTGGGAAAGTGGTAGGACTTTATTCAGACAGCTCCAAAACTGAGATGTTATATAAGAGATACCCCTCCTCCGCTATTTGCCACCAACTTCAGATCAGCATCCATATTCTTTTCAATATATGGGGTGACATGTTTAGTCATTCTGGGAGCAACGTATATTGTTACTTCATTATGTTGACTTTGGCCATATAAGAGATACACAGTCTAGTCTAAACAGACTTCATACCCTAAATGTCCACCATCTTAAAAGAAATGAAGATGATTCTTATTTAATTCCATTTATTCACCACCATGCTCACTCAATCCCATATGTCTATATAGTGTAAAATACCCATTTGATGACTGAAGATACATTAGTTATGTCTAAAAAAAATCGTTATATGTGTGTTCATTATATGTATTCGTTGTAAGAGACATTAACCTATCTAAAAGTGAAGATCTGATCCAGCTGATACCCAAAGTTCCCAAAACTTCAGAGGTCTATGATTTTCCAACTTCACATACATATTAAATGAGTGTAACAAAATCCCATTTTCTCATAGACAGTTGACTGTAGAGTCCAGTCAGCTGTTTTCAGTTGACTTAATGTTATTTTTCTTGTTTCGTTTGATCCCACTCCAGAAAGTGGGCATCATATTAATCATTTTCATAAATACTGTATGTACAGTTGCAGAACCATAGGGCTCCTTTAAAAGAAAGAGTAGACACATAAATTATTATAATAAATTAAGCTGCCAACTTCCTTTACACTTAGCACCCATAATCTCTAAATGGATTCAATTCAAATCCAGCGAGAATGTGAAGAAAGCACCACCAGAATTACCCGCATATGATGGGATGATTCAGAAAATCATTGGGCATAGGGGTTCATTTGCAAGATGACTAAAGAGGTCTCCATATAGAGAAAGCAAAAGTTTTCCTGCATATGTGCTACACAACCTACTGCAATCTATCTACCACAGTCTACTGCTATAGCCGTTCACATATCATTATATTATCTCAGAATTCCAAGATGCAAATTTTGATTTCAAGGGTGAATCAAAGATGGATTTACCATTAGTACTGTCCATGTTTGTGTTACTGCATTGCGTGGTTCTTAAGTCCTGTGACCTCGAAGTGACATATATATCTAGGCTTTGCCCATTTTAGTGGTGGTGGTGTTATTAAAGTGGAAGATAATTGTAGATAAAAGGAATGTGTAGTATAAGATTTCACGTTGCTTTGTGAAGAAAAACAGTCATTAAGAGAAGGGAGGGAAAATTATAGGCTAAAGTTGTCCACTGCTTTTCAGCAGTGGCTATCAGCTTCAGCAGTCCAGTTGCCATACAAATGTCCAGAGAGAATGCTCTGCAAACTGTGGATCTGTCCTCCCTTCTAGAATCTACAGCCTATCCACTTTTCAGGAGTTAGGCAAATCTGGATTATGCCAGGAAGAATCTCAGATTATGCCATCTTTCCTTTATCTGAACAGAAAAGTCTTATTGTGCTGGCTCTTTTGGAATTTAATCACATGCACCCATGGATTTGTTTACCATTCAGGTTGTGGTTTGGATAAGCCAATACTGAAATTAATTTGCAGCTCTGAAATATACACACCAGTGGACATTAGTGAAGGCAAGGAGCCTAAGAAAATCTTGGGAGAAAATTAAGGCAAATTTTTATGAAAAAGGAGAGATGATTGAGGTTGGAAAATACAATAAGGGGCAGTAAACTGAATTTAACTCAGCTGTTCAAGAAATGTAAGCTTATCAACCAAGGAATCCAATTTACAGGTCATTTGAAAGCTGGCTCAATTTAACTTTCTAAATTATGTTTCTAAAGAAAAATATATTGGAAATGATTATTAGAATGTAGCTAATGATTGCATTGATTTTCATCTGGAAAAACAGTAAAGCACAGGCTCTGGTGCCAGATGACCAGAGTTTGTCTCTGGGCTTTGCCACTTAAGTTGCTGTGTGACTTCAGGAAATTTACTTAACTGTTCTGTATCTCTCCTTCCTTATCCATGAAATTCTAATAACTCCAACATGAACTTATTAAGGACATTACAAGATTGCATGACTAAATTCATTAATATAAGTACAATTCTCAGAATATTATACAACATATAATAAGCTCAATGTAAGCATAAATTGTTAATATGCTTAAAATATCTTGATTGATCTTGTAATAGTAGTATGAATTAAAAAGACACAGGTAGAAAGTGAGCTGGAAAATCTACATCTGAGTTCTAATTGACATTTCTCTGACAACATATTGGCTCCAATGATGTAGTCTGTTATTTGTAGTGGGATGGGAAATTGATATACAAAATTTGATCCATTTTCAAGGATTGTAGAAATAGAGCAAGACGTTTAAACAGAGAATCCCATGATATATTTAATAAAATGATGAAACAGTATAACTTTCCATTACCATTCACTACCTACAAAATTGTAATTAGTGTTTGTTAGAATCATAAAAGTGACAGGACAACTTTTGTGCCAAATGAAATCGGATTGTTGGAGCCTGCAATCAAATTGATTTTG
Source organism: Solenodon paradoxus (assembly GCA_004363575.1). NCBI lineage: Eukaryota > Metazoa > Chordata > Mammalia > Eulipotyphla > Solenodontidae > Solenodon > Solenodon paradoxus. The sequence goes on from RJWH01000009.1 coordinate 2,331,268, forward strand.
ATGTGATTTGGATCAAGACCATAGCAATAATCAGTTTTCTCTTATGATTATGTTTCAGTTCTCTGCAGCTTGGACTTTTTTTTAAAGGAAGTGTAGGCACCTTCTGCCTTCTGATGTTAGAGGAAAAACAGAATTTCAAAATGAGTTATCTTGATGCCCCTCCAGTGCTTCATTGTCTCAGTTCATGACATGGAGGGAATTATTTGATTTAAACTTATAGAACTCCAGAGTTATAGAACTCTTGAGAGTCAGTTCCTAACTAATCAGAAATTACATATAAAAAAATCCATGCAGTCATTTGTCATGATTGTTATGTTTCCCTTTCTTTTTCCAAAAAATAAGGTTTTGAGATACTCACTTAGTAGAAAATGGCCAATATTTGTACAGAAAGGCAAAATGATCTAGAAGATAAAGGCACTGTTTTTATGTCACGTGACTACCTCTGTCACATTTTCTTCACCATGTACTAGATCACATAAATTGAAGAGCAGGCACACCTCAGAGAGGCTGCCACTTTGGTTCCAGAGTAACGCTAGAAAGCAAAAATCATGATGAAGCGAGTCACATGAAATTGTGGTTTCCCAGTGCATATAAAGGCTATGTCTACATTATTCTATAGTCTATTAAGTGTGCAACATTATGATGGCTAAAAAAATTGCACATGACTTGATTAAATGTGTCACAGAAATAAGCAAGTTCATGCTATTGACAAGATGGCACCAGGAGTCTTATTTGGTGCAGGAATGCAACAAATCTTCAATTTGTAAAAAAAACACAACGTATGTACAATATTGCATTCTGAAAGACAATAAAGCAAAGTTCATGTATATTTAAGGAAATAAGAGCAATTTAACTGAAACAGACTACTCTGAAAAAATTTAAAAGTACAGATATATGCATCTCAGGTCGTATATACATTTGTTTTGTGCGCAAGTTTGTACAAAAGAAGGGCTGGCACAGTAGTAAGAGTGACAGTAAATAATGACAATGACATTAAAGATAATATAATAGAAGTCACTTACGTGGCACTGAGTAGGTGTCACCCTTCTTCCAAGGTCTTGCCATACATTAATTAATGCTGGGACCAGCTTATGATGCAGGAATTATTTTTACTCCTATTTCTCAGATGAGAAAACTGAGGCACAGAGGAGTATGACGTGCTCTGAATCATTCAGAATTCAAACCAAGGCATCCTTCCTTCAGGCTTTGTGCCCTTAACCACAGCTGCATTAAATTTTGTATGGAGGATGGCTGATTTTAATTAGAGACTCAATCAGTCTCTCAAACACTCTCTTATTTAATTAAAGAAATCTGTATTTTCCATGCTTACAATAGACTTAGGCCTTGCCCTCAGGAAGTTTGTGATATATCAGGGACTCAGGCATGTCATACCCAGTTACTTACTTGACTATTTAATTCAAAATGTGAAGCATGCTATGCAGAAAAGATTCAAGGGTAAAATTAAGTTATAGATAACAAAATACTTCAGAAGGCACTGTTGTTTACAGTCTACTAATTGTAAGCAACAAATAACCAAACTATGAAGATGACAATGCCATCAAGGAAAGGGAGCTCATCTATTTTGTCTCAGTCTATATCCCAGACCTTCACAACATAGTTATCAAAGGGTAGACACTCAAAAAGCATCTATGATGGAGGAGTCCTGTGGAATAGTTAGAGACAGGCAATCCAAAACCAACAACATCCATTGCCATTCTGTCTTTCTGTCAGAACATGACCTTACATAAAGACCAGAAATCTCTGTCCCAGCACAGCCTTATATGCATCTTCCATACCTGCAGATGCAGAATGATTCAGGTATAGTCCCCTTTGAGACATTTGTATTATCCATGGGCATGCCACTCAGTCATCTCCCCAGCAATCCCTGTGTAATTGCTATATTCTAATTGAGAAATTCCACTATAATCAAAGCCTGAAAAGGAACAATCACATTCTAAAATGTGCTACTTGGTTTAGACTAGTGAAATATTCCAACATGGGTCAATCCTTTTGTTTGTCCATATATCTTTCTGTTCGTCAGGACTGTATACCTAGAGGGAAATTTCCATAGAGTCTTATCAGAGATACCCACTTTGGCTGCTGGAGTACTGACAACAGTCCAGCAGTAAGAGACATTTCTCTGTATGTATATTCCTAGGTGGGTATAAAATTAGTCTCTCTCAAAAAAAATTTTACTAAACTGACGAAGTTAGATTTGTTGTAAGAAAAATTAATAACTACTTTGGTGAATTCCATTGCCTGGAGAAAACTTTTCCTTTGCTTTCTTCCTCCTGCCCTCTCTCTGTGTCTCCCTCTCTGTCTTTCATTTCTTTTTTACCCTTCTTTTTCTTTTCTTGCTTTCTTTCCTTTTCATTTCCCTTCCAACTCTCTCTCTTTCTCTCTCCCCCCACCCCCTATTATGGGCTTTCTAGAAATTAGGGCCTCAACTATAGGTGAACTTTATGGGCTCTGTATTTTAAAATGTTTGGCAAACTACTTAATATTTCTGTGGGACTTTAAATTTCTCTACTAAACCAAACTGTGTACTCACCACCCCCAACATGAATTTAATGTAAAATGTTCATTTTAAGAACTTAAGTATATTACCTAGAATTAAGATTATTTTACCTGTTTTTTAATATTTTTAAATATGTTTATCTAAATATGTTACCCAGTGAAAAGTATTTATTCCGCTTAAACCGGTCTCTTAAAATGTTTACATTAAAGCTTTGTGAATCTATTTCTGATAGAAACAGACCTAATCTCTTGTTTCATCTGAACACAATCCAACAATATTATATATATATATGTATATATATATATACATATATATATATACATATATATATATATAAAATTTAGTCCTCAGGCAAAACTGGAAATTTTGTAATCTCTTTCATCTGTATCATTTTGTCTCTCTTTGAGGTCCCATTCCCTTTGGGTGCTCAATGCTAGCATATTCTCCTCTCTTACCATTCCTTCTTCTATGAATATAATATTTAATATAAGTAAGCAATAATAAGCATATAGTAAGTATAATATTGTATTGTAATTTTATAATAATAAGTATAATTTAAGTAATTGTGGATCGTTGTCAATGTAAGTTAATGTTCTCTTGCTCCCAGGGGTTTCCTTTAACTAATTATTAACATTTTTTCAAAGGTTTAAAAAGAAGACTTCAGAAGAGGAAAAAACTACACTGCTGTGACTGAACATTAGGTATTTGTTAGACACTATGTTAAAAGCCTTATATGTGGTAGCTCATTAATATTTGCAACATATCACTATAATGGTATCAGGGCATTTTTATGGTTAAAAACAATGTATTCTTTGATTAAAGTTTTAGAGAAGATGAGTTTGAAACTAGTTACAATGAAATTTTGCTTTGGAACACAGTATGAGGGCAGTGTTCCTTGTGTTCCTCTTTCTGTAACTTTCCTTATTTCTTGATTTCCTTCTTCACTGGAAATACTATAGCAATGAGACTGTCTCACAAAATTATAATTTGAATGTATGTCATCACTATATTACTGTAATGATGATATCTGTATCACCAACTTTATAATAAGTTGTTTCAGACAAGGAACTCAATCAGAATACATCAATTACACAGGGGTTGCTGGGGAGATGACTGAGTGGCATGCCCATTGATAATATAAATGTCTCAGAAACGACTATACCTGAATCATTCTGCATCTGCAGGTATAGAAGATGCATATAAAGCTATTCTGGGACAGAGATTTCTGGTCCTTGTGTAAGTTCATGTTCTGACAGAAAGAGAGAACGACGATGGATGTTGCTGGTCTGTTCTTTTGGATTGCCTGTCTCTAGCTATTCCACAGGACTCCTCCATCATAGATGCTTTTTGAGTGTCTACCCTTTGATAACTACGTTGGAAACTTTGGGATATAGAGTGAGGCAAAACAGATGAGCCCTTTCCTTGATGACTTCATCATCTTTGTAGTTTGCCTATTTGTTGCCTTATCTTTAAAAATATACTAAACATCTAGGACTAGAGATTCACATCTTACCAATATTTAGTGAATCTGTTATGTCCTTCATAGAAGTGATGAGATAAGAGAGATGAAACGAGATTTCAAAACAGGACTGGTGAGAAAAAGAAGAAAGGGAAAAAGGTCTCATGACAAGTTTCTTAAACTAAGGTATTTGGGAAGTCTTAAGTAACATCCCTCTATCTTTTAATCTTATATTAAAATATATATTAAAGAAAATATTGTTTTGTTTTCTGTTTTTTTCCTAACTGCTAAATCTTTGAATGGTAGCTCTTAGAATGGTGCAATGCAGGGATGACTCTGGGACTGTTTATGACCAGTATTCCTTAATTATGACCCAAGGTTTATGGACATATGTCTAATGTTTATGAGAGGGTAATGGAGCAGTAAAATTCTAGAGATCTCTCCTCACCTAAGGAGAATTACCGTGTTCTGTCTTTGGTTTTACCAGTGATGGCATTGTCTCACTGATGTCTTAAGTCAAGATAATTCTTACATAGGACTATTTGGGTTACTCATAGCAGCAAAACATAGATGAACAGAGACATGGTATTAAGATGATCACAAAACTATCAATTTGTGGGAAAATATTTACATGTGATTTGTAGGTCAAGTCATTTCAGAGATCTCAAGTGCTATTACTGAACAATTACAGCTTTCCTTTCTTCTGAACCTTTCCCTTATATGCGAAAGGTATTTTAGTTATTCACAGTTGAGGTATTTACTCAAGCTATAAAGACATTCTCTGAAGGAAGTTCTGGCCAAGAAAGGCACAGTATACAAAGGATCAAACTCTCTTCATCACCAAATGGAATATTACTAGCAGGGACCATAGATGAGTGGATGGAAAACTAATGCAGGTAGGTACATAGAAGTGCCCTGTATTATGGTAAGTGGAACAGACAGAGGAAGAACAATTCACAATTATTGCATATGAAGGGATCTAGTGGAATGATAAATACATTAAAATTTCATTTAAATATGGCATAGTTATTACTATAACTGGGTATGCAGATATTATAGAAGAATAGAGAGAGATCCAGCATGGTTTGTATGAGAATCGAGGAGAAATTCCTTTTTTTTTTTTTTAAATCCTCTAACTACTCTTGAGTATGGTTAAGAGCAAAAGGAAAGTGATTCAGAAAATACAAGTTTGGAATGGGTGTCTACACAGAGCTACAATGTACACAGAAGCAGAAATGTGTGTTTAAGCCACGACAGATAGCTTGGCATTACTAGGTTCTAGCCAGCACATCCTTGTTGGAGGACTAGTTAACTAGATCTTATCACTGGACTTCACATTTGGAGAAGAACTGAAGCTCAATATTAGGTAATAATAGAGAGATTGATATCAAAAGCAAAAGCCTCATCTTATTAAGTGAGCCAAGCAAAACAATGGTTTAAGGGGGATTTGAGAGCTACAATTTCAATTCATCAAAGGACAAGTCCCAGAACTGATTGACAGAGAAACAGATTTAAAAAATGATACAGGAGATCAGTAATCACAAGGAGAACAAGGGAACATAACTAAGTCCTATCAGAGAATTTCCTGGAAGACAGTTAAGTTTGTATTAGTGATTTGAAAATACCTTAGATTTCACTAGTAATGGTCATTAGTTGTGAAAAGTTAGGAAAGGTATAGATTTGAAAATGACCTTGTCCTTTCCTCTGGGATGTTTACAGGAATCTAAGAATAAGACTTTGTTTTCCCCACCATAAATAATTGTGGTGTATATTTATTTCCATGTATAGTAATATGAGAATGATGGCACTAACTAGCTGTTGGTTGATATGAATATCTTTCATCTCAGTTTCATGGACCTCACTTGTTCTTGAGATTATGATAATTTTCTTAAAAGTTTATTTGGATTATCTATATATTTCAAGTAGAAGGTCCATAAGATTGACCTCATAAGAATATTCAGATGATCAAAGGAGATCTTAACAATTATTTAAAGAAGTCAATGATTCCAAAATCTTGAAAACTCATTGCGTAGATGTAGGGAGTTTTATTCACTGGGTGAAAACAGTACCTTCTGTTTCTTAGGAGACCCTATAAAGTTAAAATGACAAGTGAAGATGTATACTATATAAATATATACATATATACATATATATATATATACATAGATTAAGAATCTGTGATTATACCTATTTTAATGATCATTATATTTTCTTTAATAGACCAGAGTACTCTGGATTCAAACTGCACTTTCATTGCTTTTAGAGCACTGAGAATCCTTACTGAGTACTATGCTTTTGACATTTTGTCTTAAGTTTTCCTCAGAATGTAAATTGACCTCAGGATACATAGTACAATTAATTTGGAAGAAGCCTAGGGCAAGTGACAATGACAGTCTTATGGTCCAAACTCAAGATAAATTCTACTGTTTTACACTCTGGGGACCAGAGCTCACTACCTGAGTTCTCTTTAAGGTGCTACAAAACAAGGAAGCTTCCACTTGAAGTTGTATTTGGACTATTCTAACTCAGTACTGATTGTCTCATTGTTGTCTCATATTGAAAAACCTACCCTTATAGAAATGCCCTTAGTGCAATGTATTACAACTGTAACCTTGGTGAATGTATAACTTGTAAAACTGATAGAGAAAAGTTGACTCCCTTCAGTGCCCACCATATTGGGGGAAGTTCTAGAGTTAGAGATGTTATTTGTTAGGTTGTTATTAATAGTGTCTTTCCCATTTCTATGTTTTATCTGGGAACATTTGGGATTCTTTCTTAGGAAAGGTTGTCTCTCTACCATATTATAGAGAGCTAGACTCTTTCGTGATTAATAACTAAGGCAAACACGAGGCAAAAACTCTTATTTTCATATGAGAAGTTACAAAGAACTTCACTGATTATCAAAATATCTTTGAGAATCCTTGTAAGATTCCACAAGCAGAGACCATCATCTCTGAGCTACTAGTGGGCAGGTCTGAGAAAAAGTGAGAACTTCCTAATGATCCTGCATAGAACTCCTTGAGATTAATTTAAATGAAATTAATAGACATTACCTTCCTATTAATAAGAAGGCATATTCACAAATAACTTCCTTATCATCACTTAAGGAGAAATGGAAAGCCTTCATGGATAGAATAGAAATATTTAACACTCAACTATATATTTTTTGTCTCCTTCCAAACACATGAGCAGATTTATTTATGATATCCCTCCACCTTAATGTTCGGATAGAATAACATGACTAACTCTAGTCAGTAGGCTTTGGGTAGAATGATGGGTGTTATTTTTAGGATAGATTATGTAGTTGCCTATGTGAGACCCTTTCTGCTAAGTCATGTATGGAAGCATTTAATATGGAGGCGCCATTTTAACGACTTCTTCCATGGATACTTAGACAATTCATGAAACTGGAGAGCGGTAGATTCACAACAGATTTCTCATGAGAGAGGAGAAAATTTTTGCTGTGCTTAGCCTTTGAAAAATTTCTATCTACAATATAAGCCTGGTATGGTGGAGACAATGGAAGATGTGAATTGCTGTTGGCAAAAAAGATTTTGATCATGGATACTAGAAGTAAGAAAAATTTTTGAAAGAAAATGATGGGCAAAAACCTTAATGTAGAAAAGTGTAATTTTCACTTGGGACTAAAAGAACATTTAAATTCGGTATGAATATAATGAGAAGTAAACAGTAAACGAGAAGAAGTAGCATATAATATTAGCACAAGAGTTATATTTAACTCCGTTGGCAACAGGTAATCATTTATTGTAATGAGGTACCTATTGGAAGAATTAAGGTGAAAAGAGATTTGGAAAAAAAAATTGATAATATTTAAAAGAGAGTAGGTAAAAATAATAACATCTACAGCAGATTAGAGATAGCAGAAAATGAAAATAAGAGATCTATTTGGAGAAAAATATTGAAGAGCAAAGCAATTGACAATTACGGATTGTTGGGGTGAGGGAGAGAGTGTCTCCAGAAGGGGCAGTGAAGGCTGTTATAGGACAGGGGCATTGTTAATTAAATAGACTTTGTCTACCTGTCTAACAGCCTAACATCTTGTGTATAGGATACTTTCCTCTGAGTTCTAAGCAAATAATTGACTTTGGAGTCCAGGCATACCTCATTTTATTACACTTTGAGGATATTGTGTTTTTTACAAATTGAAGGTTTGTGGCACCCTGCATCAAACAAGTCTATTGGTGCCACTTTTTCAATAGCATGTACCCACTTTTTTTCTCTGTCACATTTAATTAAGGTATATGCATTGTCTTTTAGACATAATGCTATTTCACATTTAATAGGCTATAGTATAGTGCAAACATAGCTTTTAAATGCCCCAGGAAACCAAAAATTTTGTTGTGATTCACTTTATTGCATATTTGCTTTATTGTGGTGGAACAAAACCCACTGTATCTCCAAGGTGTGCCTCTACCACCTATTCCTAAATTGGAATTGTCCTCTCCAGAGAAGATTGATTTATTTGCCTATCCGCCTTCACTTTACCTCACTGTGTCCTTGAAATATTTGCCTATACACATTTTAGGATCATTTTAACTTGGTCTCTGTTGACTCACATGATCCATGTCAGTTTTTCAGCCTAACACATATGCTTGGAGAGTTCATAATCCGGTTTTCCAACATTTTCTCCAGGTTACTATGTGCATGGAGTAAATATGAAGATCTCCTTTCATTCACAAATAGTAAGGAATCAAACGAGAAAGAGAACACTGGAAAATAAAGAATCAGAGTTCTTCTAGTGCCGTAATATGAGTAAGATATAGATGAATGTATGAAGTAAAAAGAACTAATGGTTAAGAATATAGAATTTGAAGATAGACATATCTGGTTTTGAATTCCTAATTTGCCACCTCAAGACTCTAAATTTGCTTTCATCTTAGAAAAAAAGTATCCACCTCATAGAGTTGTTATGTACATAAAGAAATTTTTGTCACCAAGTCCTTAGCATAGTATCTTTTCAAAATAGCCAGCTACGTGATTTTCTTATATGTAAATCAGATCATGTCACTTGTAGACTCAAACTCTCCAGTTGTCCAATGAGTCCTAATCTGACTTGGGTCCCTGATGCTCCTTGAACTTTGCTCACTGACCACTGACCAGTCTTACCCCAATTGCTGAATCCTAGCCACTCTAATTGTTTGCTGCCTTTTGAGAACACCAAGCTCTTTCCCTTGCAGGACTCTTTTCTTATTCCTCTCTCGTCATCTCCCTAGGTTCCTTTCAAGACTTTTTCCCAATGCTTATTCTGCCTTCCATACCTTTTCTATTTTTCTTTTCCTCCATAGAACTTTTCATCTTGGGACACTCATCTAATTTACCGTTTGTTTTACTGTGTATCTTTTCTTAATAAACCACTACATAGGCAGATATTTTTATTCATGTAGTTCATTGATATGGAATTGTGACTAGAACATTCTAGGTACTCAACATTTTTGTTGAATGAGTGAATTTCCAATATCACTATAACATTAACCAAATTCCCTTAAGATGAGTATACTATTTTTTTATCCAATGCTTTGTTCTGTCAATCCTAAATCAGTCATATGCATCCAACTTCTTCCCAGTCATGGTCTCTAATTCATCACACACCTCTTGAGTATGAACTTTGTATAAGTGAAGTACTTAGTCCTAAAGTACATAAATAGGTACAATAAGCTAACATGCATTCCAGAGATCAAATCTTGTTACAAAGAAATATCATTTGAAGAGCATGAGGCCAATAAGGCTAGAATGGATTAACATTCTGATATTTCCAGTTCTTTTTGACTTTTCCACTTAGAGTTTTTCATTGCAAAAGTCTTTATCATATAACAGCAATAATTCCCCTCTAGTTCTCACTATATGACAAGCATTAGTCTCACTCCTTACATAGATTCACTCATTTAGTCCTGGTAACAACCCACCCATAAAGGAGGTACTATTATTATTCCCATTTTATAGATGAAGAAACAGAATTTGAGTACCTTGCCCAAGGTTACATAGCTAGTAATAGAATAGGCTTCAGTCCGAGGCTGCTGACTACACAGACAGCAGCTTTAATTACACTGCAATAGGCATATAACAAAATGTTCTCTTCATATGTGTGTTAGGTAAGGCATAAATTAATATTTTTCAATTGAATCCAGAATATACATTTTGACCTTTTTTCTCAATCATTATCTAGTATGGCAGCATCTCTAGGCCTTTGTTTTCTCAGTCTATGAAAGGCTGGTATAGAATGCAATGACTCTCATATCCTGCAAAATGCAATCTGTGATTCTCTTATACCACCAGTCAAGATCTGTGCTGACTGGCAATCAACAACATTAATTGTAGAGCAGCAGGGAATATGACTAAAGGATAGAGACATCCATATTTTACTTTAAACTCAGATAAACCTCTCTGGGGCAATTTAAGAATTGGATATATATGGGAGAAAACATGATCAAAAATAACAGCTTTGGAAGTATCCTATTGGAGAAGTGTCAAGAGACTAGGAATAACCATAACAAAGACAGCGAGAAAATGAACCCTGTACTGATGTCTTGTCAACTGGAGATACCCAATCATTCTCAGAAAAAGTGTTTAAATACGTAACAATCTTAAGCTCTGACTACACCCTGTCCTCCACCCTTACTTAGTTCCCACGGCTAAGGAGACACCTTTAAGAACAATCATGCATTAAGTCTCTGTCACTAAAAATAAATGCAATTATTGATGACTATTTCAAAGGCAAGGTGAAGTCAAATGCAGTGTATTGTACTGTTTGTCACCAGCTGGGTAGAAAGCTATCTTCTTATAGCTGTGAAGAGGATGCTTGCTGGTGTGGAACCATCTCCATAGGTGCCAGAATGACGGTATTCAGAGAAATGTAGGAACAGGGCCTGGGAGGGTCAGAAAAGGGTCTGATGAGCTCCAGGGTCTGAGTTGTTTGTCAGTGAGCTGAGACAGAGGGTGGTGGGTGGAGGGTGGAGGAAGAAGGGAAACTATTCAACAGGATTTTGGCAGGTGCAGGAATCAGACAAAAAGATAGTGGACTTCACTAAGTATGAAAAGCACAATAGTAAATGAATGCACGTCACTGTGAGCAAAAAATATGGTTTAGAGTTGAACGTCCTTCCAGACATTTTTCTTTTGATTAGGAATTCAGTTCTAATCATAATAGAAAACAGGGATGGTGTGCTTTTTTCCTGTCTTGATAAAAAGTTATGTGGAACTAGGATAAAGTGTATGACAGTGTAATTTCTGTAATCAAATAGAAGCTAAGGTAATGTACCAATGAAAAATATTGACAAAATTGTACAATAACAATAGAATGACTTTATAATATTAGAAGATGGTGACTCAGTTTCCCCATTTATCAAATACGAGAAGATGAATGAGGAAGAATAAACTGGATCATCCCCCAGGAGTGTGGTGTGTGTGTGTGTGTGTGTGTGTGTGTGTGTGTGTGTGTCCCAAGAAGTCCTGTTCATGTCTTAGATTGAGGGAACTCCTGCTCTGGCAACTTACCAGCAGCATGTTTCCTCTCTTCCAGGACTTATCCCAATGACAGCTCATCTTTTCCCCATATCACCTTCCTGAGATATGTATGAGGATTCACAGATAACACTGCTGAATAATTAATTAGACAGTGTTGTAGAATTACATGGACCACCTCCCAGAAGGGAGTCTCCCTTTAAAGACTGATAGTAAACTCTCCAAGACCATGCCTGAGTGTTGTTTACTTCTTTATTCCAAGTGCCCAGAACAAGTGATTATTCAGTAGATTATTCAGTAATTGACTATTTGTTCACTGAGTGAATCTGAGAATAATTACACTGTAAGTATCAAACTTCTCACTCTACAAAATGATAATTTGGTCATTTTCATCTTACAGTTTCTTCTGTTGCAAGCTTTTTCCATTAGATTTGAAAGTTGTTACTCCGGGTCTCTTTTCTAACTCCTGCTTCCCCACTAACTAGCCCTCTGCCTTCCACCTCCTCACTTCTATTGTTTGATGAGATAGTGAAAGGAACACAGGGAAAAAATCATCCCTAAAACATTCATATGTTATTATTATTCAAGCCAAGTTGATGCGGAGCAAACTCAGAAAAATACAGAAGTCATTATTAAGAAAATCAGAAGTTATGTGTGATTTTTTCCTTCCTGTTATTTCCACATGGTTATCAGTGCCTCCATTTTATTGTGGTTTTAAGATTATTGTAGTGGAAACCTGGCTACAAAAATACAGATTTGCTTTCCATTTTCTCTACATGGACCTCACCATGTGAAGATGCAATTTGTATTTTAAAATACATATTAAATTCCATTCTAGCCCCTAAAGCTATGCTTCCCAGCTTTTCTCCATCCTGCCACATACAGATCTTCACTGCTTGAAGCAAAACTGATGTATGGAAATCAGAATTCTCTTAAACTCCAAGGTGATTCTTCCCTTTATAAGAGTATTCACCAAAATGTTCCTAAGAAATAGCTATTTCCTCCTCTGCATTTAAATGATAATACAACATAAAAAAAATTCAGTCCACGAAGGAAGTTGAAGGAATTCAGTTGTGCTTTTAAATGGCACAATGACAATGATGAGAATAGTGATTTCGGTGTTTCAAGGTACAATCGATCAACACAATCAAATTTAAATATATATTTAAATATATATTTACATACCCTTTCATATTATATATGTATATATACACATACATACATACATACATATATATATACATATATATATATAAAACCTTCCAAAGATAAAATAGGATGTTAGGGTTAAAGATTCAAAGATAATAAAACACATAGACTGTGCTTGCAAGAGGCTTATGTTCTACTTACATAGAGAACTAGGTAAATGTTTAGAACATAACGGGCTCCTGCATGTTCATTACATGGAGCACCGTAGAGGAAGCTCAAAAGAAGGATGTGTGGAAAATGAGAAAAAGTTCCATCGAAAAGGGCACCATTCTGGATGAAACAAGCATACTGAACTCTACGCTCTTCAGTTTCCTTTACAGGTTATTTCTCGTACTATAATCTGGGCACCTATTATACTGTCCTGTTTGAAAGCTGTAGTATGGTTCAGACCTTAATTAACTTCACAAACAATACTGGATGCTAAAGGACTTAGCGCATTTCTTTGGTACACTACTGTCTCTGTGTAGCCCTGGAAAGATGGCAAATAATAATAATTTGGTCATTCCAGATTGATTGATTATATTGATCTACTCGACAGTTCTGTAAGTCACTTAAGTTCTCTCCTTGGCTCGTTAATGGAGATGTCAAACATCCCTTGTTAGCTATCAGTAGCAGCCACTAAGAACAGAACTAGACAAATCCTCTAGCTCAAGTACAAGTTTCAGAAAAGTCTATGCACATGAACCACAAGCAAACCAGTAGGCTGAAGCAATTAATTAGTGCTTAGGAGATTGGGTATTGAAGTCAAACAGGCTTATGTTTCTCACTTTCTACCTGAGAAACATTGCCAAATCTACGACAGTGAACCTTAATTCCTTCAACTGTGGAACGAAGATTATAGTATACCTCATATATCTTGTAAGAATGAACTTACATCATTTATCTAAAGCATTTAGTACAATATCTGATACCAATAAGGGAATTAGGAAATTATTACAATGATTATTTTAATTATTTTATTGCAAAATGTTGTACTGTTTAAGTGTTTACTCTTGAGAACAAACCAGACACTCGGGAGTACTATTTGAGAGAATTTTGAATGGAAGGAGAACGCAAGATTTTTAAACATATAAAGAGAATCATTCATTCCAGCCCCCACACAACTGGAATTAGCTATCTCCAGCATCTCCTCATGACTATTTTTTGAAATCCCCTTCTCTTGATGAAACTTCCTACTTTCTCTAGGATCTTATACCTACATACATATTCCCCTTCATGAAAAAATGTTCTCAAGTCCTTTGTGCTGCCATTCTTTATTTGTAGTCCCCATTTACAACCCTTTTCTTTGTCCTCTAGCATTTAGTGCTGGCATCTAAAGACCAAATCTTGGGTATCCCCATTGTCTTCTGACTTACAGTTGAGTTTGACCCATGAGAAGCACCAACAAGAGATAAAAAGAAGGAGAATGAATCAGGGTATTTTTTCAATGCTCCTTCCCTGCTTTGTCATCATGTTGTGGCAGTGCTGTTTCTTTTATTCCTAGACCCTGCCAGGGGCCTCCATCACTTGCCCTCCATCTGAGACTTGGTAATGGCATCTTATTAATCCCTAGGAGTCTCAGCACACTTTGCTGATTTTCTTAATCCTTTTCAGTAAATAATTTTTGTTAGAATCTCACTCTTATTGTGTTCTACTGGGATTGGTTATCTTTCATTGTCCTTTTATTTATTTGTTTTTTGCCTATTCATCCATTCATTTAACCACCCCCATTCAAATTAAAACATACTATTTAGTATGCGGGGACACTGAGGTACAAATAAGAAAGGTAAATTGAAAAGACTGTAACAGGGCCAAGTCTGTACCCTACTCTGGAACTCTAGCACATCCAAAGAAACTACCAGCTCTAGGTTTTACACGATGGTTTCTTAATTAATTGGCTTGATGATGCTGTAAAGGGAAAATGCAGAGAATGGCATTAAAAGATTACAGTTCACACTCAGAGATAAGATCTACATTTTCTACCCATTTCCCCCAATACACACACACACACACACACACACGCACACACACAATTTATGGGAAGGTTTCTGAAAAGGCTCAGAACTTTCTCTGACCTGACTATACAGGTTCTATGATCTAAAAGAGATTGCCATACTTACGATACAGAAGTTGTTAGATACCCACTAGCAGGAACAGGACAAAAGCAAAACTTTTAAAGTGGTAATATAATGATGAAGAGGGTCTAGAATGAGAAATAAACTAAGGCCACACAAGCACTAGGGAAATGCAAAAGGTATCAGATTTGCAGACACTGCACTAAATTGAAGAATTGAAATTCCTAATAGAAGGCTATTGGGCCAAGGTCACAAACTAGTCCTAGGTATGATTAGGAAAAAAAAAAAAAAAAAATCTACTTTTCATGACTTTCACCACCGTTTTAGAACGAATGATTGCAAAAGGAGTTCCATTTTTAACAAGAATCAGAGTCATAAATAAGGTGTAGTGGAATTTAAGGAAATAAATTACATCTGGAGGAAGTACTTCGGAAACGTAGGGCTTTGCTGGCCCCTCAAAATCACACTATAGAGCAGTCACTTCCTCCACCTATGCATACGACCAGCCCTGCTTCTAGTCCTGTTGACTTGGAAGGGCGCAGCTGTGATTTGGGCACAGTTTTCTTCATATCCGAATGCCCTCAGGTAAGGGTGGATTAACTTGCCCTTGGTTTTCTTGGTATGAGGCATCATCTGTCACGCCGTATGTCTTTTTAAAATTTTCTTGGCTTGAACCTTTCCATTTTGTTATCACAAGTAAGATTGCAGGCAGTTCCAACTGTGAGCTATTTGAGTTCTCAGGTGTGTGTTTGAGGGGATGAAGACCTGTGCCAGGAATATAGGTTAATGCCAGTGCCAAACACAAATCCTCCTCTGTCAGATTCCGGAGAAATCCTGGAAGTGACTGTTAGGATAACTGCAGTCACAGGGTGTTCTTTTTCTTTTTTCTCTTGAGAAAAGTGGGTCCATCTACATTATTCTGAGAGACAGGTGATTAGTCAGAACTGAATTTTTTGTACACACAGCAGTTTGTGAGTAACAGTCCATCCTGAACTGATGGACCCCATTTGTACAGGGTGCTGTGGTTGCTGACCGGAAGCCCACCTTCACGATGGAAGCATTAATTTCCCCGGGGGACTGGGAATATTACTGTTGGTGGTGCTTAGCATAGTCAGTGCTCTTCCAAAATCAGCTTTGGGATGAAGAAAGCAGCTTTGTTTTCCAGGATCATATCCTCTTCCTAGGGGACAGCTCTCCTTGGCTATCTGGTGTTACAGTAAAATGCTGAAGAAAATGAAGTCCTAGCTGTTTTGCCCTGATTTGGGATAAGTCCTCAGGGTCAATCTCAGACCCCCTCAGAATCCGCTGTTGCTGTTGTACTGCAGCCCAGTTTCCCTTCTGCCTGATCCCATGTACACACGCGCGCACACACAGGTGTTATTCCTCTGAACACTCTCCAATGAACTGGTGGCAATCTCTTTTACAGTTTGGGTTTATCAAGGCACCTGAGTGACCCATCATTCCAAATGTTCTTAAAATACTAAGATATTCTACATAGTATCTACAAAACAGTCTCCTTTCCATTGTTTCATTGATGCCTCATGGCGATCTCCAGAGTCAGAGAAGTCTGAAATTTTATGGCTTCATGCTGGCTTCTTCCCCCACTCACTGGGTCTGCACTGATCAGTGCATCTAACTGCCCTGGATGAAGCCAGTAGCTGCCTTGTAAGTCTTCTCTCCTACTCAGGGCACTGTCACAACACCTTCATTTTTATGCAGTGATTTGCTCCAAGAAGCGTCTAAAATGTTGGTCTGGGTTGTATCTTCTCGCCCTCCTACTTCATCAATAATAACAATAGGAATGGAAAGTATTTCTATATATAATTATACTTGTCAATTACTTTGAGTAATTTCCAGAGTAAAGTTTTTAAAAAATGAAACTATTCAGCTGATTATTAAGATGTGTGCAGCGCTATAAGATTGAAACTTTCGTGTTATCTGGGAAATGTAAGTGTCATGGGGCAGGGACAATGCCAATGTCACTGCTGTGCCACTCCTAGGGATGACAGTACAGACAAAAGCTCTGTCTCACTCTGATTCTGGGCCAGGGCTTACATGCATCATTTCCCCAGCTCTCAGAAACCCAGGGAAGGAGAGAGATGCTGGCATGGTCAAATATATTAGTATGAATGAAGGGAGGATGGATGAAGAAGGTTACAGAGAATTCTAGCCTCTCAGTCTAATGAATGAAATCTCTTTTATTTAACAAGGAGTAACTGAAGATGTCTTCTCTCCAAAAGTGGAATGTGATTTTGTATTTTTCCCCATTGGAATTCCTCATCTGAAAATTTTCTATTAGGAATCCAAAGTGAAAATTAGGAAATTTCAGTACTTTCTCAAGGTCATCTGGCTGACTGAGACATCCAGGGGTATAACCCAGATCTGTGCCCCTTTCCTCAGTCTCCGTGTCAGGAAGTCTGGATTGTTCTGTATGCAGGAGAGCCATGTTCTTCAGAAGGTGGATAAATGGATTTCTTATTTTAATTTAGATAACCTTTTGATAAATATTTGTTTCCATTGACTCTTTAAGTGTTATTTTATAAGGCTGATTTATGTTCTCTCTTTTTTTCCTTCCTACCTCTCTCTGTGTCCAGTGTCTTATTTATTCATCAGAATAGCCATCAGGATAGTGTAGCAGATTGTTTTTAACTGAAAAAAAATCAATTGTAATAATAGCTACATTCTTACTATTTATTCTTAACTTAATTAAAATGTATATTTTGTGTAGAAAAGATACTAAAATGGTTAAAAAGAATCAAAAGGTACAATTAAGAACAGAGTGAATAATCTGCACATTAATTTGTTTTTTCCATCACTGAAGTCTATGACGTCAAGTTCATGGCCTTCAGTCAGAGACAAGTCATGAATATCCGAGCAATTTATAGGAAAATATGAATAAATGTATTTTATCCCCTACTTTACCACACAGACATAGCTGACTATAATAATTTACAAACATTCTCTTCATTTAACAAGGCATTTTTAGTTATTATTCTGAAGGTAGGCCTCCCTAAGATGTTTAGGGTTACTCTATCCTAAGATGTTCTGAAAGGTCTCCCCAAGACATAGCACTTTGGCAAGCAGATTATTTTGAGCTGAGGTTGATTAAGTCCTTGAAGAAGTCTCACAAGAATTTCTAACATTCCTTAGACTCTCTAGAATAAAAACTGAGGGTCTAACTCAGAATAAGGGTTATTGCCAGAAATAATCTCTTCATCAGACATATCTACCCATACAGCAGCAAAAACATTTAATTCCAGAACATAAGATCATTGTCTTACGAGTCAACTTCTTTTGTCATGTGAGTAGCCCTTTGCTGTCTATGAAACCCAAGCCCTATTCCATTCCTTCACTCAGAAGATTTACCCTCTTTTTATCTCATTGTCTTTGGAATCTACATGTCTATGTAGATTACCTGACATCAGTAATTCATTTTTTTCTTCTATTAATCAGTCTAATGTTAGTTGGATTACTCAGTGAAGCCCAGAAGAACTCCGAGAGTTGGGAGAAATTTCCTCTCCTTCTCAACAACTCTCATCAGTAAAGAAAGATTTTTTTCTAATTTTCTAATTCTAATGTTTTCTTTTGATTACTATATGGCATTCCTTTGCATAGATCCACCAACTGTTTCTTTGTCTCCTATTGACAGCGATTAAAGTTGTAACTTTTTGCTGTTGGAAGCAAACTGCAATTAATTACTTAATAAATGCCTAAAATATTTATTTTTCTTAGTGTGCTTGCTGCCTCAAAATGTAAGTATATTTTTAATTTTGAAAGATATTGCCAAATTTCTTTTCATACAAATGTTACCAATGTGTATTCTCACAAGCATATCTGAGAATTCCTCTACGTCTATGCCAAGGCAGCATGAATACCATTTTATATATTACTGCTAATAGTTTGAACATGGTATTGCAAAGCTGTTATAGTTTGTATTTCTCTATTATGAATCATACTTGACATTACTTTGTATACTAAAGATCATTTACATTTATTTTCTGAATGTGCATTTTGTCCATTTTTTATTTGTCATTTGTATATTGATTGAGAATGTTTTTTATAAATTAAACAAATTAGGCTTTTGTGATTTAAGAAATGCTGCAGATATTTTTATTTTGTGGTCTTTAGCTTTGCCTCTGGTACTTTCTGTCATGATATTTTCCCCTAGCTTTCACATCTTTAGATATATTTGTGTTTTATAAGTCTTGGGGTTTACAATAGCTTAAAAAAATTCTCTCACTCTCCAGTTAAAAAGAATTCACCCATGCTTTCTTCAAATAATCTTTATTTAAAATAGTTGCTAGTGCCTTTTTGAAAGAACTGCCTCATTTATAAGTATTCTGATACATTTGCTAACTGTTTCAAAGTATCTGAATGCACCCGGCTTAACCAAACACCTCCTCAAAGGTATTTTTAAAGTTCAACTCAAACATATTTACAAAGACAAAGATTAAGTTATTTCAAGAAGAAAGTTTATATGGCTGCAGAACACAGAGCAAAAGTGTAACAGACTGTTAAACAAAAGGAAAGAAAGTCCAAGTTAAGAGTCCACGTCATGTAGCTTCCAAATGCAGAAAATAGGAATTAAAATACAAAGATGTATGACTTATAATAACTCAAAAATTTATGCTTAATTCTTGTGAAAAGGTGGCATAAACTGAAATTTGAAAGAATCAAATTGCTTAGAAATGAAGATTTCATGTGCAACAAATTGAAATGTTTTTGAGTTGTGTCATTCAATAAATCTGATCTCTCTGTGTCACTTTCTCTCTCTGTCACTTTCTCTCTCTGTCACTTTCTCTGTCTCTTTGTGTGTGTGTGTGTGTGTGTGTGTGTATGTGTGTGTATGTGTATCTATGTGTGTGGAGCAGGAAGATGAATTAGTGGAGAGGGTGAAAAATGAAAAATCTCCAAATCTCTTCTGATGCCTTTTTCTGACATGGTGTCCCAAGGTGGAGGAACTGTGGAAACAAATGGAGGTGTATTTACATTCCCCTGCTTTTTTTAAAGAACTAAAATATCCAGTTGATCTTCAATGATAAAATTACTTGTTCTTTTCCTTTTGATGCAATGGAGTAGATTGGGAAAAATCTTCTCAAATCGGTTGTTGTGGGTTTAGTTAAATTTCAGTTGGTAGTAAGTTATTTGCAGTGATTACAAAAGGTTTTTTATATGACAATATCCATGCAAAATGTAAACACCTCATATACCATCAAAGAGGTCTTAACAATAAATGAAAAAAATTTGTGGACATTATTACATTCCATTTTAAAGGTGAGAAACTGAGGCATAGAAAGACTGTAAACCTGACCTAACGTCATGTAACTAGGATGCAAACTCAAGACTCTTAGGAAGCAAACTCTAAACTTTTAATAATTATATGTTCCAAAATTCCTATTCATCACCTGTGTGACTCAGACAATTAACATAATGCCAGAAATAATGATTTATCTACTGTACTCCATTAGCTTTTTAGGGTGATAGAGGATTATCAAATGTGAGAACATAATGAGAACAAAATGAAACACAGTGCATATCACTGGATGTTTTTCAAATAAGTCCAGTACAGCAAGAATGGTGGCTGAAGTTTCCAAATTCAAGTCCATGAGACCTCACAAGGGAAAATGCACCAGAATCAAATTGTCCAATTAAAAATTTCCTGTTTTTATCTTTATATTATTGGCCAAATTATGAACAAGCACTAGATTGACTTGGACAATTCCTAACCCCGAGGATCAGTAGATTGTAGAATTTGTCCTTTCTTTCAGTTCATTATGTAATAATTTGACTTTTGTCACTGGTTGTAGGAGGGAGCTTCTAAATCTTTGCAATCTCTTAAATGATGAAAGTGTCTTCATTATTCTTGGATTTCATTAGCGTTACCCTAAGAGATGAGATGACTGAGGTTGGAGCTGATCACCAGAAGACTAAATATATGATCAGAGGATTAGGACTTTGAATCTAACTTCTGTTAAGGGAGAGGAACTCGAGAATAGATCCAGAAATATATCCGAATGAAGGCTTTCCCATGCAGTAAGATTCACAAAAAAAGTGCCTCCTGGACATGGAAGAAGTGACTCATGTGTCCGCCCACAGAAGCCTACAGGCAGGCTTTTTATCCTACTAAACATTGTTCCTCTGATATTTTTGACATCTACTGGTGAATGAATTCCTGAATGCAAAATCTGATGCGTGGAGAAGAGAGGTGTCCCAAAACAATAAGTAATTCTTGGACATCAGTCGAATATTGGAGACTTCAATTCAATGCTGACATTCTCTACCTGAAGGCAGCATTAGAATCCGCAGATTAAAAGCCCAGTCTCCCAGGACCACCTTCCACTCCAGATACCAATCATAAACCCAGGTGTTACCTATGTTTCTGACTGACTGGCTATATAAATCAGATATTCCCACACTCCCTTTTTTGAATTAATTATTTTGTATGAACAGTTTACAGAAAATCAGAAAGCACATTTACTCACTAGAATATCAGAGGTTATAGCTCAGGAACAGACAGATGGTAGGAATGTGTGGAAGAGATAGGGAAAAGGTATAGAAATACCATGCCCTGTCCATGTAGACTATACTCCCGTGCATTTACCTTTCTTTCTTCCTTTTTTTAATAGAAGCTTCATTATATAGGCACACTTGACAAAATAATTGATCATTGGTGATTTATTCAGTGTTCAGCTCCTCTCTCCTCACAGAGGTGTTGATATGGTGTCAGGGACACTGAAAGCTCCAACCCTCCAAACATATGATTGGTTTTCCTGGCAATCATTTCCCATCCTGAGGTGCTTTCACAAGTCACCTCTTTCATATAACAAAAGGCATTTTTATCACCCTCAACACTTAGGAAATTCCAAGAGGTCTCAGAGCTGTGAGCCAGGAAACATGCATAATGATCAAATATATATAAAAAATACATACTTAAACCAAATAACTAGCTTTTTATTATAAATCACAGTGTTACATGATCCTATCAAGGAGTTTGTTTAAATCCCAGCTTTTTGTGCCCTCCAATATAGACACAAATACCCTATATTCCTCAATACTCTCTTTAGAAGTTTGAGTACTCTATGCAATTTCTACTGGACAGCAAGCAATACTCTAGCTATTTTAGGATTCCTAGGTGCTGGCTGAAGGTCTTCCTTGCATTGATCCCTCCATTCATAGCGAATCTGGAAACCTCTCAGAAGACATTGCATCTAAATGAAGAGACGGAGAAAATCCCACGTGAGAGAGGGAAGGACACTAGTCTGTCTCCTAAATTGCATATTACCATGTATCGGGCACACTGTGACACACTTCCACTAAAGGAACTGGTATTGGCCTCACTAGTCTTCTGTGATCCATCACCTCTGAATCACTATCCCTGATCCTCAATCTCTGGGCTCTGTATCTCTAACTCTGTATCTCTAGCCCAGGATATGATAATTTGTTGGGATGAACTTGCTGCCCATAAGAAGTCTTTTGGATACCTTGTTATTATACCCCTTAGAAGCACTTGCAGAATGTTTGGCCTATTAAACTCAAGATGCATCAATCCCCTCACCCAGCCTTCCTGATAGAGAGGTGGGAGAGTAACATGGGGCTTCTTCTCATGTGAATTTTTAGGTGTTATCATAAATATAATATAAGCTTTTGAGAAGTATGCTTTGTATACTTAAAAATTGCCACTTGAATATTAGTATTTTTTCAAGATAGAAAATCTCCATCAGACAAATGGCATTTAGAAATTTATCTGCTTATCACCCCTTCTAGTAATAGGCAAGTGGAAACAGATGCTTAAATTTGTTAACAGATATTGAACAATTAGTCATTTACAATTTTTGCATTGTTTTCATATCATCTTTCTTATAAATTCAAGTGTCTCCAGTAGGTACATTTTGGTGTCCCATGGAAGTTTTGGAGATAAGTGTGCCTACATTGTTATGACATAAAAAGCCAGCTGCACATGTACCTGCAGTGAGAGTCCAGGGTAAAAGGATGTTGCGGAACATTTAACTGGTCCTTTATCAAATAAATAAAGCACAAAAATAAGGATATGGATGTTATTTTAAACTAAGGTTATTTTTATTGATAACTTCCCCACAAAAAAATTAGATTTGCCCATTTTTGTTGATTAAACAAGAGATCTGCATTCTCTTTTTAAGTTTCTAGATGCAGTATATCATAAGTATAGGTCCTGACTCAGCCAGTTTTCTGGCTTTTCTATTCAGTTTTTTAAATTAATAATTACTTTTAAACTGAAAACTTATAGCAGTCATATGGATATTATTGGCACTCTTTAGAATTGAGTTTATCCCTGTTATTTTCTGCTACTATCCCTTAAAAAAATCTCTTGGACTTATTATTTTTGAAAAATGTTAAAGTGTAAAAATTATGCAATTCTAAAATGCCCTACCATCAAAAAATAATCTTCTATCTAAATTGGTTTCAACCTCATAGGTTACTATTTATCGTTTTCTCTGCTTATAAAAATTCCCCCCACACCTTGATAGTGATAACCTTGGATCTCATGTCAAGTATCAGCTTTTATATAGCCATCCCAATCTAAACAATCTAGTTATATCTCTTACCGTGTCATTCTCAACTATAGTGTACACCTTTATTTTATTTATAGCAATTAGTCTGATATTTAAATAATAGGACTTGCTATCTAAAATGATATCAAGACTTTTAAGCAATATTTTCATTGGACACATTAACCTTTCATTATTTGAAACCCATTTGAGATTAGGATTTGGGATCCCTACACATTCCTGAAATTAACTCAATTTTCCATAGTGACAGTTTCTTCTGAGATCCTCTGATTCATTTTTTATGCTATGCTTACCATCTGCATGTGTTAGTCATTGCATTACTGCATATATGAGAAATTCTCCTGTGGGGAAATTTTCCAGGGCTGACAAACTTCAGAAGAGAGCCATGTTTGTGGCATAGCCTGCACAGAGTCAGAATTCTCTCTCCAGACTGAGCCTAATAAACTCATTACATTAAAATCAAAATGACTGACCAGCTGTTCTACCTCCCTAAAGTATTTGCATTTTAAAAGGTGAGAAAAACCTAGAGCTGAAAAACACAAAGTTTCTATTTGTTGAACCCAGACATGAAGAAATAAAGCAGTGAAATATGATTTAAAAAAAAAAAAGGCGAGGTGACGAGAAAGGGCTTTATCATTACCACTTAGAATCATTCATATTGACAAGAAGTACCTACTGAGCTATCTTCTAAAATTCTAAACTCATGTGCAGTATTCCTTAGGGAATTAACTGGTCCCTAAATTCTGCATTGGTTTCCATATTTGTCAGGGTCTTCACCTCATTAAAATTTTAGGAGTCACTGTAAAGCCTTAAGTGTAGTGGCTTCATTTGGGCACAATGCTGTCATTATGCTGGGCACAGGCTAAGTCCCAGCAGGGGTTACAGCTGGCCTGGGAGATGTAATTATCCTCAGGATGTAACCAAAAAACCATAAGCCTATCACTGAGGCTTTTGATTCTGTTTGCCAATAACTTTGGATTTATCAAGAAAAGCAAAGATGAGCTGCTACTATCAATATGAAGAAAACATTTCCTCTTCAGGATAATTAGGGACTAAACCAGGAAAACGTTAGATGGAAATTAAATCTATTATCCACACAATTACAACAAATTGTGGTTAGACTACTTAGTGTGTCAGTGACTGCACTAGACACAGAGACGGTGGTTATCAAGGCACCAGGCTTCTGCTCTCATGAATGCTGTGCTCTAGAGACAGGAATTAGGTACCAAAAAAATAAAATAAAATGAAATAGACCTAGAAGAAAATATGTCATTTACTATGAAAATAATTCAAAAGTGCAGTGTCAGAAAAAAATGATTCTGTAAAATAGAAAATTAGACTGCTTAGTCTATTATGTTCATCCAAGAAGGTAACATTTAGGTGAGATACAAGACAACTTCTATAAAGATGAGAGAAACTGAGTTTCAGATAGAGAAAGCATTATATAGAAACACATGATATAAGTAGAAGATACATTTATTTGAAAAATACACATAACACAGCAGATAAATACAAAACAAAAAAGATACCTACTTCAAGGTATATAGAGTAGACTTACTTTTCCATTTAGTTTTAATTAGTTATAACAAATAACTACAGATATGTTAAATATTATAAACATCAACAACAACAAAAAACAGCTCTAAAATGTGGAGACACTAAGAAAGATAGGCTTAGTGATCAGAGTAACAATAAAATGATGAACTTCTTGAGTTTCAGTTTTTGCCTTATATATGCCAGACTTGGTGGTGAAGAAGCTAATAAATCAGAAACACTAAAGGGTGCAAACAAGAAGAGTGTTTAAATAAACATAATACAAAAAGACTAGTTCTTAATCAAAATTCGTTAATCATATGAAAATGAGGAAGATCTCATGTTGAATGAAAGAAAAAACACTGAGATAATAGAGGTATTTGAATGTTCTAAGAAAGATTTCAAAATATCCAAAAATTTCCTAACAGCTTATTACAAACACATTTGAAACAAATCAAAGTAGGAAGTGTCAACAAAGAAAGAGAACTTGTCAGCAAAGAAGAGATATAAAGAAGAACAAGAAGAAGTTTTAGAACTGAAAAACGCAGAAACAAAATAATAAGCTCATGGATGGACTCAATAGTAGACTGTAAAGGGGAGGCAAATTAATCAATTAAATGGAGCCTAGACAATAGAAATAATCTAAACAGAATAACAAAGAAAATAAACTAGATGGAAAAAACGGAGACTTCGACACCCTGTAGGACTCCATCAAAAGATTTAACATTCATATCAAAAGAATTCTAGACATAGAGAAGAAATAAGTATTATTGAAAAGTACTTGAAAAAATAATTGCTAAAATTTCCACAAATTTGCAAGAGACATAGGATAAATGCAAAGAAATCCATGCCAAGATAAAAGACACCTTAGTAAACTTTTGAGTATTCATAAAAAAGAAAACAATATTAACATCACTGAGAACAAAAACAGAAAGTAATGAAACATTTTCAACCCCCAAAAGAAAAGATTTGTCAACTGAGAATTCTATACCCATTGAAATATTCTTCAGAATTTCAGAGGATTACAGGGTATTCTTTGGTAAACAAAAATTAGACAGCATTTGCAAGGAGATATACCCTAAAGGAATTGCTGAAAGAGATCACAAAAGGAAAGGAAGCAGTAAAAGAAGATTACCTGGAATAGCGTGAAGGAAGAAAGAACTATTAGTAAATACAGTGAGTTTCTAGTTCCTCTTTAGTTTTCTAAATGTTGTTTTATTAGTAATTATTATAATGCTATCTCATAAGTTTCTAAACATAGAAAATTTAGGACAATTATAAATGGGGGAGTATAAAGGGACATATAAGGAGTTAAAGTTTGCATGCTTTTTCAAATTTGTAAAATGATGATACTAGCAAACTCTGAACAATTCAACACTACACAATACAATACAACACAACACAATACAATGCAATACAACATAATACAACACAACACAATATAAGGCAAAACAACACAACACAATGCAACCCAACACAATACAAGACAACACAATACAATACAATACAATACAACTAGTACAATATTTAAACAAATATACATGTTTCTATTTTCTGGTTCAACACATTAAAAAGCTTCCACATCATCACTCTGACAGTCACAACTAGGAAAAAGCAGAACAAACTGGAAAACAAAGAAGAAACTCTATAAATACCTCTCAGAGACTCGAGATCACAGGACAGACACCCTGAAAAGTAGCAAGATGGGCAAACACAGAGATAGGTATCAGCTTAGCTGAAACAGAAACTGCCAGAGCCAATAATTATAGTAAAACATTTTAATGGAAACTTCAACATCTTACCAGAGGCTTATATTAGACTAACTTGAGAAGTGAAAACTCCTAGGTGATCAGGAAGACCTCTACATGTTCATGGATTTTACCTCCAAGAGTCCCTCCAGTTTTTCAGGGTGAAAACTAGAAAAAGATTTCCACAAGTTAGGTTGTGTGGAAGAAAACTAACCATTTGGAAAGATTTCCAAGAAATAGAATCATATCAAAATATGTTTAGATAATTATCCCCAACAAAGCCATAGCAAGAGAAAATAAAGTATTGCTTAGGATGAAAGAATAGAAATTAGACTACTCTCCTATTCTCATCACCTGTAGCCTTCATGCCCTTTCTAAGAAGGATACAATTAATAAAAGCTGAGAAAATAGCATCCCAGAAGCACAATCCTACTAAAAGAATGAGACCTAATCATAGTTTATAGAATGCCCACCCCTTCACTCCTTTCCACCACATCAATGGGTTACTGTATAATACTGGATTAAAATAAAGATAAGTGCAAGTCTCAGACTCCATTTAATAAGAAGTTTCTAGGTAAATCCTACAGCAGTAGTAATAAATCAAAGACTCTAAAGGAAATTGAAGCCTCCAATACATAAAGCTACAACAAAAAATCACAAAATAACTCTTGCCCAGATCAATATAAAACCCCACACTAAATTTTTTTATCTATTTCAGCTCCTATTATTCAATGCACTATATCTTTCAATGGAAATTTCCAACACATGCTAAAAGACAAGAAAAAGCACACTTTTAAGAGATAAAACAAACATCAGAAGCAAACTTGCAGGTGACAGAAAGGACAGAATTATCAAACTAAGATTTTATAATATAAATATTTTAGAATTCTGATGGAAGAAGTAGACACTGTGGAAGAACAGATGAGTAATGTAAATTTAGAGATGGAGATTAAGAAACAAAATAAATGAATTGCTAGAAATAAAACACATATACCAGAAAGGAATAATGTTTTTGACAAGCTTGTTAGTGAACTAGAAACACCAAAGAATGAGTAGCTTGAATATATGTGAAAAGAAACTTCCCCTCAAAAGAAAAATAATAATTCATATGGATCAAAATATCCAAGAACTCTGGAACAATTACAAAAGACATATATTTAATGGAAATATCAGAAGGAGAAGGGAGCTGAAGATATATTTAAAGTATAATGACAAAGAATATTAATGAAATAAATAACGCCACCAATTTAGAATGAACAGAGAACACTAAACGGGATAAATTCTAAATAATATACATCTAAGCATAGCATATTCAAACCATAGAAAACCAGAGACAGAGAACATCTTGAAAGAAGTCAGAAAGAGATAAAGTAAACACTTTCCTTAGAGAACAAGAATGTTTGAATTGCCTTGAAACTCACATCAGAAGCCATGCAATTAAAAATAACTTGGAATTAAATATTCAAAGTACTAAAGGAAAAACAAAACAAAACTCACCTTTCTAGATTTCTGTAACCAGTGATGTTATCATTGAACAGAGAAGGAGAAAATAAGACTTCCTCCTGGGGGTGGGGGTGGGGAGTGGGGAGAAAGAAATGTATCAACAGTTGACTTGCCTTAAAAGAAAATTAAAATTAGTCTTCAAAGAGAAAAAAAAAAGTACGTAGGTCAAAAATTTAGATCAATGTAAAGACCAGTTGCATTGCATGTATTTTTTATGAAAACTGAACATTTTATAGAATGTAGTAATCACAGATTTTTATTTCCTTTCCCAGAATTCCTATTATTATTGCTTCTTTGTCTTTTGTTTATAGCTCACTTGGATTAATTCTATAGAGTCTCATTACCTGAGAGTCTGAAATCATCAATGTTTCCACTTTTGTTCTCATTTATATTTTTAAGCCTGGCTTCCTAGGTATAGCTCACTGGTCAGCATAGCTTTGTGGTCAGCTAATGGTTGGTCAGAGGTTGTGTTCAGACACGTTGAGTGGAGACTTCCACCCTCTGCCAAGGATCTGTATGTTTAGAACTCATTCAAGGTTCAGACATTTTCAGACTTCGCAACTTTCACTTTCTGATGGGACTTGTGATGGCTCTCACACATGTACTCGAGTTGTTGCAAATACAGAGGGCCCTCTTCTGTCTCTTCTTGGCAGTTTGCAAGCTTACACATACAGGCATCTTTCCAGACTGCCAGAATTATATGGAGAGTTTTGTTTTGTTTTGTTTTGTAAAGGAAAGGTGCAGGCAGGAATGAAGGTGAACAGAGGCAAGGAGGCAGGAAGAGAGAGGAGGCAGAAGCACTTTATTTATTTTATTTGTTCATTTTGGTTTTTCCCCGTGGCTCCAGAATGCCCACTGGGATCCTTAAGTTGTATGCGGACTGTGCTCACCATAGGTGGCTGACTAAGCCACTACTCCACCAGGGCTCCTCTTTCAATGATTTTTATAATGATCTCATTCCTAAAACTCCCACATTAAAATTCTGGCTAATCTACTACATCATGGTTTGCTCTAACCTGTATCACAACCTCAAGCTAAAGACAAGCACATGCATTTCCTCCATTCATTTGTTACCAAGAGTAATTTTGCTTTCTTACAACCCCCTGAGTATGAGGTTTCTTCTTCATTCTCTTACAAATCCTGTCAGCCTCCTTCAGCAGGAAAGCTTTTCCTGCTATAGTTTCATTTCCACATTGATGAAGCTGGCAGAAAAAGACCCCAGAAAATTCTGCTCTTGAATTAATGCTTCTCAATTTGTAATGTGCATTCAGTTGATTTCTAAAACATAGTAGAATTCTAAAAATCTCCTTTTACTATTACTTATCTAGATCAGAATTTACCAAGCTCTTCACTTTGCCACACTCGAAGACTTCCCTTTGGGTTAATTTTTTGTGAAGTTATTTCTATTTTTTAATATTTAATAGATTTCAAGGTAAAGTAACTGGATTTAGATTAATCTTTGTGGAAGATTTTTAAATTACAGATTCCATTATTTTAATGCTTATGGGAGTGTTTATATATCTCCCAAAGGATTCAATGCACTCTTTTCCTAAGTATTAATTATTCTGAATTTTTAAATTTGTTTAAAATTGAATTATGTCTTATGATGAACTTTGGGGTTTCTGTAGGATTCATAGTGGCAGTATTTTTATTTCTATGTTTGTATCTTTCTTACTCTAACTTATCAAAATATTTTTATTTTTAAAGAATTAGTTAATATTTGTTAGTGCTCTCTGTTTATATTTTCAGTTTAATTACTTGTTATTTTAACTTAAAATTTGCTTCATTCAATATGTATTCAGTTTAATTTTACTAGCTTTATAAATTGGTTATATTATTGGATGCTAACTATTTTTTTCTCTTTCAAAATAGTAACTAAAATGATAGTTTTTATATATAGTTTATGTATATGCAGTCTATATGTAGCTTTCATATGTAGTTATATATATATATGTGTGTATAGTTTCTAATTATATATTAAGATGCAGTTCACAAGTTTTTATATGCCCAGTTGTCATTATTTAATTGAAGATATTCTCTAAATGCCATGGTGATTTGGTCTTTGATTTGGGTTATAAGAATATTACCAAATTTCCACTAAATGAAGATCTATTTATTCTAATCATATTTTAAAAATAAATTTGGAATTTAAATATGTTGTGGTCAGAGAATAATTTTGTCTGATTTTAATCCTTTGAGTTTTTTATTTTTAATCAATTCTATTGATGGGATATTGTCTCATGACATTTTTAGGTTTAAGGTATGCATCATTATCTGTCTACATCTACATCTGTATATAACACACTATGCTCACCTCTACCATTCCAGTTCTTCCTTCAACATATAATGATACCTCCTAATTTTCCTATCCCCCTCCTCTTGCCTTCTTGTAATCGCTAACTCGATTTTATACACAAAAAGTCTATCTTTGTTTGATTTAGTTTATTTTGTTAAAACTGACGTTGTCATCTAGTATTGGCTAATTTTGATGCATCTTCATCCGTTGTCTCTAAAAATAATTTTTATTCAGTTGTATTTAATAAATTTCCATTAATTGAAATGTGTTAAAAATCTTTACAAATTTCTAATATTATTTTATTCTGATCATTTTTATAATTTACCCATTTATTATGATATGGCATGTTATTCTCTTTCTCCTTTTTATATATATATATATATACACACACACACATACACACATATACATAATGTGTATATATACGTATATATGAGACAATATTATATGTATATAAATGGGTATGTATTCACACTAACATTCATTAATCTGATGAGGCTCTAACATCATGTAAAGCTGAGCTTTAGTGCCCATAAATGCTAGTCAATTCACTTCTTATTTCTAAGTTGCCATATTTGGGAAGCCAACTGAAAGGCCTGGTGATGTTTTTACCAGGATCTCATTAATTAATTATAAGGAATTACAATTTCCTTAGTTCTTTGTGTCTGTTATAAATAAAAAATAATATATTTTTTAGCCTCTCAGTCTCCAAAATCCTTTTCTAGAATTGGCAAGTATTTCAAGGGGAAAGGAGTCTCAACGTCAGTCTCAATCTTCAGCATTTCTTTCTTCTTTTAGATCTTGTCTTTTTAACTCTTCATTTTCTTATAGTAGTCAGATGATTTCAAACATTTCATTTGAAATAGTTTATCTAAAATAGTTACCAGTTTTGGTTTGCATTTCCTAGATATTTGTTCCCATAATAATTTTATCTGTCTCATCTGTTTTTTAATATAACCTTAGTTGTGTTTTTTATAGTGACAGATTATTTTATTGTATTATATAAATTAATATAAATTTATTTTATAAGTTCATAAATAAATATATATTCATATATATTTCACACTATTCTCTTTCGCCTCATAATTATCATATCAGAAAATGATGTGGTATGAAAATATTTAGTCAATTCCCTGTTTGAATTTTGTGCGCCAAAAAGAAAGCTGAAATTCTAAACCCCTAGTTCCTCTGAATGTCACACAAGAAATAGGATCTTAGCTGACGTAATCAGTTTGAATGAAGTCATTAGGAAGGACCCTAATCCAATATGACTGGTATCTCCATAAGAAGAGAATAGACACATGTGACATGCAAAAAAACAATGGACTGACATAGCTACAATCCAAGAATTTCCAGGAATACCAGTAACTAAGAGAAAAGCATGGAACAGATTCTTCCCTAGGTACTTCAGTGAATGTATGCCCTGTTAACACCTTGATTTTTCTGCCCTTGCTGCCAAAACTGTGAGAGAAAGATTTTCATCTATTTAAACTACCCAGTTTATAGTACATTGTTATGACAGTCATGGAAAGCTAATACATTCCACCCTTAACTCTAAATAATTTCTCAAAATCCTACCTTTCTGTATTGACTGGTCTTTCTCTTTCCAGTCTACACAGTCCCTTCATATATATTGATTCCTTGTCAACAACTAGTATAATTAGTGATAATTTTCTTTTACTCTCTGTTACCTTTTTTTTCTGATCTGTTCTCCATGTTAGTATAATCACTATTTTTTCAGGAGAAATATATTTCTTCTTTTGTATATGCCATGAATCGTTTCCTCTATTTCATCTCTTTGCAAGTTCCTTGTGTTCTTCTAAGAGTCTGAGAAATACTTTGTAAATCTATAGTCATCAGGAATAAACTCCGTCTCAAACGTATTTTGTGCCCAACAAATTGCAGACGGTGATTTCTGAAGCACAATAGCAAGTGGACAGGTGAGATGTAATTGGAAACATTTACATCACTAATGTTTTTGAAAAACTTTTGACTGTCAACCGATAGTAAGAAATATTTTTTTCTCCAGCATGACCAAATTTGCATACATCTACAGATATAATTCAAAGAAAAAAGTTTTTCGCAATCATGCTTACCTTACTAAGACACAGATCTTAGTTATTTTCTTTGTATTTTTATGCTTTTGTAGTTAACAAGATGCTGCTGTTCACGAGCAACTAAAAATAAATTCACAATAATTCATCATGATCCAGAGTTTGAAGCTCTCTGTCCAGGTGACTTGCTTTCTGCATGGCTACTTTCTGTTGATTATTGTGTGGGATTCCATATTGTTTAAAGAATAGAAAGATCAAGAAGGGTACACATCACTCCACTCATTAGATTTTTCTTCTGCTAATTCTCTGAAATGTTTGTTTAGTTCAGATTTCTCACACACAGGA
Source organism: Solenodon paradoxus (assembly GCA_004363575.1). NCBI lineage: Eukaryota > Metazoa > Chordata > Mammalia > Eulipotyphla > Solenodontidae > Solenodon > Solenodon paradoxus. Next base: position 2,364,012 of record RJWH01000009.1, read on the forward strand.
AGACCACATATTTCCATGATTTACTGAAGGTTTTGCTGCCTGAAGGTAGGATGGTACCATGGTGACATTTCAAATAATATTCTACCAGAAGAATCCTTTATTTCAATACCTCATTTATTAGAAACTCGATCTTCTCCTGTTTGTAGTCCCTTTGTTGAGGTAGAATTAAATTCGGTGAAGGGACACATTTTATTTCAGCCATGTGGATCTTTGGTGCTCTATTTTCCTTTTGTGTTTGATAAAAGCCATTTGCAAACATATTTCTGGTTTAAACCATTGAATCAAATATATGGGCAAATTCTAATTCAAATATAAGCTACATTCTCATAGAACTGCTTAACATCAAGCGTGAAACCCAACAATAGCATGTTCTGCTAAAGAGGGTACGGTGCTTGCTTCACTGGTGCTTTTCTGAATGGCTGATACACGGGATTTGTTTTCATATTGGTGCTTTCTCCACCATTTGGGGCACGACAGGGAAAGACCAGAGGAAATACTGTTGGAAAGAGTTAGTGGCAGGTGCCATGCTTGCTTATTGCTTCCTGCAGCCTTCAGCAGTTGATAGTTTTGCCTTTAAATATTTTCCCATGTAGTTTTCTATTTGCCTTGAATTACTGAAATATACTAAGCATATCTCTCCAAGGACCCAGAGCCTCGGTGTAATAGGCTCCTGCTAATAGCTTGAAACTGTACAGCAATCTAGCTTTAAAAAACAACACAAATCTTTATCTAAAAGCACTAACACCTCACTCTTACGTTCACAGAGTATGTTTTCACATTTCCTCTCGCGATGCATAGGAAGGGGGGAAAGCTACAAGAGAAATGATGCATCCCCGGCAAGGAGCCAATTTAAAAAGTCTGTTCTTTCCAGTTTGCTGTCACTTGTCGTGGTTAAACAAAACACGGAGGAGAAAAAAGAGAAATTGGCTTCAGTGTAAATGTCAACATTCTGATTAAAGCAAACACAAAGCATTCAGAACTCTTGACAAAAAAAAATTTAAATTGAATTATGAAGAGTATGCAAATGGAGCCCTTCCTCTGTGTGATTACCAGGACTTAGGCATTTTGTATTTTTCTGCCCGTGCTAGGAAAATCTGTGTTGCAGGACAATGTGTTCAGGAACAGGGAGGGAAGGTGAACAACACATTTCCCAGCTGATGACAGCTGGAACCTACCGAAATATTGGTTCAGAAATAGCTCAACACTTTCCAAACACTGGGCAAGGTTAGAAAGGTGACAGGAAGTCCTGGCGCTTTTAGTCTATTATCTTTCTAGCTAAGCAGTGTTCTCCCCTAGGACCCCAAAGTATTTATTTAAAGGATTCAGAGGATGTCATTTGTTAGAGGGGAGGACATTAAGGAAACACATATTAAAATGCAGATATGGAAAAGATACAGTGTCAGTTCCTCCCTATCTCCTTTAACACAGACCTTAGAAATGGAATTGTTTGAAAAGCAGTTTTGAAAGGACTCTCAGCAAGCAACCATGAGATGCAGTTTTAAAGGTAGCATAATATATTCCACATCTGTAATTAAAATTAACGGGAAAATGAAAACTAAATGGTGTGCATTGGTCTTCCTTCCCTAAGGGAACATATATTCTCCTTCTTGGGTAAATATGTATGATGCTACACGAAGAGACTAGAAGAGTAAGGGTAGGCGTGTGTTTGTCTCTGTATAAAAGTAAGATTATAAGGTAAATGTGAGAAAGATCTTTCACAATCTTCCATTCTTTACTCTCTACATCCTCTCCAGTACCATCTTTTTCTGAACCTTACCTTTGCCTCCCAGTTTATAATTTGCTTTTGATCTATCATTGCTCATTTATGTCCCCATTTTGGGCCATTCTAGACCTACTTCCAGAGTTAGTGTGTTGTCAGGCTGCCGTTTGACTCAAAAAACCTTAAATGAGTACCTAATGCAGGCCAGCGAAGTCCACACTCTGGCCTGACATTCAAGGTTTTCTCAAGTGACTTGAAACTAAGTTTGTATTCATTTCATAAATATTTACTGAGTGTCTACTGAATGTCAGTCATTTTACCTTTTCACCTCGTTGCCCATACATTTCCTACTTTGAGCTTATTTATTTCTTTCCCCATCATACCCTGTGCTTTTCCATTACTGCGACTTTATTCGTCTCTGCCTTTTCCTTAAAAGGCCTTCATACATCTCTACCTACCAGACTCACTTATCTCTCAAAGTTAAATTTAAAAGGTGCCTTTTTCTTGAAATCTTCCCTTATTAATGTACTTGAAAATGGCATTTTCCTCCCCAGAACTTTTATAGCAGTCTATGTGTAACCCTCAGAACTTAGCAATATTGCTTTGTATTAGTTATATGTGTATATTCTGCATCTGGGCTAAAAGAATATTAAAAATCAAAGCCCTTGGTTTGAATGTCTTCATGTGAGGCCCCAAACTAGCACATTGTAAGTGGTGCGATGTAATTCCAGATAACAATAGGGAAATTATGTCACTAACCAGTGTTTGTGCTTCCTTGACCATAGGTGACATTGGTTAACATCACTCTCACTCAGGACGTTATGATAAATAAAGGAGATGATAGCCATAAAACTAAGTAGAATGCTAATAATACTTATCACTTACATTATTTCAATTTTTAATAAATATGCCTTGATGAGTAAATAAATGAACGAAGATAGTAGCCCATATAAATAGTTGGTAAAGAGGGGTCATTCATTATTTACCAGGCACTTTCATAGAATGTTTAATAGAATTCTCACTGTATTTTCTAAGGTCATAGATGAGACTGGCCAAATTACATACAAATAAATAGTCTGATTCGAAGTCTATGGTTTTCCTCAAACGCTTAGTGGTGTGTTGCTTGGATTGTCCTAAATAGTTAGACTTTACTATGATTTTCAGAGTTGAAACTGAGACCAGTTGAAGTACCATTAAGCGTGGCACTGAGTGCTTGGCGGTGCAGGTCGTTCAGGCACATGGACAATGTGTGCACATGTGTACGTGTGTGTGTCTACATGAAAAATGGAAAGGGGCATAACACCCCCACAGGGGAAACCGAGCAATAAGGACCTAATTTGTTGGATGTATGTTTGCCCAGGATTTTGTTAAACTGGACATAGGGATAATATAGGCCACCCACAGGCCCATTCCCACCACTCCTTCAATATATGAGAATAAATTAACTGCCACTCAGAAAATAGAAATGTTTATTTAAAATCCCAATACTCCTCCCTTCCTGTGCTGCCATTCTTCCTCCAGATCCAGTGCTGTCTAGTTTTCCCTAAATGTACGGACATGTATCATTAGCCTTTTTGCTTAACAGTCCTCTAGACAGCCTGCTTCAAATGCTGATCCCTATCATAGTGTAACAAATATCCCAGGAGATGTTGATGACATCTGTTTACAGACCAAACATTGAGAATGTTACAATAGTCGAGATCAAGTGTTTAGTTTATACACTAAACCCCTGTCATACAGTAATTGCAAATCTTTCCATGAGGTGTGGGAGTGAGAATGATACTTTTCTAAATGTTGGGGAGAGTAGAAATTTTCAAACGTTACTCCTCATTTTATTTAAGAAAATGAGATGGATAGAGTTTGATTGGAATGAACCAACATAAGGAAGTAGGGCCAATACAAATTCTTGTGGGGATTTTTAATGAAATCTTCTGTTGTTCAATCAATACTATCTACTTGAGTCCCCACATCATAGTGTCACTCTCAGAAGAAAATAAACATAAATAATCTCATATCTCAAGGAATTTACAATCCGGATGTGCAAACTACATTATCTTAATAACCCAAGACTAAATAACATGAAAAGGAATTCCAAAGAGGTGATCACAGATGTATTTTGAGTAGGTGAATTAAACACACACACACATACACACACATATTTTAGACTTTTTTGTGTATCATGGGAACTGGTGTGAAACAAGGCCAGTGCTTTCAGAGAAAGTAAGGGTTTTTCTGCCTCACCACCAACACAATTTCCATGGAGTCCTGGACACCAGACAAGACCTTCCCTGCCTGTTTCCTGCATTTCCTCCTCCTCTGTGCCTCGGATTTGGGAATGATGGGGTTTTTTGTTGTTGTTGTTTTCATGTGGAGAAAAATACACGTTTCTTCCTTCAAAGTAAACATTCTGGAAGCTGTTGTGATTGTTCAGATTTCTTTAAAGACCTTGGCGCCACTTACTATTGCTTTCTAGACTGCAGGGAACATAATGAAACTGAAGTCTCTCATGGAGCTTTTATTCCTCTTCTTTCAGACTTAATAGAAAGCAGTAGGAGATGCTTGGGCCACCAATGTCAGTGCCATTTCAGGGTCTACTTTGGTTTTATTCTCAAGAAAAATGGCTTTGGATTATTTATTTATTTGTTTTTTTGTAAACAGATGTTTTGCTCAGAAGAAGCGCTGACATTTGCCATTTATCTCCCCTCACCCCTCTTCCCCCTACTCCCCTGGCCTGCTTTTTCTTCCTCTGAAGCAGGACAAAGGACAAAAGACTGGGATTGAAATGGGTCTTCCCCTGATAATGCTTTTGGCAATGATTTTAGAAATTTGTTTGACCATGACCCACAGTATGAAATACATTTTACATCGAGACCCAGTGTGTAAACACAAGGAAACAGCCACACATTTATCTTTGGACAAAAGGTTATATCCTTACTGGAAAATTTATACATTTTTTTTTCTTTAAAAATCTCCCACTTGCAAATTATTAACTTCAAAACTAACTCTTGGTATTTGATATTTAACAGTCCAACCTAATTGTTTGCATGGAATCACAATATACTTAACACATCAGTAGATAAGGGCTAGTTTTCCATGATTTTTCAACCCTTTAAATACAAGAATTCAAATAAATTAAAACACAATATTTTCACTTGTGGGTTCTCAAAAACCCTAGCTAGCCATCACCAAAACAATAACTCTGAACAAAAGCAAAACTACGTAAACCAAATGCTAAGTTAATTGACTTACTAACGACTTATTCCAGGTGACTAGGCAAACAGGAAAGCCTACCTACTCCTTGGAACTAAAAGGTTGTTGGTCACTGCTGACAGGTAAATTCTGAGGATTCAGAGGTGGTCTTTCAGGTGCCAGATTCATCTGAAACCCCAGAACCTTTCATATCACTAGTAGGTATTTAAATATAACTGAATCCATGACAAGACAACTCATTGTTTAATGAGCTTATTGCCTACAGGCATTTGATTTTTCTCAATTATTTGCTAATACCAACACAGTGCTGGTTTAAACCTCCATAGCCTGTGAGCATCTGTATCTGTTAGAAAACCTCATAGAAGTGAATGTTTTGAAATAAGTTGTCATATGCTTCAGGTATGTGACACTTTTTCTGTAACTCCTTTGACAAGCTATTCATATCCATATCCCATTTCTGTATTACTTTTTCTCATAATTGGAAAACAAGCTTTCAGTATTCCCTGGTAGAACAGGGTTTGGGTGCAGTCCACATACATCCCAAGGCTCCTGGTTCGTGTCTCAGGACGGGTGGAAACAATCAGGAGCGGTAAGTAAATAAAACACATAAGTAAAGTTCTTGCTGCCTGGCTCCTCTGCTCACCTTCATTCCTCCTACACCTAGCCTTAAAAAAAAAGAAAGAAAATAGAGTTTATATAATAAAAATGTTAACACTGCGATTGTTGTATATATTTAAAATATTTATCTTTTTGAAGTTACTCTCTTTTTCCCTGGAGATATTGAAACTTTTTTAGTTCATAGAATCTATCAATATTTTGTTTGCTATCCTTCACTGTTGTTAATATCCTATGAAAAGTATTTCCACATTTGAGAATTGTATGACTATTCGCTAGTGTTTATTCTTTTATTTTGATGCTTAAAAATGCCTCCGTATAATTGTTTTAATTAAACATTGGTATGCTATTGTGAACTATGATCTAATATTTGACATCTTTGAAATTGCTTCTATGTCATATACTAAATTCTGATGTGTAGTGTGGCTGTTTTTTAGTCTTTCTTTCCTTTTTCACTGATCTATTTGTCTATCATTGTACCAACACCATGCTGATCTAATTTTTGAAGCTGTAAAAAATATTAAGAGAAGGAATCCTAGATTATGCCTTTGTTTTTTGAAAATGTGAGCTATTTTGCTTCATTTTTCTTAGAAGAAATAATTTTTCTCAAATGAAATAATCGGAAAATTATTGAAATTATGTTGTTTAATTCATAAGAATAAGTATTTTCACAATACTGTATCTTTCTATCTAGAAAGACTGAACTTGGTTCTGTTCATTTGATATCACACATCTACATATATGCATATAAAAATGCATGTGGGTGTGTATATCAATATCTAGGTAAGGTTTTATAGATTTTTTTGATGAATGTATTTTTGTTTACATGATTTTTAAATTTGCTTTGTTGCTATAGCAAATGGAATATTTTTCCTTTATATGTTCTATGTGATTATTGCTTCTTGATAAGCAAGCTTTAGAGTTCTACTATAAACCTTGCTATTTTTTATTTTAGTTCAAAATAATTTTCTTGGAAGCAGTGAAGTTTTTGAGTAGACAATCTTATAATCTGTAAACCATAGCATTGTTTCACTTTCTTTAAAATATTTGTAGTTCTACATTTTCATTATCCTATTTCACCAGTTAGAATTTCAGGATTTTGTTGAATAATAGCAGTGCTGGCAGTCATCTCTGTTTTGTTCCAGAATTTATTGGAAACAACTCTAGAGTCTTGTGGTCGAATAAGATATACGTAGTCAGTTTGGAAAGCAAATTTTTTATACATAATCCTAGTTTAATCCAAAGTTTCTTTCACTTTAGTAGGTTTATTTGAATAAAAAATAAATTTGAATCTTATGAAATGCATTTGACAACTAATAAGTAAGCAACATTTTTTTCTCCTTTGACCTATTAATGTAAACATACATATCACTTCCTTAATGGTGAGCGATCTTGCATGCCTGGAGTAAAGTTTATTTGGTCATGGTATGCAATTCTTTTGATAAAGTACAAAATTTTGCTTTCTCATATTTTAATTGTTTGTACATCTAGATTGATAGGTCTGATTATTCTATAAAGCACATGTGCCTGCATATATGTATGTATATTTTCCTGACTGTTCTTTACCAAGTATCCTATTAGGTTTATGCCAGCTACATAAAATGAATGAAAAGCTTTCTTTTTCTATAATCTGGAACAATCTATAGTGCATGAAAATATAGTTGTCCCTTGAGCATTGTATAGATCAATCCATGGTAATTTCACCCAGATTGCTTTGTATTTCTAATCAATTTCTCTAACGTTAAAAACTGCTATCCTTATAATCCACTAGGTGTAATTGAACCCTTACCATGCTGGAGATGGCAAGGAGATGCAGGAAATGGTCACAATAGGTCCACATCAAAAAGATGATTCCTAATGCAAAGTTATTCAGTCTCATCCCAAATGGGTAGAACATGCATGCATTTCACTGGAATTCAGAAGCAAAAGCAAATAGCCTTGGCCTCCGTATCTTAAAAAGCTTGCTGTTACTGTTTTTGTTGAATTTTATTTCTGCTTGAGGAGGAATTTGAGTTGCATCTCAGGACAGACTAGCTGAGAAGTGCTGAGAGCACTTTAGCTTAAGTTTGAATTACTATTTGGAATATTGACTTGTGTGCTAGATAAACTGGGTGGCAATCTGGCAGAAATGAAAAGGCAAGATAGCATTAGAAGGAAAGATTGGAGCTGAATGTCTAGTGAAACTGTAATATGTACAATTTGTGTCTCTGCAACAACTTATGTATTTCCATTCATAGGTGCGTTACTGAAAATCCCCATCCACTGACATTTAATGTCAAAGGTTCAAGCAGATAACCTGTAGAAGCTTTCCAATTGTCTGACTCTATGAAACTGAGTTTCTAAATCTCTGTAGTGTGTCTTGACCTCTGGATCTGGGCATGACTTGACCCAGGACTTGGGTAAAGAAGTGAATTTTAGTTTATCCTGTCTTGTCCATTTCATCACTTAATCATAAATTTCCAACTCCTTGTGAACCAACAGCAGTAACAATACTGGCTTGTATAAATCTCACAACGAAAAGGCACATCTATATCTTATGAGTCTATTTACGAAGGGAATTATAGAAGATGTCTGCTTACTAGGAAAAAAAATAACCTAAGTTAAGACAGTGAAAGTACCATTAAGTCATTTTTCCATCCCTCAGAACCTGGCAGGAAATTGTTCCCTGTGGTACATTTTCCTGCTTCTCTTGCAGCCAGGTTTTAAACATCTTAAGCTATAGCACTACCCTCCACTCCCCTGAGCAGTGACTATACAGCCTCATAAATCTCTTTGGTCAGAATTCTTTCCAACATAACTCCAGGTCCCTTGTGATGGATTCATTTTGCCTCTGGGAGGCCCCATAGTTTTGTCCTGTACTAAAGGAAGGAAAGCAAGAATTGGATTTGTGCAAACATCAGAAAGCAAGTCTGTTGCTATCCTTTGTTTACTTTCTTAAGTATAAATTGAAAACTTTTGATCTTACAGAATGCACCACTCATATTATTACACAAGAAATCTCACATATAAATGAGATAAGCATTTCTGTGAGACTGGGACATTTGTACGTTTTATTCAACCCTGGAAGCCCCAAATCCAAAACACTGCCTAGAAAATAGAGGTGACATCTTAAATAGTTAGGCGAATGGATGAATTGCAGCATGTTAGGCACGATATTGTCCTCAGTGTAGATGATAAAGAAAGTAACATATGTCACCTCCCTCTCAGAGAACTATGTCAAGTTGGGGAGTTAAGATTCACACAGGAAATTAAACAGCCTGTGACTGATCAGATATTAAGAACTACACTATAGACATAAGATTATAGAGATGAGATGTCATGTTATTAGAGGTAGGCACTAAGTGCATTCTGGGTCAACGGGCAGGGTTCAAATCATCAGAGGAGAGTGTCAATCTGTGAACAAGTTCAATGCTCTCCAATTTCCTGGGTTTATAATTTAAAAGTTGAAGAGATATCGATCTTTATTCAATGGGAACATGCTATTTTGACAGAAACAAGCTAAGGTATGTCTGTGGTATACCTTGAACTAGTTCCCAGAACCTCAAGTTCTCCCCAAGAGCATTCTGGGGGGACACCTTGCCATCTGTGGACAAGTGAGGGACTCTGCTTCTATCTGTCTACTTTTTCCTTGCACAGATCTTTTCACCCATGTCTAATCGGACTTCCATCCCATTGGTTAAACCAGGAACACTTTTCTCTGAGTATGAAAAAAACAAAAAAGAAAACAGAGCATCTGCCTTCAGCTGTTGTATATGTCTATTCATGTATGTGTTTTTCCAGTTAAAGTCAGCTAATAAATAATTGACAAGTAGTCATGGCACCTCAGAACAAGGAAACATGGAACCCCTGCACTATTAGCTTCTTTTCTGTAAGAAAGTGACCCTGCTATGTGACTGACCCTTTGTGTAGATGACAGAGGTGATTACTCATATGTTGTATGTGAAGTCCGACATCATCAGTACCCATCCACTGTGTAAAACTGCCTCCTGCTTTAATTCCCCTCAATATTAGGAACACTCACACTAGACATCAATATATAAAGAACCTCACTTATCAGAAAATACTGCCAGGAGAAGTTGCATATTAATTTTGTGTTGCCTATTAAAATCTTTGCCTAAATAACTTTTTAACTTAGCTCTCCAGTAGTGTAGCTGAATTTTAGTGAAATGGATATAAAAGAAAAATAGCTAATTTTTTGGTAATAAATGGAAATGTGTTTCTTAAAAATTATTATTGAAGCTCTAACTTACAGTATGACATATTTGGAGATACAGCCTTTAAAGAAGTAATTACCGTTGAATGAGGTCATAAAGTTGAAGCCCTAATCTAGTAGGCTTGATGTCCTTATAAAAGGAAGAACACCAGCAGTACACAGAGAAAAACCATGTAAAGACAGAGTGAGCACCATCTGCAAGCCCATGAGAGAGGTCTCAAGAGAAATCAGTGCTGTGGACAACTTCATTTTGGACTTTGAGCCACCAGAGTTGTGAGAAAATGTCTTTCTATTGTTGGAGACACCCAGTCTATGGTATTTTGTCTTGGCAGCCTTGGCAAGATAATTCAGTGTTTAATTTTACTGTTAGCATTTTAATATGACCAGCTTTTTAGGTAATGCTGCCTTCATTCCTTCAACAAGTCTCACTTTGGCAGATCCCTTTCCCCCTCCACAGACACATGCACACACACACACACACACACACACACACACACACACACACATACACACACATAGACACACAGAGGAAGCAAGGAGATGTGGTTCTCCAGGGAGCCCCATTACCTGCCCTGTTTCAGCACTTACTATACTGCGTTGAAGATTTCTTGGTTATTCACTTATTTGTACCAATACATTGAATTTTGTTTGTGACAAGGGCTCTCTTGCTCACCATTTTATTGCTGATATGCATGCAGTTCCCACTATATGATTGGCTAGCCACTCAATTAAAATATTGCTTAGTTCAATCAAATTTAATATATGTGAAGAATGATATCAAATCCTCATTTCCCCTCAAGAACTTATGGACTATGACGTTGGGCATCACTCCTCATCTGTTGTAGCCAAGTGAAGCTCCTATTGCTTCATCACACAGTGGGTAGGAAATGAGAGAAAATTCCTCCAGGTAAATGATGATGCTACATTTTCTGTTGTGTCTAACAAAAGCTAGTGTTCCTATATTAGTATGAAACTTTTTCACATCCGATACAAAGTTTGCTTCCATGTCACATTAGTAGTTAATATAGCCAAGACCATTTTATGACTTTCAGATAAATATTCCACATGTGTGTTGGCAGACATGCTACCAACACAGGCCTCCTACCCAGTTTGTTTGGGTTTGCTTAGAAAAGCTATGGCACATAAGTTTCTTAGAACATACCACAATAAACCTTCAAGAAATGCACTATCCTCTCCTTTTTTCCATCTAGAAAACTCAATTTATATTTTAAAACTCAGCAAAACTGTCATATTTTCTGTGAAGTCTTGAGGAGGATGTAAGTCAGTTGGTTTTTCCATTATTTTCCTATAGCACTCTGAAATATTCACTGGATGTATATTCTTCAGAGTGTGCTGTAAGTTCGTGAAAGTGTCAGTTCAAAAAGTTAAAAGAAGCACGAGTAACATCAACCCACCACCTCTGACTGAGAAACTATTTTCAGGTAGCTTAATAAGAGCATATAATGATTTTTGCCTCAAAGTTCAACTGGTCTCACAACCTTTGGTCACTTCTCTCTCTTTATTGCCTTTTAAGTTTTCCCCCTTATGTATAACATAAAGGAGGATTTAGACTGGCCCAGTTTTCAGGTTCTCAGACAGTTGGATAATTGCAGGATGCCCATCTTTACTGCATACATTTAATGACAAAAATCATAGAGGAGTAAAATTTTTCCATGGAAACATTAGTTCATTTTCTTCCTCTTTCCAATTCTGTACTCCCCCACTTCACAATTCTTGGAGAGAATATTGTCTAATTCACACAAGAAATAGACACGCCTAATGTGATGTTTTTCCCCATTCAGAAATGCTTATTATCAGAGATCTCATGATACTGTTTAGATTTATGCAAGCCCCAATGTCCTATATGAATATATTATATTAGAACTAAAATTTCATGGATCCAGTATGACTATGGGAAATCACAGGAAAACGTCTCAAGGAAAAAGAGAATATAATACAATTTAATAGAGGTATCCCAGTCACAAAATAAATTTATTCAAGTTTTACAATAATAATAATAATAAAGAATTTCAATTTCCTGCTCTTGTTCCAATAAGTTATTATTATTTTATTGCTTCCATTTAGAGCCATTAGTCAGACATACATCTGATCATGAGACCTGCTTACCTCAATATTCATTTGGGCTTAACTTTACCTGTAGAATGTTCCAATACCCTCAGCAATCCATTGCCTTTATGTTGAATCTTAAATCCAACTTCTAAGACTGAGACTCCATATTCAACCCAATTCTACTGATAATTTGGATTTGCGTCTCTTTGTTCTTAAATGACCAAATCACAGATTCACAATACTTTGAAATTTAAACCGAAGCGATTAGATAACTGAATATATTGAAATCCCTCAAAGATACAATATATCTTCACACCTCTAAGTTCCATTTTTCCCAGCTGTTTATGCTGCTTGAAATACCTTCCTACTCTAAAAATCATGTATATTTATCTTAAGATCCCAATCCAGGTTCTATCTCCATGAATCTTCACTTCCTTCACAAGAAACATATAATAATTGTTATTCCTTACTCTTAGAACCCTACCAGAGCTCTCTTTTTATTAGCTGATGTGTTATATTACATGCCGATGTCTCCATCCCCTCAGCCATACCTGCAATACCATCTTGATGGGGGTAGATGCTATATTTCTTTTCTAACCATCCACATTATGTTATCTAATTCTACACATTATGTTATCTAATTCTATAGACTAGAGTTTCATTCTATTTTATGTAATTTATCTAGATTGGATATACAAATTGAGATTGCCTGAACACTGCCTGCATATTTTACATAATGATATATAGAAATATTTAAAGGATTGATAAACTTTACATGGAAATCTATATCCTCATGACAATCTGGAAATAAGTAACCTCTCACATATTTTCAAAAGAAGCAATATATTAAATCATTAAAGAGACATTTTCAAAAGTAAAAACAAAGATATTTCTTATTTATAAAGGATAGAATTGACTATCTTTGCAAATTTTCAGAAATAAGATTTGTACTATGAATCAAATATTGAAGCTTCTAAAAACTTAGATAACAGGAAATTTACACTAGAGGAAAATTTGATACAAAATTTTGATACACTTTTTTAGAAAAAAACATGTGTGAGGAAGACATAAACTTCACATGGAGGGAAAATATATTTTTTCTCTGAAATCCTAGAGAAAAGTATTATGGGGGAAGATACTCTCACATAAAATAAATGTCAACATTTGTCTGGTTTAACAGAGCAAGTCTTTCCATGGATAAGTGAAATTAATTAATAGATCCTAAGAGGTAACAATCTAGGGACAACAGTGACAGAAAGAAAACATGCAGTAAAAATCACTCTTCTAAGACTCTTAGGAATTCTTCAGAAAAGAAATTCATCCATCTTTTTTTAACTAGCATTTCAAAATCTTATTTAAACATGGAACACTGTTATTTTTCTGCAAAATAACCTATACAGTGGATTTTAGAGAATTCTACCTGCCCAGGCACTCCTGATGTTTACTTTAACCAGGCTGTGCGTGTGTGTGTGTGTGTGTGTGTGCACATGCATGCGCTCATGTGTACACACGAGTGTAGACTAGGACAGGAACATACCCTGTGAAGGCCTTGAGAATTTCTATCTTGAGGAGATTTGATAAAGGATAAAGAGTTTGAGGTCTACTTACTCAAGCTCTTACTCTTCCTCATTGAATGAGACCACACTTTGTATTAGCTCGTAACTATGCCAAAAATTAGAGGAAATGAAAAAAGACAAAGAAAATTCAACATCAGAGAAAGGAGAGGAAGATAATTGGAGGATAAAGATGAAGAAATGCCTTAAAAACTGTATACCAACAGCAAAGCATTAAAAAAAAATATCCTGCCAGATGTAGCCAGCTACAGTCTAACTGAAGTTTCAGCAGCAGGCATTTCATCTGTCATATCAAAACATTTTCAATACCATCTACCAATACAGCACTAAATTTTGGACTGCCATTAATGTCAACCCATTTATAATTTTGGCCTGCAGCACTACAAAAAGGCAGATGACAGCCTACTATTTCACACCTGCTGTTGAAATGAATAAAAATGACTGAAACCCTTAAAAGAAAGGGAAAAAAAGAGTAAGGGGGAAAATAAAACCAACAACACTGCACAATAAGACTGGAGAGAGCTCTCTCCCTGACTTGTGCTTTGAATACCAGTTTTTGGCGGATGTGTCCTTTCGAGATCGAATAGCAGTAAATGTAGTGTGGCCCGTGTGTGGAAGTCAATCAGCTTGGGGAAATTTCCTCTCTTTGATTGATACTATTTTACCCGTTACTAGGCTTTCCTGACAACACCCATCTATACTCTCTCTCTCCATGGCTTAAATGAGTATGGTGTGCATTTTCTTTTCTGTGCTTTGTTCTACAGAGTATTGAGAGGTTTTTTTTCAAATGAAGCTATGTCCTCCAAAATGTTGAAACTATTTCTTATACTCCTTTGAGATATCTTTATTGTTCTGCCCTCTCTGAGTGTGCAGCACAGCACAGGAATCATCAAGTGTTAAACATTGGTGTGACATTTGGTACTGCTTTCAATCCACCCAACTGTAACTGTAAATTAAATTCCACTTTGAATAATTAGATGCTCTGGATATTAATCCTTATGTTTGTATGACCTGGTCAAGTGTAGGCATGTTAATGTCTACCTACAGATAAACTCTAAATGTGAATGACAAATGCCTATTCTTATTATAATATTAAAATAACAATTGCTTTTTTCTCTGTCTTGACCTTTATGCAATAGTACTAAAGCATTGGTGAGTAAGACTGCTGGTACCTAAGCAAGTAATGTTTGTTGTCTTGATATATCTAATTGCTTCACTTTAAATCTCAAATTATTTATGAATCTGTGATTTGGTCATTTCAAGAACAAAGAGAAATTGTCAATGCATTCAGTTTCTCTTGATACAGCACAAATCCAGATTATGTAGAATGATCGTGAATGGAATTTTCCACTCATATTAGATTAAAATCAAAACGACAAAGCTGAAAACAAATCCCAAGTACACACCACTTAAAAGCATGCAATGTGTTTTCCTAAAGCAGAGCCCTGCTCTTCAGAAGTTCAACACATCTAAAGAGATGATGAAGAATTCAAGAAAATTTATTAACTGTGGAATGTTAATCTTAGGAATGATATTAGGACTTGATATTTTCTGTCTCTGTTTAAAAGAATTGCTTCAATATTCAGGTTTTGTAGAGGTTGAAAGTGCCTACTAGAAAACTACATCTCATCCCCTTCTTATACATCTTCTGAGGCATCATTCTAGCTGGTGTGTGGATGGACTAAGCTGAGTAGAAAAAAAATAATTAGCAAATATCTGTGGACAAAGAGAGAGGGCATCCACTTGCTCTTTCTGTACCAGTATCCAAGGTACCTAAAGTGAGCTACCACTGGGCAAATCAAATGGATCAAGCATAGACAGGCCTGAAATCACTTTGAAACCAAAAGGTGCCTCTGATATTGGAGGGCCCTCCAGTAGTAAAATGTCTTGTATATTATCAAAGATTGGAAATAAAAGGAAGTAATGAGAAACAATGCCAGGAGGACATTCTTCACATCAGAAAACTTCTCTGGTATGGTGCTTAAGATGTGATCTTCTGAGCCACAACTTAAATACACACCACATGGAGACTCTACACAGGTTTACAATTAATATGTAAACCTGATATTTACCAATAATTTCCCAAAGAATGTCCTTGACAGAGGAGAAATGGAGAGGTAGAAAGGGAAGGAATTTTAAGTGCAGATCCACTCATCACTTCAGAGATCCCTAATCTATAATGGAGAGGGCCGAATTTATTTACTCAAAATTAACTTGTTAACTCTAGGAGTTGCTGCTATGTCTTTAAGAGACAGAAGAGAAATTTGGCAGACCACATTTGAAAGAAATAATCAGAGAAAATAAATAAAATTTATTTCAAAATTTTTCCCCTTCATTCAGCTCAGACTCCAATCTGTTTTAGTAAAGTTGGTTTAGCTCTCAAACACAAAAATAGTTACATTGTATCTTGAATTATAAGTTCACAATTTTTCCAAATATTGTTACACTGGATTTCAAATATTCTAAATAAATGAAATGTCTCCTTATACATAATGCTAAGTGAGAAATGCCTCCTAAGCAGCATTTTGGCATTTATTGTTTTCCATGTAATCAATAATATCTTCCTTTGAATCTCACTAATTCCAGTTGTATTGGTTTTTTTCATGTCAATGAGGTTACAGTGAATGTTTGTACCTGCAAATAACCGATAGGCTCTATTTGACTATGTGCTGTCAGAATCCTCTAATTAAAAAGAATTGGTCTCTGAAACACTCATCCTTGGCACAAATAGGAAAAGCTGTCAACAAGGCATGTGATTTGGAGAATACAGGGGAATAGAAAAAGAGCAATGGGATCATCGTCCATCATTACTTGGGGAACATCTAGAGGCAGTTTGACGACGTTTGTTCAGAGAGTGATCAGTAGGCTGCCTGAACTTTTCTGAATAATCCACCCATTTTAAGAGGTCACTTTCTGAAAAATATCTAGGTTGATTTGCCAGTTTCTTTTAGGGATCACTGAGGCCTGGTACATGAGAAACATGGAGTTACAAGGAATTATAGAAGGGATTTTCACAACTATTTAATATAATCTTGGTAACTTATAGGTGAGTCAATTCTGGTACAGATATATTGAATGAAATGCCCGAAGTCACGTGGGCCATGACTCTCATCTCCTAATTGCAGTTCAGTCTTTTTCAACTAACATTCTTATTCCTAAAAAGATCTATTAACTTACCTCAGAAAAGTTCCGAAGTCTGAGGTCTAAGAAACTTAGGGAAAAATGGGGGTTGGTGGGGAATGGAGGACTCAGAAGAGTCTCTTTGGTTTTGTAAAAGAACAATGACAGCCACCAGATTATCAATCTTTCTCTTTTCTGGGAAGAAGCTAAAAGAATGTAGAGTACAAAATTGAAAATTACTAACAGTAAGGTTAATGGGTATGTAGGGTACAATCAAAATACCAGTCCAGTCCACAATTCCTTTGACATATTTAGTGGTGTTTTCTGGAACTAGCCAAACCATTGTGTAAGAGCCACGGTCTCCACCCAAAGTGAATATATAGGCTATGGCTCATAATTATGAAATAATCCAAATATGAAAATGCAAAGATGATCAGCAGCATTAGGCCATTCTTTCTTCTAGGAACTTAAGATGTGAAAACCCAAACTACATAAAAACTAAAGCCTCATTATGGATACTTTTAATACCCTGCATAATTTGACAGTTAGTAACAGTTGCCAAAGGAAGAAGATCTATAGGGGCTGAAGTTCAAAAGATTGTTGGGAAGTGGATTGATTCTTATTGTCAAAAGAAATTTCTTGGAAAAGAGAAAAAATTGAGCGCTGCAGGAAGAGTAAATATAACAGTGAATTGTGAGTGAAAATTGGGTCATACTAGCTGCAAATGATATTGGGGTAAATAAAAGAAATGGAACAAGAATGAACAAATGCATAAAGGCAACCATATTGTTGGATAACGGTGGGTTTATCAAATATTGACAAACATGAAATGATTGTAATCAGTCACTGTCAAAAGAGAACAGGTCCCCTCCTCTATTTTACAAATGATCCAATTAAAGGAAACATGTTGGCTATAAAAGTCAAAATCAACAATGCACTATACACTGACAACCCATCCAACATATAAAATCAATAGTGCATTCTGCTGCCATCCAGCACAAAGCGACAGTAGCAACTTCCCCACCTCTTTAGTCAAATATGACACTGTATCAATCGATCAAAACTCAGTACTTATTGAGCAAGGCTTCTGAAGAATGCAAACTGCATTGTACTCCTATCCCCTCTCCCCACCCCTGCTCATTTTATTTCAATAAATTTTAACTTAAAGGCATAATACCTGAGAATGTTCTGTTGACACACAGAGTGTTTTTTGTATAATCACCTTACGATTTGACATTGACTATATTTACAACAAGATTATAAAACACTGTAAGGCTAGAAATGCAAATGGTATTGAATTGAGAATTGTAATTTTTGTTCTGTCTCCATATCATGACTTCATCTAAGTCCTCCATTTAGTGTGACAAGCAAGACATAGCTGGCTCCAATTAGTCATCAGGCTTGCACTAGAACGAAAACAAATCTGAATGGGAACTGAACAAGAACTGGAGATGGAACAAATTATGAGTTTGACAAACAAACAAACAAAAAAAACAAACAAAACAAAACAAAAAAACCAAACAATTTACAACTTAATATTTGTTAGAGTGTGAAAAAGGCAGCAGAATAGAATTAGTCTCTGACTCTGGGTCCTGTAACTTTGAACGAATCATTTTTCTTTTCCACATCTTAAGTTCCTGTAAAATTAAGGAATAACTTCTGCAAATTATGGAGATTCATGGTTAGAAATGTATTTTTTTTATCATGACAGAGTACGTAATACAATGCAACAAAATTTCAACTGTTTAGCAGTCTGATGTTTAAAGGTCTCTAATATTTTAATTTTAATTTGCTTAAGGTAAATTCTGACCATGATTACTGGTGGATCACAACCTACAACTTGAAAAACACTATTATACAGCTTTACTTCTCTCGCTCTGGTCTGCTCTCTACCTGTGTCTTTCTTCTCCCTCATTTTCTTCCTTCTTTCAAGCATCTCCACCTAAATCTCAATGTATGATTTTTTTATATTTTACAGAATTTGTATTTTTCTCCAAATGCTCTGTATTTTACCATTCCATGGGGCTAGTACAATAGTAAAATGATAGGATTCTTCATTGAGTAACCAACGAATATTCAGTTAAACTCACAAATCCTTACGCACTTTGAGAATAAAAGTCGTGTGAAGAAGAACAACTATTACCTGGACTTCTGAAAGTATATTTTATATTTTTCATAAAGTCAGAATATATGATTTTTAAATAAAATTAGGGATAAAGGATTATATAGAGTGTATGAATTAAATTGTAAAAAATATCAGAAGAAAAGACACTATTATACCAATAACATTTTACCTCTTAGTAGGAAGCTTTTATGTAAATTTCAAATTAAACTTTATACTTTTATTCTGCTCTCCAAATTATCTCCCTTAACGTGTGCTACTTTGATAATTAGATAAATATACTTTTTAAATTTCTGAGAACAAAATGTATGAAAGAAACTTTTGTAAAATGATTTCAAGTAGTTGTCAAACACAGCATGTCTCTTCTCTCTCATATTTTCTACCATAACAGTACATAAAATAACTAAAGAAACTGATATGAGAGAGAGAGAGATTTCCTTTCTGACAAATAATTGGTAATAACTTAGCTTATCTTTTTCACCTCTGTTCCCTTCCCAGTACTAAGTAATCCTGTACTAAAGTTTTCTTTTCTCCTTTTTTTAGACAGCCAATAATAGTATTTATTTTACTACAAGCTAAGATAACAATTTTAAATAAACCAAACAGCTATTCATTCCTTTTGTCCATCATGAATTTGAATATATATATAAGCTAGGATACAAAAGATGCTATTATCTGTGGAGGGCTGACCATGAATCAGGATTTTTTTTTTTTTCTTTTTAAATCATGATGCTATTACTCTTGTTACCTTGTGGAGCCTCTGCAGTTTCTTGTGTTCTTGGGGAGATGATTTGCCCTGAGATACTCACGACATGTTACAGTTTCACCAGAACTCAGAAAAGGTAATGTAAGTAGAGAAATAATTGGAAAAGCAGAAGTCCACCTTCAAGGGTGGAAAGCAGGTCATTCCCAAGGAGTCAACCCTGGGAGTGAAGAAGTTTATTTAAAGTTAAAGTGCACTCTCAAGGCAGGAGAGTGGGCCATCTCAGGTGGGAAGTGACAGGTGTATTAAAGAAATAGTACATCTCCTGAGAGGAGGACCAGGTTAGCCAGGTGGATACAACAGCATAGTTGTATTCCTTTCTGGGGCTTATATTTCCCTCTTGTCCACCCTTAGGCTTTCCCTTGGAGTGAATGGATTCTGCTCCTGTCTTTCATGTTGATTGACAGGTAGTTATATGACCAACTTTCATTGTACATGTTCTTTCCCAAGACCACTTAACCAAAACCCACAAGGGAAGATGAGGAAGTACTGCACGGGAGTGCAAAAAGTATAACATCGATTTTATTATAATGATATTTTAATGAAGGAGATCATCTCAAGACAGGGTTTCACTCTCTGTACGCCTGTCTCCAACCAGTTTGTACTAGATCAGCTTGCGACGGGACTGTCTGAATTGTGCTTCCCCTCCTAGATTTTTGATTGGTTGGGGCCCTCTTGTCCTTGTAGTTAATCAAGAGCTAGTTCCCAGTCACATGTCTAACTTCTACCATAGTTTACACTGCAGGTCTAGCATGTACTCAGCTCCAAAATGTCCCAGAACTTGAAAGGTATCTCTGATCTTGAGAGGGTTTTTCTTAACAGGATAATCTCCATTCATTAGGGACTATACCCAGTGCTCATACCTAAGGTGTTCCTCAATATTAAAAATCCTTTGTTTGGCAGGGCCCCTCATCCAGTGTTCATGTCTAACTAGCTCCCTAACATTCATAAGCCACCCAAGAAGGAGTTGCTATTTGTGTTCCTTATTCTGCGAAAGAGGAAAATGAAAATTGAGAGATGTAATTGGTAACTGTTTTAAGTGGTGGAATCAGATATGAATTTGAGCAACTAACAAAAACATCCACTTTAAAAAGTATTTGTTCTATTAACCTGTCCTGATTAATTTACAATATTTGCTGTATTTAATCCTCATGAATCTATGAAGGCAGCACAATCATTGTCTCAAAGTCATATGTGAAAGGAAGTGAAGATATGGCAAGAGAGTAGGTAATAAAAAGTGAGCCATAATGTGTATTTAGTAGTTCACAATAACGATGAACTTTTCATCACAAAAATTTTGAACAAGATTATTTGCCTTTATCTTTCAAAGTTTATTGACTACCACAAGAGTTTAGATAATTCTTCTTCAGAATTTTCACTTTCCTTCAAGAAAGCAAGGCAGGTTTGATTATACTAATGACAGCCCTTTTTATGGGCCCATTTAAAATGAATATACATTTAAAATATAATAATGAAACAAAAATGCACCTTTTTCTCAGTACTTTGTTTTGAAATAAATTGGCAAATGATAATACTCAATATAACCATAAGAACATTAAAACATTGACAAATTCATAGGTTGAAGCAGTGTAAAGGTGAAATTTAATATGTTGCTGATCTTTTCTTCATAGTCTGCTCAACCTTCCTCCCTATTATGAGAGTTCATGGTTAGTACCTATCTATAGCCCATTACTCTGTCTCCCTTGGGATTTTATCTTAGTCCTTTTAATTTTTGAAAACCTTCACGAGAGTTTATATTGGCAATGGGCAAAGATAAAAAAAATAGAATAAATGTCAATGTCTTTTACAATGTCTTTTACAAAACACCTTAATGAATTTTTTCGTTGTGATTTCCCACACCTCTCTGAGAGCAGAACTGTGCTTTAGGTTACTCTAGATACTTCTCTGTTTAGTATATTTAAATGACAGAATTTTAAAACCAGAAAAAACACTTAAGGATTATCCAAGCCAGGCCATTTAAAATAAAAGGCTGGTGTTATTGATTGCTTTTGGTAACACAAATTCTTAAAAGTCAGGATGCTAACACAAACTTTTCTTTTAGCTCCTAAAGATTTCATTTGCTTAAGAATATTTGTTGAATTAGTTGCATTATTTTCAGTAGGTTTGGATACATTGACCCGGAGGAATTTCAGGGTTTGAGGTCAACAGATGAAATGAGCCAAGATAGGAAACATATACAAACACTGAGCAGTACAGTATTACTAAAACACAATGGTAGTTTTTTTATTTTCTTTTTTTCTGAAGACTCTTAGGCTGATTCATCATTGTGAAAGAACTGATGTAGAGGGAGTGAAAAAAGAAGTTGCCTGAATCACCACTTCTTCAGAATATGGCCTTTAGCACACTCCTTATGTGTAATAAAGACTTGTATGGGTAAGTCCATTACTAAAATATTCACTTTCTGGTTAGAATCATGAGTGGAAGCTGTGATCCCAAACCACTACAATTAAAAGAGAACTTTGATATAAATCATGCAGTTCAGTCATTTCATTGTGAGTGAGGAAACTGAAAATCTAACAGTCTAGGACATGAAGCACACATCAGTTTCAGTAAAAACTCTCTATTAACATCCATGACTGATAGCAACAGTGTTTTTAAACTGTATTCCTAAAAGGCCCCAGGATACACTGAACATTTTCTTTGGTCTGATACTGACAACTAGAAAGAGGGTAGTGCTTCAAGCTCTGGATCCCCTGTTACACAGTAACATAGGCAGCAATAGATTTCTTCTGATCATTGGGGTTCTGTGTTAAAAGCCTAAGTGAAAAGACCAATAATTAAAACCATTGATCCCAGTGTAAGTAACTCAGAAAAGTAGCAAAAGAAATGGGACAGACACCATGTTTGTTTTATATTTTACTCTTTTTGTTATTATAGTGCTCTAATCAATTTAGAGGTCTATACACTAGTTATGAAATATTTTTTAGGGGTAAGGATGGTAAACAATTTAATGAGCCACAGGGTCTGATATTCAAAATCCACACTGATACATAAACCTTAAAAAAGTTCATTTCAATGTCAGAATAATCAGTTTAAGAGTTTATAAAATGATTTCAGTGAAATGAGCCATTTCTGATATCACCTTTTCGAATTGCCTTAAAACTCAAAGTAAGTTATTCACCTCTTCTCAATCTTGGTAAAAGTGTGTCTTTTGAACCTGGTTTTGGATTTTTACAATTGAGACGATAATTGGAATCAAGTCTGATTATTAAGTGCAAAGTAAGTAGGAAATCATTTGAACTTTAAGCAGGATGTGGTTATAAAGGAATGAGAATAATTTCTTTAAGTGATTCTAGAAGTTAACTCTGAAGAAGAATACCAAGAAAGATTTAGATTGTGGATCTGGAACTGAATAGGCATTGTTGCTTCATTGTATCAAACCGGAAGGCCAACACTGGTTTAGATACAAGAGAAGCCTTGGATGAAGGAAGACACTACTTAGAACTGAAAAGTCTAGGTTGTAAGTACATTTCCACCATTTCAGATTTACAGTGTTTAAAACTCGATTTATCTGCAACTCAGTTCCCTCAACCAAATACCAGCTTTTTGGGAGAGAAAACAAATGTTATCTATGAAGAATTTTGGTCATGCAAATATATTCATAAATGATAGATATTTTTGATCTTGATGTTAAGGCACAAGTAAAATATATAATTTCACAACTATGTCCCTAATATTAAGTATTGTAGTAGTCTCACTTGAAATACGAGAATACTTAAGTTGAGAAAGAATAAAGACTTGTTCCAAAATCATGCAGTGAAGAAACAAGTAAATTTGTTTGATCTTTCTGAAAGAAAACACAAATTCCAAGCTCAGTCACCACAGAGGTAGCAAAGCATGATTGACCAGACTTTAAGATGCTCTTGAAAACAATAGGTAGAAAGGCTATGTGGCATGTAAATCGTGTGAATCAATATGATGGTAGAATAGCATCATTCATACTCATCCCCACCAAATACAGGAGTTGGAAAATCATGTGCAATTATGTCCTTAACTAACAAAAATCCTTCTTTCTGCTCATTCCTGAACTGGGTATCTAATCATGACCTGAAGACCCAAAGAAAGGAAGAGTTACCCAGTTTTGTGTGTATTTGCATTGTTCGAAGTTCCTAAACCATTTATCAGTATACTCTTCAAGGACACTGATGATACTTCTCCTTTGTACTCATATACAGCACTTAGTTACAACCTTATTGGACACGGGTGCACTTTTTTGATCCAGTTCTCAACTGAGATAGTCTGAGTAGTTCAGGGCAATGTTTTCCCAACGTTTAAAATAGACTTTCTGTGTGAAGACTGGAGATTGTCTTGGCTATGTGAAGATCAGTGAGGTTAGCAACACATACATCATCCCATGAAATTATATATTTTCTGAAACTCATGCTGTAAGTGCAGGACGATCCTCCCAACGCCTAATTGTGAGCCACCCCCACTCACTGGACTTTATTTTTCCTTCTTTTCTACACCAGAAGTTAGAGACATGGAGGTGTAAAGGAGCTCATGAAAGACTATTAGTGTAGAGTCTTACAGAAGTAAGCAAGACTTAAATTTTCCCAGCATCTGTGCTTAGCCTCTAAAAAAGAGCTCTAAAATAATCCTTACTAATGAAATACCCAATAGAGGATTTGGAGACATTGGGATCTGGTTCAACATCTATATGCCTCAGAAGAGTTCACATTGTTTAAAATGTGTTTGAACCTCCTTAAAATTATACCTGTGGTAGATACTTTTCCATAATGCACACTCCATAAATATCTCTTGGCCTTGTCAAAAGTCTTAGGATTATAAACCTTCTAACTGTCATTTAAAGCAACATTTTTTATGTCACAACATAATGCTAAGTACTCTGATACGCAACAGGAACATGTGAACAATTGCAGTAAAAAGGTTGCAATTAGTTAAAAAGAAATGGTATTGGTTTACCTTTCCGCTGGAAAAAAAATCCCAACTTTAGCCATTAAATAAAAGGAGAGAATTCATGTCAGCTTCATTTTCCCTCAGCCTGTATATTAATATCTTGATTTCTCTGTTAATATCTAGGCATAAAAGTTGTGTTTTCAATTTTTCATTTAGATGAAAGATATTCACATTGCCTGCTATGCCACTAAGGACTAAGTAAATGCTCTTCAGCATTCCTTTAAAAAAATAACCCATACTTATTTGGATGATTTTCTCTACTATGGCTCTAGAGGAAACAGTATTGGAGCTGAGGCAACATTGTTAACCACACAAATGACCTTCTAATTGCAAAGACCTCCTGGCTCAACTGGGATATCACTTCTAAAATCATATCCTAGCAATTTATTCTCCATTCCCTGAAGAGGTGGCTTGAGGTCAGCATCTTCATGTGAGAGACAGATGTCTCTTGCTGCAGCTACGGTAAACTGTCGTTTTATTTTTTCAGTCTTCCTTCTCTTCCCTCACTCATCTGTTCTAAAAGAAGTTTTACATCAGATATAGTGAAATGCTGACTATTTTATCTCTTCCAGATGACCCTACCAGAAGACCACTAATTGACCATTACAAGATAATTTCCCACAAGATCATAGAAATGGCTTCTTACCTCAGAACTAACCACCACAAACTCATACAAACACCAGAGCTACAGAAGTAATAGCTTTCAAGAGATTATAGAGGAGAGAATGATGACAAATTAACTTAACTTTTCTCCTCCCTGGACTATCATCTTCTCATCCTTAAGATGAAGATTTGGACAGAAGTCACAAGTCCCAACAATTTTAATGGAAAATGAACATGCAACCGTGAATTGGCTGCCAGGGCCCCATGGTGATTCAGAGATCCAGTCAATCTAGTTGAATGTTTATACAATTCTGTCCTAAGACTTTGGAAACTTTTCGAAGTCTCTTAGTTTCTCAACCTCAGTTTTCTTATCTATGAAAAAAAGAAAGTTTATAAGACACTACATTAAAAGCATTGCTGGCTCAATATTCAGTGTTAACCAAAAATCTTTTAAAATTTGTAAGATGACACCAGGGATTATTTCTTGTCTGTGCTCTTTACAGTGTCTTCCTTCTGCACAGTACAGTAGAGTTTTCCCTTCTGATCGGAATTCTGCTGTTTTCCTTTGCAGTTCACAGTACCTGAATGTGCATCTGGGAGACCCAGAATAAATGTAAAACTTACATGGAAATGGTCTTCTAGCCTGCAGCAGCCACCATTGTGAGTCATCAGAGTGGTTTCTAGCTCCACATCCGACTTTCATCTCAATCAACTTAAACTTCCTCAAACATAACTTCCCTGATGTTGTTCATATACCCCAGATTGTTCTGGAACTATAAAGTTGATATTTTTATAACTGACTCAAGGCTATTCATAGTCTAAGGGCTTCATACATCCTTGTTCACTTTCTACCTCTTCTTTCCATTAAACACTTGCTCACTCTTATCCAGAAATCGCCATCCCATACTTATTTTTTTATTCCATACCTTCATTCACATTGCTTCCTGCTTTAAACATGCCCTCCTTCCTTCCCTTCCCTCTCTCTCTCCCTCCTTCCTTCCCTCTTTCCCTCCTTCTCTCTTTTCCTTTCTTTTTCCCCTTTTTCCTCATATCAGATTTTACTTTTCTCAAAGGCACTTCTAGTCTTTACTAAAATTATTACCTAAACTTTCTTTAAAGGGCAGATAGTGCTTATGTTTTAGAGGTTATGCCATCTCTACGGTTACTACTCAGCACTGATTCTAATGCAAAAACTGTGATAGAAAGTATATAAATGAATAAGTGAGCCTGTATTCCAACAAAACTATTTGCAAAAGCAAGATTTATGTTTTCTAACATTACTTATATATGACATTTACTATCCACACTATAATATTTTCATTTATTGAGTTAAATGGAACACCACAACTTCAAACTAGACTTTTGAATTTCATAAGATCAGAGACTATATTATAAGCATATGATATCCTTTATATTAATCAAAACATCATTAAGCATCTAGATTATAGTGAATATGGATTCCATAAGTTAAATTGTTGATTATCTCACATTTAAAATGGAAGACTGGTTACCTCTAACTCTGAATTTCATAAAGCTAAGCTAGAAAGTCTTTGATAAGGCTAACATAGAAAACCGTAAACTCTATTATTAAAAATTGTGTTTGTATTCCTTCACTTAAAGTATTATGGCAAAATACACATAAAATAATATTCCCCATACATAATCATACGCACACATAAATATACCATATGTATGCATATATATGTATCATAATACATGTTTAACCATTTTAAGCACAAAAGTCAGTAGCATTAAGTACAGATAAGTTTTTCAGTCACTACTAACATCATTCTACAGAACTCTTTTTTATCTTGCAAAACTGAAACTCTGTACCCATGAAACAATAACTCCCAATATCTCCTGCTCCCCCAGTCCCAGGCAATCACCATTCTACTTCTGTTCCTGTGATTTTTGACTACTCTAGGAAAACCACACCTGTAATCACACAGTATTTGTGGTTTTGTGACTAGTTTTTGCCAATTAAGATAATGTCCATAAAGTTTATCCATGTTTTAATGTATGTCAAAAATTTCATTATAAATATAGAATGCTTTTGCTCATACTTGATTGAGTTATTGTGAAGAATGCTACTGTGAATATAAAAGTAAAATATTTATTCTAGTTGCTGATTTCATTTATTTTGGGTATGTATCCAGACATGTAATTAATTACTGCATCATATGGTACTTCTATTTTAATTTTTTTAAAGAACCACTATGTCTACCACAGTGACTGTACCATTTTATATTTCCACCAACAGAGAACAAGAGCTCCAACTTCTCTTCATTTTTGTCAATAATTATTTTATTTCATTTTATATACTAAATCATCCTAATGGTGTGGGGTGGTATCTCACCGTGGTTTTGATTTCCATTTTCTTAATGATTAGTGATATTGAGCATATTTTCTTGTGTTTATTGGTTGTTTATTTATCTTTGGAGAAATATCTACTTAGGTGTTTTGCCTATTTTTTAATCAGATCGTTGAGTTTGGGAAGTTTTCTTTGTATTCTTCATATTAATCACTTATCAGATATATGATTCACAAATATTGTCTACCTTTTTGGGGCTTCCTTTACATAAGAAAAAATTTCTAATTTGTCTGTTTTGTGCTTTTGTTGATTGCGTATTTGGTGTCATATTCAAGAAATCATTGCAAAATCAAACACCATGAAGCTTTTATCATATGTTCTAAGAGTTTTATAGTCTAACTCTTAGGTTTGAATCTTTAATTCACTTTGAATTATTTTTTGTATATGATGTATAATAATCAAACATCATTCATTTGCATGTGTATGTCCAGTTTTGCTAGCTCCATTTTTTGAAATGTTATCTGCTCTCATTAAATGGTTTTGGCATCCT
The DNA here is from genome assembly GCA_004363575.1 of Solenodon paradoxus. Lineage (NCBI taxonomy): Eukaryota > Metazoa > Chordata > Mammalia > Eulipotyphla > Solenodontidae > Solenodon > Solenodon paradoxus. The sequence goes on from RJWH01000009.1 coordinate 2,391,821, forward strand.
TGAAAAAAATCACTTTACCTATATGACAGGTTATAGTTCTGCCCTCTTTCTTCTAGTCCATCTGTCAGTTTTTCTGCCCTTACTAAACTGTTTTGATTATAGGAAATTTGCAGTCACCTTTGAATTCAGGAAATGTGTAGTTTTGTCTTCCTTTTCAATATTGCTTTGGCTCTTAAGTTTCCTTCAAATTTCATAGGAATTTTAGGATGGATTTTTCTTTTTCACCAGACAATATCACAGGATTTTTGATAGGAATTATTTTGCAACTGTATATATCATAACAATATTGGGTATTATTGGTATCATATCGTATTAAGTCTTCCAGTCCATGTACATTGAAAGGATGTCTTTCTGTTTTATAGGTCTTATTTGTCAGTGTTTGATAGTTTTCACTGTAGAGCTCTTTAACTTTTTGGGTTAATTTAATTACTATGTATTTTACATTTTTGATATCACTATAAATGGTATTTTTTCCTAATTATCTTTCAAATTGTTCATTGTTAATGTCTAGGAATTATTTGATTTTTGCTTTTCATACAAAGTGTTAACTTTGAATCCTGCTTTTTATTTGAATTTATTTATTAGCTTTAATAGGATTTCTGGTAGAATATTTAGGGTTTTATACATATATGACCCATTATCTGTAAAAAACAAATCTCTCTGCTACATTTTTGTATAGTCTCTTTGTGGGGCTCCCACAATGTATTGCTTCATTTAATGTTGTCTTACAGGTCTTTTTGTCTCTGCTCACTTTTCTTTAGTGTTGCTTTTATTTCTGTTTCTTACACTTGATAATTTAAAATGGCATTTCATCAGCAGCACTTTCATTGGTTTCTTCTTCCATTTTCTCAAATCTACTTTTGACATCCTTAAGTCAGATATTTTTAAATTTCAGTTATTTTTATTTTCAACATTAAAATTTCTTTTAAGCCTATTTTAGATTTTCTATTTATTTATATTTCTACTTTGTCCATAAATTGTTTTCTTGACTTTTCCACGTTTTTTTCTTTACTTATTTGAGCATCCTGAAAATATGCTTTTGTTTTTGGCTAGAAGGCCCACCCTTTAATCTTTCTCAGGGAGAGTTTTAATTTGATTTCTTTTTTAATGGATCTTATGTCCCAATTTTTTTGAATGTCTTATGATTTTTTGTTGAAAACTGAGCTTTTCAATCTAATAAATGATCATTGTGGTAATCGGCTTCTACCTCTTCCTCATTTTGTTTGTTTTGCTAGTTCTTATGATTGTCAGCTATTTTCATGCAGAGGATTGGTTAGTGCCTACTTAAGATTTTCTCAGGTCTTTCCTCAGTCTGACCTTCCCCTATTCTTATGGAGTATCTTTTTGACTTTTGACGTATATGTGGCTGATTACGAATACCATATTCTTCAATATATTGTAAGGAAAAGAAAAGAAGAGGAAAATGATGTGTTTCCTTTAAAACCTCATGAAACTGCTTCATTCTGAGGAGGAGGAGGTTGTAACAGTGAGGCAGTGTGATGGTGGCTGTGATTCACCATCTGTATGTCTGCGATCAGAAGTAGCAATCAGTAATGAGAACACAAATCTCCAATATCTGGAGAACAACATCATTATTGTCCACTCTGGCTCCTGTAATCTGTGGGCAAACTGCTTCAGGAACATATGCACAACTGCCTATCATGGGGTTGGGGTGGGGAAGGAGCAGTTGCTTCTGAACTAAGAGCTGAAAGTGACTAAAATAACCATAACTTAACACTAAAGCCTTCCCTTGGAAAATGGAAGGTTTCAATAGACTCCAGAATTCCAAAGTAGTTACATCAGACAGATTTTCTCAGGGTAATTACCTAAGTAGTGATTACTACTTTACCATTTTTTTTCCAGAATCTTCTTAAAAACTAAATTTTTATCCAAAATAAATGCAAATCATCCATTAGCATGAACTGGAACGTCTTATGTCATGAACTTCTGTTCTTTCTGGAAATACCAGAAAATTAGAGGTATTGCCTCTCAACTTGCAAACACATTAAGGCCAGAGTTAAGAAAATTATATCACTTAATTGGGGGAGGTAACCTCAAGAAAATTCAGAATAATCTAATACAAGTATTAGCAATTTAATATTTCATCTCAGGCATTATAGTCTTGCATAGTAAAGAATTAGTGAATATTCAATTTTTATTCACTTGACCTATGCTCTCAAACTTTTTCAAAATGAAAGATGTGACGTTTCTTTGGGTCTTAGAGTAGGAGTATGGACATCTTGTTCGGAAATCAGAGATTCTTATCTATATATTTTTTTAAACACCTAACTCTTGGGTCTCAAAATCATACAACCAGGTTGGGCAGGTCAGGATCTATTCCTGCAATGAACATAAAATAGGATTTGAGATGGGGATCTGATGATGATGGATGGTGAAGTTGGAGGTCAGAGAAGAGAGTTAACTGTTGGAGGTTAGAGAAGAGAGTTAACTGTTCTCTTTTCATAAATTTAACCAAAACAATTTTAATAGTATATCGTCTACAATATCCAAGAGCCAAATATTCTTATCAGTCACCCTCTTTTTCAGTCCTGTGATTTCTCTGAGAATTCAACAATCTTTCTGTTACTCCAGTTTCAGACATAACCAAAAGCTCAACTACCTGGAAAAAAATGACTATTTTCTAGAAAAAAGGTCAACAACTCCTTTAAATTGCCTTCATATTTTTGAGAGAGACGGGAGAAGTGACTTGCTTTTCTCTGTTCTTCTTAATGATAATGCAAACACCACAGTTTAAATTTGGGTGATTCATGCTTGGTCTGATAATTATGAGTTTTTGAGTAGTTGATAAAATGTTTTCAGAATCTATTGTAGAGGAAGAAGCTATCTGTTTCCACAGAATCTTAGAGAAAAGCAGTTATATTTCAGGATTGTTTGGTTCTGTCATGAACGCCTTTGAAAATATCAGATTAACTACTACAAATTCTAATTTTCTTTACTCTTCTTGCTTATATATCCTCCATATCAATTTTATGGATAATCATAAACCTCTAATGAACTTTGATAAGCAGATGAGTATCCAAGAAAGGTACCTTGTTAATCTAATTCAGTTAAATAGGTATAAGTGAAAGTTTTGCTTTTATTATACCAAAGTCTGTAATTATTAGTGTTATTTGTAATTAGATTCTGATTATATTTTATGGTAAATGTCAGAATAAGCAATTTATAGATAATTGAGATGTTTCTTCAAAAAATGAAAGAGTGAGAGTAAAGCATTTTGTTGACTACGATTCCATTCTCTATGCCCTTTTTTTCCTTTGTTAGCCCTCTTCTGTTTTCAAACAAGACACTTCACTTCTCTGAAATTGTTTCTGAATCTAGAGTGAAAGTCTCAATGATCTCTAAGTTCCCTCTTAGCCTAATATTTAGAATTCTATTCTTTGAGACATGCTCTTTTGTATGAAGTCCTCCAAGACCATCAAAGAATAATTAAATCGTATTACAATGTGATGGTCGCATCAGATAATTTTTGAGGTTCTCTCAGACTATACCAGGCTAAGAAGTTTTATGAGTAGGAAACAGGGTCAGCATAGAGTTGGCCACAAACATTTCTTTTACTGCACTAAATCACTGTGATCTCTGGGAAACTGAGTCATGTTTAAGTAAATATCAGCTACCAAACTCTAGGGCACATCCATGGAGAAGGTGACCTGACACATATCAGAGGCACACTAGAATAAAAAATGGCCCAAGTTACAGACCTTTGGAAATGCAGCAGAATTTCCACTGACCACTTTTTTCTTCCCTCTGTAGAAATGGTGCCATACTCCATTATTATTCTGTGTGTAACCTGGGACCAGAAGACGAAATCTAGATATAACATAATGAAATCTCTTCTCTCCAAGCATCCACCTTGATTAAAACAGAGGTTCCCCATTATGGGGATCTTTCGACAAGTAATGATCAGCAGGGCCATTGCACTTGCTCTAGCTCAGAGCCTTTGCTGTCCAAGGTGAAAGTAAGAAGTGAATTTATCTCCGTGCCGGAAGGTTGAAGCCCAGGCTCCAAAATGTCTGCACTGCATTCTCCATATCCTTGAGACAATCCAGCTAGTCTGAGTGGTGGAAATAGAGGAGAGTTTAAAACAAAATCTGTGCTTGAATAGTTCACCTTCTTCTGTTAAGAGGACCAGGGGCATGAATTCTAGTGGCCTTGCAGCATCTTGACTCCTGAAAAATGACACCTCCTGTTCTAGCAGTTGTGAACTGGTTCTGCCTAACTGAGGCAATGGAGACATTAAAGGGGACCAAATAAAGCTTATTCTTAGGAAAAGAACATTGCTTATATGCTTTTATATCTTACACGTCAATGTTCTCTGCAATTTAATCTACACATACACATATATATGCATATATAACCAGACAGGCTAGTGTTCATGAGGTTCATTTTTCTAAAACCCAGAAAGTCTAGATTTGCATATGTATGTTAAACATTTCTGGAAAAAAAATAACACATTATAAAGACATCAGTGAACCCTCTGAGATATTGTCTTACTTTCTGGATTCATTTTATAAGACAAATAAATCTGACCAATTTAGTGGTCTACTCTGGTTTCATGTTACACTAGGTCTGTAGAGCAAAGAAAAGAAAAGGGGCTGTGATAGTCCTGATAATTTTTCCCCAGAAAAATAAATTCTCAAGAAGGGAACACTCACTTCTCATCTATGCAGTAATATCATTGTTCTTTTCTTGGGAAGAACCAATATTCAACTTATTTCTGCTTATCTAGCTAGTCATAAGTTCATATCTTTATCCAGACTATTGAGTCTGCACATTAAACTGAGAAGGGCAAAGTCTAAGGCATACAAGCACCTTTCACCTGCCGTATGGTGACCGGAACTACCTCATGCAATACCTTTACCATGACCAGATCACTATCCAAAATCACTCTTGAAAACATTGAATGTGTGTTTTACCTTGAACTTGTTATGAAGAGAACAATGACAGTGTCACTCTCATATAGGACCTAAGGGACAATATTAGTATTTGTGTGTCCTAACTTTGTGTGACATACTGACCCATTGGTCGATTATTAAAAGCCCTCTTCAGTTGATATTACTTATGAAAATAACTTCTTTCTTCTTTAAATGGTCAGTAATAGATTTCAAAAAAGCAACTGCTCTTGTATATCGCAATGTCATGAGAAGATGAGAACAAAAACATGTGAAGAGTGAAGTCCCACTACCATATTTCCTGCACACATCAGTATCTCACAGAAGAGAGGGCTGCAAGTGTAACTGCAGCTTCTCCAAGAGGAAAAGATGAATATGTATCAAATCATCCTGATGGAATTTATGGTAAAATTTGTAGAAACTAGTGACAAGAATTAGAAAATGAAAAAAGAATACAATGAAGGGTAAATAGACTCAGAAAATACAGTTGATGCAAAGCAAAATAAAATACTGATGTACTAGTATTTGGCTCAGCAGTATTTATTAAGGGCAATGAAGTAAATGAAAAAAATACAACTGGATTTGTGTATATAATCATTTTAAAAAGGATCGGAGGTAAGAGAGTAAAATACCTGTCTTCTCAAATAAATTATAAATACTTAATAAATAAAGTTGACAAATGTAAAAGTTGCTAGGTAAGTGCCCCCCACACACACACAAAAGATGGAAGTAAGTACCAGAAAAAATCATTACTTGAAAGAAATCAAGAGTTAAATAGATACTAACTGGGAGGAGAGTTGAGGAGGTTGGAGAGAAAATGCTATTTTAGTTATGTTTTATAGTACGATTTCAGCTTGTAAAGGCTTCATGTTTTACTAGAAATAAAAATTAAATTTTTAAAAATAGAAGTGGGCTTGAGATGAGCCCTGAAACACTGGAGCATTTAGAGGTCAAGCAATAAATGAGGAACCAACAAATGGGAGCTAACTGTGGTTGCCAGAGGAGTAAGAAAATATCCAGAAGAATATGATGTCACCAAGGTCAAGAGAAAAAAAATGTTCCAAGAAAGTTGTGGGAAATCATATAAAAGTCCTATAAAATTTTAAAGAAGGACAGAGATATGGTCATTAGAATTCTCGTAATGGAATATATTACTGATGTTGATTAGCTGTCCTCGGGTAAAGTGAAAGATAGAGCTCAAATGTACTAGAATGAAGACAAATTGAGAAATTTAGTATAATGAATATGAAAAAAATTGAGTGATTTCACTTAATAGAGAAGAAAAATGAACACTATCTAGATTGGGCCAGGGTCTCAAGGAAGTACATCATCCTGGAAAAGGCAATGGGACCTGGGTAGAAGTTTTGACCTTTGACTGTTGAAGTACATCTTGTCTTGAGATTTTCAAATTTTTCATGCTATCTGAGACAAAATTATGAGGTAAAATTATATATGAAGAATTGGAGAAAGTAAGAAAAATAACTATTATTCACTTAAATAGTAGAATTAAGAATAATAAGAGAAAATCATTGCAAAAGTGATTTGGGCATACTGTTAGAACACTTTGTAGTCAAAAGAGCACAAAAAAGGTCTTCTCTTTTAGTGCCTGTGTGATCTTGGACAAGTCACTGAAATTCTCTTTTCAGACTCTCACGTTGTGCATGTCATGTGAGCTGCATATGACTGTGCAGTAAATAAGTCCCTGTATCTCGGAACATAACATAGCGTGAGTTCAGATCAAAGTCTCTCAATCCATTCCTTTCTGGGAATATGAGGTGCTAGTTGAATTAAGGCTGTGTTGCTGAACATACAGATGTTGATAAATACCTCTGAGGAAGATGCAGGTATCTAAAATGGGTGGATGTAAATTCTTACTACACCCTACTGTCTGAATAGTCAGGAAGGAGTCATCATTTCTATGATAAAGTGACCCTAACTAGTATTTCATAATAGACCCTAAAATTGTTTCTTATAGGGATGAGGCAGCCTACTGTTTGTGCATGTTTTAGAAAATTGTAGATAAAGGATTGACAGAGATGATATAATAATATTCATGATTTTGAATAATCATTCATAAATTATTTTAATAACAAGCCATACCTTTACATAATCAGAAACTGCTTTCTTAAAAGCTGAGTTTTGCAAAAGGAAAAGAAAAAATAATGTTACCGTCATTATTTTTTTAATTAGTAATAAGCTACTGAATGCATTTTTCCAATATATATATTTTTAAAGCAAACTGTGCATACAGATATAGCCTATGTTTTCAAGTGCAGAAGAACAACTACAAGAAAGATATTAACCGGGCATTTTCATCTCCACAGAGAAAAGAAATAATGAAAATGGGCTGCAAGTTAAAAGCTGTGTTGATAAAATACAGCATGTCTATGGAGAGTAGAATCTCACTCACTCCAGAGTGGTATAATCATGAGACATGTTTTCTTGTGGGTATCCTGTCTGGAAGAGGATGTTGAATAAGTTGATCTCTTTCTAGTTCATATCCTATAGATGGAAGAGCCCATGGCATCTGCCCACTGCTGTCAGGGAACCGACTTTAGAAAAAAACTTAAAAAGGAAGAATTTGTCAATTCATTGGGGAAATTTAGATGACAAAAAACCCACGTGGCTGTTTGATTTCATACTGTCAAAATAGAAAGCTGCTTGACTGGAATGTGGATTCTTTGTTGATCAAGCTATCTTTTTTCTTGTTGTATAGATAATACCTTTATTTGAAAGAACATATATCATATGTGCACAAACAACTTCTAGAGCTTCTATTCTTTTCCCCTTTTATCTCCAATTTTGCTAGTCTTTTAGTTTTTATCACAAGAGTATTGACTGTGTTATATATCATTGGTGAATCTCGTCTTTTTTAAGCTTAAAAATTAACGGACGGGTTTAGCTTCTGATTAAAATCCCCTTAAAGATATCATATGAGCTCCTCATCCAAATCTTTGAAAACTCATCTCAGAAAATAAAATAGATTTGTAAATATGTCTAATGAAACTTTTACTATTTGTATGAACTTAAATACTTGCAAAGACAATATTTACTATAACAAACCACATATTCCACTGGGGAAAAATCTGATTTTTAGAAATTTTTCTCTAAAATTCACCCTAGGACTTTCTCCTTTTTTAACTTTACTATTTCTTTGATGACTTACTATAATAATATCTAGCCATTTTATGATAACAATATCGCTTCTATCTAGTTTGTCAAAGAAGGCATATACTTGCAAAGACACTGTTGATTGCAACATTGAAAAGTGGTTAGCCTTTATTGAATAAAAAATTTCAGTAAGAAATAGATCAAACAAATATTTCTTCTGCCTTTTATATTGTTGAAGGACTAGGAAGGTAAGTAAGGAACATAACAGGTAGATCTGCTTTTAGCAAAATTATGCTTTTAGCCAGTATGTTATTAAGCAGGAGAAAAGTATCCTCTACACTATCTGTCAGTCTGGGTTGTTTGAAGTATACTCTCAGAGGAATATCTTTTACAAGTTTGTCTAAGTGTTTTCTACAGTGACTATGGTCTAATACGCACCTTTTGTACAGCCTACCTGAAGTTGACCATTACACTGGTACAACCAAATGAACTGTGTTTCATACCCTATCTAGTCCCCAACACTTGAATGAGGTCTGAAATTTAACTTGATTTAACTAATGAAGTGTGACAGGAATAGTGCTCTGCCAATTTAAGGCCTAAGTCTAAAAAGGACAGAAGCTTTGGCTTGAATACCCTTACGCTACCAACAATGCACAGGGTCTCTGATGTGAGAAGCCGGAGGTACATGGAAAGTTTACATTGAGGACTTTTCTCATTGTTTTCTCTTTCACCGATTACCAACACCAATTGCCAGTCATGGATCCTGTGGTGATCCATCCAACACAGTTGGACTCGCAGATGATTTCAATTCAATGACATCATGGGGATAAAAGGAAATTCTCAGGACAGTTCAATGAAATGACATAATCATAGGAAATAAGAAAATAATTATTGCTTTAAACTTCTAAATTTTGAAGTTTTTTCATTTTGTTTTGTTTTGTTGTTTTAATGAATAGGCAGCAATCTATCAGAGGACAAGTATTAATGCTCCCCTACACTCTAGCCGTTGAATTAGGTCCTAGAATCTTGTCCAGGTATCTAATATGCATAAAAATAAAATTCTTCCAAATTAAAATTGGATCAAATATTCTGATAGCTATGAGAGTACATAGAGACCTACTGAGTCAAAGAGTAGAAAACAGATGATTTATCACACCCACACCTGCACCCACCATGCACACTTACCTTTGTCATCACAAAGTCCATCATATTTTGTCCTTGTAACTTAATTTTACTTTTTAGTTCTCTGATCTTATCTGCTAGTTTTCTTCTTCCTCTTCCACTTATTAAAAAAAAAGGTCTAACCATGGAAATAAATCTCAACTTAAATTTAGACTTCAAAGTTGACTGGCACTATTAGTCAACTTTTGATATCTCTGTTATAGGGTACCAGTCCCTAGCATACTGGCACGTCCAAAAAGAGAGTTAAGAGAAATAATTAGAGGTGTTTATGCTCAGTAAGGCTATTAGCAGACTGAGAAAAAAGAAAATTATTAACAAAACTAAGTGAAAGTAAGAAAGAAAGGAAGAGAGAAAGGGAGGGAAGGTGGAAGAAGAAAGAAATCTGCATTTTTACCACATGCCTATTTTAAGATATTTCTCAATAAGCTCCCAGCCTAAACTTTCCTTATTGGATTTTACTGATATCGTTCCTATGTTTTCAATTTAAACTTTTCCAAAATCTTTGTGATAATAGAGTAATATGTAGCATTAAATAAATACAAAATCACACATAGGTCATGTATGCCTGCTAAAGAGTCTAATGCTTCATTAAAGGGGTTATATATATGAAGTATTTAAAAAGTAGAACTTTCCACTAAATCAATGATACCATCCAGGATGTCAATATGAATAAGCCAATAAGATGCTAACAAACAACTTAAAAGCATTGGTCTCAAAAAGCTGATGAAACTAGAAGCCAGAATCCAGGGCTGTGAGCTGAGGCTGTGATTCCATCACTGATTGCTCTGGGCCTCCGGGTGGGTCATTTAACCTTGCCTGTCTTCAGATTTCCTATCACCAAAAAGGAAATTAAAACTGGAATTCATTCTCCTGGGTGGCGGCCTAAGAGGCAGAGAGCATCTTATCATCCTATTTATAATTGTAGACTCACAGAATTTTAGAGTTGGATGGGTCTTTAGCCACCACCAAATTAATCCGCTCGTCTAACAGATGCTGGCGCTGGGGCTCGACAAGGTGAAACACCTTGTTCAAGGTCAAGGCAGTTGGTACCTGACTTTTATCCTGATAGTCTATCACGCTATAACATAAACTGAGGGCCCTTAAAAATCCTTTTCCCTTCTCTTTATGCTCATCACAACATCTGTGTTCAGTTAAAAAATATTTGAGAGCAGAGGATCACCTTGAGATATATACCGATTATGCACTAAGGATCAGTTCACAATACTATAGTTTTTAATGTCAGGTTTGATATTTGCCTAAAGATGGAAGACTATAGTTATAAATGCACTCTTACTACTCCGATTTGGAGAGGAACAGGAGATGTTTTTGCTTCATTAATAATATTTCAGGTTATTTGGGAGTGTGAGTATATATTGGCTTTTGATTGATCCTTCTAGGATTATGCTACTACCTCTGGACAATGTCCTTAAGATGGCAGAAGAGTTATGATAGCCCAAGCTTAAAACAAAACAAAAAAAAAAACAGGACAGATTATGTGTAATTTTTGCAATTAAATGCAATCTACATATTATAGTATAAAAATTAGAAGAAATTTTCATTGAATTTCTTTGATCACATCCTGACTTCGGTTTGGCTTAATTTGTGTTTTGTTTTCTTTTTCAAGCACCTGTATGGGTACACGTGGAGGAGGTGTTTCTACAATGGGATTTTTATTTACATTTTGGACAGCCAGCACAAAGTATTTGGGTCTGAAATCTCAAAGATACCTCCCTTCTGTTTCCGGTAGAAGAAAGACATCACCGACTCCATTTCAGCCTCGCTTTATGGAGATGGAAATCATTGCCTCCCTGTGAGCTCCCGGCTTTGTGTATGGTTTGCAAAGGCGTTTTCTATAATGTATGGAATGAACTGTTTCAATTTTTTTTCCTTGCTGCTATAATTTTTATATCTCATTTTACCTCTGTAATTAAGACAGGTCTGGTAGGTATTTAAATTAGCCCAGCTTTCGTCTCTATCACACATTCATTTCAAAACTTTTATGAATATTTAATAGAGGTTTTATAATTCATGGTGATATGATGAACAGCCTTTTGGCCGTTAAGTCAATTGACAGAAAGGAAAAAAAAATCTCTCTCTTCAGGCAGAAATAATAACGATTCTATTTCTGTTCCTAGATTGGTGATTACACAGTCACCTGTTTTCACATTAAACTTTGATGATAAATTACTCAGCAACCATGATAATATCAGAAGTTTTACTGGCCAGAACAAATTGCCAGTAATTGCTCGCAAGATAAAGAGAAAGCACTGCCTCTCTTTCCCCTTGTCCTTCCCGCAGGGGTTCAGGCTGCCACCCCCCAAACCAACTGGCTCCAATTTCTTTCATTTGTTCTTTCTTTCATTTCCTTTTTTGTTTCCTTTCAAACCTCGATCTGTCCGCCTGGTAAGAATATATTAATATTCCATTAGCATGATGGCAATGTTGGCACACACACATAGAATACAAGCTGCATAAAAACAGTTAACTTTGAGATGAATTGCAGTTCAAACAGGTTCATTTTCTACCCGACTCCCCACAGGACATACATGAACATTTAAAAAAAAATTGGGGGAAATGCCTCCTGATGAACGCATGCGGCAAATAATGCTACTTCTCAAACAACCTAGAGACTTTATTTCATTTATAATATCAAAGGTTTTGGAAAAGAAAGGCTGAGGCTAACACCTAAATATGTACCAGACACTTAGAAGACCTAACTTTGTCATCTGATTCTAGTAGCTGGGGCATCCTGCCTTCACTATTCATCTCAGGACCAAGTTGCCACCATAAATGGCAGGGATTGGAGAAGTAAGACTTCATTCTCCATTTCCTCCAAGTCTCTAAGGGGTAGACCCTCCCTATAGCATATTGGGGAGCTGACCATCCTGCAGGCGTTTATGTCCCCCGTTTTAGGGTCACAGACTGCAGTGTCTCCCCAGGGAGGTCATTCTGTGGCCTAATAGCTTCTACTTCAGTAAACTTTTTCCCTGATATGTAGACAATTCCTCTCTGCTCATTTTCTTCTCAGTAATGCTCCTTTTAACTAGCCTGAAAATTCCTCTTTGGGGGTTTACAGCCCGGAGTCAGAGGCTACAACACTACATTTCCTTAGCAGCAGCTTCACGGAGCTACACACATTACAGGCTTTTAATTTCACCTAGTGTGTTAGAGGCTTTCATCTCCTCAATCATTTTTGTGACTCTTCTCCATACTTTGTCCAATTTGAGCAAATATATTACTTGTATGAATGGCAAATTTGACTATAAACTACAATGCATCAATGACTACCGGATAGTAAGTGCTCAAACACTGGCTGTAGCCACCGTGTGTACACACACCAAGCTCACACACTGCATTTTAATATATTCAATGCCTATGGTTATAAACCCTGCAGGCATTCACTACCAAAATCAGTACTTGATTTTACCCAAGGAGAAATGCAGAGAACCCTGGATTACCCAACCCCTGCTCCCATCTTCCCCACTCCTTCCTAACTTTATTTCTCAGGGAGAATTCAGAAATCTCTCCTTAGGTGAGGGAAAGTTAGCAAGCCACATAATGGATCCAAATCCTAGCTATTACCAATGCAAATCTGCATACATAAAAAGGCATTAAACATGAGCATGCTCAGGTTGAGTATTATTTAGAATCCTCTGTGAGAAATAAAGCAGGGGATTCTGTGAATATTCCCCTATTCTGGACAGAGGTCTCACAGAGGGATGGGAAGAGTCAAATGTTATCTAATTTTCAGGCCATTTTAAAAAGTACAAACTTTAGTGCTGCAGAAGGGGGAAGATGGAATTCACTATCAATATTTCCACACATTCCATTCCCTTTTCCTTCAAAGGAACGTCAGAGCTGAGCTACCAAAATGGCATCATACAAACAGGAGCCCATAAACATCAACTGCCTCTGTTGTATAGCTTTTGATGTGTGAACAGCGTGCCATTGTGATGCTGGGAAAAGCCCAGCTCCCTCCTCCTTTATTGTGGGCTGCAGGGCCTAATAGGCATAAAATAACTGCCAACTGGGCCCATGTGCATTTTAGTGCTTTTAGATGCTGAATAATTTAAATAATTTTATCCCTGTAAGGTGGGGTGGACTTAAAAAAGCAAATGTTTACAGGATGGTGGTTGTGATTAGGTGGCCACTCCAGCATACACTTACACACACACACACACACACACACACACACACACACACACATACACACACACACACACAGCGCTGTAGGAGAGACAGAACTAAAGACGTGGTAGAGCAGGACTTTTCATTATTCCTTCACTTCAATATTGTTCACTTTGCACTGGATAATTCAGCCACTTTTTTTCACTTGTGAGCCCTTTCTCTTAGTGAATCCTGTGTAAATCTATCTATATAGATATGTGTGTGCATGCATATGTATGCATATCTATAGATACATGTGTATATATATATACATATATATGTATGTATGAAATGGAAGTCTGTGATGGCTTTTATCTTTGTACTAAATTTTAAAGCAATAACGTATGGGAAAGTAGTTGGTATTGATATTATTCTATCTTAAGAAGTTTCAAGGAAACTTATGGCCAAAGAGGAAAATCTTATGCTATTGCTTAACACTGTAATAACAGGAAGATCTTGTTCCTGAATGAGTGCAATTACTATACTTACAATTTTGCTTTCGGACCAGAACTTTCTGGAAGGTTGTTTATAGAACTGTGTTTATATATGTTTACATATGTGTGTGTATGTGTGTGTGAATGGGACAGATTCACAAACATGATGCATTATAGTCCACCTCTCTGCCACATGCCATCTAGACTGGACACTGGTCAGAGAACACAGTTCTGTCTAATGCCAGGAAGGTAGATCTGAGGATGCCTGGCATCTTTGTAAAGATACTGATGTGAAGATACTAGAAAATATTTATGCTAGATTCTTCATAAATGTAGGTCTCTGATTAGTGGTTTTACTGTGGACAGCCCAGGAACCGGTCACAATTGTATTAACAGCAAATTACTAGAAATTCTGTGGCATATGGAAATCACCATAAATTGTAGTCACTCATGATAACTTTCTTTGACACATTACTCCCCGAACACTGCTTCAGGATTCAGAAACTAAGTCCCTGCACAGAAACTAGAATGAAAGCATATATGCAGCACAGAGTTTTTGACTTAGACAGAAGAGTGGAAAGGATGTTAAATAAGGCCCTACAATCTCAGTGCTGTGATAGCCTGGAAGCTTAACACCTATACTCATTCGGACCTTAGGCAGCCCCATGAAATAGGGACTGCGCTCCCTGCCCATGGTGGAGAGTACCTAAGCACAGAGCAGCTCACAAAAGGCACTGTCTCCCATTATCAGTAGGCCAAGGAGCAAGTTCTGAGTCCAGATCTGACCGTATCACTTCAGACACTGTAATCACGTTCTCTACCATGAAAGATGTAGCCTCAGAGTTTGCATTGGATTCTAAATTCAGACTCTGTGGGTCGCCAACATTAACAGCTGGAGGGAAGGAACTGAGTCATTATTCAGATGTACAGTTGCTTTATATAGAGGCAGAATAGACTGTGACTGTATGGCAGCATTTAAAGGACTCTGGGGAGGACCCCCACTATTCCCCCAAAGAGCCGCACCACCTGCTTGTTAGTGCCTGCATTCTTTCACGGGGAGCAACACCTTACAGTTCACAAATACAGAGAAGGCTTAAAATAAAATCTCCCAGAGAGTTGTAGTACACCGTCTGAAATACATGCCTAAATTAGACGTGATCCCTTCCTGGGAATAAGTTTGATCAGAAAATAGAAAAATAGAGGAAAATGTGAACTGAGATATATATGTGTGTGTGTGTGTGTGTGTGTGTGTGTGTGTGTATGTGTGTATATATATATATATATACACATATATATATAATTTGCATAAATCAAGCATTATTGATTTGTACTGTTATTGATGAATTGCATATGTGTATCTAAGTACTGTGTGATGTAGACAGGTCTTGTGCTTCGTCTTGCCCTGGGTTCCTATCCAGAACATGGGAACAAACATTTCTGTGTAGCAATGGTATTTAGCAACTTCACTGGAAATACCTAACTCTTAGTTGGGGATTTTTTTTAAACAAATATTTTTATCTCAGAAAAAAATTCAATATTGGAAAACATGAAAATTTCAGAAAAGTAGTAAAGATAAGCCATCCCTTCCCACCCCACCCCACCCTATATATGGCAGTAACTAGTTGAAGAATATTTGGAAAACATGCAAGTATTAAGGAAATAGGCTAGCATTTTCTTCAAATAGAGTTATGAAAACAAAGGAAAATAACCATAGCCCCAGTACAGCAAGAATGCCGGAGATCGTACCGATAAGACACTCCATGCAGAGGAAATAACTACATTTGATAGACCAAAAGGAAACCTGAGCAGATTCAATGAAAGAAAAAGGGTTTAAATAAATTGGAAGGACTGTGGTCAGCCATAAGAAAGAACTTATTGACTAATCAAATACTGATTTAGAGAGGTGAGTGATCACTGCCTAGAGATATACTGAGATTTAAATATGTCTATTCAATGTTCTAATTGCACAGCAGAAAGGTTCTTTTGTTCCTTGGAGACTTAAAGAAGAAAACTGTCTTAACTGAGCTAACCATTTTGTTTTAACTTTTATACATGTAATTGACATTGTATTGTTTTCCTAACAGTGTACCTAATAGTAGCAATACTTACTAGTATTTTTGGATTAACACAGAGTACCTTATATTTTCCACATGCTAGTTGTCATAACTTTGAAATTAACTATTTCCAACCACATGGTTAATAAATGACATATAGGCTATTAACTAACGGTGAATTTCAACTACTTCTGCACTAAATTGCTTAAAAATATCAGGGCTTAAGTTTCAACTGTGTTTTCTCAACTAGAACACATAGTACGAAAGGAAGAGTTTATGTGTTTCTCACACTTGAGCACCTTTTGTGTCTGATTACTCACTCAGTAATGTTGATTCTTCTTTTTGGACATGTACTGAGCTCAGCACCTTCTTACATCCTCAGTCTCTCTTCCTTCCTGCAGACCACATCGCCCTCACACCACATATGGAGCTCTGAAATCTTGAACTATTTATGTCTTTCTTTCTTTGGTCTTCAGATCATCCAAATTGTTTTCTCTTTGATGTCACAGCATTTTAAAAAGCAAACGAGATGAGTGTTTTAAATCTAGTGGTTCAAATTGCCCCCAGAATGCCATTTAATCTGGACCACTCCCTGCCATTCCTCTGTATCTAGCATGACTTTTTATATCATCTTCTCTAAGCCAGTTCCCTCCTAATTAGTCAGGCCTTCACAGTCCTAAGTGCTATCGGTAGATTTGGCTTTGATGACCCCTAGGGAAGCCCTTCTTTTGTCTCCCTCTTCTTTCCCCTTCTTTCTCTTATAGGACTATACTTATCCTTTCTAGAGCCCCTCAAACATGGTGTCATGGGTTAATTCTTTACTCATCATTTGCCTGACAAGTCTATGAGTTTTTCAGAGGCAATGGTTTTGAATTGCTCGTAAATAAATCTTTACCAGTTCCCTATGTTCTCAGTGCATCTGTCTGTGTTTAAGAATGAACCCACAGTAAGAATCTGAACTCCAAATTGGAGCTCAATACACACTTACTACCTAAATTCATACATTTATGAAGCTTTGTAGGCTTTAATTTACATTAATCCTACTTAGAAGAGTTCCTCCTTTTAAGACACTAAGCTTCCTTTCAAACATCAGACTAGAGGCTCTAGTCAACAACCCAAGAAGAAAATATAGACTGCTATTTTCTGAACAGGAGTAAAGAATGTTCCATGTCCACCAGTCAATTCTCCTCAGTTGTTATTCTCAAGGGTGTATACATAAAGCTGCTTTTCTTATAACAATACAGATTTTCGACTAGGAACCATTAACAAACGTGTTAAGTCCTTATGACAACTGATTAATTTTAGTTTAAGGTTATGAATACAAAACAATGAGTGTTGGTATGTAACATGCATTTTAATGATGTCACAGCAAAAAATAAAGGATGAGAAAGATAATTCAATTTGCTTTCTCTAAAAGGTCAGTTCTCCTGAGATAAAAATTGTCCCTTAGGGTAACAATGCCTTTCTCTGAATATTTGTTCTCTTTTCTTCTCTGGCCCCTCCTATTCCTCAGGGATGTCAGCATTTAAATTTAAAGGTAATTAGATTGTGTTGTTTGGAATAAAAGTGGGTTGGTGGAGGAGAACAGAGGACACCATGCACTTTTAAAATTAAGCACAATGTGTTTCGTGCCCTTGATTTATTATTATTTCAGTGAATTTTAAGTTACTTTGACGTGTACGCTTAAGAAAAGAAAATACATAGTAATGGATCTAGGCTTTTAAATACTGCATTGGTGGGGTGAGAAATGCAAAGAATTCATGTGGAGATGGAAGTTCCTGTGAGAAATATTGTGCATCACTTAGTCAAAGTTGATCCCCAGTATTTATAGACAAGATTGTTTCAGCCAGATTGACTCTTTCATCATAGCAGGGCCCAAGCACAGGAGATGCACATCCTTGGAGCTCATTATGGATTTGTAGAACCAGTGGAGTAATATCTGAGCCCAGACATGTTGCTGTCACCACACATGATTAGTGCATAACAATTCTGACCCACCCAGGGGGACTCAGTAGGTTTTACAAGCAAGAAAACAGATATTCATGACAATTATTTATAGATTCAGCAGAAATTTCTTTAAAAAACTTTAGCTTTAAGTTTCACAGAATAATGTAAAAGGGGGTTCTAAGTGAAATATAATCAATCATGTTATCAAAAAGTGCTGGTATATAAGTTTTTTAACTGTATATAAAGAACAGGAGAAAGAATGTCTGATATTAAAAGCATTACAAATCTATGCATTAAATACATATCAAACAATGAATGACTAAAAGATAAGTGGAAGTTCAAAGAAGGGGTCTAATAATGTGATTTCATTAGATAGAGTTTTTGAGAGGAGCGATTTTTGTTAACGAATGCAGACAGAAAGACTTTCAGAAGATCATTGCAAAAGGGAAAAAAATGCAGAATTTAGGACGTTCTAGAACAAAAACTAGATTTCCAGAAGTTGCCCTTGAGCTAAGTAAAAATGAAGCAGAAACAGAGAACATCTACAGAGGTTTGTATTTATATATCCTTTGTATAGACACATATATGTGTAATGACAGTGTCTGAAAACATTTCTAGACTCCAGTGCTTCATAATCAGATTAAAAAGTAGGCATCTGGAAGGTGATGTGATGTAGGAAAAAACAGTTGGTTTAGCAAACCTGGGTGTGTGTTACTAACAGTCACAAACCAGATATGAACTGCGCATCAAGCTCCTTAAACTTTGGGGCTTAACTGTCCTCATCTGAATAGTAAAGATAATACACTTAAGGTAACATATGAGAAATAACTCTTCTAAATTGGAGATACTGCCCTAATATAATCCACATCCTCCCTTCGAAGAATTGCTTGGAAAGTTTGGTAAAGGAAAGACCTATTGATAGAGATGAGATATAAGGTATACCTAAAATATTGTGGCCCCAAGTTCATCTGCTGGATTTAAAAATAATGCCATCCTATCATTATATTGACAGTTGCTTTTGGAAAACTCCTTGCATTCGAGGACGAAGTGCAAAAACATAGTAGGTCACTCATTCCCTTATAATTGAATCCAGTTCTCAGCAAATAATAGATACTCTAATAACATTAAAAAGAAAAATCTATTTGAAAAGCATGAGCTATAAATTGCATGCAGTATAATTCACTCTTTTTGGTGCATAGTTATATCAACTTATTTGCTTTAAATGCAGGCATAAGGTAAGACATCTGTGCTTATAGGTCTACCATTTTTCACTCATTCCCATAGTGACCACAGCGACATGACTTTTGAGTTGGTTGGACAGGAAAGGAGAAAAATCCATGATACTTACATAGAGAAAATTAATGGGCACATCTCTTTCTCCTTGGCTTCCAGCTAAAAATGACAATGGAATAGATGATGAAGATAAACTATGAACAGGTAGCTCATAGCTTCTTCATTTCATATCCTCAAATACGGCTGACCACAGGTGTAGAGTCAGTAGACAAAAGATGAAGATATGTCACCTGATGGAGGTGAGAGAAGAAAAACAGCATAAAAATGAACTTTCTAGACAAAACTATTGATTTCCTAAAACAATTGTTTGCAAAGTAAATTTCTGTTTATTCTACCATATTGTCTCCCAGTTTATGAGTAAGCTGCTGTTTTGAGATCTCTTGTCTTATGTTTATCTAACCTTTCCTACTAGTAGGCTATTATAGTCACAGAGAAATGTACAAATCTGTTCAAAATGGCATCTAATGGAAAGTAGCCTTCTTATAAACTATTATTACCAATAATCAATCAAAGTCCTAAAGATGAATTCAAGCTAGTTCTTTTCCCATTTGACATAATAAAATCTGTAACGAAGAACAGAAATGCAGCTCAAATGAACAGCGCACTCCTTAAAATACCTACACTCAAATAAATCCAGTTCCTGGAGGAAAGAAAATTGACACTTTCTGTTTTCCTATAGCCCAGTACCTAGTCCTGTGTGAACACTAAGGCAGTTAACAAATTAGCAGGGTGATCTGAGCTGAGGAATAGAAAAGATTGTAAAATAAGAAGAAAATAATGACTACAAACAAGCTAATGAACAAATAGGAGAACAAAACAATGATTAAATAAAGCAAGGAACACAAAAATAAATAAATATATGGAGACAAGTTAGTTACTAAAACATGTAACTAAAGAGTCCTGAAGATGTCAGTACTCTAAGTATCACAAATCAAACCCATTTGCTTTTATTTTATACAAACTAGGTGAAAGATGTTGTTCTCTGCAGGTAAAGTTTTGTGCAGAAACATAAAGGCCACGATTGTTGCTTCCCAAATCTCCAAACTAACTTAAAGAACAGATGGCCATGGCTACTCCCTCAAGTAAATAATCGGCAATAATCATAGATGTGAGACTCGGGTAGCACAGACAGAAATCATTCAGATAGTATCCCTCTACTCCCTCTCAACTGTGGCGACAGAGGGCACTTAAGGCAGAGAGTCATCAAGATGGAGGAAAATCCCAGTCTATAGAACACTTTCTCATGAAGTCTCCATTAACAATGTGTACTGGCCACTATAAACATGAAACAAAATACATGCATTTTCTTCTGTTTGCAATTTGAGAAGCACCTGCTTCACTGAGATGAATTTATGTAACACCAAAGCATTATCAGCCCTCAATTTGGTGCTATAATACTATCATCATTGTCAATTCAAAGGTAGTGAATGTATGGAATTCATACCATTTAAGGAAAATGAAATAATCCCATTCTCTTGAAATGAATTTTTAAACTAGAAATGGTTTTCTTTACACCCCATGGTAACTCTGTGGGAAGGAGTAATATGCCCATGCAGTATATAAGTCAACGTATTCTTTCATTTATTTGCCTTGCATTTCTACGCCTCAGCGTCACTTTTTCCAACTCCATGTTAGAACAACAGGTACAGAAAAAAAAAATAATTCCATGGCAGAATGAAAGTCACTCTCCTCCAAAGTAGAAAGAGTTGTATCTCCTACAATGAAAAAGGTTTTGCTGGAAACTATTCTTCACATTTTTGGACATAGAAATGACCAGACCTACAAATAAATAAATAAAACTAATTTCAATACAATTTGGGGTTGAATAATGATTAAAATAACTTCCAATGATTTCTTTTAGAATCAATCTCTGAATCAGGATCTCTTTATCGTTCTACTCTAGGGGATGCTATTCTCATTGACATTTAAGCAAGGGATGCAGCAAAGTTGTATAATGCACAGTCTGTGCACATGACAATCCCATCCAAATTTCTTGGAGTGAATGAGATTGAGCCACACACCTTGACATTTTTGAAGGAGAATGATTTTAACCAGTACACATGGTTAGTTAAACTTGTTAAATAGCCAGAAAAAAAATGAGCATATGAGCAGGACCTCTCCAACTTTTCAGTGTACTAATTTCATTTGTAATAATTATGGAAGTATTTAGCATCTTTTCGAGAACAGAGTTAACACTGTCTGTGAGGACCAGGTACTTCTCATCAGTGATTCACCTCCCTCCAATGTCTTTGATAAATTTCCCTTGAACACTATTGACCCAGAACAACAATTAATGGGGATATTTTAATCACCAATGTCACATTTGTGCATATTAGTAATTTTTCAAATCAATTCAACATTGTTATTTCACTTATTCCTACCAGTAAAGGTGAATGTTGTTCACAGTAATGATACTGAGAATAGAGAGAATTAAGAAACTTGTCTCTATTCCACAGTGAGCAGTACAAGAGCTGTCTGCTGCCCACATTTTCCCTGTCGTAATATGTGTTTTTATTTCCTCTACACCATCTATTGGCCATACTAAACCCCTGAGATTCTTTCATCATCCTGATGTTAATCAATATTTGTTTTTGTTGGTTCATTTGTTAATACTTTGGGGTATGTTTTTTGTTTGTTTTAATAAAACATTAAACCAAATGCCAAACAAATTCACTTCTTCAGGAGGCAAGGGGAAGGATACACCCTGCATTTTGCTTTCATTTTAGATAGGGTTACTTCATGAAACTTGGAGAGCCTCTGACTGGCATAGTCCAGGCATCTAACTTACCTCGTCAGTCCAAATCAAATAGCCCAGGATCATACTGAAGAGCCCTATCATGGGTCTGCTCTTCCCCACACCTTCTGTGACTGTGGCTTTCTGTCCACATGCACAATCTCTGCAACCTTCCAAGAAGACGTCTCCTTCCAGCCAGACAATCAATACCCCAAACCCTGTGGCCATCTGGCTAGACTAATTAGACAGTTCCACTCGAAGTTATGGAGAATCAGATGCCATGTGACATATACCATTTCATTTCTGGAGTGGTTTCAAGAGCAACAGCAGTGACTCTGCCTGGTGACTCTGTGATGGCCAGCCCTGTGGACTAGCAGCCTTGACTCTCTTTCACCTCTTTCCTAGTCACAGCATTGCATGTTAAGCATCTGTCCACTCTGATTTCCATTTTTAACTTGTGATATTAGGAGTTCATCCTTCCAATCTACAGGCCTTGTAGCCACTCTAGTTTTGGTTTTGGTTTTGATTTTTTGTTGTTGTTTTCTTTTTTTTTTTTTTTTTGCCATAGTAACTGGTTCTTCACATTAAAATAACTTTCTAAGCATAGGTTTCCCATTTCTCAGATAGATGTCACCCTCCACCAAATCACCAAGTGTTCTTCACCATTGTCCAGTGGGCTCCACCGTCACTTGTGCACCCCACCTGCCCCTCCCCCTGTCCCAGTCTAGTTTTTTATCTAGTGTCAGAGGAGGATTAGTTTTAACCTTTTTTGGCCTCTTTTTTCCTCTTGAATATCACATATCAGTATCTCCTTAGCTACAATGAAGCTTTATAATTGCCGAATAAATCCTCGTTGTTTGCATTCTTTTAACTGATCACAGAAATTTTTATACACATCTTGGTCTAGACTTGGTGTACATATTTAATGTTTTATTTTCATCATACTTAGTCTGTCTCCTATGCCAGGGGGGTCCATTTAAATGGAGGTCTGAGAACACATATGGTCTTGCTTTCCACTGATTGGATTCTCAAAGTATCAGGTGATCAGAATCATCAATTTGTTACTCAGGCAAGCTAATCATTTTGTACATATTTGTATCCGATCTTGGGTTATTTGCATAATATGCCATTTGGGGCTCTACTAGTAGCTTATTAATAAGTCTCAGGAGAATCTCAAATCTACGTGCATCTTCTGAATTTATAAGTTCTACCACTAGCAACAACTCAGGGTAAAGAGGAAGAATTATCCTTACTGTTCTCGAGCAACTATTTTTTTGTAGATTTTTTTCCCTATTGGAATAAACTTCTAACAGTTATTTTAATTGGAACCATACCTCTTGTCCTCAATATTCATTCCATTCCATTAAGGCATGAAAGTAATGCATGTATTTCAGGCACTGGCTACAGTTCATATGGATAATGCCCAGATTCCAGCCCTAAAGAGAGTCTATAAGAAAAAGGCTCCACTTAGTCTTGACATGCAGCCTTGTTTACATGGAGTTCACAGATCAAAAGAGACCGTTGGTGAGCATCTTTATTCAGAGTAATTTAATGTACCAAGAGTGAACTTTAGAGATAAAGAAAGTTCAGAAAAACCAAAGAGGAGTCCTTAGTCTGGAGGAGGTTGATGGTAGGGAAACATGGTACAATTCACTTTAGAGGGGGCAGTCACAACCGAAATGGAGATGGTCAGAATATTAAAATCTGTTGAGTAGGCCAAGAGCAGTGATTCCATCACAATGCTTAACAATTAAAGAGTATTTGTTAGTTGCTTGTTCCATGAACAATTTCGTTCAAGAACAACAATGCTGAGAAAGAATCCACTTCTTAATCCCTGGTATACCTTAATGAATCATTTGTAAACTGTAAACTTTCTTTTTTTTTAAGGAAGTGTTAGAGTAAGAATGAAGGTGAGGAGGCAAGCAGGAAGAGATAGGAAGAAGAAGCATTTTATTTCTTATTATTTAATTGTTCATTTTCAGTTGTTTCCCTCAGCCCTGGGATGCAAATCTGAGTCCTTGGGATATACATGGACTATGCTCAGCTATAGGCGACTGATCCAACCACTACTCTACCAGAGTAAACCACATATTTCTTTTTCAGAAGAAAGCATTAGGCTGATAACGATGGGATTTTTTTAAATATCAATACTGCCAAGTAATTATTAGACATACTTCACTTATGATATCTGATCACAAAAGTTTGATAAACTTTTGTTTATTTATCCATTGTTATCACCCTTTTACCAAGGCAGGCTCTGAGCCTTGAAGGAATTGAGCAATGTGTGCCTTGTGGAATACATTTCTAATGATATAAGTAAAATTCAACCCTCACCTTCATGTTCAAAGTGTTAGTCTGTATCTACTGGGCACAAAGAACCCACTTGGATGAAACTTTTCTCCTGAACTTTGATCTAAGGACAATGGATCCAGCAGACAGTATTTTTTATTATTAGCCTTTAAAGGTGCTTCAAGGAGCCTGTGACTCTGTACTTTCTTTTCGTTCCCATGCAGATGACTCAAGCAGTACAACTCTATGGTTGATTTATATCACTCGCACCTTGTGTAGGTAAGAGTACATGGTAGTAGAATTATGACTCATTCTCATTACTATGCTTGGCACTTTATAGGGACTCAGTGATATTTATTGAATCATATCAGGCAAGTATAATGTGGTGGAGAGTTTACAGACTTGGAATCAGGTTCCAGAACCCAGGGGATCAGCCGTGGATTGTGCAATTTGGATCTGTTCATTCTACTAGAGACTTAGCTTCTTCTCTTGTAACTCTCTGCTGCACTGCTGCTATGAAGATTTAAAGAAGCAAGAAGATGAATGTAGCACTGAGGACAATGCCCAGCACATACTGGACACAAACCAAATCTGAGTTCCATTTTTTTACTCACATGATCCTTTTATAATACTTTGGAGGGGACCTGCTTTTTTTTTTTGAGCTACCTAGCCTTTAAAATTCAGGCATTCCAGTAACCCAGATACACCTTAAGTTTCAACTATTCTTGACTGTGTGTCAAGTGATCAGAAGCCATTAATGCTTGACTCATTGGTCTTAACAAGTTAATATGTCCCTAAAGGTGTTTTCATAACACAAGCAAAGAGAATCCAAAAATTGAACCATTTATTCTGTGAATTTGATTGATGTCAATAGGCAATCTGGACAGCTGAAGTCCTAATGCACCCTTTTTTCCCCCTTTTCCTTCATGACAGGATTGATTTTGACCTGAATCATCTGAATAACTGCCTAACTCCCTTATGACATGTCTTTCACTTTGTGGGTATAGAAAGTTAGAGAAACGAGTATTATTTTAACCTCCTCAAAACATGGAAACTCTCAAACACAGAGAGGTTAATTGGTTTGACAAATGTCACAAAGCTCTTCAGTCATGAAGTTGAGAGACAGCCTCCAGGCCTCCAAACTACCCCTCCTCACACTAAAGAAAACTATCACAACTGCTTAAACACATCTATGTTCTAAATAGAAATAATAACCTTTACAATCATACATTTTTTTTCCTCTTGGGTATAGAAAATCATAGTCCGAAACTGGATTAATAATGAGGTAATCACATGTAAAGAATTTTTATTATGTCCATTATCTAAATGTCACACATTTTCCTGATTTAACTTACTTTTTTCATTTAGGTAACACAGACAATAGATGATTGAAAATAAACAAAAGAGGTTAGAGCCCTTATTTTGCGTTATCAAATGACAAATGATGCTCTTGGGAGTCATGAATTCAGTCACTGGATCATTACAGCTCCTTCTGTGAGTGTGGTGCTGTGCGTAGAAAGACACAGTACACCTCTTACGCTCCCACTGGAGACCACTTCCCATAACAATGAATGAGGTGCAGCCCTGGGAATAGATCACCCGCTGTCTACAGTGTAACATACTAGGGTTCTTGTCCTGGCTCCATACCTGCTGACTGGGTCAAGTCACTTCAAGCCACCTTGAGGAATGGTAGCTATGGTGTCCCACTGGACTAACACCAGGCACTTTATATAAGATCAGTGAGGTTATGTAAGAAAAATGGACTTAAAATGATTGAAGGGCCACGTGGATGAATTACTCTAATCTTTCTATTATGGGACAGAAACATGGCTATGATCAGTACAGGCTATATATAAGCACCAGATTCATGGAATGTAATCATGTACTCTGTGAATGTACAGAAAAAAAAATTGTGTCAGCATTGATAGTTGGGAAATAACCTTTTTGGGTGTTGGATCTTAGGCTGGAGTTTTTTAATTTGCTTTTAATATTGGCTTAAAATATGATGGCAAATATTTTGATTATAATACTGTAATTTCATCTGGCAGTTAGGGAACGGTTGCTAGCTCCATTTCACCTTTAAATAATTTGAAACCCATATAGCTTAAGTTCTTGGTGATACTCAAGAGTCTATATACTCAGCTACTCCAAGAGGACAGGATCTGTAACTATGAAGAGTAGAGTTGGAATTTTCCTCTAAAAACATGTATGTAAGATCAGAGAAGAGAGGAGGGAGTGTGTCATATTAAGCTACTTGTCTTCATTTTGTGGAGGAGGATACTGAACTAAATGTAAGTCTTGGAATTACCTGCAGATTTCAATTGCATTGGTATGTCTCCCATCCCCTCACAAGTAATTGAAAGCTCTTGTGTACTACATTTTGTTCTATCTAACGTATTGATTGCACTTCTTGGTGGATTATTTTGTTATACTGGAGTCCTGTGGAATGTGGAAGGAATTAGGACAAGATAGGACCCAGAAGATTTTTGAGTCTACTCTTAGGTTGGAGACTAATTTTCTCTGTGACTTTGAGCAAGTCACAGAGTTACCTCTAATTCTTTTGTGCTTGATATTGAAGTGATATCCTCTTTTTACTTCTGTATGAAGAAAGAATACTGAGATATACTATGATAATATGTTAATACAAAGGTTAAAATGCTATAAAAATTCAAGATATTTTTAATAGTTTCTCTGATCATGATTATAGGTAAAGCAAGCACATATGAAAAATCAATCAAAATGTTCTGACTAGTGAGCATATGTTATAGAGAGAGCAAAAAATATATGGTAGGATCAGGAGAATCCAAAGGAGGTGCATTTAACTGAGTACATGTATTAACTGTACACAGATAAGTTCACATTCAAGGTCATCATTTCTTGCTGAAGACTGAGCAGGAGAAAATTTAGGTCTCACACAGAAGATGGGACTCTCTCATGGTCTCTTGACCTAACAAAACAACCAGTGTGATACAGAGGGCAAAAAGAAGTCATTCTTAGGAGGTTTGATGTACCTCTGTGAGGAAAGAGCTTTAGTCAGTTTTGTTCATTGATTATTCTACAGCTATCTACCATGTTGAAGCACTATATATATATACATATATATATATATATGTATATATATATATATGTATACCCATATGTATTTGTCAGTGAGAGATAACGGCTTGAGTAAGGAACACAGCTGAAAATCAACTAATGTGTCAGAGCAAACATGGCTATCTCCCTTATAAGAGAAGTTTCATGATGGGGTTTAGTAGAAGGTGAAACTTACCTGAAAAAGTAAGTTGCAACCAAAACTGAGAACTGAGAACAACACTGAATGGAAGAACTTGCTTGTAGTATTTAGAGCCATGAAGAGTCTTGACAATTTTAAATATATTAATCTGGGTTTGACAGACTCCCAGGCAGGGGAATGACTTATAGATGTATTCTAGAGAATCCTTAACAACCTCCCCTGATATGGATTGCACAGTCGTGAACATGAGGGTGCTTCTCATGCCTGAACTTACCTAGGCAGATACCCTGGGTGATAAATGTTATAAAGCAGTCAAAGTGTTCCTAACTGAGGTCTTGGGAGGCCATATATGTAGTAGATTCATCACATGAGGAATAATCTTATCATGTATCATTACTGAATTTAAGAAACCTTCATAATTAGTCACATCTAATATTGTGTCCTATGTTTAAAGTGTGTGCGTTACCATATTGATTGCACTTTGTTATGTGTGTGGCCGAGTCCCAGCAAGATTGTAGGCATTCAAAAGTAACGTTGCAAATAAAAATATAACTGACTCCATCACATAAAACATCCAGTTGAGGTGCATGCACCCTGGTAAGGTAGCAGTGGCATTCACACAAATCCCAAGGTCCAGGGTTTGCATCCTGGGACCAATAGGAACATCCAAGATGAGCAACTAGAGAGGTTCTCTTCTGCTATGTGGTTGAGCATCTTTGGTATTCAAATACATCCTTAAATGCTTCTGAGATGTTGTATATGCTGAATTCATTTTCAATAAGTCCTTCTTAAGAACTTCCCAAAATAGTTCATGCTACTAAAGTGACAATACTAAAACATATTTCCGTATCTACCTCTTTAGGAAGAAATATAAAGCTTCTATCTTGAACATCTCTTCCCTACAAACAGAAGTTAAAAAATAAATAAATATGCTATATTTTTCAGGTAAAGAAGCAAGTATCTCCATCAAAATTAAAGGAAGCATTGGGAAAATGGATGGGCAGTATTCCCTGAGAATCGAAGGTGGTTGTTCCTCAATAAGGAAGGAATGAAAGTCTATCACACATGGTGAAACCACGGCCACATGCATCTCTGTCTATAAAAATTAACCCAGAAATAAAGGTGAGAAACTGGTTCTGAAATTAAATCACTTCTAAGTCTAGCAATTACATAATTGCCAATTTATCAGTTACAGCAGTGGTGGGACAGTAATTGCTGCACTTCCAGTGAAGTTACTTCAGGATCTGGACATCCTTGGACATTATCTTGTAATGCCAAGAAATAAAACATGGAATCTATTGGAGCAAATAGCTAGGTGTAGTAACTGAGAATTCTGGTAATGTCAGAAGTGTAGTTTGGGGCCTCAGCTTTTAATGGGTGAATGGGGCATTTTGATGTTGAAGTTTGAAGAAGCTTATATTAAGCCAGATGGGATTTAGGGTTGTGAAATCGACTTTTGTTGCTTTGGACATGGTGTAAAGCCTTGAGTGGGCCACGAGGCATTTTGACCTCCACAGGAGACTATAGCTCACTGAACCTTTGATCAAGAGGAAATGACTACTGTTAGAGAGGCATCTTGAAAAAAACTGCTCCCAGGTACTCTGGTCCTAAGCAGAGTCCCCCAGGCCAGGACAAAAGCATAGGAGAGTACACAGCACTGGGCCACAGCTCTTAAAAAAGTACCCAAAATTGAAGCAAGAAAAAGGAACCTTCATGAATCGAAGTCTTATAGGCATTTGATTATTTTTGGATACTGCTTCCCCAGGATGGTGGAAGCTTCACCAAGACTGTAGGTCAAGTTAGAACTTGGTTGATTATTGAAGTATTGTTTATTCTGTAAATTACATGTTTTAGAAAAAAGAAGGGGCAGAGGAGAGCTCTACTGGAATATTTGCCTTTAGGTTATCTGTTTCATTTTGATCTTGGACCAACCTGCATCCCTTTCTAGGTTCATTGTCAAAAAGCCTTATCATCTACATTTAAGGGAGACATCAACCCATAAAGACACTAGAGTTCAAAGCTTCTTCAAAGTCTATGAGCAACTCATGTAAAATAGTTGATGTTACTTCTCTTTCTTTAAAGGCTAATAAAAATAAATTGTGTGTGTACACAGAGACATATGATTGAGCATTTGGAGGAAAGACAAGGTCTTAAATGAAAGAAAAGCTCAAATTAAACTAAAGAGTTGGAGGATATACCATCTCTTATCCCCTCGAAGACCTCTGATTTAGTCA
This sequence comes from Solenodon paradoxus, assembly GCA_004363575.1. Lineage (NCBI taxonomy): Eukaryota > Metazoa > Chordata > Mammalia > Eulipotyphla > Solenodontidae > Solenodon > Solenodon paradoxus. The sequence goes on from RJWH01000009.1 coordinate 2,421,411, forward strand.
TGTGTATTAACAGATATAATAATGTAGGCATTACATTCCCCAAGGAAATATAGTAATTATAAGAATTATGTATTAGGCTTCACTCAGGTTTAGTGCTTTTTAATACTCAGAGCACTGTAAGTCTTTGAAGCAGACAAGACTAGACTCACACTATTCCTGCTTTAGGATCATCATTCACTTCAAAACCTCCAGTCCCTGCTCTATAACCCCATGAAAATAGACTTCTACCCCTTTGACTTTCTTTTCTAGTCATTGAACTGCCCCTATAAAAATTGAATTCAGATTGGTTGGTCTTAGAGTACCTAGTCTAATTTCTGGCCCCTTAATTCTTCTAGAAAATATCTGGTACATTCTAGCCCCTCATTTCTCTCAAGTGAGCTGTCATAGAACTCTTCTAATTAAGCTTCTGTCTCCGTCAATGACCATCTATCAAAGTCCGGGCAATAAATGAGATACTAAATTCAAGGGGTTTAATTGAAGAGACTTTAATAAAGGGAGCATTCTAAGAACTGAGAGTCTATTAAAAAAGCCAGAAAGACACAGCAAAGGACCCAAACTAGCAAGAGCAGAAAATCATAACCATTTCTGAAGTCTAGAGATAACTGGTATCAAAGATGAGGGACTGCCTGATGAGTGCTTTAGTCATAGAGGAATACAGCCACTGTTAGATGTATGAGAAGAGACCGGTAGAACAAATACAGCAAACTGTCCCTTCCTCTGACTGAACTATTCTCTGACTAATGCCTTCTGCTGATAGGTGCTTACTAGAGATGGCACAGGACCTTAGCACTGCAGTGGTGGTTACTCTGCAGGACAGAGAATACAGAGAGTGGGTGTGTGTATGTGGGGTGGGGAGGAAATGGAAGCTCAGCATCTCCCCAAATCTGTCTTCCACAAGAGAGATAGAATAAGATACCCAACATGTTATGTTAGGCCTTACCATTTCAAACATTAAGACACTCCCTTGGTTTCCCATTACCTATAGAATGAAGCACAAACCAGAGACACAACATCATGATTGTTCTTGTCCTACTGACCTGTCTGGCATCATTCTAAATATTTTTTGCATCCTCAAATGATTTGAAAACTTCATCCTGCATTTTTGAACTCTGCATATACTATGTCACCACTTTCCTTTAGATTTCTGTTAATGGAATATCCTGCCCTCTCTGTTTACCAAAATCAAATGACATTTCCTTTAGGAAATCTTGACCCAAGGCTACATAATCTTAAACAGATTTCCTTTTTTAGAATTTACCCTAAAATTAGATTGACCATATGAAATGTCTGTTGCCCTGCTGTTTTTGACCAATGAAATGAAATTTCTCATGAGAGTCCTGTTCCTCTTGCCCAGGGAAAAATCTGAAAACAGGACACTCACCTATCCAGGTTTATTCCTTGGCAAGCAGCTCAATAGCTTCAAGTGGTGGATGATTTATAACTGCTTATGGAACCAAACCAAACAAAGGTCCATTTTTTTTTTTTTAAGCCATGAGGAGTAGGGGCCGTATCAATCTTGATTTCTCAGTAAATATTTGCTTTTTGGAACATAAAACACGTCTCACACCCCTGTTTGTCCATTCTCATAAGCAAGGGAAATGGGTGAATATTATCTTTTCTATATTAGTTTTGGACTTGAATTATCTCAACTTTTGCAACTGTGGCCCTCAACCACAGTTTTCAGAATTTTAAAGTTAATTTAATAAAATGAGCAAGTGACTCTAATTAATCAAATGTCCTTAGTATCAACATACCAAAGTGACAGTGTAGGTTTTCAAAAAAGCGTATGAATCCTGCTAATAAGCATAAATGAACCAGGTAGAGCCTAAACTTCCTAAAAATCTGTCCTAAGTTCAGACTGCAGCTGATTATATTTGATGTTATTCAAAGTAAAAGGGCTTCCGAAGCCGAGGTCTAAATGAAACCAACAACTGGACGTGGCATTTGAGCCTTCTAGATTTATAGCCTATTTCCAAATCACTTTGCCTGCTTTATTCACCAAAAAAAGAGAAATGCCACCTGACCAAAAATGACCAATGAGTGCTCATAAATCTCTCTCAAGTCCTGTCAAAACTAAGGTTTCCGTGGTAATTTTCCTATAAAAAGAAAATTTAAAATTTATTCCAAAAATGGGAGGAGGGGGATGAAGTAAGGAGGTGCCTGGCAGCATTCAGGATACCAGGGTTTTTGAGCAAAATTAGCTCTTGCTTCTTCCAGCAGCAGTCACATTTCGGCCCCTCATTTGATGAGAACACCATTTGTTGTGAAATAGAAGGATGCAGCCTGTGTGTGTGTGTGTGTGTGTGTGTGTGTGTGTGTGTGTGTGTGCGCGCGCGTGTGTGTGTGTGTGTTAAATCCCCAGCCTGCACCTCCAACTGCTTGCTGACGTTAGTCTCCATCCCTTCACGCCTCGTTAGGGCCAGTCTGGGCCAGCTGGCCCGGTTGTCCCTGTCCCCAGGCCTGGGCACCATTGTCCCGGAGCTCGCCCGACCCGCATCCCTTTGAAGCCACTCCAAAGAAACTTTATCCCTCTGTTCCAGCTGGCGTTTCATTAAGCCCGGACTTCACAGGATTTTTCACTCCCATTGACACATCAGAGCAAAGATGTAGCCATTAAAATAATGAAGAAAAAAGGAGTGAGCAGAGAAAAAAAACGGTTCTGAAGGGAAATTGAAAAGCAGTACAAGGTTATTTAAAAAATAAAGGCCAACTGCAGAAAAAGAAAATCTACCCACATTCTGTGCCCTTTCTTTTTTTTCTTCCCCCACATGTGTGTCTTAAGCTGTCCACATCTTTCACAAAGCCTCCTAAGAAGTGACTTCAGACAGGCCCCGACTCCGTGAAAAGGCCACAGTCACCGGTCTAAATTAGCAGCCACCAATAAGAATCCCAAAGACATCCTGTGTGTCTGTGAACACAGGGAAGTATGTGCAGTGAAGATCCAGTGAATCTTAAATCTAACCTTCTCCCTGCTCAGAAATAAATCATTACATCTCCCGCTGGTTCGCCACCGAGTCCACCTTCGTTATTAACCACCCGGCGTGTGACTTCCTTACTCTTAGCTCCTTAGAGTTGCCTGGCTGGGAGTGTCTATTCTTGACCTTATTTTCACTTCTTCAAAAGAAAATTTGTTCCATACTTATCCAGTCAAAGAATCTTTTTGAAGTTTACCTATTCTAAGGATACTGTATCTGTGATATTTTTTCCCTTATCAGATAGCTTAAGAATTAAAATAATGATGTGTCCCTTTGTTGTTCTCTCTAAACAAAGACCTGCAGGCAGGAGACTGTACATTTAATTTATATTTACCATAGTATCTGTCCAAGGTATCAGACTTCAGTCAACTGAACCAGACATGGACAAGAAAGATGTCACAAAAGGCCTTTAAGTGACTAAAGCAGCTGAGACAAAGCCCAGACACTAAACCTAAACATTTTATTCCCCTGTGCCTCATTCAGGCATTGTGATTTCATTAACAAGCTTGCTTTTCTAGCGTCTCTTCCCACAGGAATTAGAAGCAATGACCTAGAATTGGGCTCTTAGATATATGCCTGATGACAGAAGGGCATGTGACAGCTGACATGTAATTGAAGGAAGAAAAAGAAAACAAATTGGAAAAAATCAAAAACAATGTACAAGCACATTGCCCCACAGTACAAAAAATAATGTTTATAAAATATATTTAAAATAAGTTTAATAACTGCTGTGAAAATGCAAACTGCATATATTCATGAAAAGCTACAAAATGGTTGAAATATGTTTTATGAGCCCCAAAAAGTCAGGTATTTAGAACCTCCCTCATTTCAAGTGTTTCAGAAAGAATTGAGGACATCTGTATGGAAATTCTGTTTCTATTATCCTCAAAGCAGTTCCTAATTATGCATTTATATTAAAGACCATTGAAAGAAATGCTCATTTATTAGTTTTAATTTTAAACAACGTAGAGATATTAATAAAACTTCACATGGCTCAAGAAAACCTACTAGAGCAGTGACCTAGTGGAAGTACATACTGGGAGGTGGCACAGAAGGACATTTGGGCTCCTGAGAAGGACAAACTCATGTTCAAATCTTAATCCTGCTTGCATATGCATCACATAACTCCTTTCATCTTCCCAAAAATGTCTGAAAGAAGAGGCGACATCTGTGAGAACCAAGTAAGATCATGTCTGTTCTAGCATCTACAGCAGACTCACATGCAGAAAATCAGGGTTCAAGGGCTTGGTTGTTGAGGGAGGCATGTTCAGTACGGCGCTTGATCAAGCTTTGGGTTGCAGCTGACTAGAATCACAGTTAATCAATATTCAGCACAGGGTAGTTAACTTGTAACTCTGAAAAAACGCAAAAGAAGAGCAGAAAAATACTTTTCCTTAAGTAGAAGTGTTTTTAGGATGATGAAACATACATATAAACCAACACTTACAAAATATCCAATGAGTTGATTAAATATGCAACTGGAACTGGAAATGCTATAGTCAACAGAACTAAATCACCAAAGCTTGGACATGTCATGGGAAGTTTACAACAATAGCAGGACTTGACAAGTTGGGAATGGGCACAGAGGGCATCCATATAGAAGGAATGAAAGAGAATGGTGAAGCAGAGCTGAGTCAATGGTGGCTAAGCTGACCGCTGTAAGAAGACTCCAGCTCAGCTCCAATCTGTCACCAGTACTGAATTCCACAGTGTTGCCATGTGACAGACTCATATAGAAGTTTGGAGATTTGATTCTTCCATTTACAAGACTTGAAACAATGAACAACTCTTACAACAATGAAATACCTCAGCTTCCTCAACTGTAAAGCAAAGTTAATACCTACCCTGAAGACTGGTGGAAAAGATTCAGTATGAAAATACAGGACAACCATTTGTCACAGTGCCAATATGAAGCAACTCATACACAGTCATTTTTCATGGGTCCATTATTATCTATTGTGAATTTTACCCTTCTAGCCTCTCTTCTCTTATGCTTCTTCTGCATGCTTATTCCCTGTTTCTCAACTACCCCTTGTACTATTTTGCCTCTCTTTTTACCTAACTGCATTATTGACATAATTTTCTATGCTTAACTTTCCTGTCTGTTATCCAAATTGTATCAGCTTGCTATCTTCCTTCTCATACTTCGAGGTCTGCAATCAAACCATATTTCCTCTTATAAACCCTCTACGATGACCAGGCCCATTCTTATTGTGCATTTTAACCTTCATTATAGCCTGGCTATAAACTATCTTATTTTAGAATTTCTACTGCAGGTAAGAGTTTCTCATTGACTTGTGAGCCTTTATGAGTCAGGAATACCTGAGGTTAAATTCCATTTTCTCCAGGGTCATTCTACTTAAAGTTATGAGACCAAAGCATTCAAATCTCTTTGCTTTCCTCCTGAAGATGGAGGCCAAGCTACTATTTTTATTTTTAGGATTAACTTCAATTTTTCATTGCATGAGATGACTTAAAGGCAAATACATGTTTTAGGAATCAGAATAAATAATCTGACAATTAAGAAATCCTGAGCCCATAAAACATCTTGAACAATGGACTTTTTTTTTTTTTTTTGATGTCCTAACCCTCACTTACAGAGGGTACTGATGATAATAATTTATGATTCTTGAATTGTAGATGTAGATATGTGTGTGTGTGTGTATCCAAATGCCATGAGACTCTGTATTGTCTGACTTCATGCATGTTTTTCAAGGTTTCAAAATCCATTAACTAGAGCTTATTTAGCTTCGCCTGATATGATAGGTTTTATTGTCTGAGTATGTGGGGATTTTTTTTTTTTTTTAACAGAAGCCAAGTGTGCCCTTTGGATGAATTGATTTCCTCAATCTCATGGTGAAATATTGCATTTCAGTTGTCAGTTTTGATTTATTGTTTCTTTAAACATTAAATCTTCCTTTGCATTTTTATTGGTTTCATTAAAAATGTTCTGCTCATCTTTTTCGTGGCTACCTCCATAAAGGCAAGTGAGGCTTCCATGAGGGAAGGTTGGGGCACTCAGACACCTCTCCTTTCTGTAAAGTCCTCCTGTCTTATGCCCTTCCTTCCATTGGTTGCATGTTTGGAAGGATCGGCAAACATACCAGCAAAAACCCTGCCTGCTTTTGTTATGGAGTTTATAAAAACATATATTAAATCTAATAACTTTGGTGTGTAATGAGGCACAGAGCATATGTCAGAAGTATGGTGTCCAAACAGCAGTGGGCTTGAATGGTTTATCTTGCTGGCAAATGTGTTACATGAGATTTGACCCTTAAATTGAGCACTGGGAGAGATAAATAGGGTAATCAAAAGGAGTCCCTTACAGTCACAGGAACCTGGAGCCATCTGGTCAAGACAAAAATAAATCAGTAATGCAACTGGAAATGGTCTCCAGAGACCTCTGAGGATTGGGTTAGCATCACCGTCTCTCAAATTGTGGCACAGAGGAAACTGACAGCAAAAATCAGGAAACCAACTCTAATTAACACACACATAGCAAAGAGCTCAGAAGTCCTTTCAGATTGAAAAGCTCACACCTGAGGGACTAAACCTCAGACAATAATTTAAAAGTCCCCTGGCTTGATAAAGACAAAAAATGAAAGCATGTATTGATTGTAGGATAAGCTTGAGACGGCCTGACACAGAAAAACAAACAAAACAAAGCAGAAACAGAAACTCTGCTTAATCGGAATTGAACAAACCAGAGTCTTCAGCTGGGCAGCATCACTTTGCTATCCCTTATTTAAGAAAACCCGTATCTTACCCATCTCTTTGAAAAATTTGTCTTTCCTCAACTTTTTCATATGTGACAAACTGAGAAATTAACAAAACTAGATGAAATGTTTGAATAAAGACACCCTGTCTGCATCATTTTCTTATTCTTTAGAAAGCCCACACCATCGTATGTGTTGCATCTGTTATGAAAATTCATGTTGAAGCTCCTTAGCAACCTTGATTCAAATGTCACAAGGACCGTCATCAACCATCTACCACCCCATCCCGCACTCTCCTCCAAGTGTCCATGAGTATAGTTTTGGTTTAATTTTGGAGAAAATGTTATATGATCATCTCAAATATGTTTTTACCTGTGTCACGTAAAACATTTTGACTAGCATTTGCATTTTTGAACAATTATTTAGGATCACTTCATTGGTAAATGGCAAGTATATGGATCCACATCTTCTCCAGTCTTCCATGACACCATCCATCCATGTCTGTCAAGGGCTGCTCAGCATCTCTTCACCCCTCACAGCTTTCTCATTTGTTCAGCTCATACTTAAATTCTGAGTGATCACTCCATGCAAGATACTCTGCTTAGAAATTTGTGGATTAAAAATATATGTGAAACAAGATGCCCATTCAAAGTATAGCTGCTGGAAGGGATTGTACATGGAGATCAATAAGAATGCTCTGGCAGTATCACCAGTGAAGTTCAAGACACACAATGATTCGTCTGAGCATGTAAAAGGAGCATACATCCTGTCCCATTAGATCTGCCACACTTAATATCATGTTACTTCAATTTTCTCACCTATGATTGATTTATATATTTAGGCATAAATATATGAATAATGTATTTCATAATGTGCATGTGTGTATATATACATATATACATATTTAGAAATATAAAAAGTATTTTTCAGCCTTTGGAAATGCACTTGGTGATTCCTTGTGATCCATTCATAATGAAAAGTGGGGCACTAAAAACTGCTCTGGATTTTTGTGTTTATGGACAAAGACTTAAATGGTGTAATTCCAGGCTAATCAAGGGATGACAGATTTTTCATCTCGGCCAGAGTGTTTCTTGGGGTTCAAATACTGATTTCCATCATTCTGAAAAAAGACAAGGACAAGTACGCCAGGATCTGATAAGTTCGTTGTGTAGATTTTCATTAACAATGTGTGTGGAAAGCAGCACTTTCATCTCTACCTTCAGCAAAGGCTATTGTTTCTATGATAAGAGATTTCATGGTATCATTGTGTTGGTAAATGTAATCTTCTAACCCCAGGAGTCAGAAGTCTTCTTGGCTGCATATGGTGGGAACTGGCACCTAGATTTTTAATTTCTCCTCTAAAGACTCAATCCATCCCCAAGCTTTAAGATCTTACTGGCACTTACATCATCCAAGGTTCTGGTGTTTCTACATCTTAAACATTTCTAGGCCTCTGCCATAAATCATCTTGCCAATATTTGACTATTCCCTTGCAAGCATTCAGGTTTCAGCTTTCTCAGAGGTGGTTAGCCAATAGCTCCCTGTTGTCTCATTCTAATACTTCAAGTTTCATTGCATGCAAATAGAGTTCCCATGCCCGATTCTTAATAAGTGAGTATGAAGTCTTTCCCACACCAAAAAGCAATTCTTGGACTACAACAGGGTATCTGAGAAGAGAATTTAACTAGGTCTGAATATCTACCCAGAGAACACGTCAGATTCCACAGATTAAGGACTCAGTCTCCAAAGACCTCCCTCCAATTCAGTTGCCAGTCGCAAGCTATTACCTGTGCTTCTGACCAACAGGTAGTCTATAGATTGGAGGCTCACAAGATACTTTCTCGCTTTGTGGTTGATTAATCTCCTAGAACAGCTCATAAAACTCAGGAGACCCATTTACTCACTAGATCATTTGTTACAAAGGGTACAAATCAACATCCAGATGAAGAGAAACAGAGGGTGAGGTCTTAAACAAAGGATCTTCCGTCCTCGCAGGACCTGGGACCCAGCAAGGTGATTCATGGAATCATTCCATTTCTCCCATCTGAAAACTCTCTGAAGTCTCTTCTTTTTAGTTTTTTATGGAAGCTTCTTTACAGAGACAAGATTGATGAAATTATTGGCAGTTGATAATTGACCTCTATTCAGCCTCTATGCCCTCCCAGGAGAGGTCTAGGGGTAGGACTGAAGGTTCCAACCCTCTAATGGCTTGGTTGTTTCTCTTGGCAGCCAGCCCCCATCCTTAAGTGCTTCATATAAAAAGACATGCCTTCATCATTCTCAATACCAAGCAACTTGCAAGGGTTTGTGGATCTGTGAGCCAGGAAGACCGAAAGTACATGAAAAATACATTTTGGTCGCCTGAGTGATGAAATATCTACTTCTTAAAAATCACAATATTGCAGCATGTGTCATCAGCTCTTGTCTCTTTGTGTCATTGCTGTCGCTGTTGTTTGCCTCTCAGTCCCTCTACAGAGAAATTTCAAGAAGCAATAAGAGAAGCGTATGCTTTTAATTCATGTAATCTAACTGGAAATCAGATTGTATTTCAGGCCCTAAGTAAGAGTGTGAGATATTTAAAAGTAGATTATTACATGTATGATTTCTCAAATCTTAATATATAATATCAATTCCAAGTTTTCTTAGATTAATACCCTTAGTTATAATAAAATATTTATTTGCCTGGGGATTGTGAGACTCAATATTCATTAATACCCTTTCAAATGTCCTACAAAGACAATAGTAGTCAAGATGTCTTCTTGCCAGTCTCTGGAGCAAAATTTTCAGGACCAGAAGATATTTTAGTTATCATCCTTTGATACTTCATTTTTAAAGTAGGATGACAATTTCAGGATTAATCATACCAAGTGTAATTGGAAACCCTAATGAAAAATGTGATCACTAGAAACATCTTGAAAATATTTACTCTGGCAAATCCAGTTCACCTAAATATCCACTTTGTTTACATCAACAAATTTTGAAAACCTCAGAGTGAATACTATGAAATACACATTTCAAGAGATAGTAGGAATTTCACGGGGGTTATAGAGATTGCAAAGTGTACAGGAAATGTCCTTCACATGAAATATGTCCTTCAAATGAGATGTTTCTTTCACATAGGATGGTAGATTAAAGTCTTGGAGCTAGCAAAATTCCAAGTCCATGGTCTTTCTATTCAACTGAGCATCTTCAAGAGGATATCTTTTTTTTTTACATCCTGCTATTACCAATGTGTTTAGAATGATAGAACATTCAACTATTTGAGAGGTAAATCATCTGCTAATGAACAGTTGAAATGATTAGAAAGATCCTGTATTTAACCTGAAACATATTTTGATGATGTTTTGATGATTTCTTTTCTTTTTCCTTTCCTCCCTTTTTATGGTGGTAGTAAAAAAGGCGTAGGTCAACCATAAACAGATAAGCACACAAAACATCCATGATGATATCTTCTATTAAATCAAAGATTTCAACATAATCAAAAAAAGCTATGGACATGGCATCTACAGTATCGGGTATTTATTTCACTGAAGTTTACTTCAATATTAGTTTATCCCAATGGAAACAACAAATTTTGTAGCCTGTCTTCATTTGTGTATGGAAATATGTTTGTGTAGGAATGAATGAATGTGGATGTATATGTATTAGAGAAACTAAGAGTGAGACAAAGACATACACACATACACACGCACACACACACACACACACACACACACACACACACAGAGGTACAAAATGCATTTGTCTTTTTTTGTTAAAGGAGATATTGGAGGAAACCATACTATAAATTAGACTTAATAAGAGATGTTAGCAAAATCTATGCAAAATCATTTTTAACATTGATTCTGGAATTATAAAGAGTAGCATTCCTTACAATTAACTTCATTGTTATCTTACAGAAAGATCCAATACACTTTACCTGTTTAGGATTTCTTGAACCCTGCCCTCCTCAAATTGTCATACTTTCAAAATCTTCCCAGCATTTCCAAATAATGACTTCTATGTGTCTTCATATGAAAATAGAGGGAGTTTAAATGCATCACTTCCCCGCGACGGGTTCACATTTAGGAGAAAACTCTTATAAGAAATCATTTCCAACCTAAAGACCAATGATGGTGAGCTTTTGCATATTAATGCTAAATATACCAACTTAACCTTTTTTTTTTTTTACATCCATGAAATGACCTTTTCCTTATTGTGCTGTTAGTGCTTCTTTGGGAATCATGAGACCATCCCTGTTTAGAAAGTTCCATGGAGCTCTTCATCTTTTAGCAAAAACAGAGATGGCGACCTTTCCCTTCTTCTGAAGTGTTTGGTTTCTGTTCAAAAGGATGTAGATTGTGTCAAAGGGTGAAAGGGGAAGCGACACGCTCTGGCCAGTTGGCCTGTGCAGGGTTTACCGAGTGACCGTGGTCTGTGAGAGCCTGACTCTACCTTCTGTTCAGTGATTCTCTCTCTGTGCTCTGCACACAGGCAGCATCCACACCACTCTTGTGTGTCATGGAAACGTTTTCTTGGCCTTCATGTCACAATAAGGATCACTATGGACTATGGTTACCCCTTTCCAGTGTTCTGTTTTTGTTTTTGTTTTGTAAAGAAAAGGCACAGACAGGAATGAAAGCAAATAGACAAAAATGGTTGGGAGAGAGAGGAAGAGGAAGAATTTTTAATTAATTTTTTCAGTCTAGTTGTACATTTGGTTGTTTCCCCTGGTCCCAGGATGTGAACCCAGATCCTTGGGATGTATGTGGACTGCTCTCAGCTAGAGGAGGAGGATGTAACTGCTACCACACCAGGATGCACCCAGTCTTCTATTTTGGAAAAGTCTGAGCATCTGTCAGAGAAATAATGCATGGGTGTTTTCTTCTCTTCTATCTCAAAGTCACTCGGCATTTTCGTTTCCAGGCTTCTCTCTAAGGCACAGATGCCTTGTTCCTCTCCCTGCAACCATGATGCCTTTGCTCTTATCAAGCCTTCTATCCCTTGGAGGCCAGGATCCTACCTTTGTATTACGGCATTGTCCACCAGAACTCTATCTATGCTCAATATCTTCTGTTTCCCCATAAAGACATAATCTTTTCAAATACAAACACCAGTGGCACCCGACACACCAACAAGTATTGCTTCAAGGAATGGGAGTGATAAACAGCAATGGAGGCACTAGTACTTTCAAATAAAAATCATCTGACTTTTAAAAATATTCCTCATTTCACACCATGTAAGCTTATGTGAAACTTTGATGCTTCCACAGGTCAAATATGTCCACTTATTCCTATTCTTACAGTGTTTTATCTATCTGTGGTCTCTTATTAAGTATAGAAATGTTCAGTCTGCTTCTCATTCATTTATTTATTCACTCACTTATTCCATCTGCAACTTTAAAACTTAACTAGAGTCTAAAAAATTTAATAAAAGATTTGAGTTATTTTCATGTACTCAAGCTGTGCCTCTATAGTTTACAAGTTCATATAAAATGTTGGAAACAACCTAATATTATATCAATGACTAACTAGAGGCAAGTGATGTCATAGGAAGTAGCCATGACTGTATATACAATTTTTCCCTTTTAGGTGTCTATCCAGTAGGACACTGCAAGAGAAGAGGAAAAAGAGCCTTGGAATGGATATTAGCAGTGCTGAATGGATAGCATCTTCAAATAAAGACTCACAGGATGGTTTCATCATTTTAATTAAATGGTAGCAGAAGTTCATAGCACTGTATCATTTAAACAAATGACTAAGTAAATAATAAAAGAGCAAATAGGGGAAGGGGATCCCCTGTCCTTGAATAGGAAAAATTAGCAGGTGATGCAGGTGAAATTGGTTGCTCTCAGGCATTTGTATCAGTTACTAATTGCATTCAGTTACTAGTTATCAACACTAGCAATAGATTAAACAAGATGGAGTTTTATTTCTTTGATGTAAAAGGAATCTAGACCTGGAGAGATTAAAGATAGCATCGCCACTACATGGTATATGGGAACTTCTCAGATTTTCTATTTTCAACAATATTGCCAGCAAACTTAAGCCAATAGGAATCTGGATGAAGTGGGTGGAGCAAAGGGGAGTGTCCAATTTTATGAACTTTGAAAGTCCGCAGTTGAGAAGTGATAAACAACATAGGTAGATAAGGTGAGGGCAGGTGACATGAAGCCATCCATTAACCCATACGTGTCAGGGAAACTTTCTGTCTCTTGACAACAGAGAGACAAGGCCATGCAGCAACGAGTGCTTTAGATCTGATATCGATGCAAAGAATTCATCTAAAAAAAGATGAAACAAGAATGAAAAGGATGTAAGACACATTGAATTAGCCATAAAAAAAGGAGTGCCATTTGGCACAGAAAATAAAAAGAACCACACATTTATAATCATCTTGTGATTTTATTTTATCTTAAATATAATTGTGATTCATGATGCCCATGAAGTTGGGAAATGAACCGGGAAAGTAAATACAGTGATTGGATTATTTTCCTTTATAACTCTAGTCACTGAATTTGTCCCTCCTCTGTCCACATCTCACACTTGTTCACTGTGCCAAGGGAAGTAGAATAAAAAGCACATCCCACTATATGATGAAGAAATTCACGAGCAGTCAACTGCCCTATCAGAAGACAAAAGTGCCAGTGATTTGATGTCCATAAGTTAAGTTATAATACCATTTTTTGTCTCACAGAGCTTACTTGATTTTCAAAGTTCTGCTGTTAAATGCAAATACCCTTATAAGTAAAAATGCCTAAGCAATAGTTTTTCCTATTTACCCAGATAATACTCAGACTATTTCAAAACTTGGCAGGCTCCAGTGATGCAGGCCCATAATATGGGTTTTGAAGGAGGGGAAACTGGAAAGAAGCTCAAAAGGAGAGCAAAAGTACCATCTTTGAGCTTCTCCTAAGACATCGAAGGAGCTTTAGGTGTTCCTTCATTCAACACGGGCCCTTCTTATCTCGTGCCTCTGCCAGGATCCAGCGAAAAGTCAAAATCAGATTGTAGTTCAATAAGTTTGTTATCCCTGGATCTGTCTGATACTTGTGTGTGACTCTAAGAAAATCACTGAACTCCTGGTGCCTAACTTACAGAGTAAGAGTCATGGGTTAAATGTCTACAGAGGAATAAAGGGAGTGAGTGATTAGAGCAGCTTGAGATTTCTGTGCGATTTAGGGTGTTAGCTATTGGCAGAATGGCATCAGAATTGGAGCTCAGTAGCAATCTTGAATCCTCTGGTCAGATGGGCTTTCCATATTTCCATGAAACACCCCATGAGGAGCTTCAGTCTGTATTCTGGTCCAATGGAACAAATCACCAGGAGTCTCCAGGAGGTTCCTCCTCGCTGCTGCCAATAGAGAACAACAAACAAGTGAATCAATCATTTATCTGTAGGGAAATATTGGTCCCTTGTTGGGCTTTGCTCCCTCCAAAAGAGATACACTCTTTTCTCAGGACACCTTGCCACTCCTTGGAGACAGACAGCATTGTTATAACTGAATGCTGACTTTTAGGGGAAATGTGAGTCTAATTGTTGACACACTACCATCTCCTCTGCTAGAACCTAAAAGGACAGCCCATGGAGCTTGCAGAGGGAAACTTCAGGGTGGATGGGGAGGTCTTTAGGAGGGAGTGTGAGGAGGGAAGAGGTGCACAAAATGAATAGGAAGGACGTTCTAGAGAGCAATATTTCTTACAGTCTAATTGCTCTATGTTTTATAGAACCTGATCATTAGGGGATCCTGGGCATGATTCCGCAGAGATGTTCTTGTGAAATAAAGCAAGAGGCTATTAAACAGAAAGTTTAAATATAGCTACAGGGAGACATACTTCCTGACAACTTGACAGATGTCTTGGAGTGACGACTCCTTCCTTCATCGCTAATTACAAAATCATTTGTCTTAAGGAAAGGACAAAAGAGAAGTAATTATGAAAAACATGATTCTTAAGGGATAAAAAGATAACATCAGTTTAAAACACGGAAGCAATCATAACCACTTAGAATCATTATTAGTTTGGTGGAACCAATGACAGGTTGCTTTTAGAAACCAGAGGGAACAGGGCTCCTGAAGCACAGGGAAGAAAACATTCAGTTTCTTGTTATGTTAAACCTATCCCCAGACTCCCGACACTTCTTTGATGAACAGTTCATTAAAATTTCCAACCGCAGATGAATTTGAGCTAAAATACACAAATGTTTTAATTATACATTCCTTTTTAATTACACTAATGACTTGTAATGTGTTTATGTTGGTTTAGAGTTTAATTTCTTCCCTTAGATTAGGTGATTGACTTAAGGACTGCGCTTTTCAGTGAAATAGCATGATTCATCAATGTTTGATTATGAATTAATGCCCAAATGCAGATTGGCTGCTGCCCTTGGATGGATAGCTCTGCCCGTGAACAATTGCTTTTCTTGTGGTGCTCTGGGACAGAGCTCTTTCCATCTTGCAAGCACAAAGAATGAGAGTTCACAGGAGAAAGTTGTGAATGGCTCCCACATGGGGAATATGTTAAAAAAGGCATAGGGGTGTGACTGGATGTGAAAGAGAGACCCCATTTATGAGATAAGTCCTTTCATATGCTGACTAGAGAATCAGAACTAACATTTGATTAGGTGTGAGAGACCAGGCACACTCTTCATGCTGTCCCGTGTCTTTTAACTTCTCCTGTTTCTTCTTTGGGACCAACCATTCTGAAGTACTCTAACTTTCTCCCCCAAAGCAGCCTATTGTCTCATCCAATTCCAACATTAAAGTAAGATTGTGACAAACACTTCCAAATGAATATGTGATTCATTGTGAATATTTCCATCCAAACTTGAGTATTTATATTTTAAGTGATAATTATTAAATGGCAATGCTTTACTCCTGGACTCCTTCTCAAATGGGTGGGATGTAGGTAAATGTGCCTGTTTACTTGCCTAGCCTTAGAAATGGTTAGTAGTTTTTCTATCATTAGTCTTTTTTCTATTGCAGAATCCCTTTTCACTACCTCAATAAGAAACTCCAACATAGAAGGATCTAGAGGGTAATATGTTTAATAAAGTAAGTCAGAGTGAGAAAGATAACACACCCAATGATTTTAATGATACAGTGTACAGAGAAACTAAACGAATGAACTACTTAAAATAAAAATGAACTTTTAGACTATAAATTTAATTAATGGTTACCAGAAGGGAAGGGGGTAGAGGGTTAGGAAAATTGAATAAAAAGAGTCAATAACATGATGAAAGATAGAATTGGATTTTTAATGGTTAATTTAATGATGTATAGATATTCATTTATAATGATGCATGTGTTAAACTTTTATAATATTTTTCAATAAAAAATAAATACCAGTTTTTCATTCAGAGAAACCACTCCTTGTACAATTGATGCTAAGACAATCGTCTCTGGCCCCTCATCATTATGCTTAGCTAATGTGACCCAGGCTAAGCAATTAGAGCATATAGCCCTCCCAAGAACAGAAATTGGTTGGAGACAACAAATAACAGAAGAATGATCACTCAAAATCCTCCATATGACATTTTTGCTGTTTTGGTCTTAACAGCCTATTGTGGTAGACATAATCATGACCCTCAAAAGAAGTTCATATCTTAATCCACAGAATTCATGAATATGTTATCTTTTATGGCAAAAGGGACTTTGCAGGTGCAATTAAGTTAAATATTTTGAGATGAGAAGATTATCCTGAATTGTGTGTGTGTGTCATAACATCCTTACAAGTGACTGAAGCTGAAGGAGATAGAAGAGCTGGAGAAAATATGACAACGAAAGTGTAGTCAGAGCAACATAATTGCAGGCTTTGAAAAGGGAATACAGATAGCTTTTAGAAGCAGGACAAAACCCAGAAAATTGATCTTCTACTCAAATCTGCAGAAAGGAACCCATTTCTTCTAACACCTTGATCTTAGTCTCATGAGATCCACTTCAGACTTCTAACCTTCAGAACTATAAGATAATAAAGTTGCATAAATTTTAAGTCAGCAATTCATACTAATTTTTTATACCAACAATAGTAAACTAATACATCCCTCCAAGAAGATGTTGTCTTTCAACTAGAATCTTGTTTTAAAAATCATCCTGTCTATTACAATCAAAGAAGCTCTTAAAGAAGTGGAACCCTGGTAATGCTATCTGAGTCACTCGGTCATCTGTGTCTGTACTTCCCAGTTAAGAAGATATGAAGGTAGTGCCTTTTTTTCCTTTAGTTTATGATAGCTTGAGTTGAATATCTGCTTACTATACTCCTTTAATACATTTCATAGCAAATGATATATGCAAGATAAAGAGGACTTTCCAAAAGATGAGCATATAGTGCTGGAGAAAAATTCTTCTGCTACATACTGATGAATTTATTTGGATTAAATTTTAAAATGCCATTTGTTTTTGTTGCAATTTTTCCCATTTTCTCTCCAAAAATGCTCTGAATGTAGAGTGGAGACTGTGTACCATGCTTAAGTGAAAGTAATGGTGGTGCATCAATGCTGAAGATATACTTGGGTATAGATATTTCAAAGACCTGAAATCGCACTTTTGTGATACCTTCCCATTCTGAGTAGATATGTGCCCATTTCAACCAATGACATTCATTTAGTCTATGGTGCATGCAGTAGGCATGTAACAGAAAATTAAATTGGAAACTGTGAACAAGAAGGAGTCATATCTCTGAAGTACTGAATGAGGGAACTTAACAAAGACTCAGTCTAGTACAACAGAATGAGGGTACCCAACTCTGAAAGAATTCCACACCAAAAGGCAAGCAATCTTTTCTGTCCCTATTTTTTTTTTTCCAGACAGGGAGGTCAAGACCGGGCAATGGACTTAGTTAGGCTTTGGTGACACCAACAAGCAATGATGACACAGGGCTTTCTTTATAATCTGGAGGGAAAAGGGCAATTATTCACAAGATCTGATTCAGGTTCTCCATAGTACATTATTTGCCATTAGCTAAGGTCAGACAAAGTAAATTAAGTGAAAGGCAGTTGTACTTTAAAAAAGCCTTGAAAGTTAGACTTTGAGATGGGACTCAAGGGACCCCAGATGCAGGAAAAGAAAAAATCAATTGGGAATCCAGCTGTATTGTTGCTCTTCTAAATACTCTTCTGCTATGTCATTAAAATTGGACTTATTTGACAATGACCTATTCTAAATTCATTTCTTATAAGGGAAATTTCTTTTAGCATATGGGTAATCATTTATTCATTAGCATGCATTTGGTTACACATTTTCTTGTAGAGTGAAAACTTTGATGAAGTTTGGAGAGATCATTCACTCAAGCAACACTTACTGAGTGGTTGTTATGAGCCAGGCTCTCTGCTACGTGCCAGGAATATAAACAGGAATCAAAGCAAATATGTGTCTTTCCCTAAGGATTTCATAGTCTAATGTGAGGGTGGCAGGAAGCCATGATGTGCAATATATTAGGCTTAAAAGTTAAAGACAAATAATATTTCATTTTCCCATTTTGTCAAATACGACTCCACTATCTCATCTTTTCATGGAAATTCCACAATCAGTCTTTCTAGTAATTTTCTAAAACCCTTTCTTTACTTTGCATATACCATCAACACTTCATAGCCTATGCATGTGTTTGGGAGTATAAACTCTAAATTTCTTTTGATTTATTGATAATTCAAGAAGATGAGGCAGAAGAATCTGTAGAAGAAATTCAAATCCAAGTTCCCTCTCAGTTAAAGCTCATTGACTACCCCCACAGTTATGAATACCAAATATGCATTAACCTAATAAAAGGGTATATGGACTCAAAAACATTGGCTTTCCTCCAGTGTCTACTGAATACAGCTCAAGTAATGTGGCCTGGCATTCCAGGCCTCCCACAAACTTTGCTTAACTCATTTGTCAAGTTTATTTCATCAATCAGCTACTAAACTTATATGATCATAATTTCCAGTATACTGTGTGTGCTCTTCTACCTCCATGCCCTGCTTATGACTTTTGCTTTATGGCAATGCCCTCCCACTTCTGTCTCCATACGGTGACTGAATCTGCTTGCTTTTTCAAATCTTTCCCAATCTTACCAGCCAGAAACTTTGTGTAGCTACATTATTAAACTTTTCTTACACTACTCAGATGAATCTTGTCAAATTCCACCTTCCATCAGTGGTATTTTGTCACTGTCTTATCTCTTCTAATAGAAGACAGAGGTTCTCACATATAACCAGGAATCCTGCAGTTTCCAGCACAATGAATGCTGTGCTTCATAAATATCTGATCAATGACAGAATGAATTGAATTGAATTCAGGTCATTGTGAGAATGAGGAGACCAAATCAAAGCAATGTAATTACAAAACTTAGTCTACCTCGAGTAGTCTGGCTATAGGGCAGAGAGTGAAGTTGAGAGAGGCCGAGAGGAGCCAGTTAAGACTTGCACAGTAATCCTGGTGTAGGAGATAAAAGTACACTCTTTCTGGTAGAATAGGGACAGCAAATCGTAAAGTCATTTCTACCCAAGATGTGGAGCATGTAAGAGATATTAAATAAGGTTTTTGCTTGGGAGGTGTCGTAGACACAGCAACTGTCAAAGTTTTACGTGTATCTTGTCCAGTTGAAATAAAGTCTGAGCTTTATTGATTTTATTACACATTTCTGCTAATTTCTTCAAAGTTCTTGGGATTCTCTGGGTTGAAGACACCCAAGTACCTATGATGTGTTCTCAAAATCTCTCCTGTCCGGTGCAGCTGCCTTAGCGAGATCAGGGACCAAGAGGAAAAAAGCAAACAGGTAGGTTCCTACAATCACCAACTATTCTCCAGACACCCCAGTTAGATTGATTTTTATTATTTCATTTCATGTAAGATCTATCTTGATTAAAGTGTTATAAAATCTTTGTTCTACAGCTAGGGTAAGCAAAATGTGGCCCATGAGCTAAAATTGTTTTTATATTTTTAAAGCATAGTTTTAAAAAAGTAAAAGATAAAGAAAAGCAGTAATATAGGCAATAAAGATCAGACCTGCTGACAAGTCTACAATAATCTGGCCCTTTAAAGAATAATTTTTCTCATTATAAGTACTTAAAAAAAATAAGTAAATAAAATTCCCTAACAGTGTAGCCAGAGCTTATATAGTTGATATTTGATGACTGGATTCCTTCATACCCCCCAGGCTGGTCCATTTCTGTCATTAGTCTTCTTGAACTACACAGGCCAGCTAGAATTCTTGGACCCTGTGTCTAGAGGAGTGACAAGCTCCTCCCATCTCACAAGGCTTATAAACCACTTCAGGATTATAGCCAAAGCATTTGAAAATATTTATGCAATAAACAACTAATTTTTCAAGATAGTTATGGTTCTACATATTGGGCAGAGTATATCTTAAAATTCTA
Source organism: Solenodon paradoxus (assembly GCA_004363575.1). Lineage (NCBI taxonomy): Eukaryota > Metazoa > Chordata > Mammalia > Eulipotyphla > Solenodontidae > Solenodon > Solenodon paradoxus. The sequence goes on from RJWH01000009.1 coordinate 2,441,434, forward strand.
AATAAAGTACCTTATTTTAGTTATATGGCATGACTTTCCAATCACAGCAGTCACCTTTTCATAAAGGTACATCAAGATAAATAGAGCAATATCCATATTTTACAGTCTATAAAATTCAAATCTTTGCTTAAAAAAAGAGAGTTTACATGCAATGCATACACCAGCTAGCAAGTTTATTTATCAATATATATTTATGCAATATGTGCATTGTAAAGCTAGGGCATCATTTTTAGGGTCTGGGCAAATATTTACAGCCCAGATCCAAACAGGGGTGAGTGCCTATCAAAAATTGCTGTGACAGGCAGCTGTAGTTCATAGAGAAAAGTGCTACTCAGAGCCAATTCTTCACAGTATCGAGAGGGTGGCAAGTTTTATCTTTAAAACTAAGGCTTCATTGCTTACTCAGAGATTCTTTTTTCCCACCTCAACTAGTGTTTGTAATTTGGAATCCTCATTCTTTTATCTTACCTCCAACCTCTGACCACATTTTTTTTTTAGCATGTGAACATTTTATTTATACAGAGGTGTACCTGTTTGATATGTGTAAGATTTGCACTTTCCAAGGGCTTATATGTCTTAAAACTATCAGAAACTTCAGGTAGCACCATGAGAATATAAAAGCAGAAATACAAGCCTGTGGTGGGTAGATATTTTGATGTTTCGAGACAGAGTTATGTGGTTCTATTAAAATTATACAAACACTCCTGCTTGATAGCTGGAACAGGCTGAGTTTGTCAGAGTGTTTAGATGCAGGGAATAATCAGCGACCTTGGTCAATAGCAACAGGGTGCAGTGCCAAGAACAATTCATGTGACAGCCAGCAGTAGTGATGTTATCTCAAGTCAGTCAGTAAGTCAAGGAAAGGTCCATTCAAGAGGTAAGGCCAAAGGAGAGAACATGGACAGAGATTGGAGATGTCGTATGAGAGCAAGAGATTGTGGAATCACGAGAACTGAAATAGCTATTGAGTACAGCCACAGTGTTTGTCTCAGGCACCTCTGAGCTTGCCAATGGGGAAGGCAATCTTAGAGGCAAGGATATTCAAAAAAACTGCCTCTGAGATTTTGCCCCTGGGACAAAAGGGACCACGGTTCCTCACATCTGTCTCACAACCTGAGACACATTCTGAAGAGAAAGAATTTTAGACCCTTTGCAGCAATATACCCTCACCCTTGCTGCTGCATTTGTAAGCCTCAGAAATAGTCTAAGTGAGGAATTGTTTTTCATTCCTAAGGAGAGTGCAGGTTTTAACTGGGTCCAATTCTGAGATGATTCTGGAATGCTTTCTTCCTATGTGCTATATGATCCAAAAATAATGAAAGCTGCCTGCATTATCATACAGGAAGTTAGTATTCTAGGTAGGAATTTAGTTTTGGGAACATTACATAGGTCTTTAAAGTGCAAACAAATTCTCTCCAATTTTTTTTTTTTTTATTGTACTGAGAGCAATTGAAACAATATACTACTCATAATAATCAGATCCCCCAAATCATGGGATTATTTGATATCCAAAGGGATTTCCCATTCTAGAACTGACAATCTCCTCTTCATCATTATATGGATTCCATTGTTTAGAAAGCTTCTGAGTAATGAATTTTGTCCCAAGAGTTCATGTAATAAGAATTTCACAGACTTGGCCAAGAGATGCTACTCATTGTAGGAAGCAGTCAAATATCTGTGGGACTGTGAAAAGTTAGCTGAAGGGGTCGCATTGGGGAGGCCCTCCACCTAGATCAAGACTATCCAGTTTACCAGTCAAATAAGTGGTGAATGTTAGTACTACTAGCTATTTATATAGTGCCCAAGAATGCCGAGAAGACTTCTCACTTTACTACCACAGAAATGGGTAGGATATAGAGAAGCAGAGAAGAGTGATTGCCAGGGGCAGGGAGATGTTGGTTAAAGGGTACACATTTGCAGTTTTATAGGATAAATGATTCAATTATCTAAAGTACAACATGATTACTATGACTGATAATACTGTATTGAATTCTAAACATTTATTAAGAGTAGATTTCAGTGTTCTTAACACACACACATACACACAAATGGCAGTTAAGAGGAGATGAATCTGTTAAGTGGTTTGATTATAGCTATTTCATTATGTATTTCCAATTATTCTTTCACCTCAAATATATGTATATATATTATTTTTATTAAAAATAATAAATATAGCAAAAATGGTATGCGGGCTGTGTGAGTAATTTTTAATATTTACCTTTAACAGCACCATTTATATGTAATATTATATGATGCAGACTTTGAAAACTAAATTATTTATAATATATTGTTTGTTCATTTGCTTGATTTTGTTTAATTTTTAGTCTATAACTGTCAATGGGAGAATTATTACTCTATTAGGAGTATGATTGTCCTACTATATAGTATGAAAAAAAATAGTAAAATGAAGAAGACAGCATATTTTCTGATCTGTTGTAAAAGACTTTATTCTTAATTTTCTTAAAAGCACATTGCATATCATATCAAACATAACATAAGATTAAGGAATACATCATCATAAATCAAATCAATATGAATATAGCTATATGATGAAGGATAGAATGGGCTCGAATCGTCATTTTAATGTAAGCAACCTTTAAATAAATTATTTTTCTATTTAAAAAATGTCAGGGAAGCTGGTAATCCTATATGACCTATTTTCCTGGTGGACTCAGCAGGGGTGTCGGATAGGGTTGTCTATGCTCCATATATAGCTCTATCAAACAGATTTCTGTAGTGAATTGGGAGTGATAGCTCTTCTCCCAAGGCATGAACACATGCAGAGTATGGGGCATGTTGTCTTGGATTCACCAACTGAGAGACAGAACCATTCTGTTGGATGTTATGAATGTCAGGCAGGAGGCACAAATTCTGTCAACACCAAGATCTCAGTCCCTTCAAACTTTAGAGCTTTGTTTCCAAAGAGTTAAAATTTTTGAATATCAAATACCATAAAACGAGAACCATAAAAGTAAGGTGACTCTAACAGAACCTGGGGGCACTGCTGTGACTGTCTTTACCCAGGTCAGACTAGCAGCACTATGCTTGTGCTATGGACCCCTGGGTTGAGCATAGAAGAAGGCTCAGGAGCAGCAGTAGCTGGGCCAGCTGGGTTCAGGGCATTGCTGGCACTTGGGTGCATAAACAGTTGGACCCATAGAGGATGACTTTATTTTTAATCAATACTTTATATTTTATTCAATGTGCATTTCATTATATCTACTTACTTTTAATTCACCTTATATTTATAATGATTAATGAAGTAAAAAATGACTAATATTTTAAATGCAGAAATTGAGGCTCGATGTTATTATTACACAAACATAAATCACTAGTCATTAAGGAAACGCACATCAATACCCCTACATTAATAGTGACCCAAAATGTAGATGTGATGCTTGGTCCCCATTCTTAATGATAATAAAATGACAATAGTTATAGACACTGAGTGCTTATCATTTGACAGGCATATGCTATGGCTTTTGATGTGACTGAGAAAAGTATCTGATTATCTCATTCACCATGAAGTACTACACATCGAAAATAGCTTAATGAACTCTGGCTCTTGGACCATTTTCCACTTTAAAAGAGATGTAGTAAGAGAGAAATGTGTAACTTATAGGAATAAATGACTAATTGTGCAATTTTTGGCCTTATAATAGAGAGTACATGAAAACTATTTAAGTTAAAGTTTATCTTACAAATCATTCTTTCTCTTTCATTTTCTACCAAATCATTCCATGGCTGGTTTTCAGACCCAAATTTTTATCAACAGTGACCTTAAAGTAAAGAGATAACTGAAAAGAGATTTTGTAAGTGTAAGTTTCCAAAAAGCTTGGTATACCAAGTCTAACAGTTCCAATTTAATTCAACTATGTCTAAAATTCCATTATTGGAAATCAATTGTTGTACTATCCAATTAATTTAATCTCAAAACCCAAATATTCTGAACAGTGACATACTTTTCAGATATTATAATATATGCTGTGATTTAAGAGAACTTATTGCTTACTCATTCTGGAAGTCAGTTGAAAAGTCCAAAAAGAGTAGTTGGTTGAGATCTTCAAACAGAACCCTTGGAGCGAAGGCTTATAGGACTCTTGTATAACTAAATGACAGTCAGTTTTAATTAATGTGTTTTGAGCTCTTTTTCAGATTTAAACCCACATCACTTTGCACCTCCTTTTTGTTATAGATTCTCCTCCATTTTCTAGTGACAGTGTCTGCTGCAGAAGGTTGGCAGGTAGACTTTGTGGTCAGTGAATGAGCTGACCTCTTGATTATTTTTCTTGACTCATAGGCATCACTGAAAGGAGGAATTGTCACGTATGCTGAATTGATCTGTGATCTCTGTTGTTTTCCAACAGATATCCAGGACTCACCACTCTAGATGTGCATCCTCCAACCAAACTTTAAAGCTACTGCTAGAAGTATTGTCTTGGGAGGTGGAGGGTTTTACAAGATTATGCTGAGTGACATGTTACAGAGCATAAAAATAATATCTTAGTGTCTGTATTGCTGAAAATATAATTTTAAATTAAATTACATTTCCCTCATCCCCACACCACCATTCCTGTGCTCACACACTCATATTTGCAGACCAAAAAGCAGTCACACTTGAAACATATCAAATACAGTTAGAGACATAATTAAAGCTTCAGGAGTTGGAAGAGTCAGACATATGGAACCATAGGCTAGAAATTGTTCTACTTTGTTTAATAGGTGAATGCCTAGGATCTTTCCACACTCCAATCTGTTTCAAAACCTTAGGTGCCCAGCAAATTTATGCCTGATATGTACCTTTTTAAAGGAACTAAGTTTCAGCATTGTATTTATTTGGATTTTTTTTTTTTTAATTTCACAGCAAAATACTTAGCATACTATAGAAAATCAGGAAGGCAACCATGGTGAAAAGCATCACTTCTGGGATCAAATAGATCAGTGTTCCAATACTGGTTTGGCCCCACAATCTCTGGTCATGACTAAGTCAGAATGTCTGAATGTCTACTTTCTTACCAATGTATTAGAATAAGAACCCAACCTCTTAGTGTTACTCAAGACAGTCCAATAGGAAGGGCACTCTATAGGCAAGACAAACTCTTTATAGTTGGACAAATAGCACATATATGAAGACACATTGATGCACATGTGAAATGTGCTGCCTTAAACATTTGATTCAATATTTTTTGATTACTGTTATTTATCATCTCTTTTATCACAATGCCACATTTTTTTTTTTGAATGTTGATATTTTATCTCAATCTATATTTCACACCACATCCTGTACCAGATTTCCAGTGTCCTTTACCACCATCTTTCCCTCTCTTTCCTTCTCTTCTTACTCCCAACATGCTGGCAGTCATCATCTTGTGTCTTGAGAGTTTTTCCTGGGATTTATCTACTTATTGTTTCATTTCATTATATTCTACATACGAGTGAAAGCATCCTGTATCTCTTTTTCTTTCTGACTTGTTTCACTTAACACAATCCCTTCCAATTCCATTCAGATTGTTGCAAAGGGCACAATTTAATTTTTTTTTTTTTTTTTTTAGTAACTGCACATAATTCCATTGAGTATATGTACAGTAGCCATACCAGCAATCCCACTCTTGGATATATATCCCAAAAATCTCTAATCAGAAAAAGATATCTGCACCCCAATGTCTATAGAAGCACAGTTCACAACAGCCAAGACACAGAAACAACCTAAATGCCCAACAACAGATGACTAGATGAAGAAGCTGTATTATATACACTTGATTCATTATTGACAATGAGTAGTCTTAAAACCAAATCTAATGGCCAGAGCATGTGGAGGAGAAATGATCACAACAGTACATAGAGAGAAGGAAGAGGTTTACCTTCATCTTAAAGTAGAGGTGACTGAGGCTGACCTTTTTGATTCACAATTCCTTTTGTTATATGTGCTGCTTCACACAATGTGGGACTTTCTTTCTATCTATACCCATTGAAGATATGGAGATGTGACTACCTTCAGACCTCTATATCCCACATTGCTTGGTGGATCTAGATTATTATTTCTGAGACAAAGTTCAGGCCAGGGGAAATGATGTAGAAATCCAAGAAAATGTTCGATCTTCTTCATCTATTCTCCTTGTCTTGTAGAAATTATTTTCCCCTCTTTAGTGGGTAGGCAGCCTATTTCATATTTCTCATGTAGTACGTCTCCATTCTCCTCATTTCATCCTAACTGATCAATAGTCTGAGCCATCCCTGATAAAGCTCTCTCTTCTCACCACAAACACATTTCTTTAGTTTTGACCTTTAGAAAGATTTGAATCCAAAGACTGGAAATTTATAACCTTGACTGTGGTCTGTGGAGAAGTTTTGAGCCTCTGGGACCCTCTATTGCTTTCACTCTCCACATGCTCTCTCAGAATCAAGATAGCTGGTTCTGGTTGTACAACAAAATAACTAGTCAGATAAGTGATGAATAACAAATCATGTTTAAATCTCAACATCTTCTCCATACTTTAAAACGATGCAGTAGAATGTGCAGTTGATGTGCAGAGAGCATTTTGCATAATATGAACCTGAAAAGGCATTAGAGTACAGGACTTATGAACTCGAGTCTCAATTCAACAACTAGGCTCTGATCCTAGCTCTGTAGCTTCCTAGATGTTGCTTGGTCTTTCCTTGCTTCTGTTTCTTTATATGTAAAATACTGTACTTACTTGACATGTTGTTTAATTAGCTGTATTTGTTTAATGCTCAAGATAATCACTGACCTTAAGGTAAATACTCAGACTTAACTTTTATTACTAATGCAGGATTGAATTCAGTATCTTTGGCATCAGGTATCTTAGGGTGCTTTACCAATGAGCCGATGAACAAATGATTAACCTTTTTATATCTCAGTTTCCTCTTCCTTAAAAAAAGCATTAATAATGATAGCCATCACCAATAATTAAATGATAGACATTTTCTATATTGCTTAGCACTATGTAAATCACAGTGTATATACACAGTAAGACTGACTCATTATTGATAAACTAGACTCATACTCAATGGCAAAAGAAATATCCATCTATAGGACAAATAACATTATTCCACATATGTGATTGTCCTCATAAAGATCTGTGACAATTTCAAATCTGATTCAAATACATTCTTAACAGTCACCTTCCTGATAAACAGTCGTGGTCTCCCATACTCTTGGCTTCCAGTGTTCCTCATTGATTCATGGTTCACCTGTTTGCATATAGTTTGTTGCCCCTGAAAGGAAGAGACCACCATAAATTCTTTTTTTGTTGTTGGGAGGGACCTCACAATTTGACATTATATGCTGCAGCAAAGTGGTACTAGCCCTTTAAATTCTTCCTTGGAGATCTTAGAGACCATCAGTCGTCTTCCACAATAGTTGTTTCTTCTTCCACTGTTTCAATGACATCTAAAGACAATTAACAGTCTTTTTTTCTTAGTTATAAGCAAAGTAGCTTCTTGATGGTATGTAGAAAAGGCACATGGGAAAACTAGACTCCTTCGAATACAATAATTTTAATCAAATAGCCAGAACCATAAATTAGAAAACTGGCATTAGTCCCAAGACAGAGATTAGTCCTCAGGTCTGTGTTTGTTCAAGTGAAGCTCTGAATGGATCTGACCCATCTTTTGATTGGTCTCTTCTCCCAGTCACCAAATGACTGACTTCTTCACAAAATGGATATATGTAGAAGTCAGGATATATCTAATATACATCTTGAATAATAACAATGGATTTTTTTTTCTTTTTTGATTGCCTGGAATCACTTAAGTATGATTTTTACCTGAAACATTTGTTAGAGTATCATATTTTCCCCTCCGTGTTTAAAATTCTGTCATCACTATAGTTTGAAATTATTTGCAATTCGTCCTGGTTGTTACAGTCCAACAAATGATGGCCTTGGCTGGATCAACTCAAACTTGTTGATAGTACAATTGTCCTAGACACTCAGAGTGAAAATGTGTCCTTGGTGCTAATCTAGAGAGATTATTCTACCAGATATTTAGTTGGGGATACCTTACCAAGTCTCATACAGAGGTCATAATGCAAAACCAAGTGCAACCTGTGACCCTTGTAGTCCTATCTTAACATATTGAATTCTGTGAAATACAACTCAGCAACCAAGAATAATCTAAACATATTTCTTTTATTAGACTTCTCAAAGAGTATAAAAGAATTTTCCACTAAGAACTCATAGCAACATTTCATAAAATCTCTTTTCCTCTACTTTTACTACAAATTTCCCTGGCATAAATGGATAAGAAAATCGAAAGCCTGTGAAGATGAAAGTTAAAAATTTTCCTAACAACTGGAGACACAGAGAAGGGAGAGAGATATACCTAATATTGATAATATTGCTTTTGCCCAATTATCATAGTTTTATCACTATCCTGCATTATTTATAATAACATAGTTCCCAGCATGCACATCACACATACACACACACACAGAGGAAAATATAAAAACATGTAAGTCCTTTCTGATTGTTTTGGCTTAATGACTAAGTGGAAGATGTGATGTCCTCAATATAAATGTGATTACACATTTATTGATGAAGATACCTTGAAGAAATCATGGGGCATTAATTCATTCATCAGTTGTTATATACATTCATTCATTTACTCATTAATTTATTCATTCAGTCATGAGATTCTTCAGACATTTACCAGAAACCAGACTCTTTTCTGGACACTGAGTAGAGAGTGTTGCAAAAAATAGTGAAACCCCTGCTCGCATGGAGCTAACATTTATTGGGAATGTTAGGTGATAATAAACAAATCTAATTTATTTAATAACATGTTATGAAAAGCAGAGACATTAGGAAGAGAAGGAATAAGGTGCTGTTTTACTTGTGGCATCAAGCAAGTCTTCTCTAAAGCAGTAACTAACATCTGATAAAAGACTAGAAAGAAGAGAAAAATGAGACTGGTAGCAAGATAAACAGGTTGTGGGGAGGTATCAACTAGCCACATTGTTTTTTAATACCTTCATTCCGTTTATGAATGGAATACCTTTTTGCTCTTTTTTCTTTCCTTCTTTTATTATTTCTTTTTAAGAATCCTGTGCTTTTTGAAATGTGAAATAGGTGAAGGAAAATACAGTTCAGGACCATTAATTGTGCTTTCTTATTGAGTATATAAATTTGATGTCAAACGGGCCTGGCTGAATGGTATATATTTATTTCAAAAATATCATTTCTGTGAGGCATTGCTGCATCATCCTATTGATTTAGGGATTGGTGTGATTGTGCCTGATGCTTTTATGAAAGGCAGGCTATTAACAAACTAAATTGAAAAACTAGTGAGTCTGCCTTTCCGGACCCAATCCAGCATGCTGCCCATGTAAGGCTTAAATGGGAAAATACTGTAAAAAGACTTATTTTAATGCGACAGACTCCTCATTGCCATCCATAAACCTTATTTGCTGTGAAGGAAAAAAAAAATCCTACAAGATAGAATTCTCATGCTCAAGCAGAAATCTCCCTCTGGTTCTCTCCCATCCATGGCACCATTAATCTTTACATTTCAGAACTGATTCTTTTTGACCTTCTTGGACATTAGAATTAAAATCTTGTGTAAAACAAGGGATCTTTAAGAGAGCCAGAGAAACAGGGGGTGCCAATGCACAAAAGTATTAAAAGTGACCATGAATTGAAGTTTCTACTCCATTCTGGGTGTGGGGCTAGAGAATCAAATTTGGAATGTGGAAACGAGAAGTTTGTAAGTTTTACATAGTTAAGCCAGCTCCTTTGCATATAGAAAGAAACTGGGCCACATATAAGGAATAATACTTTTCTACCATCATACAACCAGATCAGCTTCAGGTCTTGTATTACAAAGTTGTTTCCCATCAACCTCATTAACTCTCTCATATTCCACCTTCCTGTGCCCATGATTCACATGAGTGGTTGACAAGAATTTGGATTTTTTTCATTCAGTATTTACTGAGGGTAACTTTTCATTGTACATGTAGTTTCTCCATTCCTTAAGTATATGTCCATATTAGTTTCTCCATTCCTTAAGTATATGTCCATGTTACCTGTCCACCACCAAATTAACAAGAGTTCTTCACCATTGTCCATTGGACTCACCACCACTTGCTTGTACCACCCCATTCCCTAATGGTAACCTCAGTTTTATCGCCAAAGTCTAAGGGTTGGTTTTGTTTAGTCTGTTCTTTTGCTTTGTCTTCATGTTCCACCTCTGAGTAAGGTCAGCTAGTATGCTTCTTTCTCCTTTTGGCTTATTTCACTTAGCAAAATCCCCTCCAGTTCCACCCATGCTGATTCAAATGACAGGATTTCATCTCTTCAAGGGCTGTGTAGTATTCTAGTGTGCATTTGTATCACTTCTTCTTTATCCACTTATCTGATAATAGGGGCTTAGATGTTTTCCAGTTCTTATCGATTGTAAATAATGCTGCAATATACCTGAGGAGTGCATATATCTCTGTGAATTAGTGTTTTTTTGTATCTTTCGGGCAAATATAACCAGAAGTGGGATTACAGAATCATATGGAATTTCCATATTCAATAATTTAAGAAACTATGGTGTATAATTTGCAAGTATTTGGAATCTTAAACACAGCAAAATGAGTATGTGATGACACAGGAAATATACTCAGGCTTTTAATCAGGGAGAAGGGGGCTTATGGGTGGCTTCTCTCACTGGCAACCTGTGATCCCATCCTCCATCTCTGTTCCTCCAATAGATAGTGACTTTGATGCTCTGGGGACATCATCATGGAAGGATGCAATACCACTGAGTGTGCTTCAATCATTAGAAGTTTATACAGAGGATACTTATTTTTGTGATGGAGCTAAAGCTTAGCTATTGCTTGGAGGTGTGTTTTGCAAAAATCTGTATTAAAGGAAATGGTTAGCCCATAGATGTGTAGTGAATACCTGATGTTTTCCCAAGACTTCATTATGTTACTCATGAGACTGCCAAAGAAAGAAGCAATACAGTCTCTGTTTCTTACTTTGGGGATCCTATGCTCAGCTGGAAGAATGAAAGCCCCTATGTTACAGAACAGATGAATTCAGCTATTGGCCTCATGGTTGGTCTAGTCAAAGGAAGGACAGAGAAAAAGAGATATGAAGAGAGCCACTGTGGAGCCTCTTCTGTAGGTGGCTTCATGCAACTTTCTCTCTAAGCTTTTACTTAGGAGTGATCTGGGGATGAGCAAGAGTCTATACAAAACTCTCAGCAGTAAGACTAGCAGATAGCACGTGATCAGTTAGGCTGAATTTTCTCCTCCCTCCCTCTCTCCCTCACTCTTTCCCACCTTCTCTCCCTTATTTTCCTCCCTGCTTTCCTATTTTCTTTTTCTTCACTTCTTCCCTCCCTCCCCTTTCTTTTTTCTTTTCACAACTGTAAAGTCACGCCTAGAAAAAGACAACTTCATGAGAGAAAGGAATTCCAAAGGCAACACGGAAACCTTTTTCATTTCATTAAGAAAATTATGTTGTTTCTAGAAAGAAGGAAAGAAGATAGTAAGTGATAACGGTTCCCTAAGGAACGATGCTGGCTATGTGCCCTGCTCCCTTCTCCCGCTTCAGAAATTCAGTGACCTCGGACTGCCCTGCTGTGTGCAGCCCTGGCCTGTGGATACATTTTGGTCCTCTGTCCCCTGCATTTTGTTTGAGTTATACTTCATAAAGCAGAAAGCTCTGTGAATTTCTCCTGTGTCTCCCACTAAGTATTTATTTCACACAGGCCCATTCATGCCCTTTTGGTCTTTGTGCTTCCCCTCCTCTTTTCCTCTCTCCCCTAACTCTCAAATGCTTTTTTGTACTTGCTGGAATTTCAAATGACTTCCAACTAGACAAAAAGAAATCCTGTTTCTATGCACAGACAGTCTTCAGACTGATGGCCCCATTACATTAGCATACAATAAAAGCCAGCAGGGGTTGCATTGCCCTGCTGTTATCCTGGGTCTCTGTGCCTCAGGGGGCTGGGAAGGTTCCTGGGTGCAGCTCTGTCTGGTAATGAGGCAGTTGCACACTTTGATGACAACTCCTCAGCCTCCACGGAAGCTGCAGTCTGCGTGAAAGGAGCAAGGAGAGAGGGTAAACTGGTCCTGTGCTCCCTCTCATTGGAGGTGGCATCCTTGTTTCTCCGCCTCTTCCATCTCTCTTTTCCTGGCCTAAAAACTGCTTGAAACCCTAACTTTTGTGTCTGGAAAGTTTTCATTGTGGGAAGCATTATCTCTAAAAACTTTTCTCATTAAAAATGTATAGGGTGGTTTAGCAGATGTTTACACATTCCACCTGCATTGCTCAACCTATATGACAAGATGGTGGGACAATGGTTACCAGCGAAGAAAACGGGGTTCTTCCTTTTGACCATGAAACAGTTTTCAATACAATATACAATACATGGACAGTGTTTCTGGTGTCTCTATGCCAGGACTTCAACATCCAGAGTTTAAGTTCCTTTGGGATCCAAGGTGGGACACAGCATTAATTCTACCTTCAGTGGACTCAGATGTGCCCTTTCTACCAACACAGGGCGCACGGTGACTGCATCACTGCCACCACCGCAAACACTGTCTTGGACCCATCACTTCAGCTTTCAAGAGTGTGGAGCCACCACATCTACTGTGGTTGGAAAGTGATGGCCAACTACAGCAAGTCTTCACTTAATGGCCTCTTTGGATCTTGGATACTGCAACTGTTGGGTGGGAATTTGAGCTGAGGTGCAGGGGAAGAGAAGCCAAGTCAGACAGCCATAAAACAGCACCAATTTAGTTTACAATGCAGCTCGTCATTAACCAGAAGCTCTGAATGAAATGCTGGTGCTTAAAATCACAGATTACAACACCAGGGAAGTTTAAAATACAGTTAAGTATCAACCAAGAAGCTATGTGCTAATGGTCAGGGTTACATACTGTTGGTGAGGACAAAGGAAATAAATCATGCAGTGGTGCCAGTTGGAGCCCCCCAATCAATTTCAAAGAAGCCACTAGAAGACCAATCAAAGACCTTGTCCCACTTCAGGGCTCACCTGGGAGGGGATAAGGACAGAGAGTGAAAGAGCAGGAATCTTTAAAAGCTCAGGTTCCAAATCTCTTGGGTTTGCTGCTTACTTTTCAGAATGGTTCATTCTCACATCTGCCTGGGAATGTACTTTTTCCTTTTCTTCCTTCCTCCTAAATAAATGCCTTTGTACACTTCTATGCTTTCACCCTCCTTGCTTCTGGCACACTGTGCTCTGGAGTGAATTTTCTCTCCAGAAACACGAAGAACCCACAGTGAGGGAACTGAGGCACAAGCCCCCACGGTTACATAACTTTAAACAAAATGACATAAGAGGAAAACAATTTGACCTCAAGTTAAATGATATAAACTGGAGTTGAATTCCGAAGTTTATTTCTGTTCAGGAAATCATCACCCAGCTTCTAAATAAAGACCCAGAACACTTCTAAGGAAATGATCATCTGTATACATTTATTCGTTTCTTCATTTCCCAATGTGCTTATTCCAGTTCTGGACCTAGAGTCTGTCATTGCAGCTCAGGCACAAAGTAGGATAGAACCCTGAAGAGGACAGCTGCCCATTGCCGGACACACTCACACACACACACACACGCACGCACACGTACACGCACATGCAGAGTGCAACAGTAGACAAGCCAAGGAGCCTAATATGCACATCTTAGAAAGAGGGAGAAGACCCACCCAAACATGGGGACAACATGTGCTCTTCACATGGACGGTGACGGTCATCAAGAAGAGAGTTTTTTTGGTCATATCAACATTTAAGTATTAAACAACAAAAATTCAGTTAATTTTGAAGATCCAATTGACTTTATCCAGTTAATCCTGACCCAGGCAGCATCTTCTCTAGAAAGTAGAAAGATGATACAAAAGGATACAAAATGAAATGCTTTTATAGGCAGAAAAAGTGGGCACAAGATAAAGGACGTGGCAACTATTTAAGATTTAGATAGGCTACCCACGAGGAAAGGAAAAAAGGTTTTGTGGCAGATTTTCTCATTTTCACTTGTGAAACGGGAACGGTGCTGTCACTGGTGCTGAACAGAACATTTCATACTGACCAGTTGGGACTACACCCCTAGGGGAGAATGAGACTGTAGAGGACTTGAAACTGCAGTTAACTTAGGTATAAAGTCTTGGTGGGCTCAGACCAAGTTCCTCTATTTGGACCAGTCATTTTCTTTTTTAAAATAACAAAATGACAGTACAAAAAGAAAAAAAAAGAAAAAAAAAGACATTATTTGAGGACCTGTCTAGTTTTTTTTTAAACCTGTGTTAAAAGGGTGTTTGGAAGAGATGACCTCCATACACATACCTTGGGCCTGTCCACTATTGCTGCTTCGTTTTATTTTTTTAAGGAAAGCCATGGCAAAATTAAGATAAATAGGCAAACAGGAGGGAAGAGAGAGGTGGAAGCAGCATTTTTATTTATCTTATTTAGTTGTTCATCTTGGTTGTTTTCCTAGGTCTTGAACCAGGGATCTTAGTAGAGGAGACGCGTAGGCAGGAGTAGGGACCTGGGGGCTCTGGGAGGGTCTCTGAAACAAAAATCCCTGGGAGAAATAGAAACTGCTGACCTAAGCAGGAAAGCAGCACAGGAGCAGCACAGCCAGGACCCGGGGGAGGTATTTCTCCTTGTCCCTCTATGAGGGGAGCAACTGGGCGACAACCTGTGCCTTTAGCATCTGGTCACATTAGGATGTATGGATGTATGTGGACTTCACACAATGAAATAAACTGCTAGGACCCAGGGCACATTTTTTATCCCTTTGCAAGAACGAAGAGAAAACAGAACAGAAATGAAGAAAAGTTCCAGTTCCTTCCTACATGATATCACCCTTGTTTTCTGTCCACATAGAGAGACAACTATAAACAGATTGACAACCCATGTGAAAGGAAGAGACTATCAGTGTCAGAATTAGAATAAATGATATGTGACAAAATGTCATATAGTTACATGCTAGCCCCAATTCTTTGCCTAGAATTGACCATCCTTCCTCTGAATTCATCACCCAGACACAGGCAGAGAACTTGAGGCCATGTAGTCTTGCAGCCTCTTCTTTATTAGAAGTTGTTGACTGCTGGATTACAAATGACTGCATAATACAATTTTAAAGAGACCGGATCGATCAACTTCTACCCAAAGGAAAAGAAATGTTTAAATAAAAAAAGGAAGGTTATGGTTGGATAAGAGTGGGTATCTCTCAAAACAGAGGACAACCAATGAAGTAGATGAGATCCCTGCTCTCTGACATCAAGAAGAAAATGAATCATCATAGGTTCAGGTTGGTTAGTTCCCTTAAAGGCTCAAGTTGGGCATCGCAAGGCTCTTACGCTCTTGAGACTGTTCCTCATGATTCTATTCCTTTATTTATCTAAGAGGATGATTGCATATAGCTACAATGTCCACTTAAAGATTATTTTTACATTATTCTTGCATCTATTTTTTCTCACCATGTTTGCTTCAAGGTCGTACCAGGACTGTTCCAGGCCTGAACAATCCTCATAGGATTCCTTCTCCAACTATAGTCCTGCTGTCTCAATGTTCCCCCGAGAACACATTCGTCTTTAAAACACCTCCATAATTCCTCTGCTGAGAGGAATCCAAATTTCTGGACTAGACATTCAAGGTCATTCACTGTATAACTTCAAACTCAACTTTCAACCTTCTTGTCTCTATTCTCCTGTGTTTCTCTAAAAAGGGACCACTAGCAAGAGTATACCTGTCCATCCTCCCAATTTTATGTAATATTTCATAATGAAAGAGAGTCTATGCTATAGGGATGTGAGCCCCAAAGAGGCAATAGACAGGTGAGAGTGAATATTATTTCCGCTGCTTCCTAGCTCCATCTATAACATTCATTTATTTATTTAATACTTTTCTGAGCCTGCTTTCTCAACTTTAAGTTAGAGATAATCATTTGTTTGCTATTAGCTTATTTGTGGATTCAGAAGCTACTGAACATAAAAAAATCTGGCACATAGTAGGGGCACAAATTAAATTTGTTATTTTGCTTTCACTCTTCTACACTCCCTTTAACACAGCCAACTCGCATTGGAGGCCTTTGTTTAAATTTTACTCATTCCATGGAACTTTTCTAACAACATTAGCTATGGCTGAATTTTATTTCTTCTAAAACCATTTGGTTAATTTTGGAAATAATTTACTGGGCACTTACCACTTTACATTAATTGCTTTTTCATGGACATATAGTATAGGTATTCAACGAAATTGAAAGTGACTGTTCTCTTGCCTCAGTTTTCCCCCACCTAAGACTTCCACATAAAGTCACCATAATTGGTACTTAAACCAATCCCAATAATTCAGGAAATATTTAAGATGCTCTGATCCTTCATATAATGATCACTTTCCCTGCTAATATGACCTACATGATGTCTCCAGTATTTCTTGGAAAGCCTTCCTGAAAACATGAACCTAACCTGTCAAATCAGAGGTTAAACTAGATGCTTTCCAACTCCTTTCTTCTGCATTCACAAGACCTAGTTTTTAATCTGTTTAAATTTGAAATGTCAAGTTCAATATCCCCCAATTCTTACAAATATGCTTCAGTCAAAGCTTGTGTGTATGAATCTTGATCAGGGCACCCACTTGCTAATCCAGGCATTGTGTAGGAATGAGGTCCAAACTATGAAACCCTGATCAGTGGTCTGGATTGTACTACCAGGAGAGACACTCTTTCCAGCATGGTCCCAATGTGCAATGACCAACAGCTCTTCAAAGTTCCCACCTCTGTGCTTGTAGCACTAGAATGACCGTATTTCCTTGAGACAGAAACAAGACGTTGGGATGGCAAAAATTGGAATGGGTTTATGCATTGACAGCTAAGGGGAGGGGAGAAGGTGGAGCAATCTGAGCAGGATCAGAGTAGACAAGGTAGCAACAAGTAAGTCCTATGTGATGCCTATTGGTGGTCACATAGTAACAGTGTGTGCTCCAGTGGCAGGGTTTCATACAAACTGAGCTAGTGCAAGGAATTTTGGCACCTTAGATGAAAAACAAATTTAGCGTCCCTATAAGGCCCATTCTAAATGGTCTGCCTGAAACGCTTTAACCCATCTAGTGCTGGAAATGCTCAATAACCCCCATATGCCAGGAATAACCCCTGTTTTGCTTACCTGCAGCTTGGCTACCCATCAACGTTCTTCTCCCTTCAAAGAAACAGGCAGATGGATATGGTGGGGAATCCTTTTCCCACACGATTCCTGTTTCCTCACAAGGAGTATGAATAGCAGTAGTGGCCATGCCCAGAGCCAGCAAGGGCCATCTTTAAAGGGGGGCAAGAGGGCTTTTTGTGTCCCTGCAATGGACTGGGCTCATGGCAACTGAACTGCCTTTTTTGCCCACCGTTAAAGACGACTCTGATTTAGTAAAAATAAAAAAGGGCAAAACTGAACATTTATGTAAAAATGATAGGCTAGTCAGGAAATAACTTAAAAAATGATACTGTCATGTTTAAAACAGTGTATATGGTCAGCCTGCCTAAGCACCTGCTGGCATCCTTCTGTGCCAGCCAAACACCTCTTACTGGCTGTGGTCTCCACTGCAAACACAGGGTATAGTCCTTTTTGAGGACAGACGCTCCTTCTTCGCCATCCTGTCTTTAATGCTATTTGCTAAGCAGATATAATTATAGGTGTCACATACCACTTGGTTCTTTCAAAGGGAATGAGTAAGCTGTGAGCAGCTAAGCACCAAATCAAGACACGAGTGGACACATTCCATAGGCAGTGTGTTCCAGTCTCCTCTGGCCCTTCCAAGATATTTTGCTTTTCCAGCTATGGAAAAGGAGTTTCTAAAAAGCGAAGGTCTGACTACTGAACTTGCTGAGTGAAAAATTTGCATAGAAGATTCAATGGCAAACTCAAGGTGGCTTTGTGAGGCTAGGGTACATCAGAGGCTGCTTTGTGGCAGGCAAGCAAGTGGACAGACATCAGCTTTGATGCAGGTGGAAACTCTGGAAACTCAAGGCTCTCACCCACCCCTGACATTCACTGTTCTGTGACCTTGGGAAAGTCACTTATCCTTGTGAGGATTAATGAGTTAATCTCAGGGGAAGTACTTTGAGATCATTGGCTGACAGGTGCTGTATAAGTACAAAGTATTATTATTAAAATGTCACTGCACTGGCTGAGCTTGCTCTTGAGGACACAGAGGCAGGAATGACAGCCGGGCTGAACGGATAAGGCTTACATAAGACAAGGCAGTAGAGACTGCCACAGAGCCCCCCACCCGAATCAGTACTCCTCTGACTTGTCTCTGGACAAGGGTAAATTTTATTTTTCCTAAAACTAACTGTGCAAAACAGTTTTAGCTGCAAGCCCTGTACCCATAGATCTTCCTGGTTCTTACCATAGCCTTGGAAGTAAAGGCCAGAAAAACTTATTTTAACTCTCCAGCACTCTCATCTACCCACAATAAATCCAGAAAATTCCCTGAGTTTTCTCATACATGAACAGAAATGCAAATATAGAGAATATAGATAAGCCCAGTGTTTCAAACAAAAATAGTAGAAATTCAAACTCCCTTCACCAGAAAATCTTCCATCTTGTTTCTATATCTCCTTTTTAGTTTATCTTTGTTTCTAGATCAAGAAAAGCTTGAAGAAACCAGTTACTCTTTATGAAAATTCCTAATACAGTTGATAGCTTTCATTAATAAAGTTATTACCAGTACATAGTAGATATTCAGTTTCTGATGAGTGAATGATTTGTTGTCAGTCAGCCTGAGTATCAAAATTCAAAGCTTATCAAAATACTAAATAATCAACAAGCAGTTATTGAGTGACAGGTCTTTTGAAAGAGCCCCTGAATGAAGGACTTAATGGCTCTCCTCAAAGAACACATTGTATTTGGGAAGAGACATGATTCAAGGAATTGGTGGGATAGGATTAAACTTGGAGGGAGAAGGAGCATTTGCAGGGATGGAAAGACAGTTTTGTTTTAATTGGGGGTGGGTTTAACAATAAGAAAGTTAGAGTCACGGAGATCAAGGCAAATATATGTATATAAATACTCAGTAGGAGAAGTTCTACAAGTAGGGATCTATAAAGGTCCTCAGCATATTACAACCGGGTAAGATTTGTGAGTGGATCAAAGACGGATCACTAGATCTAAGTGTCTACCAATTACCAGGAAGAACGCTTCCACTGAGAGGAAGAGGGCCTGGTGATCTTTGTTGCATGTGTTCACCATTATGACCTCCCAGGAGGCAAAGATTCTAAGAGGAGTTGCTACCCAGTATGGCCTATTCTGCACTTTTGTACACCAAGAGAATGCTAGCTAGCTACTGTCTGAAAAGTAAGCCAGTTCCAAGGAGAAACATGAATCTCTCTGTTCATTTAGGCTGCTGTCCATAGTAGCTCACCTTAATGGAGATCCAACCTTAATAGGGCATAGAGAGAGGGCAGGCTGCCCAGCTCTGGAGAGCAAGGGGGCTGGCCTCTGAGATTTTCATGCAGAATGAGATGCTTCCGTGGAAAGCTCTAAGTTGGACAGAAAAATAGTTCACTATTAAGAGCTGTGTGTGGTCAATTGCTCCCAGATTATATTTTTAAATTATTACTTTAGCAGCATTGTTCTTATCTGTGTGCCTTTCCTTGGGAGACTTTTGAGAGTTTTTCACAGAGACACTACACAAATTGCTGGAAAGACACAAAAGAACCCCTGATTTAGGGAAATGAGTCTTCTCACCTCCTTTATGCAGCCCCCTGCATCTTCCTCCATTAAAGAAGTGAACTCTTTCTCTGTTGATCTGGTTCCCTCACAAATCTCAGGACATTTGTCAGCTTTACGCAACCTTTCTCTCCCAAAGAATCCTTTCCTTGTTATCCACCTGAGCCTCAAATCCTCAATACTGCAGTATGTGATTAATTGGATCAACTGATTTTTTTCTAGGATATTAACAACCATTAATATCCACCTTCCCCATAGCAATTTTACTTTAAAGATCATATCAATATGTTTCACTAAAAAGGAATACAATACAATGTGGGAATTTTCGAAGACCAAACAGGTGTAACAAGTATTTAGGGTAGAGACAGTTATTAATCACGGCTTCTTGGTAACCAGTAGTGACTAGAAGACAATACTTTCAGGTACAGGCACTGAAAACTTTCTAACCAACTCCTCCAATTTACGGATATAATCGGGGTGCCAGGTTAAATAACACTCCAAGGACACACCGTTGATTAGCAGCAGAGTCAGAACTCAAATTCAGGATCTGAATCTCAGACTGGAATTATTTCCACAGGATCAGGTTGTTCTGCAAACACCATTCTCTACCTGCCTGGCTGTGAGACCTTGCAAGAGAAGACCTTCCATCTCTGGGTTTCTGTTTCACACCTGTAAAAAAGGAGTTGGGTTAACAGGTCTTTGAAAAGAAGGATTCTTTTAGCTCTCGGTATTCTGATTCTGTATACTTGGAATCACACATATGTGTAGTCCATTCATCTACATATTTAAAGCCTGGGGAATTTGACTATCATTTCTTCAAGTTTCCCTATGCCATGATGCTTCACTCCTGGTATTATGGTCTTTAGCATGTCAATGATTTAAATACAAGGACATTTTCTTGGGCCTTCATTGTTTCAGAGTGAAATTGAAAGAGGAAATCCAGCTGTTTATATGCAATATGCAGCAATTATGAAGTTCATTTCCAGAAGCCACTGTAACCATGGCAACCTATAATTCTGGAAGAATAGAGACAGGCAGTAGACTGACTTCCAGTGGGGCCAACTTTAACCAGACAGGGCTCAGGAAATGCTGATGAGGAGCCTGAGCTATTTACTTTAAGTTAGAAGCAGTTTTTGAAAGTCGGCCTCCCTTAATCCATAACTTCAGTCCTTCTTTAAAGTTCAATAGTGGGTGAAACTCAAATTTTTGGATTTACCCAAGTATGCCCTAGAGGGCTAAATAGTTCAAATGAAACAAGAGCCAGCATTGTACTGATGTTTATTTCATAACCCCTTAAACACCAAACTCAAAGTCATAACATCAAACTGACTGAACTTTTAGCGTGTGTTGCAAGAACCTAGGAAAGTTCAAATGAGAACCAGAGAACCCAGTCTCTTGATATACCATGTTTCTGAGTGCACATAACTTCTTTGATATTTCAAGAAAAAGAAGGATAACATTCATGTTACATTGGATGATTTTGTAATTTATTGACATCACCCTGGCAGAATGGAAGCAGGAATTGATGAAGGGATGAGGGTACTATGGTGTGGGCATCTACAAAGCAGGGATGTGGTCGCTTAGAGCCAGAAATTGTCTAAAACAATTTGGTCAGTTTCCTAAGTTGATTATGTTCTTATCACCTCTATGTGTATCCCCTTTCACTAAGAATGCAAATTTCTAGATGCTTTGAACCTGACAGGACAATGGGCAGCTAAGGGTCAAAACTTAAATGCACACAACTCCATCTGCACCCTGAGACATGCATGGAGATGAAATAAATGCTAACGGACTGCAAGCTGCAGAGGCATCAGAATTGGATTTTTGCTATTTCTGCCTCTTTTGACTCTGTCTTTGATCCTGTGGGCTGCATGCTGGGAATGTGTGAATGCCACAGCTCACAGAGCTGCATCTATGAGGAAAAGTGAAAGGAAGCCTCCATCTACCAGCCAGGTTATCTTCTTTGCAATACCCACCAGGGTTAAAATTAGGGTGCATTCCAAGTAGGGTGAGGTGCCTTCCTTTCAGTTGGGAGTATTATTTTTCACTTATTTGCCTGAATGATGAGTAGAACTTTTTGAACTTTCCTAAGCATCAGGAAGACAAAATCATAAGTAATCCCTGGGTTGAGTTAACTGTCAGTCTGGGTGCAGCCATTAGAACTGAGATGCAATTGAATAAGAAACAAGAGGGGTTTGATTAGGTCAAGATGTGGGCATAAAGGGAGGTAAATATAAAGTAAATACACACGAAAATTTTCAAGTTGGTCTTAAAAAGAGGACACCACCTGTAGTTCAAAAGGAAGACCTCCCCAAATGATTCATATGTTTTGGACCCCCATGTTTCCCTTGTGTGGACTCCTGACAGCTGTGACTATATTTACCAAAAGTCCTGTGCTCCTTCTGTTCCTTCTGTTCCTTCCAGGTTGGCCTGCTGTTCTACCTCTTCCATGTCCTGACTCTTAAGTCAAATTGAATTTGCCCCACAGAAGTTCATGGAAAGGAATACAGGCTTTGAAAGCTAAGAGTCCTGGCTTCACCACTAGACTCCCAGACCCAGAACAATTTACCTAAACTTTCTATATTATGTGTGTGTGTGTGTGTGTGTGTGTGTGTGTGAACATAATAACAGTGACTGCTAGATGGGAGCAAGCCATTACTGATGGTCATGACATATATTTAACCCCTGTCTACACCAGAATTCATAGGATCTGTAGAAAACAGGCTCTACTACAGTGTTAATGAAAGGAAAGATCAGGAGCACAGGAAACCAGAAATGGGAAGCACATTCCACAAATAAGTTAAACCAGTCTCAAAGAAACAGGGTAGAAGATGTCATTCTCTCATATATAAAAGAGTAAAATGCAATAAGCCTAGTTTAATGCAAAGAGCATAACACATGGGCTCATAACTCTAGATTCAAATGAGTTGGAATAACAGGGTTGGTGATTCTGCACACCACTAACTGGTGTGTCCTGGGACAAGTCCATTGATTTGGTAGTTAATGGAATGCTTCCATGAGTGAGTTTTTGGTTAATCAGAGATTTTTGAATGACTTATCACTGGAAAAACTGAATTATCACTATTGCCAAGAGGATACTAAGAAGAACCCCAGGGTAAACAGGAAATGATTGATAAATCAAATTAAATTTGAGGATTCCTTTTAAAAAAAAAAGGAAGGTGCAGGCAGGAATGAAGGCAAGCAAGAAGGCAGGCAGGAAGAGAGAGGAAGAAGAAGCATTTTTGTGTACTTTATTTAGTTGTTGCCCCTGGCCCTTGGAGGCTGTGGGTAGAAATGTTAAACTACAAAGCTGTGTTGAGGGATTCTTAAAGAAAGGGTTGAAAAAAAAGGAGAGCTAATTATCTGGGTGAGTGTGGGGGTTAAGTACAGGGCATGGGGAGAAGAAAATCCAAGATAAACTGAGAGATCACTGAAAAGATAAGTTTGGCTGCAATGGAAATTTCTTGAGGAAACGTTTCTCCAAGTAAAGAATCTTAAGCACGTAGTAGAAGCTAAATACATATTATTTTATATGGAATGGAAGATCATGAAAACTTATGTCAGGGGATATAAAACTAATGTTTTAATCCACCCACCCCTGCCAATTCACATCAGACCACATTATTCCCCATTCAAGGTAACTCATGCTATATTAGTATGGGATAAACATTTCCATGTTTTTCATGCTTGTATGGACACGTGAGTAAGAGTATATCTAAACAAAGATACATTATATAGATACAAATACATACATGGGTGGGTCACTATTGTAAAATAAGATTGTTTCTGTATCTTTTTTCATTCATATAAATCCCTTTTAATCAGCTCTTCTACTATCAAAGAAGCATTTTTAATGGCTGCATACTATTCTATAGTATGTATAGTGTGTGTGTACCATAATTATACAATCATTTTGTTTATTTCTTAGTACTCACCACCCCCAAGGATCGTTTGCTTCTTGAATTGCTTTCTATATTTCAAAATCATGTGAAGCAAATACTCTTGTGCAAATGTGTGTAAGTACTAGTTAGTTTCTATCTATGAGGTAGATTCCTATAAGTGGTGTCACTACAGCAAGACACATGTGCATTTTTAATGTTGATGGATTATGTTTGACTGTTTTAAAACACTACCCATTCGCATGTGTACATGCTTTAAATAAATTGCTTTTTTTCCTACATCTTTCTCAGCATTAGCTATTATGATTCTTTTTGTTCATTTTTTTTTTTTCTGGTCCTAATGTGATGTCATTATTAGTTTAGTTTGCATTTTCCTGAACCATTAGTGAATTTCAGCATCTTTTCACGTTTCTCAGTCATTTGTAATTTCTCTACTGCCAATTTCTTGTGCATAAAGATTGTTCATTTTATGTGGGTTATTTGTCTTTCTCTTGTCAGAAAATCTTGTATTTTAGACACATTAACCTGGGCATGTTCTTGGCAGAATCGCCTGGAGGAGGGAAAGATGGGACCATCAAGAAACAATCACATTGGTCTGAAAATGAGGTGATGTGAGCCTCCTCTAGGCTTGGGTCCTTGGCAATGTAAAGGATTGGCTGGGGAAATGTTTTGAAAACAGGAACAACGGGATCCAGGAATTGATTGGATATGTCTTCAGTGAGAAGGGGTGGGGAGAGAGGGCTTGGCAAGTCTGGTAGTTGGGAAATCAGTCATCATATTTTAAAAATAGGGAATTCAGAGGAGGAGCAAGAGTTATGGGATAGAAGAGTTTAATTTACAAATGAGATGAGTTTGAGGCAGCAATGAATCATACTGATGCCAATTAAACTTGCAGGACTAGAATCTGGAAGGGTCAAAGATTTTCAAACATATGGAAGAGTTGCATGAAGAAGAGGGAGGCAGGGGATGAAGGTGGCAGATTTTTCTCAATCACGGGGAACAGAAGGAGGTGCAAAATTCAGGAAATAGCTACTCAATATGTCTTAAAACATCTCAGACCATGTCTGGTCACAGAGGGAGCAGCATAGAAACAGTATGTGAAAGAACAATTGCTCTTTAGAAAGGGATTGTCAGATTTCACACATAAAATATAGGATTTGCCATTAAATCTGAAATTTAGATTAACAATACGTATAACCTTTTAGGATAAATATGTCTCTTTCAGTATCTGGGGATTACTTGTAGTAAAATAATTAATAATAGGGACATACTTATCCTAAAAATATTCATGGTTCATCTGAAATTCAAATTTAATTGGGCATCTCTGTTTGATCTGGCAACCCAACTTTACGGCTTAATACACGAGGGCTCTTATCCTTGCCTTGCCATGTCTTAGGTTTGCAATGCCAAGCAATCACTTCACCATCTTTAAAGAAAAAAGCTATTCTTTGGGACTGAAAAGCTTTTCATGACAATATTCTAGGGAGTGAAATCCCTGACATTCACTTCACTAGCACTTTAGCTATCCATAACAATACAATGATTTTTGATGTCCATTCATATCTAGCCACTCTACCAACAAACACTTACTGAGCATATGTCATGTGTAAAAGGTATCTGGTAGAGTGTTCATAATAACGACCCTGAGGTAGCTTGGACATCATAGTTACTGAAGAAGCATGTAAGATTCAAATTATGTTCAGGAGATTTAATTGTTGAAATGTATGTTATTGCATGTCACTTAAAAGAATATCTCTTCCGTATATTTACCAAGTTTCTGTGAAGTAGAATATTAATCGAATCTCAGTAAATCATATTGTTTAGGGTCATTGTGGGGAGACGTCACTGTAATAACCAATGCTATGTTTATCATTCCTCAATCAACTTATAGTCCTTAAGGATTGTACAAATCTCCTTTCTGTTGATTGCATTGGATGAAATATCTCTTCATTCTCCTTGAAATATTTAATTACTAATATTTATTGACCACATATATACAGTAGATATCTATCTCTAAGCTCTATCAACAAATTTATTTAAGGAGTAACTGTGACCATACCATTTTGCAAATGAAGTAATCAAATCACAGAGACCTTGTATCACTCACCAAAGACCCATAGGAGAAAATAACTAAGCAGGTTCCAATCCCAGCTGTCATGACTCCAAGGTTCACACTCATAGCTGCAGCACTTGATTCAGTCTACTTCAAGAAAGGTATGCCAGATAAAACAGAATGGTCAGTGCCTCAACTAACATTCAGAGGAAGACTCTAATCTTTGAGGAATTCTGAGACATTTGAAGTCTCAGAAATAACAGAACTGGGGTTCTGTCAGAAGCTAACTGGGATGAACCACAGTGATTCCAAGATCCATTAGCAGAGTCAGATGGGCAGCAAAGAGGAAAGGGAGTTGAAGACCGTAGAGCTGGCATCAAATCCTAACCGGGCAGGTTGCAAAGGGCTCTCAAAAGACAGATATTATGTAGGAGCACTCCATGTCAGGGATCACCCCAGCATCCAGGGGCCAGGGGGTCTATCTGACTTTTCTGATCTAGGATGAATAACTAGGTTCTGCTTTCCTTCCTGTCTGTCATGATGGATACAGCCAATAAGCATTACTGAGATAGACAGGACAGACAGACACCCTTAAGGCAGCACATTAACAGGTGCTGAAAATAAAATGCATGTGGTGCAGATGCAGTTTATGATAGACTATGCTCATAATCATGAGATTTAAGTTAGGATACAAAGATACAATCAAGTCTCCATAAATACCTTTAATTGAATCAATTATATTTCTGAAAAAAAAACATACAAAAAATTAAAATACACAACTAAATACTCTGGATCATTTCTATAAAAAAGGAAGCACATGTGTTTGCCACTATGCCACAGTCTTCTCACAACAATGCCTGTGCTGTACAAAGAGGTTGGAACTCTTACATTTTGATCATCAAATTGATTGGCCGACACATTGCACCACAACCCTCTGCTTTTCTAAACAAAATCATTGTCTTCTGGAGGAGTTATCATAAAGTCACATAGAAGTAACTCTCATTCTCCCCCATTTCCTCTTAAGCATCACCAAAGTCAGTGCTTTTTTTTTTCCTTCTCTATGTCATTTTGATGGTTATAATAGTCAACTATCCATCACTTGTTTCCACAAGTTGCTAATCCATATTAAAGGGCACCTCAGCTAAGCGGACACCTGGTGATGGAGGAAATCTCTGCTATATCGGCTTTCACAAATAGGACATCACTCAGCACAGGGCGAGAATAGCACATTGCAGCCCATCAGAGTGTAAGTGGATGGACAGGAGACAGATGTTGGAGGGACAGCAGTGGGTGCCATGACTGAAGGTGTTAGCAATTGTTGAGAAAGGGAAGCCTCAACCTGGCTATTCTCAGGCCCCAAGGACTGTGTGGTCAGTAATAGCTAACCTGCTGCCTACTTAGCTCCCTCTTCTTTCTTTTCTCTAAACTGGGCTGACATACAGATTTTATTCAGCAGTATTTGTAGAACTCTTCCAATGTGGCAGGCACTATTTCAGAGACTGAAGCACAACAGAATTCAATTTCTGCCTTTATGGAATATTTATTATAATGCATATGAAAATAAATTCCTAACAACTTTTCATTCTCTCTAAAAACAACAGCATGTTTAAAAAATCACTTGTATATGAATGCTTTTCCTTAAAAACTGAGACTGACAAGTAGTTTTTTCTATCAGATTGGTGTTGTCATGCCGGAGACTCTACCCTCAGTATTTTACCCCTTTTGCGGAAGGAAGGAACTCTACTACTGCAAACATGTGTCTAGAATGGCCACTTGTGGAAGAGTGATTCTTTTTTTTTTCAAGTTTGCATTCATAAGTAGAAGCAATAGAGGGAAGAATACACTTGCATACATCATGATTATTTTTAAAAATATGTCATTTGTTTTTATCAACTATCTGTGCTGTAGGTAGAGACATGAGAAGTACTGATGGTCTTTATTTCTCTATTTCTTTTAGCCAACGGAAGAAGTGACCTGAGAGTGAACCTGGTGGAGTCGCTGAAAAAGTTGCCACATGTCGCTGAAAAAGCTGAGGATCCCTAAATCAGTGGGAAGATGAAATTAGAGTTCACAGAACCCACCTCCGACTTCCTAAGCTTACAGATAAGGAAACCGAGGCCGAGAGTAGTTGCCGTAACTGATCTGACAGCCTCAGAGATAATTTGTAACAGGTTCGGGAGAAAATCGATCTCCTTTGAACCTCAGTCCCGGGTCCTCTCAATTGCATCACATTCTCCCTCCTATTAAAGAGAGATCACCTATAAATCACACTCACGTTAGTAGGAATGCGGTTCTGAGCCAAGGCAGGAAGCCAAGGCAGAGCAGTAAAAGCTGCTGGCTGCAAAAGATGATTAAGGAGCCAGCCATCGGGCATTCGCCACAAGTGCCTATCCATGAGGGCCCTAAATCACCACTCTACGTGTAACCAATGGAGGAAAATGTATTTACCAGGAAAACGCTGAATGCAATTCCAAAGGATATTTTGATAAGCAACCTAAGAGTGTCTAGAAGACACAGAGACCCTTGTGGACCAGGCTCATTGTGGGATCAGCTCCAGCCTTCCCTCATCTTCACCGCCTTGAGCACCACTCACCTTCTGCTCCAAGTAAAGACTTTCTCTTGCAGGAAGATTAAGAAAAGAAGACATGTAATGACTAACTCTTGAAAGAAGAGGGCATTTTGACTTGCCTAGTTAACCAGATAGTGGGTGATTGTCTTTGCTAAGAAGCTACCTACCAAGGGTAAAACAATAGTGATGCAGGGAAAATTGCTTATACTGACTGTCCTTGCCCCAAGGCTGACCTAACAATGGTCTCTTGGCAGTCAGCATCCTTTGGCATCCAGTATATTTTTCCTGGTTCTCAGGTGCCTGCCAGGAGTTTTCAGCTCCCAAAGCAAGATAAGACCAGTTTCAGCACATTTGAAAGAAAAACCGTATGTATCAACTCAGAGAAGGAAGAGAGAATGGCTACACTTCTTAAATTCATATTTCAAATGAACAGAGGAATTAAAGACTCAGGATGATTGTGTTTGGCTCAGATTTGCATAGACATGAGGTCTGAGCCTGTCTGCTTTTTCTATGCTCTTCTACTCCACATTCTCTGAGGTTTAAAAATAATAATAGTGC
Organism: Solenodon paradoxus; assembly: GCA_004363575.1. Taxonomy (NCBI): domain Eukaryota; kingdom Metazoa; phylum Chordata; class Mammalia; order Eulipotyphla; family Solenodontidae; genus Solenodon; species Solenodon paradoxus. The sequence continues at coordinate 2,470,209 of RJWH01000009.1, forward strand.
AAAGAAACTATATCCTCGTGGGACCAGTTACACATATACATACACTGTGATGTCTGGGATTAGAATATATGCCCTGAGTTTTTACCTCTTGACGAATTATAAAATGGTTTCCTACTTGCCTATTTTTAATTTTCAAAGTAATAAATACATATATAAAAAGATAAAATATCAAAATATCACATAGCTGGAGACATCGCACACAAGTTTGCTCTATAAGAATTAAACAAAAATCTTCTCAATAGTATATGTTCAGGAAAGATTTCCAACTTTTATCAAGTTCTCAAAAGATCCAATTTTTCTCTATTGCTATAGCCTCCCTGGAATCCAAACCTTGTTTTCTCCTTCAAAAGAGGAATTTGACTAGGTTTAAGAGGGAACCACATCACCCCCTTATTCTAAGCATTGACCTTAATTACTTTAAACCAATCTCATGTTCCTTATTTTATTTTTTTGGAGAGAAGTACAAGATAGATAAGACAAAAAAGAAATTCATCCTCAGTCTAAAATGAACATGAAACAAAACTGTTTAGTTTGGCGAAAGTTCTGATTCAAGCAGGCCCAAGGAGAGATGACCCTGAGCTGAAGTCAGCACCTTACATATGAGAGTGGAGAGAAATTGTTAAAATGTATTATTTCTTGGGTACACCATCAATTAGCTACCAGGTCAGCTTTTTCTTGAAACCTGAAACTCAGCACTCATCAATATATGTCAATGAATTGTTTTATTTTCTTTTGTTTTTAAGTCACTTTGAGGTTAATGTCTCCTCCAATGCAAGCAAATGAAACTTAAGGTGTTTTTCCCACCCAAGATCTATTAAATAAATGTGTCTTGGTTTACCAGTTGCTATAATTTTATATCTAAGGCATACATGTTAATTCTACACATAGAATAATAGCAACCACATGCAGTTCTGTATTATAGATTTTCTACATCTGTATCAGAATCTTCACTGTGAAGATAAACAATTGCACCTAATATTCTACTGGTACCTGGTTCCTAAATCAGGCTCTTCCTTTTCTCCTCTTTCTAGATATACATAAATTTATTTTTAAATTTAGTTTAGTTCCCAAATGTTAATAACGTCTGTTGGCCAGTAACAATGTTCTTCATTCCTCCAAACTAGGAAGTTAACCCTGGCTGAAACAACCTCAGCCTTATCTACATCAAATTGCTAAGTGCTTGGCTCTTTATTTTCCTTCTATAGTTGCATTTTTAGTGGCCTCTGCTCCCATGACATGATGATGACTTTGGGATCATTCACGGTGTTTAAACCTTTCAGGAACATTTTCCACTTGAAGAATCCTCTTAAAGTTAATATACATCATTGAGCATGATTATCCAGGCTTAGAGGAACAATACACAGAACAATATGGCCTCGGCAGAATTTGCTGGCAATCTTGCCCATGTCTCTAAGTTCGCATTTTCAATTCAGTTTTAGATTTGTTGTTGACTGGAATACTCTGTCTTTCTCTTCCATCTTTTGGAATCAAAATCTTAGGGTTGGAAGGGACTTGTAAGATCATCCAAACCAGTGATTCTCAATCTTTCTGGGGATCACAATTTGGACTCTATCAATCAAACCAATATCAAGGAGAATTGCCTGGGGAATGTCTTATACACAGTGGCTCAGACCCTACTCTTACTCAGGGAACATATGCAAGTTTGAAAAGATTCCCAAGTGACTCTAATGTGCATTCTGACTTTAAATCACTGAAGAATCAGTTTAAAAACCATTTAAAGCTCTAATTAGCCTTATAAATTACTTCTGACTACATTTGAATAACTTCAGAAATAGGTAATCTACTACCTTTTGAGACAATCTATCCCAGTTATGGACAATTACTTTAGAAGCATTTATCTTGAGCCTATAATCTAGTTTGTGGTAACTACTAGCCATCATTTTCTCATTCAACCCTTCAGGATATGCACAGAAGTCAATTCCATTTTCCACACACTATCTTTTCAAATATGAACACGAGTTATTATGCCCCAACCCTTTGAGTCTTTTCTTCTCCCTTTTCTTCAGGTCCTTTTTTCCCATCATTTACATCATGGCTCCTAGTGTCCTCACCACCACTGACATTTTCATCCTCTATGCCCCACCTTTATTTTTGGCACAAGCTAACCTACTTGAATAGCAGAGATAAAAAAAGAAATAGAGGTGATTATCAACAGCAAATGAATTTAAGTCTTTCAACCTTGTAGTGGATTGACTGTGGACTTTGAAAAAAAGTCACATTCTAATCCTCAAATTCTGCATTACCTCATTTGGAAAAGTTACCTCATTTGGAAAAGGGGTCTTTGCAAATACAGTTAAAATTAAAGATCATGAAATAAAGAAATCATCAGAATTAGGCGTGGATAAGATCTAAGTTTAAAAGTAAGTCATAAGACATAAGAGGACAAGGTCATGGGAAGACAAAGGCAGCTATTGGAGGGGTGCAGTGAGCCAGGTGCTCCCTGGAAATACTCGTAGCTGGGGAAGACAATTGACGGCTTCTTCTGTACTCTTCTGCGAAAGTACCATTCTGCCAACATCTTGTTTTCAGTCTAGGTTCTGGCCAAAGCCAAAACTGTGAGAGGACACACTCCTGTTGTTTTCGATGACCAACTTTGTGATAATCTGCTATGACAGTCCTGAGAAACTAATACATGTCATAACATCTAGAACATAGAGGCTAGAAATAACTAAATGTCATTAAATAATCACTCACTGAGTTGTCTGTAAGAACTTTTGATAATCAAGTAATGTATCAGTTTAAACAAAGGAGCGAAAATAGTCTTTTCCTTATTTATCTATTTTAGAGAAAGAGATTTTAGAATAAGGAATGAATTGCATGATTGAAGGGGCTGGCTTCCTGCCACTGCTCTGAGTGAGTTCTGTTTATCTGCTCCTCTCTTTATTCAGTCTGCTGCTAGACTATTGTATTTTTTTTTTCTGCTGTTGTTGTATTGCATTCTTCAGCTCTGTAACTTCTTTGAGTCTTTCTTAAATTTTCCAGTTCCTCTATTTTTCTTGAGTTCAGAGAGCATCTTTATAATTATTTATTTGAACTCTGCTTCAGATAGATTGCTTATGCCTTTTTTTTTACATTCTTGTTCAGGAGTTTAGTTTCACTCTTTCACTTGGGACATGTCCCTCTGTCTTCCCTTCTTGCTTGACTGTGCTTGTGAGTGTGTATTAGTCCACTCGACTGCATCTCCTAGTCTCGTGGGAGCACCCTTGTATGGATGCGCTCCCATATTGTCCAGGAGCCTCATCCCACATGGCTACCTGAGCTAGGTGCCCTGTGTGTTCCCTGTGTGAGTTGCACCCTCTGCTTTGTCAGTGGTGTGTAGGGTTGTCATGATGCTCCGGTGCTATGCAGTGTGTGCGCACAACTGTGGTGTGTTTACGTCGTACTGTGAACCCAGGTCCACTGCAGTGCACTGCTGTGTGGGGACATTGGAGCTGTTCGCCTGTCCTGGCTGCACAAACACGGCTTGTGGGACAGAACGTGAGACTCAGAGATTTTAGGTACTGGGAAATGACACTCAGTTAAGTTGGGTGGAGTTAGAGATGGAGCTCTGAGGGTTCACCCATAATCTTTAATCAATTGAGAGGAGAATTCTAAGATGGAACTCACAGGGACTAGAATTAGCAATTTTGCATAAAGTTGCCAAAATAACACTTGCAAATGTGTCTGATTTACAGATTGTCCCCAAAGCTTCCTACCTCTAAGGCAGATGCTTTAAGAATGTTAAATTGGCACGCCCTGTTGGAATAGTGCTTTGGTCAACTGCTTTCGGCCAGTACACTCCAGGTACATCCCAAGAAGCCCAGTTCACAGAGTTGGGCTGGGGGAAAACAATTAAGTAAAATAAAGTGTTTCTTCCTCTCTCTTCCAGCCTCTCTACCTCTGCTCACCTTCATTCCCACCTACATCGTTGCTTTAAAAAATAATGATAATCATAGTGAATGGGTGATTTTATGATTCTGACCAGTAACCAGCATTGCTATGCTGGGTTCCTGGACCAGTAAGTCTGCGTGGGGGTTCTGTAAGCACGGATTCTCTGCTCTCCCTAGTGCTTAGATTCTCCTGGGTCTTTCCTTCTGCAAACCCTCAATGTCCAGCCTCCAGGAAATCATCTCTGGTATGCAAAAGTGAAAAATTGGGGTACTCGGTATAGGGCACCATGCTCCCTTGCTCCACAAGGAAAATTCCTACAGCTTTGAAATTCCTTCTGGTCACAAATCCTCATGCCCAGAGAGGGGCATCTTCCTCAAGAGAGCTTATCTCTGCCGTTTCTTCCTGTCTCAATATTCTCCTTTTATTCTTTGTTGCAGGGTCTCTACTTGTCTGGTTTTCAGTTCTCCTTCCTTATAAATTATTCCCTATGTAGCATAAATCTGCTGTGTCTGTGGGAGGAGGTGAGTTCAGATTCTTTTTGTGCTGTCATGTTGAACTTATCTTTGAAAAGTTCTTGATATTCCGAATATAAAGCAAATTTTGATGAGGTAATGATACTGAATACACTAATCTTTGTTTCTATTTGAATATAAATCATTGATAAATCTCTTAAAGAGCTGACACACCAGAAAGATTCTCAGCACAGAGAAAAGAGGGACTTCCTAAGAGTCAGCATAAATACAAACAGAACATTTAGAAGCTTTATCACTTTTCTTGAGGTAATACTAAGTAATCAGGTTAGAAGGGTGCTATAGACAGGGCAGATCTTGATTCTGGGTAAGCGTTATGCAGAGTCCCAGTACTATTTAGGGCAAAATACTGAAGTGTGAACTGGATAATTACAGCATTACATGATTCAAAAGTATAAAAATGTTAATGGCTCAAAGGCAGTCAAGAAAGGAAGTTTCACATTTGTCACTGACCTATTCTGTATGTATTTCCTTGTCCACAATATTTTGGAAGGTAGATTGAAATCTTTCTACTTATGAAATTTGTGGTGAATGGACAAATACATCATTTCAGGACCAAAATATATGAATAGATTAAAAGAGTGCATCATTATTTGAGAAACTAGCAACTCCAGAGACGCCTTCCAGTTTTGCACATATATATGTAGCAGAGATTGCTCCAACTATAGTGGGTATGTGGACTTTTACATCAGTCACAGACAAAACAGCTTTTCTTTTGTGTATCATATATATTGGTCCTGCATGACATTTCTTCTAACAAAAAGTCTCACTCGACTAAATGAAACATATATGAAAAATTAAACCCTGCAACTGTTGATGTGAAACAAAGTTAAATTTGATATCACTATGAAGACCTAGATTCAGCCATTTATTTAAAAAAAACTCTTCTCAAGCATTTGCTATGTATAAGCATTGTTCTAAACATTTTGTGCCAGTCATGTTCTAAGCATTTTACAAATATTAGCATCTAAACTTAAAAGCTAGGTACTATAATTACTCTCATTTCACTGATGAGGGAACTGACAAAGAGAGAATAAGTCATTATCTATGTTCATGCCACTGATTTGAAGATTTCAGTTGTTTGGCTATGACTGACCTATGGTTAATTGGTACCCACTGCTGACTCTGAAATGTATTTTAGAAGTATAGGAAACAGAATACTTGACTTTTGAGCTCCCAATGAGCAGATCTCTGGTCATGTGGCTGCCACACCCACTTGGAACACATTGTCAAGTTTGGGAATTTATGCTTCATGGGAGATGCTCACTCACTGAAACTCTTTGAAATGAAGACTGTCCAGAACAGTGCTTGGTAGGTAGTCATGCGAGGGCTGGATTTCCTGGAGGATAGGAATGTTAAGTCTGAATCAGAATTGAAATGCAAAGGCACAGATAAATGTGCAAATATATGATGAATGAATGGTAGAATAGCAATTAGACACATCATGTGCTGTGAGAAAACAGAAATTAATCTTATGGACAACATTTTAAGGAAAAGATGACTAGCAGAGCTCTTTTACAACTACTACAGGGCAGTGAATTTCAAGCCACCCATTTCATGTTAGTAAAAATTGATGACCTATTGACAGAACTGTAGGGGGAAAATTTTCTGCATTGTGTAGGAAGCTGGATTAGATAATCTGTAGGTTTCCTTCCAAATATTAGATTCTCTGTTTCTATGTTTATTTTTCTGCAGGCATGCTGAGAAATTGACATGGCAATCAATGAGAGTTTTTGCTTGAATAAATATTTCAAAGTCAAGTCCATGTTTCTCAGGAATTCTATTGTATCTCCTTTCTCCACCACTTTCCAAATGCCTATTTCAAAATGAAAGAAATCCACAAGAGCTGTTTCTTTCTTATTGCATAATTGCTGCATTTTGGTGTAGCTCCAGTGGGGGGAAAATGACTTGACATCCTGAGATTTCAGTAAAGAATTACTTAATAAAGAATCCAGACTCAAATAATTGTTTACTTAAAACTGGAATTTACTGAAAAATCTCAAATGCTGCTTCCCCCTTACTACTGCCACATAATTAAATAATTTCACAATTAATTACTTTCAGGAGAGATAATTTGTTTTCATTAAAATATGTAAATATGCATCCCTTGCTGTGCTTTTTTTTTCTTAATGTTGTTTTTTTCACCCACTGTTGCCATGATGCTCCATGATAAAGGGCTCACAATAGACTTCAAATCACAGCTTAGGTCCTCCTTTACCCTCTGCTTTGAGACTGCTTTGTGTCCAACTCTATCCCAGCTACTCACAGAGCAAAAATCAAAGCAACCAAGTTTAAAGATTTGCTCTCTCTTCCCGCCTTAACATTCTATAGCATCTATAGTTTCAGGCCTCAGTTTGTCTGATGGCATCATCAATAAAAAGATTTCAAATTATTTTTCAGAGGCTGGTATTGAAAAAAGACCTTATGACAATAAATAGCAAGTGACCACTGTACAGTTGTAAGGCATGAGAGGCAAAGCTAGAGAAAGTCTCTTCAAGGGAATTTGGGTTCCTTATCAAAACAAATATACATTTGCTGGTTTCATCCAGGAGACAATGTTCACATAGAGAAAGGAAACAGAAAGAAGCCATTTTCATAAGTCTGGGGATCACCTTCAAGTAGCACAATAATCATCACATCAAATTAAGGGAAGGCAAGGTACAAAGAAAACTTCTCATGGGTCTTTGTTCAATGAGACTACTTATAACATTCAAAAGACTACTCTGTGCTAAAAAATGCCATAAAGGTAAAACAACACAAAACATGGGCCGTGAACATGGACTGACTAAAAGCAGGTATTAAAAGCTGAGAATTCAGATCTTGCCATAGAGAGATTGCTTCCAATGGCTGCAGGTCCTGACCGTTGCACTGACTGCATGAGATCATCTCTAAAGTCAAAGCAACTTGCAGGGCAGTCTTTTCAGACTTATTAGCTAATCTTGATCTCAACTGATTCAAGAAAAGAAAGAGTAACAAGGTTTATGTGGGGTCATCACTAAGAACACATTCAGGCATATGTAGTAATGATGGGATAGCTAACTATGTTTTATAGAAGAATTTGAACTTGTCTTTTCCTAGGAAACCACCAACCTTCCTGCTTTTATTTTAAATACATGGCTTATATATGGGGTGACTACTTCACCCTTAACCACATCCATACATACAAACTTAGAATATTTCTCTAAGAAACAAAGAACCTTCTTTTGATGAGGGTTTCTTCTTTTTTGATTCATTACAACCCATGGGGAAAGTTGCTTAACTATTGGCTATTCCTGGAATCAAGGCTTTCTGATCTTTAATTTTCTGTGCCCACTAAAATAATTATCTCAAATTGAAAGAGAAGGGCAAACTGAAATACGGAGGTAATAAAATGTTATTTGATCAAAAAGATTATAAGAATCTTCAAAAGGAATTAAATATCTTTTGTACAAAGGGTTTTATTATCAGGTGTCGAAATGACTGTGCATAATTTGTTTTAAAGATTAAATTTCAAGTACTCACCATATTAGACAGAGGAAACATACTGGAGAGGATGCTGTTCTTCTAAGTGTAAACCAAGTAAGAGAAGACCTTATCTTCTTTTGCATTTTTTCAGTTTGCGCAGCAATATTTTTAAGGAGCTTCTATCACTTGGTGGTTTTTAATTTGTTTTCCAAGGCCTGTTTCCTGGGTTAAGCCCTGTATCCCCAGGTCTTTAAAATGAAATGCTAACAGACCATTAACTGCAGTGGCACTAAGAGGCCTCTCCATTAGAGACTCTGCGCTGTTAATTAAAGACGCGGCACCAAGCCTGCAAGGGTCTGAATCTTGACCTACCTTTCTGAGATTCGTTTGCAAATGTCTCTTGGCTATTTTATGTACAACTTAACTGTCAAATAAAACCCAGGAAAGAATGAAAACCTTCTCTCTTCCCAACATGTAGAAGAATATATAGTATATCTGTAAATGGAACAGGGAGCAGCCTCATTTATCTCATTCATTAAGGAAGAGAAACCTTTTGCAGTTAATTATTGAAATGGAATACCTCACGTTATAACCTCTTACAGGTTTCCAGAATTTTTATTCACTTATTTTCGTGTGAGATAAAACAAAGAATGCATGAAACTTAAAAATACAGTTAAACAAAATTTAAACATATTCTCATCTAACAAATCCCTACTTCTGCCATTCAGGACTTAGAGCAAGGCCAGAAAATCTCCTGAAAATAACCACTGCCCTCATTTTTATGAGAAGTATTTCCTATTGTTGTTGTAACCACTTTATATATTTAAAACACTGTATAATTTGTCAATTTCTTTAATATGTTATAAAAGTATTCAGAGACTAAGGATCTCTTGTGTCTAACTTTTTCTAGTAAATATTATGATTTTAGATTTTATTTTCATTATTGTATACAACTGTATTTCATTATTTTCCTTTCTATATAGATATATTTGCATTGCTATATAGTGTTTCATTATAAGAACAATTCACAATTTATTTATTCATAATTCCATTGATACCTATTCAGACTGTTTTCAAGTTCCATCTATTTCAACCACTGGTCTGACACACAGTCTTGTTTATATACCCTGGTATGCACCAACAGATGCTAATCCAGTATATATATACCTGTGGGTGAATTTTGTTAGAGATTGACAAGTTTTCAAAAGAGGCTGTAGCAATTTTCACTCCTACAAACAGAGAGTCAATGCTGCACTTTATTAAGCTGGAAAAGGTTTTCCATATTTACTGGTATTTAGATTTTTTTCTCGTTGAGTATTTATTCAAGTATTTTGCACTTTTTTATTGATTTGTCCATCTCTTTTATGTTGATCTGTGTCATTTTTATATTTTGACTTAGTCCTTTGTAAGTTATATGCAAGTCTTCATTGCTTTTTAAATTTAATATTTATTGAGATGTTGACTTTTCATTTAAAAATAGCATAAGCCCATATATGTTAGTTTACTATTCTTCAAATACATGACGATGCACTTTGCCCATCAACAAATTGTGTAAGCTCTCCCCCACTGTCCACTGAACCCTGCCAACCCTTTCTCCAGCCACCCCATTTCTCCACTGGTAACCTCAGTTCTATTGTAAATGTAAATGTAAATTTTTGTTTTGTCTGTTTGTTTTGTTTCTTTATATTCCCCATGAAGGAGATGATCTAGTATTTGTCATTCTCCTTCCAACTTATTTCACTTAACATAAACCCTTTAATCTCATCCATGTTGTCACAAGTGACAAGATTTCATCTCTTTTATAGAGCTGTGTGGTACCCCATTGTGTATATACCACATTTATCCATTCATCTCACAGTGGGCACTTAAGTAGTTTCTGATTCTAGGTTATTGTGCATAATTGAGAAGATTCTCTTACTTCATGTGTTTTGAAATTCCAAAATCCATTTTCTCATTAACTAAAAAGCTTAACATTATGGTAGTCATATTTATTAGTGAGTGTCTATGTTTAGTCATGTTGTTATCTTAATCATTTTTTCATCCTGAAGTAATTATAATCTCTTGCTATTTTCTAAATTATTTCTTCTATTATTTTCTCGTTATTTCTCATAATAATTCCTAAAAATTTCATTGGTCCATCTTAAGTGGTTGCAATCAACAAACTGAGCTATACTATAATACACAAGGAAGCTAATTTTTTTTAATTGGTATGAGACAGAAATCAACTGAGAGTTTTAATATATAAATATTCAATATGTCTAGCAGCATTTCTTAAAAATACTATTCTTTTTCTTGCTTTTGCATGTCATTTTGTCAAAAATTCAAAATTCATACGTGCATAGATGTTTTCTGGCCATACTACGTTTTCTTTTTCTACACTGTCTTAATTACTATATGTTGATTTTTTCTACATGATTCTTCCAGCATTTCTTGGCACCTAACAGCTTTCAAATGAATTTTAAAATCACTTTTTCATGTTCCAAAAATAAGGAAGTCATATTGGAACTTTGATTGGAGATCTACTACATTTGAAAACCATTAGCATCTGAAGAGTATTGTTAGTCTTTCAATTCATGATTATATCATATTTCCCTATTTATTTAGGTTTTTGCTGTTGTCTTTTAATTTTAGATATTCTTCTATTGGTCTTGTAGACATTTTGTTAGATTTACTCTTCAGTGACTGAAATGTTTGATTTATAATATATTCGTACATAGAGATAAATACATAGTTGCTGAATATTATTTTTTGACATTTTATTGATTCTAGAAAAAAATAGATTTTTGTATTTTGAGTTTTTATTCAACAACCATGCCATATTATATTAATGATAAAATTTCAAAAATTCCATTATTTTTCTATAAATTGTTTTAAACTTTTCGCATAAACATCATATCATCTGTAAAAATCATTTCTGAAATAAGAATTTTTATAACTCCCTATATAAAATGTTTATATCTATCACCTATCTATTACAGATAGATATTAATGTATTCCCATATTATTTACTAGAGTCATCCTAGAAGTATGTTGAATAAAAGTCATAGAAATAAACATACTTTTCTTGACCTCATTTTCAAAGGGAAAGCTTTCTACATTTTATCAGAAACTATCTAATGTTTAATCATGCTTACCTTCTTGATTAAACCCATCATGGTAATTTTTGTCTTAAAGCACTCAATTTTCCAAGTGCGCCTAGAATTTTTGCATCTATGTTGGTATTTTTTAAAATTATCTCCTTCTGTTATACTGTTCCTATCTAGTTTGAGCATCAAAGTCATGCTATGCTCACACGGTTGGTCAAGGAGTGTCCTCTTTATTTTGAAGAATGTAAAATTGGAATTATTTTTCTTAAATAATTGTTAGAAATTGCTTGTGAAATAATCTAGACATAGTTTTCTTTGGGAGAATGTCTCTAATTACTCAGTAAATTATTTCAATAGTCACAAGCTATTCATAGACATATTCTAATGTAGAATTTCTTTTAAAGGAAAAGTGCAGGCAAGAATGATGGTGAGCAGGCAGTCAGGAGGAGAGAGGAGGAGGAATCATGTTATTTATTTTACTTAGTTGCTCATCTTGGTTGTACCCCACCCCACTCTCCCCCTGACCTGGGATGTATATGGACTGTGCTGGAGATGGTAGACCCAACCACTACTCCATGCAGATGTGCTATAGAAATCTGTCCTTTTAACTGGATTTCTGAAAGAAAGCATAAATATTAATTTTCTAACCTCTGATAATGTAATAGTCAAGAGGATATGTAGTATCTTTTTTTAGTCCTGATACCTATTTCTATGAATTTCTTTCAAACCTCCATTAATGTTTGTTGAATATGTCTTTGTAAACCAACCAACTTTTTCATTGCTAGTTCAATCTTTTTATTTCTATTTCACAAATCTGCTATTCATTTATTGTTTGCTTTTCTAAAGTTACTGTTCTAACTTTCCAAAATCAGAAAGTTTTGCTTTCTAATTTATGTTGACACATAGCTCATTAACTTAGAAATTCCTTTTTCTTTTTTATGAATGGATGATAGACTTTACTCATCACAACCAAAAACTGGAAATCATTCAGTAAGCATATTCAGTGTATTCACATAATGGACTCTTATTCAATGTAAAAAAGAATAAACTACTGATACCTGCACCAGCATGGATGAATTGCAAATTAATTATGTTGAGTGAAAAAGGCTAGATATAGCAGAACAGACATGTGTAATTTAATTAATATGATGATGTACAAGAACAAATAAAACAAATCAATGATGATAGGAATCAAAGCAAGTGTTACATGATGACAATGTTCTATTATCTTGATTATGGTGGTGGTTACATGAGTATATATTTTCAAAACTCATTTGTTTATTTCTTTATATTTAAAGTCAGTGCTCATAATGTAAGAAAAATTTAACCTCAATAAAAAAATAGCATGTTGCATATTATTTGTAGTAAATTGATGGCATACAATTTACTTAGATGTATAGTGCTGACTGCTCACTTGTAACATTTTTATTGATACTAATGACCTGCTCTGTATTTTATCTTTCTGTTCGAGTTATGTGATGGAGTAAGAAACAGGAAACTTAAACAAAGAAATTTTGTACAACTGAGTTTCAGATTCCAGATGCTTTTTTATATGCAAAGTTTTTGGTATGGATGGTTTTCTTATATGTTTAGTGAATTATAGTTTTTCCTTGTTAATAGGCAAATGCTGTATTATGATTCAGAAAAACATGAGTCTAATAAAACAGAAAAGGGAATCATGGCAACATATACATATGAAATGTATGTTTTAAGAAAAAGAATTCAAATAAAGCTGAGTGTCACTTATTTAAGATTTGCTTTCCAATCTGTTTGATTCTTTCAACTACTTTTCTAGTCTCTTTCAGGTCAAGAATATTTGTGCTTCAATTTTCAACTTCCTTGAATTCAGTAGGGGAATATTTATATTAAATCTTGAGGTTCCCATCATATATATCAGCTATGACTACTATTTATTCTTCATCAAGGTATTTCTCTGCTTCTAGGTACTTCAGCCAATCTATTTGGCATCCGAGCCGGTCTTGTTTCTTCAGAGATGCTTGTGCTGAGGTCTCTAAGGTTACTGCACATACTAGAACATATTCTTTGAGTCGTATTGTGTTTCCTCACTCACCAGTGCCAAAGTGGCATTATTGTGATTCAGGTTTCTAGGAGTAGGTTAGTACATTATGTGTTTGTTAACTTGCTGATTTGTTTCATTATATAAAGAGCTTTAGATCGAAATTACCTTAAAAACTCCTTTCTTTAATCCTGAAGTTTATATCTTGCCTTCAAGAATGGAATCCAAAAATTGCCCTGAAATATGTCAGCACATTCTTAGTTTCTACTCTATCCCAAGTGCTGATGTGACCTTGCTATTTTGCCTCCTTGAGACAAGGTTTTGAAGTAAGGAAAATTTTACTTTGCTGGTCCCCAACACCCAACTCTTTCTGGCCCTTGATAATGAACTCAGAGATTTAGGTCTGCACCTTAGTCACCTCAGCTGCTCAAGAAACTGAGCATGTTAAATGGTATGGTACTTCTTTCACATCCACATGCCTTCTTCATATCAAAGATTCTTGCAGGTAGACTGGGACCTTGAAAGTTCTCCTGTCCAGTACTGGCTTAATGTTAGAACTGGCTCAGAACACTAGAAATTAGATTCATTTACTGTGAAGGGTTTTTCACATGTCAGCATTTTCTATTACTTTGTCATTGACTTCTAATGTATTCCCAGAATGATTTGATTTTTTTCTTGAGCAAAGAAGAAAAATGAAAATAAGGGGAGAAGTAAACCCTCAATATTCATTATTATGCAGCTTTTGCTTTGCAAAATACAATTTATAGCCCCAAAGTCTCCTTTTTTGCATTATGTCCCCCTTTAGATGTCCAATGCTAAGCAGAGAGTGCTATAAAAATGTCCTTGTTCAGAAAGATTCAAATGCTTGACAATAGGTGAGAAACTAACACAAGTAACCTTGATGCCATTTTCGTGGAATATTTATTTGTCAAGGGTTCTATTCTTAGTTCAGTTTTGTTGCTGTATTATTTTCAGTTGTGAATTCTAGGATTCTGGTAGCTACATCTTTCTGTAGGGGCTTACACTTCATTAGCACATCTTTGGGTCTTATCTCTCCTTCCATCTATCTTGCTTTCTCTCTCATTCAAGTTTCTTCTTGATTCTCTTTTTTATTGTAATATATCACCATATGATGGTTATGTTAGAGGATTTGTGTGTGTGTGTGTGTGTGTGTGTGTGTGTGTGTGTGTAAGATATGATCTATTTTTGAAATCTGGTTGATCAAATGACTCTTGATTAGTTCTGTTATATTTTTTAAAAAACTGCAAAAAGACATTTGAGGGATAATTGGAGAAATTTGAATATGAATTGAGTATTAGACTGCATGAATATAGTATTGTTAACTTTGTTAGGTGATTATGATGCTGTTATTTAGGAGAATGTCTTAATTTTTTAATCTTGAAATAAGTATTGGGTATTGCCTTAGCACTTTGGAAATGCACTTAAATACCTTTTATAAAGGAGAAAAGGCACCAATATGACCAAATGTTAATAACTGTAGAATCGACATTGTACATATGTCTGTCCAGTATTCTATTCTCTCTACTCTTCTATACTATTTGGAAATATCTTTCATAAAATTTTAAATGAAAATATTGCATAGCAGAATCATTTATTCTCTATGATTTCTTGAGAATTTTTACTGGCACAAAATAAATGAAAATGGCCTTTCAGATAGTCCAAAAGGAGAGTCTTTCCAAAAATAAAGAAAACTAGCTTTCTGAGAAATTAAAAGTGATCACTGCATTTGTATTCTAACCTAATAAATATACAGACGAGATCTAAAGGAATTCAATTCTTAACTCTGCTTTAACAGAGAAAGTCTTAATGCATAGACAATGTCTGGTCTTTGTTGAGTGAGTAGGATGCATATAAACAGTGGAAATGATCAGGTAACAATAGCAAAAAGGCCAAGGAAGCAGACAAACTAGTCCCTTGGAGGACCCATAATGATGCCATGGAAGCCAAACTCCAAAGCCGGTAGTAACCCTGAATTGGGTCTGCAAGTAGGTTTTTGCATCCAAATACCACCTTTTCATAGTTATCATATTTCTGGATAACTGTGTATGCAATAAAATCCCCACATCTGAATTTTAGCCCAATAAGATTTGATATGTATAAATTAGGGGACAACCTATTCAACTGAGACAGAAATACCTTCGTCACTCCAAAAGTCTCTATGTGCCACTTTATACTTACCCCTCATTTAACCCTATAACTCAGGAAGGAACTGATATGATTTCTTTTATTATAGATTAGTTTTTACCTGTCAAACAACTTTTTGTAAACAAGCTATACAGTGTAAGGTCTACTGTGTCTGACTTTTACTTTTTCCTATAAATTAAAAATTGTGTTATTTAGAATTGTTTTATATAATCTCCAAATATTAAGGCTTTTCTGAATTTTATGTTATTTAATTTTAGTTTATGTCTTTGTGATCAGAGACAATATCTATATGATTTCAATTACTTTAAATTAATATCCACTACAGTTATGCCCTTAAGAATGTTCCTTAAGGAACATTCTCTGCACACTGGAAAGATATGTGCATATTGCAATTGTGCATAATATTTTCATAAATGCCAATTAGTTTAATTTGATACTGCAAACATTTATATTCTTACTAATATTTTGTCTATATTTTCTATCAGTTTCTGAGAAAGGAGTGTCTGTTAAGTATCCAATTATTTTGTTTCTTTCGCCTGTTATTTCTCTCAGTTTTGCTTCATGCATTTTGAAGCTTTGCTTTTAAGTACATTTACATTTAGTATTGTTATCTCTTTATAATGAATTATTTCATTTAGAATTATGGAATACCTCTCCTCTCTACTAATTGTCTTGCAGCTTGGTTTGATGTTAAGTTATCCATGTCAGCTCTATTACATTGTATGTTTTTCATCCTTTCTCATTTAACATATGCATGCCTTACTTTTACCTTCTTGGATCTTCATGTTTAAAACTGGTTTCTTGTCAAGAGTGTGTAAGTGGATCATGCATTTTTATCTAATATACCACCTCTGACTTTTCATTAGAATGTTTAGTATAGATATATTTAACATACTTATTAAGAATTTGATTCTATGTCAATTTATGCACTCTCTTTTTGTCATTTTTGATCTGTGTGTTTGTTAATTATTTACAGGCATCTTTGTGATTCATTGATTTTCACTTATTTCTAAATCGTTAATTGATTTTGTAAAGTTTTTCTTCAAAGGGCCGGATAGTAAATTTTAGGTTTTGTGGAGGCTTCATATTGTCTCTGCTGCATATTCCTTTTATTTTTGTGCTCTTTTATATACTGATAATTTAGAAAAAGATCCACTGTATGGTGAAGAATAGACTTGAACATTTTTCAGTGAACTTAGTGTGGAATATACATATACTACTTACAATGATGTATACCTGAAACACAATTGTTACTATGCAATGTCACTTTAAAAATAATTCAGACACATTTTAGTATTACTTTTAGATCATTGACAATATAACAGCACGTAGTAGGCCAAATTGACCTAAATTCTACTGGTAAAAATACACGTTATTAGCTTATAAGAACTATCTGTCCTTAATATTGTTCTACTGAATGCTTCACACTTTGCATTTACCACATCTGACTTCACAAATGTAAAATATGACTACTGTAAGTGAGACCACTGTGAAAGCACCTGTATCTTGGTCAGGAAACTGTCACTAGGCAGAAAGCTGGAGTGATAATAAGGTTCACCTAGTGAGTTTTCTCCCCTCAGAGATCAGAGTTGCACTGTCTCTTGCTCAGTTTCTGAAAAGTGCTGACATATTTATATCCAGTTTTCTATTTGTTCATGGCAGGAGGGTTAGCATGATATCAGTTATTGCACCATGGTTAGAGATAGAATTATCTCTACTTATTTTATCTGATTGATATCTTTAAGCATTTGAATTTATGAGCTATGAAAAAGAAATTAGAGATATAGTCGAATCTGAGGTTAGAGTTTTTCTTTGCAAGGGACAACCAATGCTAAAACTTGGACCTTGGAAGAAGAATATGAAAGAATATTTAATTTTATGAAGTGGGATTGGAATTTGGAAATTAATGAAATACATAATGAGATTTCTATCATAGAATTTTGCTTGCAAACAGCTGAGAATAACTTGTGAGATATGAAGTAAACTGGATCTTGAGTAAAGACCAGAAGCACCGCTATTTTATCTCTAGTTATATGCCTTATTCATTCGTTTTGATTCTGCATGTTTTGTTAAATGCTTATGTTTGATATTTCATTATAACTCTATAACTTATTAATTGTTCTAAGAAATATAATATATACTAAAATTGCAAGAGCCTTCTCTGTATAGTTTCAATTAAGCTAAATATATAAATTTTATAGTGATGCTGCCATTTGATGCTGCCATTCAATAACATACAGTTGAACATATTTTATAACTCTTTATATTGTCATACATTTTATTCAATTATACATTTACTGTTAAGGAATTAAGAGAAAGCAAATATAGTTTTTTAAATTAAATCTTACATTTGTTTTATATAGCATTCCCCATTCATTTCTATAAACTTGAGTTTCCATCTGGCGTTATTTTCCTTCAGTCTGATCAACCTTTCTTTTTTTATTATTTATTTTATTTTGATGTAATACAATAATTTACATGAAAACATTTTTATTGTGCTTCAATTTTTAAATACTTGATGGAATTCTGGATTGCTATGATTTATTTTCCCCTTTCAGTATTTCGAAGATGTTTTTCTATTGTTCATTGCCCCTCATTTGTGATGAGAAATGTACATATACACCAGTGTTTTCCTGCATGCAACACGCTATTTTTCTGTGGCTATTTTCAAGGGGATCTAGTTATGCTTGGTTCAAATCAAGTTAATTATTACACACATGAATATTCACGTATACACGTATGTATTGGGAAAGGGCGATATGCATGTCCTGTGTTTAACAGAGGGCTTGGTCAGTCTGTTGGGTCTGGAAGTCTGTTTTCAAAAACGATTTTTTTTTTAATTTCTATCAATTTCTCCTCTCTTGTGAAATTCCTATTACATAATTCAGATCATGAATACTGTCCTACCAATCACTGTGGTTCTGCTCATTCTGTTCACTTTTTAAATTAAAAAAAATATCTAATTTGGAATAATTACATATTCACATGCAGTTTTAAGAAACAACACAGAAAAGTTATGTGTATTCTTTACCTAATTTTTCTTGATTGGTAACTCTTGCAAAACCATAGTACCAAACCACAACCAGGCCAGGGCATTGATGTTGGATATAGTCGAGATACAAGCATTTCTAGCACCATAGGATCCTTCATGCTGTCCTTTTATAGACAAACACCTTCATTTCTGGTAACCACTAATCTCTTCTCATTTGGAATAAGTTTGTTATTTCAAGATGGTACACAAATTGAATCATTTAACATTTTACCCCTGAGGATTTTTTTGCAGTCAGTATAATTCTCTAGAGAATCATCCAGGTGGTTGAGTGTATCAAAAGCCCATTCTTTTTTAATTGCTGAGTAGCTTTCAGTGATATGGCAGTGCTGCAGATTGCTCAGTCATTCATTGTTGAAGGGCATCTGAGTTATTTCTAGCTTTTGATGAACTAATGTCACTGTAAAGTTTAACATTCTTTTAAAGAGAAACTACTAAACTATTTTCCAGAGTGGCTTTATTTCACATTTCTATGGGCAAAGTATTAGTAATCTGATTCCATACCAGCACTAGCAGTTGGTGTTGAAATTTTTTATTGTAACCATTCTAAGAAGTCTCAAGTCATATCCCATGATGGTTTTAATTCTCACTTCGCTAATGGTAATGCTGAACATATTTTCATGTGCATATTTGGTATCAAGAACTCTTTGCCTTACTCTCAATTCTGAACATTTTTTCATATGTATTTTATTGTGTTATTTTTTATTTCCCATCACCCATTTTAATTAATTTTTGTATATGACATTATACTTATGTAAAGGTTCATTTTTTTATTTTTGCTTATCTCTAATTGCTCCAGTATTGGTTACTGAAAATCTGTCTTTCCTCCCTTTGATTGACTGTGCACATTTGTCAAAACTCAATAGAACATATTTGTGTGGTTCTTCAGGTTTCTCTATTCTGTTCAACTGATATTGTGCCAATTCCTTCACCAGCCACACAGTCATGATTTCTATAGCTGCATAAGTATTGAAAATGGACTGATTACTCCCACTTTAATCCTTTTAATTTGATTAAGCTCATCTAGTTCCTTTATCTTTCCATATGAATTTTAGAATATTTTTACTATGTCTGCAGAAGCTTGTTGGACTTTTGATAGCAATTGATTACATTTGTACATCAGTTTGGGAATAATTGTCATCTTTGTGGTGTTGAGCTTTATAATCTATGAACACTGAATGTCTCTACATTTATTTAAAACTTTTTTTGCTTTCTTTCATCAACATTTTCTAGATTTTAACACATAAATCAAGTACCTGGTTTGCTAGATTTAAATCTAGGTATTTCATTTTATTGAGAAATTTGCAAATGATGTTGCACTTTTAATTTTGTTATCTAGACGTTTATTGCTAGTATAAATACAATTGAATTTTGTATGTTTTCTCATATTCTGTGATCTTTATGAACTCATTTATTAATTCTATTAGGATTTCCTTCTTTTTTAGGGTTCCTTAGAATCCCTAAAAAAACAAATGATATATTCGTGAAGTCATCTATAAATAAGCACAGTTTTATATCTTCCTTTTTAACTTCTTTGTTTTGCCTGATTGTACTGTCTGGACCTCTTCGTACTATTTTAAGTAAGAGTGGTGAGTAGATATTTTTCCTGTTTCCATTCTCTATGCTATTTAAGTTACTAGTTTCCCCTTTTTCCTTTGGTTTGCGTAAGTTCTTTCATTTTAGCTTTGATATCTCAGACTATTTCTGTTGCCATCTTAATCTGCTATTAAACTTTTCAGTTGGCATTTTTATTTAACTATTGAAGTTTTTACTTCTGCCATTTTATTTAGTTATGTTTAAGGTCTTCTGTTTGCTCAAATATTAAGAATGTATTTTACTGTAAATAAATATATCTATAGTACATTTTATAAAGTATTTTTGGACAATCTTGCAGTTAGTTTATATCAACTGTTGTATTTCTTTTCCCAAAACTGGATTACATTTTGCTGGGATTTTATCTTTTTTGTGGACAGGGGGATCATATTTTTTATTTAAGTACAGGACTTTGTGCATGCTGTATTTAGAGACTAAATTCTGTGAGTTTTAAGAGTGATCTGTTCTCTCAGAGAGCTTACTTGGCTAGACTCAAACTTTAACAAATTTTATTCCCTGAAGAAAGCAACCGCTGAAATTTCAGTTTTTATTCTACATACTTCCTCATATTAATGTTAGCTGGTTGTTTTGGAGCCTCTGTTTTACAAGCATAGTTAATGAGCTATCTAAGGATTTAGTGGCCCCAGCTCTCTCTCTCTCTCTCTCTCTCTCTCTCTCTCTCTCTCTCTCTCTCTCTCTCTCTCTCTCTCTCTCTGCTTCAATTTTTGATTCCCCACTTTTGATTTCCTGAGGCAGTTTTGGTTTTGAATTTTGTCCTCTCCACACGTTCTCATACTTCATGGACTAGAGAGTACCCTTGTTGAAGAGTTATGTATATTAACTTCCAGCTGATAAAGTTTTTCTCTTTCAAAAATGCAGTCCCCTATAATTTTGTGTATTTTTGTCCTCTTTCTAGTGATTTCAAATAGTATTTAAACTGTTTTTGTCAAGAAAGTATAGTTGCTATTTCGTGAAGTTGAGTCTAACATAAACTACTCTGGCAATACAACAGTTGCATTTTGAATTACATT